>OZ010666.1:23246848-23931848 GCA_963932185.1 Troglohyphantes excavatus | reverse complement strand
TGAGAGCATTTCGAGGAAGTCCTTTCTCATCATTTCCGTTCAGTTCAATTGGTATCTTCTCGAATATATTATTGTATCATCGAACACGGAATGAAAGAACCAATCTCTAGAAACTAATTTTACCAATCCCCCTGTTAGTCTTCGGATTTCCATAGATATTCAAACTTGTACGGAAAAGATGTTGGAAGAGTTAGTTTGAAGTTAGTTGGATAAGAACAGTCAACATATCAAGGAAGTTTTAAAGAGGTTTGTTTACATGGAACGGTGAAGTGCACAGAAGGTTCAGTTAACTTCAGATAACTACCTCCCACTCCAATAGAAACGTCGTTTGGAATTACAACCTTTTTATTTTTAGATGTTCTTAAGATTGAAATGAAGGACATCTATGTAGAAATATAGACTTCTTCACGTCGTCCTGGTAGTACAACTGATAAGACACTGGAATGCGATGCCTGGGACATGGGTTCGATTCCCTGTATGTCTTAGTTGTAATTGTTGATATTTATTGAAAGTGTTTTATGAAGACAGCCTATGCAGGCTAGTATCTGATCTTTTTATTCATTTTTACCCATTGTATTTATTTTTGAGTACATGAAGTTTTCCAAATTGAAAAGTATGTATTCGGAGCCATGATAAGCATCGAATTCAATCAAAAATTAGTACAATTTATTTATGTTTGAATACCTGTTTTTAACAGTGTAGAGTTGATAATAGATATAAGTCTTCAGTCATTCAACATTTCTCTGAATTCTTCCAAAGATGCATATCCGTACTTTTTGTTTGAAAACCGATATTGATTCCTAATATTTCAAGAACAATGAACATTTCTGTATTAGAGCTTATGTGGTCTTTTTTAACGACATGTTTCTGAAGTCAATCACACATAGTAATTACAAAACCATTCTTATTACTGACACAGAAATCTCAAATCCGAGACAGTCATTTCTTTGCAGACTTTTATATTTCTTATTGCGATTCCAGTTTGTCATTGCCTGGAGACATGCCAGCCAGTGTTGGGTTCGGAACAGCGAAACCAGAAATGCGCTGGGCAGGTTTCTTATTTTCTCTGCATCCCCCCTTCTATTTCCTTGGTTACTGGCCAATTTTCCGGTACCGCACACACACCCCCTGTGACGGTTACACTTAATGACAACAAACATCGGAAGAAAATGGCAAAAAGGAAAAAGAAACAAGCTTGGCAACTAACCAATGCGCCACTGGAAATGATAGTCCTGTCAGATTTTTTATACTCCGACTCTTCTCTCTGCCAATGGAATGCTGTTTCACTCTGAGAGTAACTCATGCATTATTATAAACAAACAAAAAATTGCCATTTGATGCCCCTGATAACCATAATGTGCATGAGATGTTTTGATGGGATCTCTAAGGTTTTATTTGAAAGTGAAAAATCGTGTGATGTTTTAGTTTTTACAACAACCCGAAACCTCAAAGAATGTTTATTTAAAAAAAAGTGAATTTTTTGTATGAATTTGAAAGATTTAAGTATAAAAATATAATTCTTTGGGAAAAAAAAGTAATATGGAAATGTTTTTGCATTTATTTATGAGTAATCTTTCTTGTCTTTTTTTTACAGATAAGAATAGCGCCTTATTTAATTCCTGTTTTCGAGTTACAGGGTTTTTTCACTATTTGAAATTCCATTGGGTGTAAGAAAAAAGCAGTTATTTAAAAATTATTTTTGTATAAAAGAACTGAATAAAATTCAAAAACGGATACTAAAACGACAGTTGAATGAAATGTACTAGTTCTTATAAAGTCAGTAGAATTTAATAGCGCAAAGGGGATATCAAAATCAAACTTTTAAGAAAATATTGAAAATTAAACTTTTGGACTCATACATACTAATAATATCGACCAACTACATGCTTTAAACTCAGCAAGGTTAGTCTGGTTTCACCTTCGAGCATGAATGGACTGTAGTAAAGCGAATATGACGTCATAATCGTGAAACCAACATCTCAGACCGAATGGCCTCAGACACGTGACTTCGTTCAAAATTATGAATTAAAAAATACTCGCGATTGGCTGATGAATTGGGGAAATGTGTAACAGTGAAAATTTATGAATAGAATGACGTAATTAACCACGTGTCTGAGGCCATACATATTGGCCTCACTTTGATGTTAGCGAGATTACAAAGTTATGTTTTCTCTACTATGAAGGATCCATGCTCGAAGGGTTTCACGCATGCTAACGATCACCCATGCCGATCCAATTGTCTTCTAAAACTACATACTCCTGACAAATTAACCACCTATACGGGCAATATAGGAACGATCTATTGCTCTTTTATAAAAAAAAAACTAGCATTCCCGTGCGATAATTATCGCATGAACAATCCCCCCCCCCCCCCCCCCCTTCACACACACATATATACAACCCCACCCATTCGCTTAAAGAGTTAAAGATACTATAAAGAATTTTTAAAAGATACTATAAAGAAAAGACTGTTTCATGGCTAAAATAACAAAAAAAAATAACTGTTTGCTCATAGATATCAGCATTATCAACTGCTTGTTTGAAAAAACGTTCAAATTAATTATTTAAAAGCATTAAAAAAAGTTTATATTTATGAGATGAAAGTGCAATTCGTCACTGATCCATGAAATTCTCTTTCTTTTGATATAGGTTCGTCATGTCTAAGAGGAATCAAAGGAATCTTTACTACATAAATAATATATTTGATAAGGTTTTCTACTCTTCGTATAAAAGAATTCTTACAAAAAAACCAATAGGGTAAAGAAAACAAATACGATTTCTCTCTGGGCGACAAAAGTGCTGTAGTACTTATACTAGTACTTATGTTAAAACATCCCATAATTATGTATTAACTAACGGCAATCGTCTTGAACGACCCATCTTAAATTTGATAATATCAAGTGATCGATACTATTGTAGGGTTCACTTCATCTACCCGATACTCCCGCTCAGGCGAGAGTGATCACTCTCGCCTGAGCGGGAGTATCGGGTAGATGAAGTGAACCCTAAAGTACCCCCGAGTGACCGTACAGTGAACCCTACAGTGATCCGAGGAACTTCGGCTTGCTACGCCGATACTCTGCCGATCAGGCTAAAGTGATCACTCTCGCCTGAGCGGGAGTATCGGGTAGATGAAGTGAACCCTACACTATGTATGGTTTCTATTCAAGTATCACATCACGCGTCTCTTACAAGGGATTCCTTGCCCCAACGAATTAAAAAATATTTTTTAAGCCATATTAGTTTTCAAAAATAAAACATGTGCTTTGGGTTTATAAATGTTTCTAGATTTGCCTAATAGCCTTTTGATCATTTAGATAGATAGATCTTTCCAATTCTGACAGTGCCGCCAGTAGCGGCCTGATGCGGAACTTGCAAAGAAGTTGCCAGACTTTTTTTTAATGCAAAACTACATTTTTAATCCTGTCAAAGTGGCTATGTGAAAATGATCATGCAAAAAAAGACATGAGTGAAAAATGCTACGAATTTAGCTGTCAGATATATTTTCACCCGAAAATTACAAATTGGGAAGTCGTTTTAATCATCTCATTTCTTTGAGCAGGGAAATGTGGGAGCGTGCAACGACTCATTGCTGTTGAAAAAACATCTGGTACCCCTTGAAACAGTCTTTTGGGGCTTCTCATTTTCTACGAGCAGTCGATTTTGGCACCGGTAAAAGGCACATTGATTTAAAAAAAAACTGCCAAACCCCCCTTAGAGCAGGTCGTTTAGGGCTTCTTGTCCCCTCCGAGCAAGTGGTTTTGTCATCTCAACCTCAATTTCAAGCTGTAATTTTTTTTTAATTTTTCATCATAATAATTGTTTTTACTGGAATTTAACCTAAATTAAACACAAATTAAATTATACAAATAATTTTTAAAAAAGCATGTCCAGACTCTGCAAATAATGAAAAATTAACACATCCTAATTTTATTTATATGCAGGCCCCCCTTAAACTTTAACAAATAAATTCGTGGCCTTTTTTCGCGACATCGTGGAAATACACATGCAATACATAACATTTGAAAGAAGAATGTGTAAAAGAAACATCAGTTATTGTTTAAGAGAAATCAAAGATTAAAAAGACAAGAAAAATCATTCAATCTTTTATTCACTCTTTCTGATAGCGCGGAATACAAAATAACCCCATATTACAAAGTCTTTCGGATTGATGCACATTTTTTCTCGAACCGTTCAATAGACGGCTAGATCGGCCAACCTCCTCACCAACTTTCTCGCGCGGAATATCGCCGGCCCATTGGCGAAGCCGCAGATCTGACGACGGAAGAAACCGGTCATGGCGGACACGGCGTGCCTCCCTTCCTGGTGGACGGCATTTCTGATCCTTCGACCCGCGGATACGAACCGTGGTCGACCGAAATCGGCCTCCTCCGAAGAACCTTCCATCGGGTGGTAACACTCACTCATCTGCTGTAGTAAACGGATTCGAACTATTGGGAGACTTCTGGATGGATTAGATCTGGAAAATATACACTATGTTAACAGTAGGTACTCAAAAATAAGTAAATGGACTCATTTTAGAGTACATTCGATGATTATCATAGCTCCGAATACATAAGTTTCATTTTTGAAAAAGACATATACTCAAAAATGAGTGCAATAAGTAAAAATTAATAAAAAGGGCAGTTGCTTGCCTATGTAGGCTGTCTTCATTAATCACTTTCGATAAATATCAACAATTACATCCAAAATTTACCGGGAATCGAACCCATATCCTAAGGCACCGCCGTCCAGTGCCTTATTCGTTGTACCACCAGGGCGATGTGAAGAAGTTATAAACAGAAGAAATGTTTAAAAGGTGTTCCAAATGAATGGGAAGTTAGATAATTTAGTTGTAATAGGTTTCAATTTCGGCAATCGACATCAAATTATGTGGAAAACCATCTTCTAAGCAACTATTTTAAGTCTGTCAGGTCGCTTTGTTAAGATGGCTCGCACAGAAGCTGATATCAGCAATATTAAACCACACTGCTCATTTTTGAGAAAGTACGATAACTTAAATATGAGTACGCCATCTCTCATGTACGATGCAATTGTACTCAAAGAAAAACAATTATATCCAGGTAATTTAAGTACTTTTTTGTTTTACAGCGTATATATATTGAATGCAAAAAACAATAATAACAAAATAAACTGAATCTGGCGTAGCTGGGTCGAAGTCAAAAGGGATTCACGTCATGTCAGCAAATTAAAGAAAGAATGATTGAGTAGTTCTACACACACACACATGACTCACCACTCCCTTCGAATCACAGTATTTGGAGCATGCCAGGGGATCATTTTATATGAAAAAAAAATTTAACAAAGCCTTACAAGCGTTCACTCATGTGATACGCTTCACTAATGCTCTTCATTCGTTCCCCTATCCGACTCACTGAGAAGGGAATACTACTGTGGTGGCTACTTCATATAACCGATACTCTCACTTGGTCTCCAGTAATTGCTTCAGCCCGATCGGTCGCTTGTGAGGCTTTGTTAAGGTTTTTTTTCATATAAAATGATCCCTCTGGCATCCGCCAAATACTGTGATTCGAAGGGAGTGGTGAGTCATGTGTGTGTGGAACTACTCAATCATTCTTTCTTTAGTTTGCTGACATAAAGTTTCACGTGAATCCCTTTTGACTTCGACCCAGGTACGCCAGATTCAGTTTATTTTGTTATTATTGTTTTTTGCATTCAATATATATACGCTGTAAAACAATAAAGTACTTAAAATGAGTACCTGTACATAATCGTTTTTCTTTGAGTACAATTGCATCGTAAATGAGAGATGAGTACTCAGATTTAAGTTATCGTACTTTCTCATAAATGAGCAGTGTGGTTTAATATAGAGTATCGGCGTAGCATGCATAACGTCCCGGGCTCGATTTTCTTATTGGCTTAATGTTTATAATGGAAGAGCTGAGTGGATGAGCGTATTTAGTGAATTGGAGAAAAACAGCTTCAAATTTTATAAGATAACATATACAATTAATTTTTCCACAAAAAACCGCCTTACTTAACAGAAAAATATACTTACAACAAACACCTTAAAAATGTCCGTTCACCTGAAAATCTACATTTTTTTCAAAACTTTCACTTAATATGTTCAGCTCTTCAATTATGATTGAAGCTGCGTGCTTAAATCAAACTGAAAACACACTCTAGGCTATCTAATTAGCCTACAAGATATATATAATTTCGTCTTAACAAGTTTGGGATAAAATTTAATTTGATATATGTCTCTTGTATTTATAATATTTGCTATCCAATAAAAACTCATAAAATTACAATAAGAAGCATATAAGTAATTGTAAGTGTAATTAAAAAGAAACTTACATTTTCCAAATTCAATTTTTAGAATTAGAGGCTATATAAAAACTATTTAAATATCTTTAGATTCACATCTGCATGGAATAATTTATTATGAATTGAATATGTAAGCTGCAATGTAGAAATAGAGATGTAACAGTTAATTCCAATCAATAGACGAAATTCGCCAACAGTGCTATTCCAACAGATAAGAAAAAACAGCAACAATGCAAACAGTTGCTTGGTGCGACTTTTGAGAATATTTATTGTTACTTGAACAATTGTATTGTTGAAGAAACCTCTATAAACCATCTTTCAATTTCCATTGAGAAAATAATCATTTTTTTTTAAAGGAAAACTAATCTTAAAAAAAGCTTTAAAAGGTACACAAAACTTTAATTTTACGAGCAAGTTGAAAAAATTAAATATTTAACGTTAGTATTTTCCTTATTACAAATGTTTTACATCGACGCCAAAATTTTAATATCGTTCTTGCAAAAATTGGCACCAACTTCAAAATTTTTTAACAAGTAATAAATTAATATAAAATATTTTCAACTTGCTCATAAAATTAAAAATTAATTTATTTATTTTTCCCTTTTTAGTCTTTAATCTATACTCGGGGACAACCTAAGTTGAGCCTAAACCAATTGAATATTTATACATATCATAGCTCCTGCATCAGGTTCAACTTAAGTTGTCCCCGTGTAAAGCAGAGGGTTTCGCCGCTTGCTATTATTCATCAAGAAATTAAAGTTGTTGAAATTTTTTCAAAGTCCCGGATCCGGTTTAATAAATGCCCGGTAAACAATACTACATTGTCCCAACAATGTATACTGTTATTATAATCCAACAATGAAAATATTTTTAAATCGTAGAAAATGTTTTTTAAAAAACCCGGTTAATCGATATTTCCGAATAAATAAAAGCCGGTTAACCATTTGTTTTTAACATTTTTTGACAAAGTGTACTTTTGTCTTTCTAACAAAAAAAATTTTGAAAAAAAATCGGACAATATTTTTTTTGAACGGTCCGATTAATTGAAAATTCAGGATGATAGTTAAATATAGGATAACTGGATAAAAAAAGATGCCCAAATCTCGCATCCAAAAAATAAACCCAATTATCTGAATTAGAACAGAAATCATACCGAACATAAATTTAAAAAAAATATATATTATCCGAAATGTTAACCAGTTACTAGGCGCGGTTTTCAAAATTGGTTGAAGCTCTTAAGTTGGTTATACATTGTTTGCAATTGAGTTTTTAATTTGTTCTTTTAATTCATTTACATATTTTTTCATAAAAAAAAATTCCATTGATGAACTAAGATTAAAATGTAAAGGAAATGGTTGTGAAAAACTAAGATTTATCGTCAAGCAAGGTGACAAAAATGCCATTTTTATAAGTTTACATGTGATATAGCAAACAATATAGACAAACCACATTATGGTAGTAATAATTATCTCACTGATGAGTATACCAAGTCTTATTACATTATATAAAAAGTTATATATTACTGCATATTCTTAATGGGGGCCCCAAAGCTTTACAATTACTACTATGTATAATAATTTAACAGAAGCAATCATTTAACTTTTGTACTGAACTTAAGAGAAATTATTCCAAATAAACAATTACAGTTAAATTTAAGAAAAAACACGAGAAAAATGTGTATACAAAAAAAAAAACCATGCAAAATTACTCGTATGAAGTAACATGCTATTCAAGTGACTCGTTGAGTTACAAAGAGAATTAAAATTACCTTTGATAGTGAATATATTATTCATACTTCACCTTCCTAGCAATACTTTTCAAATCCTGCTGGATAAGGGGTCAATTGACCCCTTGTGTAACTATGCTCTAGTGCTCAGCATGTGGGAGGTAAATTTTCAAACATTTCAATAGCTATTTTAGTTTTGAATATTTGCATAGAGTTATAAACAGTATGACTATGTATTATAAAGTCCGATAATCTCTCAAAATTCAATAAAAAATATAAAGGAGGTTGCAGCACTGAATGTGTTAAATTAAATAATCTTTAGATTAATCGATATAATGACCTGCCGCCATGGAATACTGGTTTACTATACAGTGGAAAAACATGTGATTTTTCTGAAATTATCACTTTTCAATGGGCTGGATATGTTTTAACTAAGGAAAAAGTATAGAGTTAATTAACCGTGTGATGCAATTGTGGATAATTACTGCTAAGTTAATTGACAGTGTCGCTATTGATAAATAATACGTATTTGACCGTCCAAACTAAACATGTTAAAAGATCCCATACAAAAAAATTGTGTCAAATAAAAGACTGACAAATTTGCAGATAATTACTGAACGGGGTTAATTGACCGTGTGATGCATTTGATAAATAAGGATTTGACCATCAGCACTGAGCATGTTAAAAGATATCACAACAAAAATTTGCGGCCCAAGTCGTGCCAAATAAAAGACTGTGGCGTACTTGCTGAGAATTACTGCACATACCCTGTATAGGCACTTGATAAATACGGATTTGACTGCCCGCACCAAAAATGTTAAAAGATTTTGCAAGAAAGTTTGTGCCAAATAAAAGACTGTGACAAATTTGCAGATAATTACTGCATTGCATGGGGTTAATTGACCCTGTATAAGCACTTGATAAATACGGATTTGACCATCAGCACTCGGCATGTTAAAAGATATCACAACAAAAATTTGCGGCCAAAGTCGTGCCAAATAAAAGACTGTGGCGTATTTGCTGAGAATTACTTCACAGACCCTGTATAGGCACTTGATAAATACATATTTGACTGCCCGCACCAAAAATGTTAAAAGACCTCACAAAAAAAATTGTGTCAAATAAAAGACTGTGATGCACTCGTGGATAATTACTGCAGAGGGTTAATTCTGTGATGCACTTGATAAATATGGATTTGACCGTCTGCACTAAACATGTTAAAAGTTCTCACAAGAAAGTTTGTGTCAAATAAAAGACTGTGGCGCACTTGCAGATAATTACTGCACAGGTTTAATTGACCCTGTATAAGCACTTGATAAATACGGATTTGACTGCCCGCACCAAAAATGTTAAAAGATCTCACAAAAAAATTGTGTCAAATAAAAGACTGTGACAAATTTGCAGATAATTACTACACGGGGTTAATTCTGTGATGCACTTGATAAATATGGATTTGACCGTCTGCACTAAACATGTTAAAAGTTCTCACAAGAAAGTTTGTGTCAAATAAAAGACTGTGGCGCACTTGCAGATAATTACTGCACAGGTTTAATTGACCCTGTATAAGCACTTGATAAATACGGATTTGACTGCCCGCACCAAAAATGTTAAAAGATCTCACAAAAAAATTGTGTCAAATAAAAGACTGTGACAAATTTGAAGATAATTACTACACGGGGTTAATTCTGTGATGCACTTGATAAATATGGATTTGACCGTCTGCACTAAACATGTTAAAAGATCTCACAAGAAAGTTTGTGTCAAATAAAACGTGCCAAAATAAATTACTTCAAAGAAACCAAGAATATAGTCCAACCACAAAAAGAAGCGTAAATCATGTCTTTGAAGGGGCTTTCTTCATGTGATCAGACAATAGATTGTGAATGCATGCGTTTAATGTCAGACCGGATAGCCAGATGACATTGGGTGTCTTGGTTAGGCAATCTTTATCCAACAAAAAACATTATCAAAACACCCGAGTTTCAACAAAAGTTATAAACATACACACATTGAAATAGAAACATTTGAATTTATAACTTCTTTACTTTTGCTGGTGAATGTCAGTTAAAAGGAATTGAATCAAATGTCACATTTCACAATTTTAATGTTTTCTAAAACAAATGACACTGATCAACTTAAATAGCTGATGTCTTTTTAAAAATACACACTAAAAATTCTCTCTGATATGTGTGTACATTGAATGCAGATTTAAACATTAATGAATTTATACATGTTAAAATAAATCACAAAAGTGTAGTTATCATTATTATAAAATGCATAAAACATATGACATTTATATATATACTTTACGAAAATGTAAAACAAAAAGTTCGAAACTCTTTTATTTTATGTACATATACCCTGTTTATAAAACTAAAATTCTTTAAATATTACTAATATTCAAAGAAATTTTAAAATGCAATTCTAATGTTAAAGAAAACTTTAATGAAATAAGAGTTAAAGTACAACAATTTGCCTCAAATATTTTAGACATACAGAACTTATACAGTAACTATTATAAATAACTAAATGAAATAGCCTTTTAAACACTTACAATAAAACCTTTCTACATTAAAAAAAAACGGATTCAGACCTAAAGTTTTGAGAGAAAAATATCACATGGTTTTAAAGGACAACACCGTAAAGGATAAAAATCTATAGAATCACACATTAAACATCATCATAATTTTTTTTTAAAAATGTGCGATTATTTTTTTATTATTATTATTATTACATTTAGAAAAGGTAATCAAAATATTAAAAACAATTAATATTTAAGTGTAGATAAATAGTTTTAGAATTATATTTCTGGAAATGAATATAAACTTAGTACATAATATAAACAACAAAAAAGTTTAATAAAAACAACCTAACATGGAAATTTTTTAAATATAATTCAGATTAAATATTAATTTAAACTAACATAAATATAAAATATGTAATAAATCAAGATGTAACACTGAAAAATGTGATACAGCAAATATAATTTTAGGAAATCATTTAATAATCACATTTAATAATTTCTTTATAATAATTTAAATTGTAAAATACTGTAAGTAAATTTATAATTAAAAAATTTGTAAATATGTTCAATAGTTTTGAATACATATGGCAATTTCAAAGTAGATAACAAATAAAAGTGAAACATTTAGTTGTTTCATAAACCTTTTTTCAAAAAGTAACCAATGCAAATATTCATGTATGTAGCAAACAATTAAAATATAACTGTAATCATAAATCAAATAAAATCTTAAATTAAATAACATTTTATATATCATTCTGAAAGACAGTTGTATAAAACAATTAAAAATAATTTTTATAAATAAAATTCTAAAATTGTAATAAAAAATACATAGCAATACAAAAATTTAATTTAAAATTCAGAAATACTGCACAGGTAATACAGAATTTTATTCCCCATCACTTTTTCCTAATTTTTTTTAAACATATTTACAACAAAAAATAACAGCAACATAAGTAAAACCAAATTTTTAAGGTTTTACATATATACAAAATAAGGGCACATATTTGAGAGAAAACATTTGAAGGCTGTTAATTATTCTTTGTGCATTAAATACAGTAGGAGTGATTGAGGAACTTCTAAGTTATTTAAGAACCTAATTCTTTGGCTTCCAAGCACAGAACGGACCCTTCGGCGAGATAAGTCTTTTAGACTAGCTGGAAATGCTGAAATGAACATTAAACACATCAATGTAATGAATTGAAATAACATTACATTTAAACATTCAAATATGTACACATTGAATATTTTATTGCCTAAAAAACCACTGAAAATACATAATAAATGTAATAATTAGGATTATAACCGTATAAAAAAAAACATAAAAATGTGTTTACTGCAATTGCAATTATTTTTAGCTAATTTTGTTTCAAAGAACTTGTTTTCTTCTCTACTTGAATTAAAAATTAAGAAATGGTAATATAAACAGATATTTTTAAATTAACACAACAAACAAATGTGGAAAATGCACTAAAATGCACTTTTAATATGTCAAACTTTTAGAATAAATGTAATTTAAAAGTATTAAAAAAAAATTCTTAAAATAATATAAATTTTATAATTTTTTAAAGAAATTTATGATTTTATGAATTTTATTATTTTTGGTGTTTTTAAAATTTGTAAACATCCATATAAGACAAAACTTTATAAAAACTACTTCATTTCATTTAAAACTTGTTTTTCAAATTTGTATTAAAGGACCAACTATACTACATTCATGACCAGGTGAAAATATCCTATAATTAAATGGGGGTGGGTGAAGAGGAGGAGGAGAGCGTACGTGAACGTTGGCTATTTCACCATCTAATCTTAAATAAAAATTACTAAAATAATTAATATTAGTGCCATTTCTTTGTCAAACTTACAAAACAATCAAAGATTTTGGTTGTACGCAGTACAAAAACTGGTTTATTTTAAAGCATGTGTTCTTAACAAGTGTTCCAAACTTTTGAAGTAAAATCAGGTTTTAAATATTTGTTCAAATGAAATATCATTCTGCAGTGCCATTACTGAATTAATTTTATAATTTTTTTTTACCATGATTAAATAGAGTTACTTTTTGCAGGTTAGGTTCAAATAGATCACAGAGGAAATTGGGAAGAAGAAAAAAACTATACGGGGTATGGGGGGAGGGTGGGGGCAGAGGAGAATAGTTTGCATGTCTAAATTTCAATTTTAAATTATTAGTGTATTTATATATTATAAATTGGACAGTTATTTGTATTTCAAAACTAAATAATGCCATACATGCTCATGCATTCACATCAGATGACCAAGTTTCAGATTTGTCAAGCAATGGAATTTAAGTAGTAAACTGAAATTAATCTACACACAAGCAATATGGATGATGATACAGACAGCAATAAATGCAAATTGAATAATACATATACATAAAAATATTTTTATACAAGCATATTTATGCCTTGTTCAATGCGTCAAAGGAATGTTCACAATTACACTGTCAGTGGGGCGCATATAAACAAATTTTTAAGATTTTAAAAATAATCAGTAAAGTTAGAAATTCTAAATAAATATATTTTTTTAATGTTTCAAATAAAAAAAGTGTAGATATTTATATGAATCTATTTTTGTTTAGAATTACATTAGGAAATAGTAAATAATTTAAAATTGTTCATATGTGCTAAATTCTCCCCTTACAATTCTAAACAAGATCTATGTAAATTTTTTTTAAAGAAATTGTTTAATTAATACAAAAATTAATGGAAGTTAGTGTGGTTGTATAATTAATATTCAAAATACTTCCTGGCACTTAGAGGCTCTGAGTGAAAGTATTAAGTAGTGCAATTGAGATATCATTAACTTATTTTTAATCACACTAAAATATTTAAAAATAAAGAATATAAGCACAAAAATTAATAATGATGCACAACATTTTTATAAAGACAAACATTGTATATATTTTTTCAGTGTTAAACCAAAAACCAGTTATTTATTTAGCTAATTGCATATACAAATACATCAAAAATTTATATTTAAAAAATTAAAATTTGATTAATAATTTATATTACAACAACTTGCAAACAATAGCATGTATCTTTTCCATGGTATTTTATGTTTGCTTATGTATTTTCCAATTATTTTAAAGTAATTAAAGCCTAATGTAGCCAAAATTAGCAGATTGGTTTGTGTCAAAGTGATGCTCAAGCTATTGCAATAGTATTCGATAAATATTAGAATTCCTTTAACAATAATAGTAAATAATTTAAAATTGTTCATATGTGCTTAATTCTCCCCTAACAAGTCTAAACAAGATCTATGTAAACTTTTTTTTAAAGAAATCGGTTAATTAATAAAAAATAATAATGGAAGATAGTGTGGTTGTATAACACTATGTTAAATTTAAAAAAAAATCATATATATAATATTTCTGTAATAAAGATCCCTTTTACAGCAAATGGATTTTAACACATGAGGTATCAGAAGAAAAATAATTAATTTTCAGGAGCAGTGGTGAATCATTCATTCACTTCATAAATATGAACTGTTTTTTTTTTATGTGTTTAAAATAATTCTTTTAAACAAACCTTTGATCATGCTGCCATCTATGAATGAGCAGAAGAGTTAAATTTTTATGATTTTTTGGCTATAAGAAATACGCTAATATATTTCGCCCTTACAGCAAATAGGTGTGGGGAGGGAGGCGTCCATGAGATAGTTATTGCGCGAGCAAGCTAGTCCTATATTTATATATATATATTGGACTAGAATGCACATACATGTAACTTTCAATAAAAGCCATTTTTTAATTTAAAGCAATATTTAATAAAATCTTACAAATAAAAAAGTCCGACAGCAAACAAGAGGTAAAGTATGTAAAATACCTGAATAATGAACCAACAAATTAAAAACAATTCCTTGAGCGCCAGGAATCAAGTCAATGGGTAGTTTGTTCTGGTTATTGCTGGCAAACACATTAGCACCAAATTCAAGAAGCACCTGTGCCACTTCGGGAAAATTTTCCCTCGCAGCTATATGGAGAGCCGTTTCATGAATCTTGGTGGCATTCACCAATGCCCCTGGGGGAGACAGAAACATAAAATTACAAAAAGTTTTCAAAATACTCCAAATGGATGCGTAGTATAGATTTACTGTTAATAACATTATAAATATTATGATAGAAATTTATATGTTCATAGTTGACTGTATTTAACTTTTAAATCACAATAGCCAAATTTAGAAACACATTAAGATTTTTACATAACTGTGTAAAGAGAATTATAAATTAATAAATTCTAAGTGAAATAAATGGTTAACAATTTGCTGCAATTTTTTTTTTATTCCAAATTTGATTTAAATTGATAATTATTTTAACATAGTAATAAGTTAATTTTCAATGATAACAAAAGGAAATTTGTATATTTTAATATATTATGCTTCAATAAAAAGCACAAAAATATATCAATGATAAAATATCCATAATATTTTACCTAAACATATTGTATCAAATTTGAAAATTATGCAATGTGATAGAAAATTGACATTTTGGCAACAAACAAAATAAAAACTTTAAATAAATGCATATACTTTCAGAAACACATCACGTGTAAAATAGTTCATAAGTTTACAAATTTAACTTTATTTAAAGTTATTGTTGATGGAAAATAAGTAGAAAATGTTTTGACAAACTTTACACTTCACCCTATATCAACAACAGTAATATTCATATCTAGTCTGGAGTTTACAAAATACTTCAAGACATGATGACCAAGTACAATCGAATAACAAATATAAAATGAAAATAAATACCTGCTTGTAAAAGTAACTTGACACAGTTTGGTCGGTTCATAACCGTAGCAGCGTGAAGTGGGGTTCCAAAGTGGCAGTCGTTTGCATTCAGGCGTGCTCCAGCCCGTATCAACACAGAAATGCAATCCAAACTACCTGTAATAAAAAAAGAATCATATCACATCATACTCCCCACATATCATGTTTGAATATAGATTATAAATACTTCAATTAGATTACATAAAACGTCCCTATTATACAAAATTTGAACAAGAAAATTATCTATACATGATAAAATGTGATTTTCTAGATACATTTAGAAAATCATATTATATCATTAGAAGCACTGTTTTAACATGCTCATTGATAACTTTTTAATCTTTACTTCTACCAGTGATCACTCTAGGCGTTTTTTGAAGGGCGGTCCGCCCTGCACGCCCTTTTTTCATCTTGATAGCGCCCTCGTGTCCATTTTTAAAAAATGACGCCCTTTTTCGAAAAAAATTCCGCCCCTTTTGTCCTTTTTAGTCAAGCACAAGCATCCTTGCTTTCCTAGCTGTCTTTAAAATAGGCACCGATTAATTTTTTGTGTGTAAATTGGAATGAAGTGAATTATGGCAGTAGAAAAACAAACTTCTTTTTAACTAAGCTTGTTGTGAAATCGAGATGATTCCGCGATAATTTCGAGCATGGGGCATTGCACGAATCCTATTGGTTGCCTGTAAGATGGTTTAGGGCAAGAATACAAGATTAGACATTTTATTACCAAATTTTGGATTTTAGTAGCCTTTTCATCAGTTTTATAAGGGGCCTAATTCGGGCTACTTACCGATTTGGTTTTTAGCAAAAACATTAATTTTAAAATGTCAAATTTTGGATTTCAAGTAGTATATCCACAAAGTGACATCAATTTTGTACTGTTCTTTCCTTCGCCCAATATACAGCTCTAGCGCAATGCCAACTAATAAATCGCAATTTTTTAAGTTTGGTCACGGCTTCGTTGTGTCAACGGGTGGCGACGCCCACCCCAATTTTTTTTTGAAAGTGCCCTTTTAAAAACAAGAAGTGCCTTTCCAAAAACGGGGTGCCCTTTTTTCTGCTAACAGCGCCCTGCCCCTTTTTATTTCTAGAGTGAACACTGCTTCTACTAACACTTTTAAACACCCAGCAGATTTTTAAAGCAGTATAAGTTTAAATAAATAAAGTAAAATATTTATTTAATACATAGAATAGTATGCTAATGTGTTTACATTAATTTTTTTCTTCAAATTGAGGAAATAAATCCTATTTGTATATACAAATACGAATACAAATACAAATAATGTCGACCAACTACAGGCTCTAGGCCCAGCAAGGTTGGTCCTGTCAATCCATCATCCTCACGATTCCCCAATGCCGATCCAATTGTTTTTTAAAACCACTCACCCCTGAAGAATTAACAACATACTCATGCAAACCATTCCATTTGTCAATAACCCTATTAAAAAAATAATGCTTTCTAACATCCCGATTAAGCTGTGACTTGTATAATTTAAATCCATGACCTCTAGTCACATTGGCAATATTAAATTCTAATCCCGCCACATCTACCAATTTGATAAATTTGAATAACTGAATAAGATCCCCTCTAATCCTTCTCTCCTCGAGTGTATACATATTTAAAGTTCTAAGCCTTTCTTCATAATTCATTCCTGAAGTACCCTGAATCAATTTTGTAGCTCTACGTTGAACCCGTTCTAATAAATCAATATCCTTTTTGAGATAAGGTGACCAGAATTGTACTGCATACTCTAGATGGGGCCTAGTCAAACTCCTATATAGTGGTAAAATTACGTCCTTCGATTTAGATGATACATTTCTTTTAATAAATCCCAGCATTCTATTCGCCTTCTTACTGGCTGTCCCACAATGGTGTCCCCATTTAAAATCCCTACTTACTGAAACGCCAAGATCACTAACAATGTCACTGGCACTAATCTCAGAACTTTGCAGATAATAAGAAGCCTTTTTATTTTTAAGTCCCATGTGCAAGACCTGACATTTTTTAATATTAAATGACATACCCCAACAAACAGCCCATTCGGAAATTTTAGTTAAATCGACCTGCAATTGCTCTACCTGTTCTATGCTATTTACGGTGCCCATGATTTTTAAGTCATCTGCAAAGATGCTAACTCTACTTGTAACGTTCTTACTAATATCATCAATAAAAATAATGAACAACAATGGCCCCAATACAGAACCCTGTGGAACTCCGCTTTTGACTTCTACCCATCGAGAGTATTTTCCCTTAATTTGTACTCTTTGCTTTCTACCTGTTAGTCAGTTTCTTATCCATTCAAGAATATTGCCCCGAATCCCAATCCTATCTAACTTATACAGCAGAGCTTCATGCGGAACCTTGTCAAAAGCTTTCTGAAAATCGATATAAACTATATCCACACTGTTTCCACCATCCAAATCTTTAGTAACTCCATCATAAAATTGTAATAGATTAGTAACACAAGATTTATTCTTTCTAAACCCAACACTTTAATTTTAAAAGCGCATGATAAAGAAAAAATATAATAATTAATATTAACTTATATATTTTTAACAAATAAATTTTTATTTTTAAAATTTTAATATTTAATTTAGTGCATTCATGAGAATACTGAAGAAATATGTATTTTAAAAATTGTGTTTTTCTTTCTATATTTGAGGGATGGAGAAAAAAAATTGTCTTATTATTTTATATGTTAATTTATTCCATATTATCAAATTGAATCTAATATGATTTTAAATTGTAAAAGTAATTTTTAGATTTTAGCAAAGTGATCAAAGGTGTAAAACTTACATTTAATCAACGATTTAGGTTAATGTGGAAAATGTTCAAAAATACATAGAGTTTTGATTGTTCTTCAAACAAATATAAAATTTTTACAAAAGTACAAATCTAATATTTAAGAAATTACTTTATAAAAACAACTATAAAAGATAAAATATAAATATAACTTAATAAAAGACAAAACATAAATACTGACTATTATTCCACATTGGTGAAAAAAAACTCTTTTTCTATCTCAGTGCAGAAGCTCAAAAATAGCACTTTCCAAAATGCTTATAAATCACGTTCATAAATGTAAATATATTGTAATACAAATAGATTTGAATAAAAATTATATTTCTACACATTGCTTTACCTTCTCAGACTAATATGGAAAACATTAACTGATTTAAACTATTTCAACTAAATAGTAGAGCTGAATTACAGTTTGGAATCATTCACCTAACTCTTTAGGCTGGGATTGAAAAGAAAATAAGCCTTTTAGGCAATGGTAAAACAACAAACCTCTGAAGCAAGCTTCATGCAGGGGTGTACTTAGAGCCAGAGGTGGATTCACCTCTGCTCCCATTCGCATCAGCAGCTCAACGCACGAAATATTTCCAGCTGCACAGGCAGAGCAGAGGGGCGTTCCACCATCCGCACTTGTAGCGTTGACCTGAAGATGTGAAAAGTGTCATAAAAAAATTTATAACAAAGCTCAAAGCAGTATTGTATGTCAAAAAAGATTTTTATTATTTTGTGGAACAAGCAAGGAATATACCAAAATATATTAACATAACGAAATAAACTAATATAGCGAAACTAACGAAGCTAGCCAATATAATGAATTAAACCAACATACAAAATAAAATATAAGGAAACTGACGAATGCAACGAAAGTACTTGTTATAACGAAACGAAATACAGGAACATAATGAATATAATGGATTAATAGAATATCTACTTTTTTACCTGTTAATTTTTTTCCCCAATGCATGCTGTCAGTTTGAGTAGATGTTCAGTTGACATTATTGAAAATTATAAAGTTACAAAAAAAAAAAGCTTTGATACAATAAAAAACATCCAATTCATCAATAAGTGAGCAAAAGAAAATATTATGCTCTGGAAGTGAGGATTATACTAATTAGTATCTTGTACTAATGCCTAAATATTTGGAGCTACAATAAGATTAAGAAATTATATACCATTTAAATATACAATTTATTTTTTATTTCTTTAAAATTAAATTTTAAAATCATTTTGTATAAAACCACTTAGAATCTTACTTTTGCTCCATAATTGATTAAAATTTCCGCACACTCCACTCGATTTTGTAAACAAGCTTCATGCAGAGGAGTCATACAATCGTAATTTGTCTGGTTAGGAGAAAGTCCATTTTCAAGTAGAAAGGCAAGATTTTTCTTATGTCCTAACAGAGCTGCTTTATGCAAAGGATATGGACCATAAATCTTTAAAACTAGAATAAAAGAATTTAATAGGTAAAAGTAAAAAGAAGAACACAGAAAGAAGTACAAAATAATAATTGAAATCTACAAAGTTTAAATTATATGAGATGTGAAGTAAAAGGTGATTAAAGTTTTATGACAAGAATATGACTACAATATGTTTTTTTAATTATTTAAAAAGTATGTCATTCCAATAACAAAACTTTACTACACTTTATAGTAAACCTACATGTAGTTTTCATTCAATATAAGCCAACTTTATGAAAAATAATTTGACAAAATAATGTTTTGAATTGGCCCATTCAAATTAAAATATATATAGTGGTTTATAATAATTACAATATCTGATGGTAAATTGTAATTTTATTTATTCTTAAGAATAAATAAAATATAGTTCGATAAAGCTTAATTAAAAGTTCAGAATAGAGGTAGTTTTCTTTGCATCTGCAAAAAATTGACTTCTTCATTAGTACTACGAAAACTAAAATTTGAAGGAATCTCAATATCAAAAATAGTTTGTAAGATATAAAAGCATGAAATCCAGTGTGTTGCCAAAGTATTTGTTTTTTAAAGAATTCCTGCTCAAACGTGAATCTCAAACAGAAAATCAGTTACAATGATTACATATGAGTTTTCAAAAAGTAATATAAGTGAACAAAACATCAAAACTGTAGGGGTATGTTTTCACTTCACAAGAGAGTTTAAATTATATTTTTAATACATTCCTGATATATATATATACAGTGCTTGATTCTTAGAAATAGAGGTGTTGGTACTGTCACCTTCTGTGGGGTGTGAGGGTATTCCAAATCATTGCCTTGGAAAAAAAAATCTTTGAAACTTGAACATTTAATTTAATTCCAAATTTCAGACGATAAGTCAGCCGGTCAAGCCTTTTACGTGAAGGGTAACAAGTAGTAGGCCAGGCCCACTCAATAACAACACAGTAATATGTGATTAAATAAAAAAAAATTGATTATCATAATTTTTTTTCTTAAAGAGAGGTACCGGAACGCTGTTCGTTGTGTTCCACCTCAAATTGAGCCCTGTATATATATTCTTTTAATAGATAAGGCTTTCAAATTTCTCCAATTACTTAAATTTGAATAATGGGTAAATTCCTAGTGTACGGTGCCCCATTGTCGCCAAGTCCAAAAATTGCTGCCCAGGTAAAAAATGACGGATATTTTTTGTCGCCAAATCAAAATGGCGGACATTGCGTTGGTCGCACTTGAGCTCCAAAATTAATATGGGATTTGAGGTATAAGGTGATTAAAGTTCTATGAGAAGAATATGACTACAATTAGTTTTTTTAATTATTTAAAAATTATGTCATTCCAATAACAAAACTTTATAGTAAACCTACATGTAGTTTCATTCAATGTAAGCCAACTTTATGAAAAATCATTTGACAAAATAATGTTTTGAATTGGCCCCTTCAAATTCGAATATATATAGTGGTTTATAATAATTAGAATATCTGATGGTAAATAGAAATTTTATTTATTTTTAAGAATAAATAAAATATAGTTCGATAAAGCTTAATAAGCTTAAAGACGGTATAGAATTGATTCCGAAGCTTTGCTTTGGTTAATTAACATCGCACTAGAGTTTATATAAGGGTGTTGGCGGCAGTTCGGCGCCTAACTTGATGGTAACAATGTCCCACAGTCAATCATGGTGCTTTCAGGCAATCTTTCGGGCAGTCGTTTGGGGCACTTCGACAGCACTCTGAAGCGCACACGTGTACCGCTCGGCAGAACAACGTGAAAGGGGAAAAAATTAGGGTTGCCATACAACATATTATTTTCGCACGTCATCAAGTAGGGTTGCCAAAATATTAACTTTATTTCCCAATTATTTGTCGCCAAATCCCATTTGGCGAGGGCACCAAACACTAGGAATAAACCGAATAATGTTTAAAAATAGAGATTTTTTTTTATGAATTTTTATAATATGTGTATTGCTGAGAAAAGTGGCGATAGCCACCCAAACGGATATACATGGTTAATACAAAATGATAATTTAATAAAATGTACTGCAACTTTACCTCAACATGTATGCATATATAGAATACATATCCAATACCTTACATATTTAAAACTATTATTACTTATATATAAATTGGTTAGTGAGCCTACATACAATGTTTTACAATTTTCAACAGTGTTAGAAGCTTGAAACTCATATATTAATTCCTGATTATCAGGTGTAAAATACAATTGTAAAAAGGCACAATTTTTTTTAATTGGCAGTTGAGGTTAATACTTTATTTTAAACTACTTCAATAAACTGGGAGTTTATCCATTTACATAAAATATATTATAAAAAAAATATATATTGTTTAGATTTTACATATTAGAAAATTAATAAAAATGGAAGAATGTTAACAACAGGTGACAAAAGTTTTCTTTGGTTATAGAATTCTAGATAAAAAAAATTAAGTTAAAGGCAATCATAAATAGCAAATCATATATTTTTTAATATTTTTTGGTGAATTTAAGAAACGAAACAATTAAAAGTTAACTTTTTCAATCAATAGTTTGTTTCATTACCTTGATCAAGTTTCTGAGGATTAGCTTCCATGGAGGAAAAATTGTTTTTAAATTTATTGAATAAGTTATTCAAAAGGCAATTGCAAATTTAAGCAGGAACTTAGAAAAAACTAACATTCTTATTTATTTATATTCAATAAACAAATCAGTAGTTGCCAGTCGTTAAATAGTAATTTAGATATAGAAACGCACATAAGGCTGATTTGGTTGTTTTAAACTTATACAATGGGATATTACAAACGTTTCCGCATTTGTATTTAAACAATACTTCAGCAGTGTTGATTAAAATTGGCTATTTTTACTAACAAAATAATAATTATTTAACTAGTAATTAAACTCCTAAAGCTTATTATAATTTAATATTAAAGTTAATTTCACACTGCAAAACTAAAAGTCCTCCTGGCAGGCTTATAAATTAATAATATATTAACTATCTCGCTAAGCATTAATTTTTGAATTGTTGAAAGTAATACAATAAAGATAAATTATTCTATGCATTTAATGAGAAAATGAGTCAAAATGACGATGAAAAAGAAGTTCACTCCTACGTTATGTACCCGGTATATATTATTTTAGATTTTTCTTTATTTGTAACGGCTCGCAAAATGTTGTTGATGCCTTTGGTCGCACTGGTGTATCGGCTGTCTCGCAGTAGTTTGTAATTTGTTCTATAGTTTATTCGAAAGTATTCTGTTGTGATATTACGTTGAAATAATCCAACAACATTGAATTGTGGAATAAAATGGATCAAGAATGGATATTAGAGCAGCTCCAACTGGCAAGGTAAGCGTTTAATACCGTACCCATACATTTGACAACCATTGAAATTAAACAGTATAATCGTTTTCAACCCATTATTGTTTCCTTACCGTTGACAATGATAATAATAATAATATAATTAAATGCAAAGTTTGTTGTATTTTGCAACTTTCAGAAAAGTCATTTACTTAAAACTATGGCATAGAAACTTTAAATATTAGAATAGAAAGTTCTTTGAAACGCTATTTCTAATTTAGAAATTAGTCGCTTGAAAAAAAATTGGTGAATACACTAATGATTACTTATTTTTAAAAAATTTGGGGATGGATTCAAATGATGTTTAATTACTTTTAATCATCTACTGGATTCTTGTAGAAGGTCATCATCTTAAGGATCAAAAGCAATGACTTTTTGCTAAATATATTACCCATTTCGGATACCCTGCGGGGGGGGGGGGGGGGGGAGTGGAGTTCTTCGATTGGCAAATGGACCCGTATCTAACTACTCTGGATAGTAGGTGGTACCCCCTTAGACCATTCGATTTTGGCATCTCGTCATGCCAACGCAGTACCATATCGAGTACATGTTAATACTTTCATGTTTTTCTCTTAATTAAATTTACAATTCTGCCAATTTTAGTTAATGCCGTTGGCTATTGTATCAAGGAATTCACTAAAATCAAAATTATGTTTACGAAGAAGAACAAATATTTTTCATCTATTCTGTCTATCGTGTTTAAACTAACTTTTTCAAACACTCAAGTCGATATCAAGATCTGAAATAATAAGAACATTTATAGTACACAAGGAATGTTAAATCTATCACATATTACAGTTACTGTGGACCTATAGCTATTCCTTGTGGACCTATAGCTATTCATATCAATGTACTGGCACCATTTTTTTTGCCAGTAACGATTCGGTAAAGAAATAGCTGCTTACATCCATGAGCTGAGAGGTGACAAACAAACCAGCAGAGATTGTGGCTCGTGGATTTTTGTTGTAGTCACTTAAAGCATGTGGAACCCATGCTGCACATTTCTGAACCTTTCCCATCGAGTGAAGATGCTTCTCTATAGGTGTGGGAGCATTCCATTTTCTCTGCCAGTTCCCTTGTCGTTTGACGCGAATTTTCGTGCAAAAGTTGGTTTAATCGCTCTTCATCGAACTCAACTTAACGGCCAGAACAAGGTGAGTCTTTGAGGTCAAAATTTCCATTTTTAAACTTGGCATACCACTCATGAGCTGTTCTTTCTGCTATGGCACCCTCTCCATACACAACACAAATGTCACGAGCAGCTTTTGCGGCCTTGGAACCTTGATTAAAAACAAAAAGGATTTGTCGAAAATGCACATTTTTCTCAACTGGACATTCCATTTAATGATCTGAAAATTAACATAAATTAACTCGAACAAAATAACAAAACATAGATTCCGGTAGAACAAAACATCCTCTTTCGAATGATCTAAAACATTATGCCAAAAACAATTATTGACATGCGGAATGTTAAAATTTAATAAAGCGTCGGGAACTTAGTTGCCAACCCGATATTTCATGAACACAACGCTAAATTTGAAACACTTTACAAAATGATTTAACTTCATTCTTAACACCAGGCATAAAATATTACCACCTCAAAATCTTGCTGTGTGACATAAACAAACTCCAATGCGTATGCATTCAATTCTGCCATGTCATGTTACCCATTATCCATTTTTTGGAAACAGAATTGTGGGAAGAGTCCGTTTTTCTGGAACAGAGTTTTGTGAAGAGTCCGGATTTGGGAAGGATCCGTAAACTAACCCAAAATTCTTCTAGAGATACCCTTGTGTATATGTTAAATAAAAAACTACCGAATTTGCTTTAAGCATAGCTCTTGCTGATAAACATGTCCACACTCTATTTTGTTTTTGTGTGTTTACATATTTAAATAAAGCAGTGTTCACTCTAGGTGTTTTTTGAAGGGCGGTCCGCCCTGCCTGTCCTTTTTTATCTCGATAGCGCCCTCATGCCCCTTTTTCAAAAATGTGCCCAGTCGGTAATTTAATAGCCCTAGGAATGTCATCTCAATTAAGTTTTATCAACTCCTGGTGGCATGAACTAGGACAGCCACTATTCAGCTCCCTTGCCTGTCTCTGGTCTACTGAATTGCTGCAACAGGGGTCTGTCCAGGTTTTTTTTACAAAGAAACCTTAATGTAATACAAATTTAATTTTTGCAAATACTCAATTTTCGTTTTCTCAATGTTTACTTGTATGATCAAAGTATCAAACCGGACACAAATAAAAATTCTCGGATAGTTCTATATTCGGTGGTGGATTGCAAATTCACCAAACCACATGGTAAATAACAATTTGCTGTGCAAAATTCAACAAGAAAGTATCACTTGTGATCGCCAAACCGGTGGTCTCTGCCCACTTCAAACTTGTTTCCAATGACACACAATCTCGAATTCGGTGCTGTTCGCTCCAAGATGAAATTCTTCCACTTTTCTGCAAATTTCCATTTTTTTTTTTTTCCCCTTTGACAAAGTTTTGCTTTTTACAGAAAAAGTTTTAAATGGCGTTTCTTGAAGGGATGTCTGCTCTTTTTCCTTGAAAATTGTACCATTCTGCCCTTTTATGGATGAATCCAAAATCCCACGATTCACTTGACCATTTTATATAAGTATTGTTTGCAGAACATAAGTGGAAGAGTATGAGAAAGACAGAACTATATTAAATGAGAAAAATGCTTTTAAAACTTAGAACACATTTATACTTTGTTGAATTACAATTCCTAAGATACAGCATTTCCAGATGCTAGAACTAAGAAACAGAAAACAAACAATCATTGCCAATTATATCCAACATCCCCTCTCAATGACTATATGTACAATACATTACTGTATGTTAAGAAATACATAATTATACAATGTTTACAGGCCTCGCAACAGGTCCCTTTTTTCCCTAAAAGTCCTTTTTGTTACTTGAGGTACTTAAAAGTCCCTTTTTTCGAAATATGGTCCCTTTTCCCCTTATTTTATCAAAAGTAACTTTTTCCACCCTTTATGACCATAATAACACATTTCTGGCCCTTTCTCCTCCTTATTTAACCATTTTTTTTTATTATGTAATAGTCATTACAATCACCTTCGTATATGTGTTGAATCTGCTGCTAGTGTGTTGCAACTTTCGAATATCATTAAACCAGAAAAAGGCCCTCTGTTTGTGTTTACAAATGTAATTAATCACATTAGTGTGGAATGTGGGCCTAAGTGTAAACTGTTCTCCCAGGACCACAAGCAAATACGGTTCGATTTACTTTTGATTTGAAAAATAGACTTTTCCTGTACTAAGTAGCATCCCTTCTGAATTACAAGAAATTTGGCCAAAATTTAAAAAGTTACAAATTACTTGAGATTATTACGAAATGAATTTTTAAAAATCGTTTTCGCACAGTTTTACTAACTTATTTAATAATGCTTCGATTTTCTTAAAATTTGGTTAGAATAGTATACTTAAAATAGTAGAATGCTAGTAAAAAAAATTTATTTAAATTATTTTTTCCAAATTTTAACTAGGTACAATGGAAGAAGGAGTGAAAGAAAGTCAAAACGATTCAATGTATGTTCTTAAACATAGTTTTGTTGCTGCAACAAAACGCATGCATTAATTCACTGATTTATGTTATACTAGCTATTACCCGTGGTTTCGCACACGTAAAAAATGGTCCCTCATCGATTCTCCTCCCCACTGTATAGTCAGAATTTATTCGTGGAAACAATTGGGCCCCACGCGGTACACATTTCAGAAAAGTAGTGGGTAAATAGCCAACTTGGTTGGTGTGGCCTACCTTCCTCTACGCGATGGTAGATAATTAATACATCAAAGGTCGATTCTCCATATACTGCAGCCAAGGTCAGCCCCCATTGAAAATCTTGAAAATGTATCCAGTTGAAAATGTATAATCTTGAAAATGTATAAGTTCGACTTGCGATCTGTTTTGTCGCTGACTCAATTTGCATTCGCGTACAGGGGTGCCCATAGGGGGGGATTATGGCGCAAGTTGCGCCATCAGAATTTTTGGGGGGGATTTTTTTTCATTTCTTTATTATTATTTAATTTTCAGGGGGAAAGATGATAAAAGAAGGGGGGATTTTCAGGGGGAAATGTTTTGGGCAAAAAATAATTTTGCATATATAATACGTCCGCAGTTACTGGAATTTCCAGCCATTTCAAGAAACGCCTCTTCGACACAAAAGCTGACGAAATTGTAAAAAAAATACTCTTGTTTGAAAATGCAAGTCTTTATTCTGTTAAAATTAAATGCCATTTTAGAAAGATTCTATAAAATTAATTACAAAAATTATCTGATTAATGGATATAGAAGTATCTTAGGGTTGTGCGGCGCATGCCACCGCACAGGACCCCTCGCTTTTTTTTGGGGGGGGGGGGGGGTCAGTAAAAAAACCAAGAAAACTATTTCAGAGAAAAAATCATATTTTTTAAAACTTTAGTATTTTTTTTAATATGTGTTACTCATATATCTAGGACAAACACGTTTACTTTGTCCGGTTCATACATTCAGACTATACACTTCAGTGCTGAGATTTTAATTAAAAAATGCTGTGAGGCAATAACTTTTCCGTTAGGAAGAAAAAATTAAAAAAATAAATATGAAGATTGCTATAAACTCAGGACTGCAGACTGCAACAAAAACTGGAAAAAAAACGGTGACTTTAACAAAGTTAATTCTTTTGTTTGTTAATATGTGGCATATGTTTTTAAAAAAAAACTGCAATGGTGGAAGCATAAACTGTTTCCGCATCTCAACAACACTAATTACTTTCATACGTTTGTTCACTAATAAGCAACAGTTGTGGCGATTAGGGGGGACGCTCCCCCCTCCCACTTTTTTTGTATGTTGCCCCCATACTTTTTAAATTTAAACTAAAAAAAATATTTAGTAAATTGTGTTACTGAATTGACGAACTAAAGAAAAATTTCCTACCCCAACCCCCTCCTATTTTTTTCTGGTGCTTATATTACATTTACAATCGATTTTATTTTTTCGTATTATCTTGTATCTTCTGCCAGCACACAGACAGCTAACAGACATTTAGGAGCCACGTCTGTCATTACAAAATACTCATCATTCAAATAAAACAAAAACAAAAAAAGCCAAAGGAAATAGGCGCGACCATAGGTCTTGATTTTTTAGCGGGAAACATATTGGCGCCGATATTTGTCAACGTTGAATACAAGTAGTATTATGAAAGCCAAACTGAATTTTTAGAACCCAATCGCCGCTACTGAGCGTAGGTGGTTTTATTATATTTGAGTTTAGTCTTGGCGTCGAATCAGTTTAAATAATTTCAATGGTGTTACAATAAAAGAACGGATAATATATTTTAGTCAGCAAGGACGAATGGTTTTTGTGAACGTGCAGTTTAAATGTGAAGTAAAGCTGAGAATATTTAAATTGTAAAAAAATAACTAAATGAAAAGTATTTTCTGAGTTTGATAAACTGTACTGGTAAGTGGATAAATATCATACGGCGTTTTGAAATTAAATTTCATTATTAATACATTTTTAATTTAAATAAAGATTTCTTAAAATTCGATAAAATAAAGTTTTTGCATTTGATAGTCATATTTAAAATAGCCAAAAATAAGAGCCAAAAGTAAGAAGGTCACAAGTGATTTTAAACAAAACCAACAGCGTTCAGTATTTTGCATGAATTTTGTCGATAATTTTTTTTTCTATCTTTGTGTTTACCTGTCTATTTTGTTGGGGTTTAATAGATGTTTTTTTTTAAAATAAAACTTTCACAAGTTTATTCATTACTTATAATTTGTACTTTAGTTCATGTTGACATTCTAACCGTTAAGACATGAATTTTCCCACTTTTTCATAAATATTTCTGTTTGACCATATATGTAGCCGTGTTTTATATATACCAGTTTTGTTTATACCATTAGGTAAGAGAAAGTATATTTAACCAGTAAAAAACAGATATTCTAAGGCGCATTCTACACGGACGCTATTTACGCCGCGTTGTATTTTGCAGAAGCATCTGATTGGTGCATTCACACCACGTGGTGGACCAATCGCAGAGTTATCGCAAAAGATAACGTGTGCTAATAACGTCCGTGTAGAATGGGGACATTATTAAAGCGCATTAGCTTTTGTAGATGGCCCTGTGATTGGGGAATACAAACTATGTGGTTTACATATACACTCGTAGAACCATCTGTATCTAACGCGCGTAAATAACATCGATTTTATTTCTTTGATGTCATGATGTGTTTTAAAAAAAAGCCGTGTTTTATATTTCAAACAGAAAGCTTTTCTTTCTTATATATCAAGTATTTAAGCATTTTCAGTGGCATTTGGCTGACATGTAAGAGGCAATCGTTTCTGAGCATTTAGAGTAAAACCTATTTACATCATGTGTTTCTGCTAATTAGAGTGATTTTGCATATATCACTGACAAATGTAATAACATATAATATTGTAGGTAGTTATTTTAGTCTAAATGGAGCGATTGCAAAGGTTTTTCTGAAATTGAACAATCAGAGATTACCGTCAGCATTTCTACAGTAACTATTTTTAGGTGTTTACAAAATTGAATTTAAAATTTTTTAAATATCCATTTGTAAATTATATTTTCTGGTGGAATTGAAATCAACATCTTAGACAAATCGATGACATTTTGTAGAAAACACCAGATTTTTAGACCATAACAAAGCTGCGGTTCTTGAACCGAAATCGATCGATTCTTAGCAGACAGACAATAATAAGTGGAATTTATTATGAATTTTAACGCATGTTTTAACAATTAATAAATTTCTGAAATTACAATTTTATTCGACAAAATTATGTTATCTGAACCTCCGACCCTATATTTTACCGACGAACCTGACTTTAAGCACCATTTGTTTGTATCAATGAAACGTTATAAAGAGATGCGGAGAGAAAGTTTAATTCAATGTATAAGTTCCATACATATAAGTTAATGTATATAAGTTAAAGTATAACCAAATTTATATCTTGATTTTATCTCCAACTGATTTATAAAATACAAAATGTGGAGCTTTCTGTGGATTCAGTTGAAAATTTTAGATTCTAATAAAGTTATATGCTTTAAATTTGAGGGGGTAGAGATTTTTTTTTGTGGGGAAGGGGGGGGGTGCGCCAATAAGTTTGGGGGGGATGGGCACCCCTGTTCGCGTATCCCATAAGTTGATCAGAATTTTTACCAGCAGTGTCATTAGTCATTAGAATCAATTAGTTTCAGCTGATATTTCTTAGTACCTTTGTGGTAACTTGTTTTACCTCTACCCAATCGGCTTCAGAAGGTTTGCTGATCTTTCTACTCGATATTGCTACGGATATGTCTTAGTCGTGCAATTTTATATGTGAAGTAGGGCACCAATTGCACTTCTATATTGAGTGTCAGCTTCATTACGTTTTTCATATCTAGGATCCAGTGGTATTTTCGATGTTTTTGAGTCCTTTAAACCAAATATTTCGATAATGCGATTAACTTAGGATTTTTGATGGATTGAGAATGTTCCTTCCAAATTTCCCTCCACATTGATCCCTAGATAAAATTTTAAATCATCTAAATTTGAGATATCAAATTACTTTTCCAGATTTCTGCTAACTTTAGAGATCTAGGTCTTCTTTCTTGCATGCTAAAATAATGTCATCAACATATGCTATTAAATTTACCCGATTTCCTTCTTGTTTTGAATATAAGCATTGATCGACTTCGGATCTAGAAATACCCAAATCAAATGCTCGTGCAATTTCTTGTCCACACTCAAGCGGATTGCTTTAAACCGTAAATGCTCGTATGAAGTTTGCACACTAGATGTTCCTTCCCTATTTCTGCAACCTCCTCAGATTGTTTTAGGAATAAGGTTTCTTCAAGATCTCCATTCGAGAAAGCAGTCTTGATATCTAAATGCTTTACTTGCATTTTGTATTTTCCAGCAACAGCAAGAAGTGTTCTGAATGTAGTATGCCTAGCTACAGGTTCAAAAACTTCATCCTAGTCTTCTCCATATTTGTTAAGAAAAACCTGTTGCAACATATCTTGCCTTATAACAAAAAAAATTCCATGTTCATCAAGCTTCTTTTTCAAAACCCATTTTCCGCCTATGACTTGATGTTCATCTGGTAATTCTGATAAATCCCCAACTTTATTAAAGTTGAGAGAATGCATTTCTTCTTCTTGCATGGATTTTATCCACCTTTGTCTTTCAGAACCATTTACTGCTTCTCTATAGCTTGCAGGCTTAGCAGGGTTGCAGTTCTCTATTATCCTCTTTGGTGGAATGCCTTTTGTTTTTCTCGACAAGACTCGAACAGTTCCGATCCCCTCTGCTTCACTCGAAGCATCATCATTTATATTGATATCAATTTTATATTTATTTTCATAAGAATTGACTTATTTTTATTAACTCTACTTGACATCCCCTTATGTGACTTTTCAACAAACTGGTCTTTACTGGTATAGATATATTTGTTGCTGTATCAAGAAATCGGAAAACTTTTGAACCTTCTGCATAATCCACAAAAGTTAATTCTTGAGCTTCACTATCAAGTTTTCTTCTTCCTTCATCCGATACATGCATGAAAACCTTACAACCCAAAACTCTAATGTGCTTCAAATTTGGGGAACGTCCATTGTTACTCTTGTGACGGTCAGAGAAAATTTTCATAAAAACGTACATTTTTTACAATACTAAACATATTTAGGATAAAATTCAAAAATACTATTTAAAAGTTCATGTCATTCCGCTTCATAAAACATATCCAATATGTAATTTAGTATATTTTTGTTGTCTAGGAAATAAATCAAACTTTTGTTACTCTTGTGACCACTGGAAAAGGCAAAATACAAAAAGTGTTTTTAAGGTAGAATTCCTGTAAATTATATGAGAATACAAAACTCAAATTTATAAATATAATAGAGCAATTATATCTCTTCAAAAGGGAAAAACTTTTGAATCTCTTTGACAAAATCTGAATTAATGGCATTGTTTTTAGTAAAAGGCTAAGCGTTACTCTTGTGACGTTACTCTTGTGACATTTTGTCCACAATTGAATTTCTGCTTAAAAACCTCAAACAATCATTAATATATGAGCTAATTCTCAATTTTTTTAGTTTTAAACATTGATAGGAGTCTAAAATAGCTTAAAAGGGTATAGAATGATTTTATTAAAAAATAGTTTACTAAAAAAATATTTTGCAAATATAAGAGCAACAAAATTAGCCACAATTTGGTTTCTTTTGTATCAAATAGCATGATCATAAGGTTCAAACTTTTGAATTCTTTTTACTTTTGTGTGTATTAAAGCACCTTATTTGATATTTCTCATATATTGTTAAAATTAACGGACCACAACATAGTTTACATTCACCTACTGGTTATATTACAATTTCTCGGCTCCTTTGCTTTCTGTTACTGAGCAGAATTGCTCTTCGTCTTCATCATCGGTTTCACTTGCAGTTTTATTGCTGTTTCCTTTATAAAATATGAACTCTGTAGGAATGATCATGTGTTATGGTCAATGGTAGATAGTGGCATTTTTGGTAGCTTCGACAAAGTGTGTTTTTGTGTGCCCTTCACTATAAAATTTCTCCAAGAGTAATACGCAAATGAATTCTTTGGCTATGATTTCATTTGGTACATAAAGTATGTTTACCTTTGTTGCACCATGAACAAGTTCTGCAAAATCAGCAGCTTTTTGTATAATTGCTTTTTACTATGCACTTCTTTTCATAGACATCACTTAAAAAAAGAAAAGCAGCACCAATTCCATCTACAGCACTCGTATCATAAGCTGTCCATGAAAACTGTTAATATTTAAGTGCTGACATGTTTACAAAATGATATTTTTGTTTAAATTGACCTGTGCAACCATCAGAAAAAACTGGATACACTTTTGACCGATGTATTTTCTTGGAGATGCTGCATTAAAATATTGTGCAAACACATTTACAGAAAATCTGTTTTGTATTATATAATAGTCGTTCTATGATATCTTTTCAAAATGCACATTCTGAATGTCTACCAAAATTCAAGTAAAGTATCAAAGCACCAGCGACATAACAAAATTGAAACAACAGGCTTGAAACAACAAATTTCCAAACTGAACGATTCGAAATTCCAAACTCAACAGTGCTGAAAATTCCCAGTTCCAACTTATCAGCATTTTTCATCTTTTTTTTATATACATTTTAGGTAATATTAAACAGTTCTCTCACAAGCATTGATTTGTTGCACCCTTATTCCAATGCAATGTCTGTTCTGAGGTCTAATTTAAATGTAATGATACCAGTTAGGCCATTTCTAATCTGTCCTAGCTTTCATTTGCTAATAATATTAATTTTCTTCAGGCATAAATTTTCTCAAATTGGGGATTTTTAGAAGTAGAAATTCCCAACTTTCAGGGTTTCCAGTTTATAGTGGGACCGTGCTCCCCCCGGTGCAACGGGCCTACACAGCACTCTAAATCAATAAATCTTTAGGAATGGAGAAAATAAATCTGCAACTGTCCTATGAATTACTTTGAAAGTTTTTATGAAAACCACAAATACACACATTCTGAGGACCTGCTGTCATAATTGTTCTGTAATTTTAAAGTAAATAAAAAATTAAGTTCATTCATTTTAAAAACATGAATGAATGCAAATTAATTTGTTTTAAATTAATTATGGAAAAACTACTCAAGAACTTATTCTTAAAAAGGGCAAAGCCAAATAAACTTAAAATATTGTTTTTGTTTTGGTCTGAAGACAACCTATTTGATTTACTTGCCAGAAATGTTATGCGTTACTCTTGTGACACAGTCAATTGTTACTCTTGTGACAACACAATAGAGGATGTTCTATGCATGACACACAAAAAATAAATGGTGTAAAATATGTCTTATTCCACCAAATCAGAGATTAAAAGGTTTCAAGTAAAAATGTTAAGTAGTTTTTACAAATTTGAAACTTTTATATGTTTTTTGTTACTCTTGTGACAATAAAATATCCCTATTAAATAGAGTTAAAATTTTATTCAAAAGCTAATCTAAAATATTTCAACTATATATATATGATAAATATGTAAATGGATTATGAATTTGTATATATAATGATTTCAATTAATGAACAAAATTAAGAAAATAATATACTATTATCGAAGTGACATTTTTGGCCCCAATAAAAGTGAAGAAATAAGTCAACTTTCAGAACAATTTCACTGCAGACTATTATTCTTATGAAATAATACCTTACAAATTCATACCCAGCAACTTTCTAGGATTAAATTGATATACCACACTTACAGTTTGGTTAAAATTTTAATTTCAGTAAAAAGTTTCATTTTTGGTGGACGTTCCCTTTGGTTTTTCACCGTACCACTTCTTAAAAGGTGTTCCCACAATTGCTTTTGTTGGCAAACGGTTCTGTAAGCAGTTTGTGGTTACTTCAGTTTCTCCTCAATATTGGTTTGGTAGTACCGCATCAATGAACATGCAACATGCCATTTCCACCAAAGATCTGTTTCTACTCTCAACACATCCATTTTATTGCGGTGATCTTGGAACTGTCATTTTATGCTCAATACCTTGGCTTCTGAAGAAAGAATGCAGACTTCATTGAGATTTTCTCCTCCTCTATCACTCCTGGTGATCTTCAGCTTGTTAGCAAATTTATTAAAGCAAATTTGTACAAAATCCTTAATCTTCTCACTTGTTTCACTCTTTTTAGCAAGTAAGTAAAAACGACTGTAATCATCAATGAGAGTCATAATATACTTTTTTCCTCCAGGAGTTAGTCTGCAGTGGTTCACAAAGATCACTGTGAGCTAAATCCCCAACAGATTTCGTCTTTGTCTCTGAAACTTTTGGAAAAGGAGTATGTGCCAACTTTCCTTTTGCCTATGTCTCACAAAACATAATTTCACTGCAATCATTAATATGAACTCCAATTACGAGTATTTTCTTTTCCAGCATTCAAATTTATTCTAGATTTCTGTGTCCAAATCTACGGTGACAATTATGCAAGCAATGTTCATTTACTGTAAATCTTGTAAATAAAGCATCTTACTTTCTCCAATTCATACGGATTGTTTTTTGTTTTGGAAATTCCAATGAGTTTGTCATTTTTCACTATTTGACACCTTTTTCGTTAAAACTCACTGAAAGTCCATTCTTAATTAAAGCACAACTGAAAGTAAATTTCCATTTAGATTTAGAACATATCTAACACCAGTAACTGAAACTTAATGCAATTGTCTAGAACTGGTTTCACAATTTAACAATAAATCTGATGCCTCTGGTAATAAGAGTTTCTCTGTTTGCCACTCGTACAATCTCGGATTTACTCGTATCGATATTCTCCAAATAGAAATCGGAATTTGTAATATGACAAGTAGTTCATGAATACTGTTTACTTTTCTCAGAAAACTGTTTCTGAAAGCAATAATGTTCCATTTGAATTGTAGCTTCTTATTCCAAATCACTCGCTGCCGTCTGTGAAGTAATTTTATCAACTGCCTTTCTAATTTTTTCAACTTATCAATGCCTACTCTTACAAGATCCGCCATTTTGAAAAATTTAATTCAGTTCCTGTACAAACGTCTTTTGTTTGACAAATAAAAATAATACCACTCAATTAGACAGAACTATATTAAATGAGAAATATGCTTGAAAAACTCAAGAACATATTTATACTTTGTTGAGTTACAATTCTTATACAATATTGCCAGATGCTTGAACTGAGAAACAGAAAACAAACAGTCATTGCCAATTACATCCAACAAATATCCAGTCTCATGCTTTTCACTTCGGTAGCAAAAATTATTTTTTCCTTCCTTTGGGACATGGTTTGTGCCAATTGCAAAATAATTTTTCTATGGGATGAACCAGATAGTGGTTTTTCCAGATAACGTATATCCGAACAGGGTTTGACCAAGTCTATAATTAACCCATTCTGACCTTTAAACTGCGTAGGAGAAATGTTGTCCTTGTACCTCCACAGGGTTTAATGATGGATCAGACTATGATGGTAAATCACCTACAATCATGTAGAGGATAGTGGGACTCGTGGCCAATTGTTAACTCCCCTATTTGATATTTGCACCTTGTAGGGGGATGTGTTGACTTTGTTTGTAGTATTCGCTGCCACCCTTATAACTCACGAAGAATCAAACTTTATGGATAAAAGACCTACCATCATGTAGAGAAAGATGCAACGCATCAATCAGGTTGATCGTTTATTCACTCCCCTTTGTAACGCGTGGAGCTGAAAAGTATTTATGAATTAAACTTTAAGGTACAGTGCGGCCTGCACACACTCGATTTTGTTTTTTCCTATCAAAATAGCTGAAATTTGATAACTTGAAAATTATACTAGGCTCGAGAGTAAAAACTTTAAGAAATCTCATTTGCGCAAAGATATTTTCTAGAAAGCAGCCAAGATATTGCCCCAATTACGACCACTGTTTACATATTAGACACATGACAATCTTTACATAGCATTTTATCATAACTTTGTTTTTTGAACCAATACTATACTTGTCCGATAAGACAAGTTACTTGAACCAACTAAAAGCGTACTCCTCGGATAATAATGAAAAATCGTTAAATGAAAAGCATTATAAGTGGTCTGGAATATTTTATGCCCTTTGGTGAGGGAACTGAACGACCCACTGAATTCCTTCGATGCTCGTGCAATGCAGTATAAGGGCTCACTGCATGCCAAGTTTAAGGCTTGCAAGAGGGACCAGGGATCATTAGCAGAGCCCTAGTTCTTGCCAACCTGTCAAAGGATAGCTATGCCCAAGCCATTCAGGAGCCTCATTTCAATAATGGATGCCTCGCTTAGCAGCCCATAAAACCATAGAGAAGGTAAGACATTTATAATTTTTCTTATGTTCTTAGATTGAAACCAGTGGTGGATGTAGGATTTGTTTAAGTGAAAGAATTGCTTTCAAAATTCATAAAAATTTAGTTTACTGTTTTTAAAAAAATTATAAATTTAAAATTTGTTTATTAAAAACATGTTTATAAATAAATTTTTCTTCTCATTGACACACCAGGAAAACTCCTCGAATGTCCTCCCCTACTAATACATAAATTCCCATTTTTAAACTTTGAAAGAACGTGTCTATCATGGATTATTGGCTATACCATTCAAATGAATTAATTTGGTAGTTTAAAATAAAAATCTCATACGTTTCACTTTTTAAAAATCCAATAATTAAAACTTTTTCTCATTTCTTTCTAGAATTCCATTCTTGAAGTTGTTTAATCAGCTGCAAACTTGCCTAATGTGAAAACATCTTTAACAGCCTATTTATTTTCACTAGCTAACAATTTTTAGTAAATTATATATTGTATAAGGAATGGCCAGATGTGTTTATGCTTGCTTTTTGTCACATATATTTTGGTAGAATTTTCAGAAAAATACTTACAGCAAGAACAAAGATAATTGATCGCCACAAAAAAATCTTCGATGTTTTATTTATCCGGATATCCAGCTTGGTAAATCTGATATCCGGCACTTTACTTCCGGATATCGAATAGTTAAAAATCAGCCGGATATCCGTTTTATCCCTATATATAATCTAATTTTTGTTTTTTTACTTAATAATTGTTTTTCAGTCTAATATTTTATCTTTTTTATTTCAAAATCATATAAATGCTGATAAATTATAATGTTTTGATATTTCTATTTAATATGATATTAATATTTTTCAAAGATCATCTATATTTTTCTATATTGACTTCGAAATTATTTCAATGTTGTGAATGTTTTCATTGTATGTACTTGGTATCACTGTGGGGTTTGTAGAGTACCTATACATTATCAATAAAAGCATAACAGTTCTATTTTAATTCTCGGGTTAGCAGAGAAAAGACAAATAAACCAGTATAAGTTTTTTATCTTTGACCATAAAAAATACATGTTATTATAACTTATCTTATTTATCAATTTACCCAAGGTTACATTCCCTGATCTTATTACCTAACTGTCCAAATTTTTTATATTTCCTATTAATTAAGAATGCAATGTTATGTCTGTATGTACAACAACCTACTACCCTAAAAACTACTTTGTAAACTGTTCAGTTATAACTATGGACTGTATGTTATAAAATCTGCACTGGATTTGAACTTTTAGAGAAAATCAATTGTTTTAATGTATGGTTTTATACTCAATGTAGGTGAATTGTTGCAGTTGTGTCTAAAAACGACATTCTTTCAACTATTATAATGTTATGATCATTACAAAATCAGTATGGAATTAAACATTTGCTCGATAATTGTTAATGCAACCAAATTTCTACCTACTCCATCCCTAAGATATTCTTCACTTTCACTCATTGTGTCTATCTAAAAAAATTATATCAATGTGTTGGTAATTTTTAAGAACACTAAATTTGTTATGGTAATTTACATTTTTGTTTTATCCTAGGTTTTATAACTTCACAGGAGGTCGAGAAGTTTTTCAAGTGGCATCAGTGTTCATTTTGTGCTTACAATACTTTTAACAAAACTGACATGGTAAGGCACCTAAGAAAGCATACTGGTGAGCGCCCATTTGTATGCAAATTCTGTGGGAAAGCTTTTAGTCGAAAGAATACTCTGCAATATCATGAACATACTCATGAAAAAGATTATTGAAAATGTCAATGAAAACTTAAAAACTGTTTTTTATTTTGTGTTGAAAATGCCATTAAAACTGCTTTTTATTTAGATAAGAAGGATTTTTTTATCATCTAAAGAAAGGTAGTACTTAAAATGACCTGAAGTCTTAATTTCATGGGAATTACATAAAAAATTGTTGTTAGAAAACGTCTAAAATATGCCTTATAATTAATTTTATTGAACTGTGTCTGTTGATAATTCTTTTAAAAGCTTCTTCTTAATAGTTTTGTATATATATGTTACAATGTGTTATCTGTATTCTATTAAGTTGATTTGGTCAAATTAATGGCAATCAAGAAATTATAAATTCTCTATTTTGGTCTCTGTTTCTAATTCGTTATTTTTGGTATTTCCTCGTATCTCAATACAATGTATAAAATATATTTTTATGTAAATTTATAAATGCTCTGGATATTTTATTGGGACAAAAGTCTCATGTAATCAATGTTTATGAAAGTTTCTGTATATGTATTGTATCTCTTATTTATTATTTTGATATTTTTATTCATTGTCTTAACAAAGTGTAAAATAAATGTATCAAAATGCTAATATAATTAACTTACTCCAGAACAGTTTGGTGTTTTTTTTGTTTTTTTGCTGTGTTGAACCTAATGTATAATTAAAATTATCGATTGCTTTTCAGTCAGAGACCAAATTATATGAAAGGTTTAGTAAAGACCATTTATATTTTTGTGTTTATTTTTTTAAAGCAGATTCCATGGAGTAGAACGGCTTCAGTTATTATACAGTTTATGGAATTATCTAACATATATTTTACTGTTCTCGTATGTTTCATCTTCCTTTTTGAGATATATAAAAATATATTTTAAAACAAAAATTCTAATATAAAAGAGGTTTAGTTCCAAAACTACACAAGTCCATTTTTGATTGAGTTTTTTTTTTTTTTTTTTTAATTTTTATTAAGGAAAACACGTGTAAAATTATAAAGACATATAAAAACAAAGTTACTTTTCAATAGTCTAATTTCATAAAACTGCAATTTTAATACTGAAATTGTACATTTCCTACTAACGGGGCAACTGGTTATAAAGTGTTTTAATGTCACGTGACAAATTTTTGCAAATATCTATTTTGAGATAGAACTAAATATCATGTCCAAACCAGAACTATGCAGATTTGTTCATAATTATAAATTAGATCAAAATGAGTTGTGACAGAAGGAATAAATCTTATACTATTCACAGTCTCAAAAGGCATATTTCAGAGCTGTTTTCTCTTTTTTTTTAATAAAAAAAAATTATGTGATATAATTGCATATTATATTAATTAGTGCATTTTTTTTTATATGTGCAACATAATTTTTATTATTGCTACTTTATGCAAAATCATAAAGCAATGAAGAATTTTCATGAAATGTTAATTTTTCTTTTGCTTTCGATATCGTACTATTCAAATCTGATTCCTGAAATATCCAAAATATATAATTTAAAACTGAAGTTTAAAATTTTGTAAAACACAATCAATGTTGTATACATTAAAATGCTACACGTCTTTGAATGTGACGACACTTCACTATTGTTGTTGACATTTTATTTAAAAAAATTTCAATTTTTAGTTGTGCAGTTGTTGTTTTTTACTGATAATATTTATTGATGTGGCATCGAAGTATTATTTTTCTTATTTATTAGTAGTTTAGTAATTATTTTTAGAAAAACAATATACCTGCATTAAGCGATTTTGTATGTATTCTGGCTCCAATAAAATAACGACTAGAACTTCCTTTTCTCTAATTTGTATATGTTTTAAATAACTTTGGCATCCATGTGAAAGAAAATTTTAATTTACTATAGGAAATTTTAATTCCGTACCGGATTCTGGAATGGTTATGGATACAATAATTATCTAAAATCTGGATTTGAGACTTTCTACTGTACCACGGCAATAATTAATTTCAAAGGCAATAATTTGTACTTAATTTTTTTTAATGCTAATCCTCTTTGTAAAGTTAAGTCTAAAGAGTTTTAGTGTTTGTATTTGTAATTAACAGAAATTTAAAATCTTTTAAAACTTTGTAATTTTTTTTTCTAAAAATATTATTGGAGACATCTACATTCTGCAATTACTGTTATTTAATCTTTTTAAATATCTTGTTCATTTTCTGTTATCAGGTAGGCATTTTTTTTTTATGAATTGATATTTCAAATTTTTTTTTCATATCTAACGTTACAAGAACATTGTTAAAAAATGTGCACAATTTTCTTAAATATTTATCTCTAGAAGATTTGTTTTTTACAGGCAGTGATACATCATTTATGGTTGTTGAGAGCTCCTCAGGATCAAATGCAGGGAAATATAAGCTTTATTTGTGTCCATATTGCCCTTATAAAACTTGGTATAAGCATCATTTAGCGTCGCACATACGTACACATACTGGAGAAAAGCCATTTGCATGCAAAATTTGTCAAAAAACATTTGCTCGCATTGACAATTTACGTAAACATGAAAAGTATCATGTTGAGGCAAATTTGCAAAGCAAGAAATAACTTTGTAAAAAAATAACTGTATAAATGTACTGATTTGTTAAATGACATGTAATGATTGCTTAAAATATTGTGTTACTGTCTAAAAAATATATTAAATATAAATTTTATTTTTAAAGTTTTTTTTTTAAGTTGTTAGTATTCTGATAATACTTAGAAATAATTATTAAATGCTACATAAGATAGTTAAGAAATACTGCACAAAAAATTAATTTAATATTGTTATTTTTATTCAAGCCTTTCAAAACATACATCAAAATGTTATTTAATTATATTTAAAATATCGAGTATTTTTCAATGGTAAAGTATCACTGCTTCTCTTTCTACTGTCAATGAAGAATTGTGGAAATTTGTAAATATATGTATGACTTCACTACTATGCAACATCAGTTACCGATTTTCTTATAGATTTTGAATAAAGCAATAAAGTTTTAAAATTTGTTTTTATGTGATATATATTTCTGTAAACAATCTATCTTAGTTATAAGTCTTAATCAAAAAGTAATAGGTATAATCATTTTGCATTAGTTTAAACGAATTATAGCTATTAAAAAAGTTATACATTTATATGTTTTGAACTTAGTATAAGTTTATACTTTCTCAGTAACATATTAGTAGTTCAGCTTTTAAATATTTTATTTTCTATTTCTCTTATTTTTATTTTGTTGAAAAATATTGAATTGCATGTTTTACAATTATTATAAAAGTATTTAAAACATCCTTGCACATTTTGAAAAGTAAGAAAATTATCTGTATTTTTTTTTATGTATATCTTTAATTTAGCTTTTTAACCCACCATCCCTCCAGCGATTTTTTTAAATGTATTGATGTTTTTACAGATAAGTAGTGTGATTAGTTTTTCCTTTACATGCTATTTTACATTTAAAAAACAAACTAATGCATTTTAAAGACAGTTTTTAAGCTCTACCTAAGTTGTTATATTCAAAAAGAATTGTAAAATAAATAATTTTTATATATGAATTTAAATATTGGATGCATTGCTGAAAAAACTGGAGATCCCAGAATGTGATATCCCAGCCTTGAGTTTTAGTGGGTTAATTAAACTAAAATTTAAATATTGGAACCAAGAGCCTTGTTTTTGCTCCAGTTTTCAATTAATTTTTCTGGCTTTTATTTAACCTTGTAAGACCCAATTCTGAATTCCAATTACAAATTTATTACATGGAAACTTTTGGTTAGCTAATTAATTTTTCCTGTTATACTATTTTATATATATGTATTTAAATCTTATCTTTTAAGTTGCACCTTAATTTGATTCAAAATTCAAACAACTAGAGTATCTCCAACTGCTGGCAAAACAAAAATAACAATTTTATGGCCATCTGGTATTTTGCTACTCTTACTGGCCTTTCAGCTAGAATATTTCAATCATTATGAAATTTTGACCAGTGAAGTTTTAGCAATGTTGGCTTCTGAATTTTAACTACAGACAAAGTCCTAGTTTATGCCATTCTGGCTTTAATAAATATATTTTCTGTATTACAACAGCCATTATAAAAAATTACATAATAAATATGTATTTCCGAAAAAAAATTTAAGTATGTAGCATACAATATTTACACATAAGCTGTAAGAGGTTTAAAAGGTTTTATTGCCTTCTATCTAAAAGTACAATAACTTCAATTAAATTCTTTTCTTTTAGGCATTGAAGCTTCAACTTCCGCTAAAGACAGATTACAAGCTATCAAGTTTAAAGTGCACATGTGTTCATACTGTCCTTATAAAACTTCACATAAAAGTCATTTTTCAATGCATGTGCGGACACACACTGGAGAAAAGCCATACTCATGTCCAAGATGTGGTAAAACATTTTCCCGGAAATATAGTTTACGATACCATGAAAAGACTCGGAAGTCTTGTACAGAAATCTCCTATAAGAAATAGATATGCACTGTATATAAATCTGCCCTCATTAGAAAGAAGCTCCTAACTCCGAAAAGCAAAAGTTTACAGGAAACAAGAAATCCATAAATTTTCACTATCATTAAAGTTTTGATACTTGAAAAGGTTTTTATCGTCTAATAGTAGTTGTTTGCATTAACAAAATTTTATTTTGGTGGTAGTTATATTTTCTTTTACCAGGTTTGTCTATATAAAACTCATCATTGATTTGGGGCCTTTTTAATATTTACTTAACATATAGGTCCTTCTTTTATTAAAAACCACCTCGAACTGGAGTTAGGACAAATATAAATTTCATGCATATTGAAACTTTTATTAAATTTTCAACTTAAAACTTTTTTAGTCTGTTTCTATGTGTTCTTCTTTTAATAAACATGCTTGAGAACTTTGTGATGCTGTAAAAACACAAAGGACAATGTTTCAATAAACAATAAAATATCTTAAATTACACGACCAAATATTCTTTTATTAGTTATCTCATAACACTGTTTATTACGACTTTATCTTACTAAGTGCTTTACTGTGTATTGACTTCCAATTTTCTCACAACTGCTGTCTGTAAGTTTTCTAAAACATACTAATTGTCTTTCTTATTTAATAAATTTCAACTAAATTTCTCTCTTTTAGGTATTGCAACTCCATTTTCATCAATTGACATGTTGCATGCTGGCTATACCAAGTTTAAAATGCACTTTTGTACATATTGCCCTTATAAAACTTCATATAAAAGTCATTGGGCGATTCATTTGCGTACCCATACAGGAGAAAAACCATATGCGTGTGAAAGTTGTGGTAAAACATTTGCGCGTAAAGATAGCTTACGATACCATGAAACCACCCATAAGTATGGTAAACCAAATGTTAAAAAACAAAATATGTAATTGCATTTAATATTAAAGTCTATATTTAATTAACGTTTCATACGGTCCATTAGATATTAATTTAACTTAGTGTTTCAAAGGACCCTTACAAGAATGTAACAAGTCTAAAATTACCCATACAGGAGAAAAACCATATGCGTGTGAAAGTTGTGGTAAAACATTTGCGCGTAAAGATAGCTTACGATACCATGAAACCACCCATAAGTATGGTAAACCAAATGTTAAAAAACAAAATATGTAATTGCATTTAATATTAAAGTCTATATTTAATTAACGTTTCATACGGTCCATTAGATATTAATTTAACTTAGTGTTTCAAAGGACCCTTACAAGAATGTAACAAGTCTAAAATTAAACATTATACATTAAATTTAGTGGTTCTTTAAGGGATTGTTACAAAAAAAAAACATTTATACCCAAGTATTTTTAGTATGAATTGTTAAAAAATTCTTAGATTTTTTTTTTATTTCTAAATTTGAGTAAAATCGCTTCAAGGATTATTATATGCAAGTGTATTTAATGGTGTGCGACCTAGCTATATGGAAACTCGTTCATAAATGTCATATTATAATATAGTTTAAATTTAATGTTGTAATATTTTAATAAAAATATTTATTTTGTGTTATATAATTGTGTATCATATATTTTGTGTTATATAATATTGTTGTATATATTTTGTGTTATATAATATTGTTGTATATATAATTTTTGTATTTAGAAAAAAATATCTACGCTGTATTCAATGCTGAAAGAAATTCTTATAAATGAAAGTCGGCTATTGAAAAAAAAAACATTACATTATTACTTATTATTTAGTTATTTCTTTTATTCTCATATTTGTATGTATGAAAAAATTATGCGGTGATTTTTCTGGGTTTGCTTTTATAAAATCTACATCTTTTTTTTTCATTGAATTTATTTTTAAAAACTATAAATAATCACTATTTTAAAAGCTGTAAACAATCAGTTTTACTTTTTTGTTTGGGTAAAGTTGGTTGTACAAGCTATCAAGTGCTTTATTAAGTAATGAAGTAATTCAATAAAAAATCTTTCCATATTAAAAGTATATTTGTATTTTTATTTTATTAATTTTAAACAGCATATCAAATTGTATGTTTTGTATGGTAATTTCTAGTACAAATGTAATTTTTAGTTAGCATTTTAAAAGCAAAGCTAAATTTATTTGTTTCTCTTTAGGACGACACACTACAATCAATGAATATTCTTATGGTGAATTAAAAATGCATTTATGCCCCTATTGTGCGTATAAGACTCATGACAAGAACTATATAGTGATACATGTGAGGAAGCATACTGGTGAACGTCCTTTTGCATGCAAAACTTGTGGAAAAACCTTCTCTCGCAAAGATACTTTAAGATATCACCAAACAACACATTTTAAAAAATAAATTAAGGTTCTAAATTGTACATTTTGATTTAAGTTTAATCTTTCGAAAAGTAAGTATTTTGATGCCTATAAAGCTGTGATTTTTTAAAACAGATTTATGCATAAATGTTCTTCATTGATATTTAAACTGTGGGTTACAACATCCACCAAGTCCTTGTGAAGGACCAAAAATGTTCTTCACCTATTGCACTAGAATTACTAAATTTTCTAGCATCTATTTATAAAGTTTACATAAAAGTCTATGTAAATTTAGTGGCACTTTCAAGGACTTGTACATAAGAATGTTTTTACATTTATGTTAATTACCTTAAAAATTCAGTTTTAAGGTCTAAATTTTTGTTTGCGTTTTGAAATATCATAGAATTTGGTTTTCATTTCTTGAAATGAGTAGGAATGTTTTTCATCTGTAAGTTTGAATGTGTTTGTGGTGTGGAATGGCTTTATTACATACTGAATATATGCCTTTAATGTACTAGAAGCGATACCTATGCACATGAGAAACGCTTTTTGAAAAAAGTGTTTCACAAATTGAGTGTAAGAAGATACTAAATTCTTTTAATGTCAATATTTTAAAATTGTTAGTATGCAAATTATTAAACTTGTATCCTACTTTGTAGAGGAACAATTTTAATATTTTATATCTTAAAAAACCCTGTAAGTGTGTATGTAAAAAATAATTATGTGGTAATAATCATGTTTTTATATAGTTTAAGGCCCATTCTACATGAATGTAATAAACGAAATGGCATTTTGAAGAAGCCTCTGTAATTGGTACATTCAAACCACAGAGGTTATATGTGCCAATCACAGAAGCTTCTGCAAAATGCCACACGCTTTCATTACGTTCATGTAGAATATGCCTAACTTGTGCTATTTTATGAACAACATTGAGTATGTTTTGTTTTAGTTTTTAATTAATTAATTTTTTTAAATTTGGTTTAAAAGAATACTAGTAAATACTTCATGTAGCGATTATTTTAAAGGAATTTTTTTTAAATTCAATATTTAAATAGGGATTCTTATTTTCTTTTAACAGCTTTTCAAATTGTATTTTTTGTTGGAATATTTTCAAGTGTATATGTAATCTTTAGTTAAGTAAAATCTTAAAAGTGAGTCTAAATTATTTTTTTATTCCTTTAGGATGTTGTACTAGAATCCCTGAATTTTATTTTGGTGAATTTAAAATGCATGTATGTCGCTATTGTGCATATAAGACTCATTACAAAAAAGATTTAGTGAAACACATAAGGAAGCATACTGGTGAACGTCCTTATGCATGCAAGACTTGTGGGAAAACTTTCTCTCGCAAAGACACTTTGAAATGTCATGAAGGTATTCATTTAAAAGATAATTTTATGGTGTAAATTGTTTATTCTGGTTCAATTGCCATTTAAGCTGTCCAAGTGTAAGTATTCTGATTTATAAAATATCTTTTTTAAGGAAATATTATAGAAATGAACTTATGTAACAAGTGTTATCAGTAAAGGTATATATCAATAAAAATGTCATAGTTATTTGAAGTTGTCTGTATATTTAAATTTTGGTTAAAATTTGTTAGAGGTTTATTTTTTATACACTATTTTATTAAATCTGAATTTTATTAGTAAAAAGTATAGATTTTATTTTAGTGATTGTCAGGGTGAAGTACTATTAAAGCTCTGATGTTTATTTTACAAAACAAACTTTTTAACCAATTAAGCGTTTATTTTGTGTTAAATGTTTTATAAAGCATTAATTTCAATTTTTAAATTAAAGGTGATGAGGAAAGAAATTGTGTATAAAAAAAAATGTGGTTAATCCCTAGATGTGAGTTTAAAAAGTTTGCAAGAAAGCCTGGTTTTAAAAATCTGTTATAATTTGGCTGGGTTTTTAATAATGGCTTTATTTCTATGAATTATGTGAATAAAGTATTTGATTAATCACTATCTATATGTTTTCAGAATTCGAATATATAGCAGCGTTAAAAAACAGATAAATACTTGAAAAAATTAGTATTCTAATATCTTATTTGAATTGTATATACTAAAATTTAACTAGGATCAACAGTGTACAAACTATGTTCTGCAAAATTTAGAAGGATAATATTTTTTTTTTTTTGTGTGTGGAAAGAAATTTCAATTTTGGACCGAAATCTAGACCTACTTTCGGAATGTTTACTAAAGTGTTGTTCCGCAATCTGTGGAAGTTCTGGCAATTCGGGATTTGAAACTTTTTACTGTATTCTCAAGTTTTATTTGTAAAGAAAGTTTGTATAGTTTGCCAGTTCTGGTATTCTCCTTTTGATTAAGGTTTAATAATATGATCTGTGTACCTGGGTCTTTCTTATAAGATAGATCCATTACCATTAGTACATTGCACTCTTGTGCAACCTTTATGTCTATCAAATATATTTTATGTTTCAAGGCAGGGCTAAATAGTTTACCATTTCTCTACTTGTTCAAGCATCTTAATGCACATAGATATCACATAACGTATATAAAAAAGGTATTTCATTTTCACAGAACAGTGTATTAATTAAAATTCATGTTTTAAAAACTACAAACCGTTTGAATCCCACCAGTTGTTAATTAGGTTCTTTGAATGAGATAGTTTTGGAAGTTTTCATGTTCAAATTGGTGGTTTTCCACACTGCAAACTGATGATGTGAAAGCATAATGCAGCAAACTTTCTAATGCAACATTTGTCCTGAAACATTATTTTAAATCGTATCAGAAGTCATTGTCGTTGAAGACAATGTGCTATAAATGTAAAAAAGGTTTTGTGATGTGGAAGAATTTACTATTCATTTAAAAATGTATTCTTTTATGGTCTTTTTTAAACTTCATATATAATCAAATATACTTAAATTTCATGTTAATATTATTTAAATTTTTCTATTGTAAGCTGTAGCCATACTTTGTCTTTGTAATACTTTATGCAACTGTTAACAAAATATGTTTTCAATATTGAATTTGTATTTTTTTTTTATTATTTGTGAGCAGCATTTCAAAATAAGCTTTTTGTGTGTATTTGCTTGTGAATATATGTTAAAGTATTTGACATCTTAATCGACTTTGTTTTTGTTGTATTTTCTCTATAGGTCTTTGTACTACCATCAATGAACATACTTTTGGTGAATTTAAAATGCATTTATGTCCTTATTGTACCTATGAGACTCCTCGCAAGTTTAATTTAGTGAAACACATAAGGAAGCATACTGGTGAACGTCCTTTTGCATGCAAGACTTGTGGGAAAACTTTCCCTCGTAAAGACACTTTGAAATATCATGAAACTATTCATTTAAGAGATAATCTAATGATGTAGTTGTTTATTCCAATTCTCATTAAAATTTAAGGTTTGCAACAGTAAATATTTTTATTAAAATACAAATGCAACGATAAACTTGCCAATAAAAATAAAATCCAGTCATGTTTCAGGATATACATATCCCTTCATCAATAAGATCACCTTCACACAACTTAAAGACCCCATTGATGACCTTTATAACTGGGGCATTAATATTTCAACATTAGAGAGAACCAAGCACATACTTTCAAACAAGAAATAAAGAAGTCCTCCATTGTCAGGCACTCTTGTGATTTTTTTAACCTACAATTAAGTTGCAAATCCAAATCTCCAGTGGAACTTGACTTCCTGGAGACGTTTCACATTTTTAGCATATTGATTCAATTATTACTGATATCTTTCCGGTATATTCTGTTTGTTTGCACACAATAGTTGATTCCAATCGATTGAGGTAGTTTGTGTTCTTTGGCAATACTTTCAATTCTGGATTTTTCCTTTTGTTGTGCACATAGACTTTCATTTCTGCTGACGAAGGGAGATGTATCTCTCGAAACATATATAGATTTTATAAGTTGCATCTGTATTTTAATATTCTTAATGCAATATTCTATAAGTCGAGTTTTTATCTTAGTAAATATTTTTACCATATAAATTTATGAACTTCTGTAACCCTTAGAAAAAAGTGGTTAGAAAAATAGCAAAATTATAAAGTTTTCTCTGCAAAATAATTTGTTTTTTTATATATTATATGTATTATTATTTATGTATGTATTATTATTATGTAATTATATATTTAAACTTTTAATTATTTTAATAGGTATTTCTCCAATAAACACCCCAATGCTTTAGATTTAAAAAATATTTAAACATCGGATATTTTTCTGAATTTAAGTTTTATGTGTATTGCTAGATAAACTTAAAATCTTTCGATGACTTTAGCTCTGTCAGAGGGTTAAAGGATTCAAGTAGAAATGGATTTTAATGTAACAAGTCTAATAATACCAATGGAGACCAATATAAATATCATTGTTATTTGAAGTGGTCTGTATATTTAAATTGTAGTAAAAAAAATTTAAGAAGTTTCTATTTTACTAAATTTGGCTTTTATTACTGAAAAGTATAAAAATGTTTGTTTTATTTTAGTGATCATCAAGGTGAAGAAGTCCTGCAACTTATTAACAAAATGCATTTATTTTGTGTTCAAAATTAAATTCAATAATGATTTTTATATATATAATGAAAATTTTCATGCAATCAAATTTATATATTGGCATAAATGTACTTCAATATATAATATGTAAATTTAGAACTGTGTAAACATTATAAAAATGTAATTGTTTTTTCTCCATAAAATCATGATGTCCTTGCAGTATTTTTTTTTTTATAAGTTTTATTAGTTAAAGGAAAATATGTTAATGCAACATTTCTTTGCTGTTCCATGTTTTCCCTTCAAAATTTCAATCTCGAAAGGGTTGTAAATTGCCTTTATGCTTCTGCTTGTAAGTATTTCCCTTGGGAAATTCCAAAATATGTCTGCGTAAAATTGAGTAAATTTATATTTTTTTACCCGACCGAATGTGTGTATTTTATGAAGCATTAATTATACAATTTTCAAACCATGGGCTTATGGGGAGAGAATTCTTTGGCATATGCTTTATGTCTAGATGTATTTGTAAAAAGTTTGTAAAAGCATAGTTTCAAATAAAAATTATAGTTTAATTTGGCTGGGGTTTTAATTATGACTTTATTGACAACTAATTATGTGAACAATTAAAAGTATTTGAATGTATGTATATGTTCTAATAATAAATGTAGTGCAGTTTTAAAAAAAAATTTGGAAAAATTATTTTTTCTATATATTCTGTTGGATTTGTCAATTATGAGTAAATTAAAGACTTGGAATCCAGTGTGTACAAACTAAACTCATACTCTTAATGTTGTGAGAAATTTAAAAAGAGAACATTTAATATTTTTCTTCTTTTTGTGAAAAGCATTACAGGTGCTAATAAAAAACTATGTTAATATCACAATTTTTTTTCCTACACACCAGCATTAGGGGGATAAAAAAGAAACTTTTGAGATTTTCAAGTGCTAATCCCAAATATTTGTACTCACCCCAAAACATCCCTATTTTAAAAAATGCAACTCAATTTAATGGTATTCAAGGGTAACTCAATGCATTTAAAGTTTTGCATTATAATCCATGTACATGTAGTACATGCAAAAGTCGAGCATCTTTCTATTTTTGTTGCAGGACACAATGTGAGAAATTATTAAGTGTTTCGAACTGGCTGGCAATATATTTAAATTTCATTTTAATGCTATTAATAGATTTCTATTGTAGATGTAGGCATACTTCATCTTTGTAATACTTTATGAAGCTGTTAACAAAATATATTTTCAATATTACATTGTTATTTCTGTTTTGTTATTATTGAACAGCATTTCATAATGAAACTTCTGTATGTGCATTAGCTGGCAAATGTAATTTTTAAGTATTTGACATTTTAATTAACAATTTTGTTATTTCTCTGTAGGTCTTTGTACTACAATCAATGAATATAATTTTGGTGAACTTAAAATGTATTTATGTTCTTATTGTACCTATGAGACTCCTTACAAGTTCAATTTAGTGAAGCACATCAGGAAGCATACAGGTGAACGTCCTTTTACATGCAAGAGTTGTGGGAAAAGTTTTTCCCGCAAAGATAAGTTGAAAAGTCATGAAACCACACACTTAAAACATAAGAAGTGGATGTAATATGTTCATTTTGATTCTCATTCAAATTTCAGCTTTAGAAAAGTAAATATTGTTACCATAAAAAATCTATCAGCTTGTTTAAAGGATTGTTATAAAAGTGAACTTTAATGTAACAGCAAGGGAGACCAATAAAACTATCCTTATTTGAAGTTGTTTCTATATGTACATTTTTTTTTATAAATTAAAAAAAGTTTTTGTTTTGCATACTTTATTTTACTAAATATAGTTTTTATTACTAAAAAATTTTAAATGGTAGATTTTATTTTCGTTCAAAAATAAATTCAATATTGATTTTTAATGAAAAATTTTATAAAATGTAATTGATGTATTTCTGTAATTATAATCTAATATATAAATATTGAGCTGTGTAAACTTTACAAGGACATCATAATTAAATTTTTTATAGTTTTTTTTTAATGTCCAAAAAGTCTATTGGTTAAAAACAAGTTATTTCAAATTTTTTTCGCTCATCAAAGATATGTGTCTTCCATCATAATTCTGAAAAACTCAACTGTTCAATCACAACAAATTGTAAATTACCTTTGTTTCTGCTTGTAACTATTCCTCTTGAAGGAACATCCAAAGTATGACTGCGTAAAATATAGTAATTTAGTTTTTTACCTAATGAATATGTATGTTTTATCAAGCTTTATAATTTTCAAACTATAGAGTTATGAGGAGAGAAGTCTTCCAAATATGTTTGATCTATAAGTGTATTTTTAAAAACTCTGTAAAAGCCTGGTTGAAAAATGAAGTCCAGTATTTTGATGGGTATTTATGACTTGACAATGAATTATGTAAAAAAAAATTGAATAATTGTATATATATTTTCAGAATTTAAATATATTGCAGCTTTAAAACCCAATACTTTGGAAAAATTAGTATGGTAATATGTTTGATTGTTCAAGGACTTTTGAGTATTCTAAAATTGACTTGGAATGAAGTGTGTACAAACTAAACTCATAATGTTCTAATAAATGTTTCTTCTATTCGTGCAAAGTGTTACAGATACTCGGAAGAAATAAGATATATATTACAAATTTTTTTTGTTTATATTTCTGTATACCGCCATTTTTTTTAACAAAAATCTATTTGCTAATTTTCCTAAATGAATTTGTATTATAAAAGTATAATACTTAAGTTTGCTTAAATTTAATTTAAGAGGATTTTTAATAGAATTATTTTACTAATTTAATGTACATCATATTTTTATTCATAGTACCAAATTTATTATTAAGATCCCTGATAACCTTTTAGAAAAAAACAAGTTTACAATGGGAAGTTTACAAGTTCCATATAGAGAAAACTTGAACATTTTTGATTCAAATATCTTCAGATTGGTTATAATGAAAGTTTGGAGAAGTGCACCAGATCTAGTGTTATCTTCTTTTGATTACTGTTTAACAATATGATGCAGTTTTCCCAAGTCTTTCTTTCAAGATCGATACCAAACCATTGCCAATAGTCCATTGTGCAACTTTATGTCAACCAACTTGTCAACTTATGTTATGTTTTAAAGCAATGCACTGCTTTATAGTACCATTTTTTCCTTATTCCTCAAAGTAATTTAATTGCTTTCTGCACATATATATATATCACATAAATGTTCTGACATAAATATAACATATTAGAAATTCCATTGTGTCAAAACAGTGTATAAATTAAAATTGATGTTTTATGTTTTAGAAACTACAAACCTTTTTAGTTACGAGAGCGGTTTATTGGATTCTTTGAACGAGAGGCAGTTATTATGTCCGTACTGCCCATATGTGACTTACCACACTACGAACTTAAAACATCATCTACGCAAGCATACTGGCGAGCGCCCTTTCTTATGTAACATTTGTGCAAAGACATTCGTCCTGAAACATCATCTTAAATCGCATCAGAAGTCCTTCTTGCTGAAGGCAATGTGTTGTAGATGTAAAAAAAGTTTTTGTGATGTGGAAGAATTTAATATTCATTTAAAAATGCATTAAATTTGTGTAATCTTTAATGCTCCTGTTGAAACTTTATATTCATTCAATTATAATTAAATTTCATTTTATCATTTATTTATTTTCTGTTATAGATGTATGCATACTTTGGAATTATAATACTTTATGCAATTGTTCGTAACATAAGATATTTTCAATATTAAATTTCTAGTTCTATTATTTTTTTTTAAGTATTTGACATATTAATGAACTTTTTTGTTATTTCTCTGTAGGTATTTGTACTACAATCAATGAATATACTTTTGGTGAACTTAAAATGCATTTGTGTTCTTATTGCACCTATGAGACTCCTCATAAGTATGATTTAGTGAAGCACATCAGGAAGCATACAGGTGAACGTCCTTTTGCATGCAAGACCTGTGGTAAAGCTTTCTCTCGTAAAGATAAGTTGAAAAATCATGAAACCACACACTTTAAACATTTGAAGTGGGTGTGATATGTTTAAAACATTAAGTTTAACACATCATTAAAATGTGTAAGCTTTAAAACAGTAATATTGTTACCATATAAAAATCTTATCAAATTGTTTAAAGGATTATTGTAGAAGTGAACTTAAAGTCTTACCAAGGGTGACCAATAAAAATTTCATTATTTAAAGTCGCTTGTAAGTTTGATTTTTTTTAGAAATGGTAAGAAGTTTTTATTTTACATAATATATTTTACTAAATATGCCCTTTTTTTTAATAAAAAGTAAAAGTTGATTTTATTTTAGTGGTTGTCATTATGCACCATGAAAGCCCTGATTGTTTGTTTGTTTTTGGTAATCTTTTTAACAAAATATATTTATTAGCATTGTTTAAAAAAAACAAATTCAATATTGTTTTTTAAAAAAATTCCAAAGATGTTAAAAAATCTTATTGATGTATATGTAATCTGATAATTTACAAATATAGATGAAATTTTGGTCCTTGTTATTTAGGTAGGAGGAGAAAATGTCATGTAAATATAGATCTGTGTAAACATTATAAAAAATTCCTTGGCTATTTTCCCTTTATAAAATCGTGATATTCTTGTCTTTTTCATTATCACACAAATCTATTTGTTAAAGAAAAATATGTTCATGAAATATATGTTTTTCCCCTTCATCGTTCTCAAAATTTCAACCACAGCCGTGTTTAAATTGTTTTTATGCGTCTGCATGTAACTTTCTGTTGAAACATCCATAATATGTCTTTCTTTAAAATTGTGTACATTTAATTTTTTCACATTCCATGGAATATATATATTATCTAGCATTAATATAATTTTTTAATCTAAGTAGTGATCAGGAGAGAAGTCTTCTTAAGTATGTTTAATTTCTAGGCAGGGCCGTCACTAGGGGAATAGAAGGGGGGGGGGGGGCTCTGAAACTTCACATGAAGCTCTAAATATTCATTAATTTTCTAAATCTTTGCTATTATAGCATTAAACTTATTTCGCATATTAAAGTTCCTTCACTAACAATAAATTAACTTGCCTTTTAGTTTAGACTGTAATTTCAATTGCTTTTGATCAAAATCTATCTAAAAGAACTGTAATTGCCAAACAATAAAAAAACCACGTTAGATTTTAAACAAAATTACTAAATTATCAAAAAGTTTGACTTTTTCTTAAAATGACGAATACACTGACTTCGAAATTTATCCTCCCCTCTAAACCCCCTTGGTGATGGCCCTGTTTCGAAGTGTATCTTTAATAACACTATTAAAGCCTGGTTTAAAATAAAATTTTGCTGAGTTTTTTTTTTATTATAGCTTTATTGAATAGGAATTATGTGAACAAATAAAAGTATTTGAATAATAGTTGTTATATGTTTCCAGAATTGAAATGTATTGCATCTATTCCGTTTTTTAAAAAAAAGTTGAAAATTTTGTATTATGATGATCTGTTTTAATTATAAGTACTCGGAGTAAATTCAAATGGACAAATTGTTTTGGGAAATTTTAAATGAGAGTAGTATGTAAAATTTTTGTTTGTGTAGAATGTTAGTTACTTAGAAAAAACAATGTATATACGTTAATAAAATTATATTTTTTATACTGTTTTTTTTTTTTTATTATTATTATTTTTCTACTTGCCAGTTAAAACTGGGCTAACGAAAAAAGAGTCAATTATTTTAGAATATTAATATTCTTAATTAAATTAACATTTTTTTAAGTGGAATCTGTCAATATGTATATATTTCATTTATTTAATTGTATTATTACTTGATCTATTCAATGTACTCTATTTTTATTCATGGACCCTGACTTATTAATAAGGCCTATGATATCCTTGTTCAAGCAAAACAAACTTGTAACACAAAGATTGCAAGCTCCATCCTCTTCGCTAACTGAAGTTTCAAAATGGAGAGAACACTGGTGCACATTTGTAGTCCAAATTTTGGAGCACATCACAGGTTATATTCCAAATATCTTCAAATTGGCCATTAGGAAAGTGGTGTGCCAGCTCAGGTGTTGTTCTAGTTTTTTGTCCATGATTTAAAATTATGATGTGGCATTCTGAGGTTTTTTAGGGTAGATCCTAAACCATTGCCATTAAATCATTGTGTCGCTCCTATGAAACGGTATGTCAACCAACTAGTTTACTAAATATATTTTGTGTTTGAAAGCAAGGCAGTGCTAAATAGTACCATTTTTTCTACTTATTTGTTTAGTTAATTAACATTGCACTAGAACTGAACAGTGAGGTTTTGGTGACGGTTTTAGGCCTAGTCGAAGGAATGATGCCATGTATTTTTGAAACATGGTCAGATGACGAGGACAACGCCTGAGCTGGGCACTCAACGCAACCTCAATAGGCCTCAGGATATTGGACCTGATCAGATTTATCATGCACCAGTTTCGTATACAAGCCAGTAAAGTGTTCTGGGTGACTTTCTAATATTTTTGTAGCGAAGCTGGCAACCCTCCGATCACAAGATCACTACTTTTCTTTTTCTTTCAAGTCCATCGCAAGAACTCGAACTAGCAATCCTCCGATTACCAACTGAACGCTTTTATCCACTGGGCAACTGGATGGCCTCTACTTATTCAAGTAATTTAATGGCTTTGTGCCAGTAGATATCAAATAAAAGCTCTAATATATATATAAATGTTTTTTTCTTTCAAAATGTATAAATTAAAATGAATATTTTGTGTTTTAGAAGCTGCATACCTATTTAGTCCCGAGAACTGTTTGTTGGATTCTTTGACTGAGAGACGATATAAGAAGTATTCATGCTCGTACTGCCCATATGTGAATTTCCACGCTGCAAACTTAAAACGTCATCTACGAAAGCATACTGGGGAGCGACCTTATTTATGTAACATTTGTGCAAAAGCATTTGTCCTGAAACATCATCTTAAAACACATCATAAGTCATTCTTGGAGAAGGCAATGTGCTGTAAATGTAAAAAGGGGTTTCATGATGTGGAAGAATTTAATATTCATTTAAAAGTGCATTAAGTTTGTGAATTCTCTATACCTACTCTTTAAAATGTATATTCAGATATATTTAAATTTCATTTTAATGTTGTTCCTATTGTAGCTGTAGGCATACTTTGTCTATGTAATTATTTATGCAATTGTCAGTAACGATATATGTTTTCAATATTAAATTTGTTGTTATGTTCAGTTATTTTTGAACAGCATTTTAAATGTTGTAACATTTCCTTTTAGATGTTGTATTTGCTAATTAATGCAATTATTAAGTATTTGACATCTTAATAAACTTTTTATTTTATTTCTCTGTAGGTCTTCGTACTACAATCAATGAATATACTTTTAGTGAACTTAAAATGCATTTATGTCCTTATTGTGTCTATGAGACTCCTCATAAGTATGATTTAGTGAAACACATCAGAAAGCATACTGGTGAACGTCCTTTTGAATGCAAGACCTGTGGTAAAGCTTTCTCTCGCAAAGACACTTTGAGACATCATGAAATTACGCACTTAAAACATAAAAAAAGGATGTAATTTGTTTAATCTGATTCAATTTTTATTTTAAACCCTCCAGGAGTAAATAGTGTTGTTATATATATAAATCTATCATGTTTGTCAACTGAAATTTTCATCATTCCGTCTGAGGATAATGTGCTGTGAATGTAAAAGTGATTTTTTTGTTATGTAGAAAAAAAGTTTCAATTAAAATGCATATTGTTTTATCCTGCTTAAAACAAATTGTTAGTCGTTGAAATATATTTAAATTTTATCTAAATATTTTATTTTTGTAGCTCTCAGCAATTACAAATTTATTTAATATTTTATGCAACTGTGTTAATGTTCATGATTTCAATAGTATTTTTTTTTTTTTTTTTTTTTTTTTAAACAGTGTTTCAAAGCAAACCTGTTGTATTGATATTTGCTGATCTATGTGGTATTTTTTTAAGTTTTGGCATCTTAATTAATTAGTTGTTATTTTTGTTTAGGACTTGCTACAATCGACGAATATACTTTTGGTGAATTTAAAATGCATTTATGTCCTTTTTGTCTCTATGAAACTCCTCGCAAGTTCGATTTAGTGAAGCACATAAGGAAGCATACTAGTGAACGTCCTTTTGCATGCAAGATCTGCGGAAAAAGTTTCTCTCGCAAAGACAATTTGAAGTATCATGAAACTACACACATAAAACCAAAAAAATTAGTGTGAAATGTTTATTCTGATTCTCAGTAAAGTTTAAGCTTTATAAGAGAATATTATTACCATATAAATCAGTAACTTGTTTTGTTGTTGTTTAATTGAAGTTCTTGTATCATTTTGTCGAATGCAATGAATTAAAAATGTTAAAATATCTCTTTGTTATTCAAAATAATGTAAAGGTTACTTAAAATTGCATAATAACTTGTTTGTACATTGTCATTTTGAATCTTATGCGTGCAATGTTTTGCTGGCTTGTAAATTGTTTTATCCTAATTTTTTTAATTTATGTTTTGTATTCATACATATTTGCTCATGTAAATGCTGTTTAACTTTTTAATAAAGTTCTGCTTTTTAGAGATTATACAGTTTGGAACATTTTACTGTTGAAAAGTTTTACCTATATTTTTATTCAAGATTATGTAAACATTGTTAATATTTTTGTCATTTCTGGTTTTAAACGTTTGCTGAATTATCCTTCTCACTTTAATAACACAAATTTATAATTGAAATATGAGTTAAAATTTAAATATTTTTCTTTTCAGAAGTCGGCACAATGAAAAAGCAAAATGTTCCAGAAGAAGAAATACTTCTCAAACAAACTAGGTTCTCTTATAAACCTTGTACTGGAACTGCTATAACTACAAAACCATACCTGTGCTTAATATGTGGATTGAAATTTTCTCAATTGCATCACCTTACAGCACATCAAGCTTCACACAATTTAACGAATTTCAAGTGTTTCGTTTGTAAAATGCATTTTCGATCTAAAGTGTCTTTGAACAAGCATATGGCATGTCATAAAAACGTCTTACAATCTTAAAATGAAAAAACTTTTAATGGGCTTTTCAAAAAGTAGTTATATTTAATTATGAAAGGCAAACATTTGTTTATCATTGTGTTGTTAAACAATTATCGAATGTATTTTTCCATATTGTTTGAAATCCATCAGAAACATCACATGAAAATGGACTTCCAATCTCCAATTGTCCATTAAAAGTTATATGAAGCTTTGTATCAGAAAACATAATGAAGAAAACTTATTCATTTCAATTCTTGTGAGAAAGGATTTACACGAAGAGCTCGCTGGAAAAGCCATGAATATTTACTTTTTTATCTAAAGATACATGTATGTAATCTATGTCATAACTGCTGTTCTATAGACTCTTTCTAGCTTCACAATGCTTTCTCATTATTTAGGATTTGAAATAACATTCATTGGTGTAAATTTACCCTTTTTCAGACACTGGTTAGATGCTGTAAATATGTTTTAAAACTGAACTTCTTGTGATGTTTATCAAGAAAAGGTTTCCATATGTGTTTCCCTTGTCTTTTAAATATTTTAATAAAATTATTGTATGAAGTTTCTATTTTAAAATGTTTTTCCTCTTTATTGTAATTGGAATGTTTGTGTAACATATTTTCTAACATAAAAAAAAAACATTCTTGTTAACCAATAAGATATTTATGGAAATGTGTTGCATATTTAGAAATGTTTTATTATTGTTTGAGATACTTTATTTTTTTCTTACTAATATAAACAATAGATATTAAAATTTTCCTTCACAAATTTTGTTTTAATTACATTTTCAACTTTATATGGATAATATATTTGTTCTTTTTTTTTTAATTTTACAACCAGCTCAGCAAAATTATTTAATATTGAGCTATTATTTAAATCTCAAACATTTTCTTTTAAAAGGACTAATTTTTATATTATATTGCAACAACAAAATTTTGTGATTAAGAAGCTTAAATATAGAATTACAAGCTAAAACACAAACTTTAAAACCATAAATGTATCCATGTTCATCAACAGTCCTAAACTGGTATGTGACATAAAATATACTTAGGTTTTTTTTTTTTTTTTTTAATGAGCATGGAGTAAAGTGTCTCTGTCGGGAAAATCAAATTGAATTTTTCACTTGTATTATAAAATATTATGTACTTTTTAATGAGGGGAAAAAATTGAACTACTTTTTAACAGCTTTATCATTAATGACACTCTAAAACATTATTTCACTACTTTGTTTTTCCAGGTGTCCAGAATAATGTGTTTCAAAGACATTTCGAAGTTGGTTATGGTGTTGCAAAAGAAAATTATCTTTGTGATTCTAAAGATTTATTCAAATGCTCCAGCTGTCCATTTGTGTCTCCATATAGGAGTAACTTGAAACTCCATATGCGAAAGCATACTGGAGAAAAACCATTTTGTTGCAATACTTGTGGGAAATGTTTTGCTCAAAAAGCTCATTTAAAGTATCATGAAAAAGCACATTTGCTTAATAAGATACATGTATGTAAACTGTGTCAGCAAACCTTTCGTTCTTTGGATTTGTACAAGATTCATGTGATTTCACATAATTAAAATGTACAGTGGCATAATTGATTTTTACATTAGCTTAGAAAACAACACTTTTATCTAACTGCATATACAGTAAAAGCCCACTTATCCGGCATTCAATCAACCGGAAATTTTGAAAATGGGATTTGGTGACTGAAAAAAATATTTTGTTAAAGAGAAGATTTGTCGCCAAATATTTCTTCCAAAACGTGCATTAATAGGAATAACTGTCTAAACCAAAGTCTGATCTTGAAAATACAACCGGATGGGCTGTTGAGTAACAAACTTTCTGAATCATGTAATTGATCAGATGTTTACAAATTGTGCTGATTTGAGCGCCGGCATACTGTAAATCCTTGATCTTGCTTATTGCGCTTTATCGTAAATAAGTATACATGAAGAATTAGTTGGGCATATAAAAAAAACACATTAATACATTTATTTCAAATAATTTAAAGAATACATTGTGAATTGTTTTTAATTGGAAATAGTATACTGTGAAATCGGATCCCCGTAACAACCCTAGAACACTTTTTATATTTGATTATTCGAGACGCTATTTTGCTGATTGACAGGTCATATTTTACTTGAAGTCCCTCCGTTTATTTCTACAACATACGTTTAAATTTAGAAACCCGTAATGTATTCCCAACTGATATTCATTCCGCAGTTGTTTTAAAATTTTCGGCAACCTTTTTTATGAAATTGTGATCTTGGAATAGTTTTTTTTGTAGTATTATAAATTGTTTAGGAGTACTTTTATTCTGGTAACCCTACATGTCACCCAAACATTGTGCAGTAATCGAAATTTAGTTAGAAAAAATTTAACATTTAATCAACCGGAAACTCCCATTTTCCAATTATTCCAGATAAACGAGCTTTTACTGTACTTTAGGTTGAATTTGTGTTATTATAATTTAAAATGTTTTTGTCTTGAAGTAAAGTATACCCTTCTCTAAATATTTTTAATTTCCTCCAGTTTCATTTCTTAAAGTTAATTATTTTTATACTGATCTGTACTGTTGAAAAATTCTGTAAAAAAACTTAAATCAAAATGCTATTTGTTGGTTTTCATTGCATAAAAATTGCATAAAAACAGTTGTTTTTTATCCTTGATCTCTTAATTAAATTTTACTCTAACAATTTTGTCAAAATCACAATTGTTAAGTGTTATAATAGTACTGCTATCAATTCACTTCTGTAAAGTATCTTAATTATATTGTGTAAAATAATAAACACGACAATGTTGAACATGTTTGTGCTATTTTCTCGAATACAAATGTACAATATATATATTATTTTTTTTATCTGACATTAAAAAGTACTTCTATTGGGTTAAAATCTTATAAAAGGAGTTTACTTCAATTTCAATATATCTTTTATTTGTATTCTATTGAATAGAAAACATTCAAGTTAAAAGAAGAAAATGATTTCTCTAGTTTTGTTAATTAAAGTTTGTTTTCTTATTGTAATTTAAAAGAATTTTTTTTAATTTAATTTTTTTAAGTTTACTGCCAGATACTATCAACACCTATTTTTCTGTAATTATTTCAAGTATCATCAAATATCAGATATTTATTAATCTGCCACATTATTTAAAAAAGTTATAACTATTAAATAAACTTAAGTTTAAAGATTAATTGTTCTAATTTTTAAGTGCTATGAATGATGATTGCTTACTTAAAATGCTCTTAGTTAGTAACTAAAGCATTTTTAAATAGTCTGACATAGCCTTATTAACATGTGCAACCAGGTGGGTAATATTGTGCAAGTTATATATTATAATTATATGAACATTTTACATTTGAAAATGATTAATCCTTATTGTTATTGCATTTTGTGCAGGTTATGTTTTGTTAAAACAAGTCTCTGCTGCTAATTGTTTTATTCTGTAAAATGTATTAAAAAGAAATTAAGCAAATCACTTTTTTCAAATAGTTTAATTTACAAAAGAAGTTTTCTGCGTTTGATCAGTATTAATAATAGTATTTTAAAATGAGTGTAACACTAACCTTTTCTGTGAACTAAACTATTTCTCTAGTGAACTAAAATCCATATGTTTTACAAGGGAGCCAGTAAATTTGGCAAAGGTAAATTTGACAGATTCGTGCATTGACCATCCATTGCATAACACACATATTGGGGAAAAGATTTTCTGTTCTGCATGGAATTGTGTTGTTTATAGGTCCTTTCTTTACTACAAATACAATTTAAGCTAAAACTCAATTTAAGTAAGAAAAAGATACTAATTACTCTTTTGTGCATGAACACAGTAACTCAACACACTGATCTTTACAAGGCAAAGCATTTGAGTATGAGGTGGTATAATTGACTGCTTGAAGGTTTGCCTGTAAGCACCATAATCGACTGCTCAAAGGGGTTACCAGCTGCTATCCCGAGTTGTCGAAGGCTGGAGACCACAATTGATCGACATTGGTAGTCTGTGACAGCACATGGTACTTGCGTGTGCTTAAAACTGTTGGCTAGATGCCGCTTATGACACAATTTAAACAAAGAAAAAAGTATGGCCTTGGTGCCAATTTTCAGAATTTAAACATAAAATAATCAAGACTTAGAGTATCCTAAGTTAAGAATTGAATATAAATCCATGCATGATAGAAAATATCTACCCTTTATTTGCGTTATGCAATATATGGACGACCCCTTTCACAATTCTGCCAAATTTACCTACATCCATTTTATAACTCACTAGTATGTATGCAAATAGAATAACTGCAGCTGTTATTTTATACCACTATTAGTTTTATTTTACTCTTTATATTTATTTTAAATGTGTATCCCATTCGGAGCCAAATGGTTAATAGAAATCGTTTAATTTTTCCCTTGATATTAACATCCTCATTCAAATTGTATTATTATATTTCCATATTGCAGTATAATAATAAAGTAAATATTTCTTTTTCAGGTTCATTAAATGCTCTTAATTTTGCTTGTAATGAATCTTCTGGGAAGTTTGCCCTTCATGTGTGTAATCATTGTCCTTATAGTACGAGAATGAAAACTAATTTGGCGACTCATTTACGAGTGCATACAGGAGAAAGACCGTTTTTATGTGAAGTGTGTGGTAAAGGTTTTACACAGAAACATCGTCTCCTTTCTCACGAACGTTTACATGCATCACAGAAGATACATACATGTGGCTCCTGTAAACAATTATTCCGTACATTAGCTGCACTTGAATTTCATTTTACTATTACTAATCACCATATTTGAATAAAACTGGTATTTAGCACATAATTCTGATTTGTAAAATGTTAACAAGAATGAAACAAGACAGTTATAAGATCTTACAAAAACTTTGCATTTTTCTATTGAATTATTTGTATAGTTTAATTTGCATGAGTTAGTGAAGTATTTTATTATGTTATACTACAAGTGTTTTCAGCAAGGAACTTAGAATTTCAAAGTGCACTATTTTGTGAAGAGATGTTTCAAAATGTTGTGATTCACATGTCACATAACCTTTTTTAAGCCTATGGACCTTTTTAAGTGTATTATGTGAAAGCAATTAATTAATTTAATATTAAAACATATTTTGCCTGCTATTTTTTGCTTATGTAACTCGGTTCTAACTACATTTATGTTTCATAAAAGTCGTAGACTTATTGCATTGCGCAACGTTTTTAATTTTACATCTCCTAAAAATTAAGGGTGTCGCAACTAAATGAGACTCCACTAATCAAGTACATCAAAGGTTTATAAAGGATATAAATCAAACTTAATATTTCTTTCATTTATATTTTTTCGAAACACTAGTAGTTTTGCTCCCTTGACATATAAACATCACTTCATTTTCACAACTTCAGTAGAATAATTTTAAACTTTTTGTTTCGCACTGACATTTATCTGATGCTATATATTTTGATTATGGTTATAGGTGGAAATCCAAAAGTTTGCCACATCATACTACTCTCTAAGACAAATTATATTTTATAGATAATTCGAAATCTTAATTTTGTCGGTTGCCTATTATGAGCAAAAATATATATGCAATCCTATGATGAAGAGTAACTTTATTTTATTCGCATCTATGGCGCCTTTATGTTTTTATTAAACGTACATAATTGATTATTTTTGTTAGTTATGCAAGTACAATTTAGAAGTTGAAATTACAAAGTTATTTGAGTGGTTCAGATAGATCTAATTTATTTAAAATTTAATGTTTTATTTGTTTTGTTACTTATTTGCATGTTTACTATGTCATTTGCAATTGTATCTTAAGTTTATGGTGGAAAAAATTGAGCAGATCTGAATTTTCAAATAACGGCATGCAGATATTAATTTTTTAATATATGTGTATTTTTTTTTTTTAATTTCTCATATGCATTGATGTAAATTTTTAATTTGAATTTATGAAAAAAAAATTATTTCTTATTTCTATGAGTTGAAAGACATAAACAAAACTAGTTGTAATGTTCTTATAATAGGACACTAAGTATCAAATGGTCTTGCATATTTTATAAACTTAAAGAGATATATACTTTTTTTTATATATATATTCTGTTTGTATTTATTTAAATGTATACATTCAAGTTTATGTTTTATATCAATGGTTTCTATTCAAATTTTTTGTGTTTCATACTACTAAATTTTATTACGTATTTAAATGCATGCTTTTAGAAGAATTATTTTTATAGATCTGGTATTTTATTTTGCAGGTTCTGAGAGTTCCGAAATTTTTCAACAGCAATTTGATAACTTCTTTGAACAATCGTATGTTTCTGAAAAACATAAAGCTGTTGTATTACATAGTTGTCCTTACTGCAATTATGCAACTAAATACAAAAGTAACTTAAACAAACATATTAGAAAACATACTGGTGAACGACCTTATGTATGTAAACATTGTGGTAAAGACTTTATTCAAAAACATCATGTTATTCAACATCAGTTTATCTGTGTTACTAAAACTAAATGATTGCAATAATGCAGATTGTAAAGCTGAGTTTTAATTATTTGTACTGTTTTACCTTGTATTATTTCTTAGTAAGTTTTTTAGTTCAATTGATGGAAATTATTTTTATTCTAATAAACTATCATATACTCATGTTTTCATCTGTTTACCTATAAAAGAGTGTTTTTTAACTATGCCATTGAAATAGTGCTGTTTAACATTTATAAATTTTCCTGTTGCAAAAATTTTATCACATGAAAATATTTTCGCTTTGACAGGATTCTTGAGGATTATAATTTATATATTTCAAATAATTACTTAATTTTATACTTTTATGAAATTCACATTTCATAAAAAAAATTACATCTAGGTAAAAATGTGTATTTTACAGTTGTCCCATTATTCATTTTGAAAAACCAGACAATATAAAGTATTTTTTTCTTCTGTTAATGTTTCATTTTGAAAAAATTCCACGTGTTATATCAGTGTTTCTCAAACCGTGAGTTACGACCAAATATTTATTTGTATAAAATTTGTGACTATATTGCTTATACACTCAACGATATCTTGTGCCCAATAATTGCTAAACAAACATTGTAAACCACAAAAAAATATTCTCCTAGTTTTTACATTGGTGGGTAAATGGTATCAAAATCTTCCTCAAAATAAAAAATTTGAGAACCACTGTGTTATATGATTTATTTATATATAATGGACAACATCTAATTATCTTTTTTAACTTGAGAGAAATAGTTATTCTATTCTGTTTCAGGAAAATATATTTCATATCAAACGGAAAACCATATGTCTTCAATTCATGAGATCTTTCCTGTTCCTCTTCATGCATGCACCTTCTGCGACTATAAAACTCATGTCAAATGCAATCTGATGCGGCACTTCAAGCAGCACACTGGAGAACGACCTTATAAATGCAAGTTTTGTTCTAAAGGCTACATTCAAAAGAAGAATCTGGCGTACCACGAGACATTGCATACGTCGAATAGATTGAATACGTGTAGAGTTTGTCTAGAAAGTTTTCGTGATGAAGTATCGCTCTCAATGCACATGTTATGTCATGAGTAGTAAATTGATATGCTTAATGTGTAAATAAAAAATATTGTTTATAAAATTCTGTTTTATTACTGTTATTTGGAAATGTTTTATTTGTGGTAATTATAATTGACAAGATGTATGTGGAAGTGCATTGTAGTATTATAAATGTTGAGAAAATGTAATTGACTATATAATGCCTAATTTCATCTACCACAATTTTTTTTTCCGATTGGAATAGTAGGTCTGGTATTTTATATTGATATTTAGGGTCATTATACATAAATTTTTATTTAAAATTTAAAACAATAAAGTTAATTTAATAAAAATAGACTTTTTGCATTTGAAAATTGTATTATTATTCATTAGATATTGTTAATTTTTTAATTTAAAAAATTCAAAGTTATTCAATAATGTCCCAGAATGTTTACTCATAGCCATAATTTCAATCTATTTGTTTTTTATTCTGGCTTTAAATTATAATGTATAAAACATTTATTTTATTAACGAGTTGTTTATGTATTTCTTAGTACCATCCTATCAAGGATTTTAGTACTTAGTAACTTTGAATAAGTTTTTTGTATAAAGGACATATGATGCAAAAACAAATCAGCATTATATACAAAAGAATGTGCATTTCAAACTATGAGTGTTTAACATTCCAATAATATTTTGTTAACAATATTTTAATTTTCTGCATAATTAAAGTGTTCACTTCTATACTGCTAGCTTTTAATAGTTTAATAAAAAAATATATTAAATGTATTTTTTTTGTTGCTTACATTAAAATCAAATTTCATAATTGTTAATTCTGTCTCATAAGTTATATTAAAATAATAGTCTGAAGGTTTTTTTATAATATACAATATATTTTTAGTTGCAAATCTTCCTATGTTTTGTTATGAACTAATTTAGCACAGTCTGTCAAATCCTCTACAAATTAAAAATTTTAATGTGTGTTCTTTGCATCAGTTATTAAACAAAAATGTTAAATTTGTTTATTAAATAATCTTACCAATAGCTTTTTTTGTAAAACTGAAGCTGCCTTGTTCTTGTGCCCACATCTTCAATTCAAAGAAATAAAAAAAGTTTTTGTAGTTCCTTAATTTTTTTATTAGATTTTAACAAATATTTGTCAAAGAAATTTAAAATTAATTTCTATGAAGTTTTGCGAAACATGATTACTTGATAGAAAAACATTTATTTTTACATTATTACCCAAAAATGAGACGTCTAACAAACAAGCTGTCTTCTACATCTTTATTTTAATGTGACACAGTTTCTCAAAACTATTTGCATTGTTTTTATTTTTACATTTCATATACGTATGTATACACTCCAACATTGATTGTTTTACATTCTATTCTCTTTAGATAGAATTTGCAATTCTGGCACAAGATTTGTGTATGAAACACCACACATGAGCAGCTTCAGTCCTTCATCAATACCTTCCATTCCTCAACTTTCCTGTAGTTTCTGCGAATACAAAACCATTTACAGAACAAACTTGAACAACCATCTGAGGAAACATACTGGAGAGAGACCGTATGTGTGCAAGACTTGCGGAAGAGGATTCATCACAAAACAAAATCTCCTTAATCATGGAAAGCTTCATGTTTCTCAAAATATGTTTGCATGTGAAATTTGCGGCGAATATTTCGAATCTAGTTCGTCCCTTCAAAGACATGCGATGTACCACCATAAAATATAATTGCATGCTAAACAGATTATTTGGTTAACTTATTTCTTTGGTGTTATCTGAAAAAATGAGCTACTTTCCATTTTTATACATCATTTGTTAAAGCTATTATTTTTATTATGTAAAATTATACTGTTTCGGAACACTCATTCTCCTAAATGCCTTCATTAATATACAATTCCTTAGTAGGATTTGATAGAAATAACAAGGCAAATTTTTTGTTTCAAATGCATAAAAGCATTTAATATGTTAACTACTTGTACTTTTTGTATTTGCTTTAATTATTAAAAGCATTAATAAAAACTTTTTATGTTGATATATTTTTAGTAATTTATATTTTAGTGAATTGAAGTATCTATTTAGATTGTTTTTAAATTCCATTTCGTTGTATAAATATAATTTAAAATATTTTTTCTGTGGGAAGGGGGATAACATATACAATATTAAGTGGAAGTTATGCCATGCCTATCTTTATTTTTTTAATACATACTTTGATGCAAATTAGTAGCTAAATATTAAAATTGTATAATTTATAATAATGAAATTACATTAGATTATTAAAGGGATAAATAATTAATATATTGTTACAGATTATTAGAAATTTATTTTTAAATAATTGCTATTTTATCAAGCTCCAAATGTGTATAGTACCTATATGTATTTGTTATTTAACTTGGCAATCGCTCAGGCACCTGAATATATTATGTGTTAAGTACATAGGAAAAACATCTGTACACTAAGGTATCAATACACATTATTACTGTATTGTAATGATTGTGGCTTTTTTTTCAGCTTATGAGGAAATGTCCACACAGTTCACTAGGAGTTTCTCAAAGGGACCCTACTTGTGTTCATTCTGTCAATTTTCAACTCGTCTTAAAGGTGATTTCACAAGACATCTAAGGATACATACTGGAGAACGACCTCACGCCTGTCCAGTTTGTGGAAAACGTTTCATTCGAAAAGACCATGTGAAAGCTCATTTAGCTGTGCACTTTAAAAATACTTGTAGTACATAAACTAGAAAAAATTCCAAGTAGCATTGTTTATGAACTAAGCACTTGATTATGATTTGAAACTAGTATTTATAAGAGCAGTAAAATGAATTTTAAGTTGTCAATATACTTCAGCATTGTTATATTTCTAAGTATTTTATTGTTATTGTAAATCCGTTTATTGATTTTGAAGTAATGATATATTTTGTAAGCAACGAGAGATATTTTTAAATTATTAGTTTCAGTTGCAAGAATTTTTATTATAAACAAGATTTTGTGTCATACTTCATTATCAAACTAAAAATCTCTATTTGTTAAGAGCTCCACATACCTCAAAAAATATTTTTTATCATGTGAAATTTGTGTAACATATTTCGTATATTTCAACTTGTACAAGATTTGAACAGTTGTACGATAAACTTATAAAATTGGGCAAATTCCAAGAGAATTTTTACCTTTTTCAGAATTGTATTTTCACATCCAAGAAAGCATCAAAATCAACTAAACTTTTCTCAAAATTTGTTGTTTAGGTTAATGTATGCCCACAGATTTGTTGTGAAAACAATTGTACGAATTTTTATTTTCGAAAAGTTTGCATGTATGATATTTTGACAAGTTCCCCTCCCTAAAGAAATCTCATGGGCCACTATAACTAACTTTTATGTCATACCCAAACAATAGTTCAGTTCATTAATTTCTTTAAAAATAGTTTAAATTAGCAAATGCTCATTATTTTTTTGCTTAATTTTTTGAAGACATTATTTTAATATAAGATATTGTATCGAAATTATCTGAATTGTTCATCTTCTTATATGCCTTCATTAGAACATAATTTCTTAGAATTTAATTAAAAGAGCATAGTAAATATGTAGCAAATTGTAGTTTTCAATACACAAAAGTTTTTAATAGCAAAGTAAGTGTAAAGTAAAGTATTTAATAATAACTTGAATGATTTCTAAAGATTTTAATGTTCACTACTAATTAGCTTACTACTTCAGCAGAGTAAATATTCATTCCTCAATCATTTCTAAAATTAAATTTTATTTTTCTACGTTTTTCTTACAATATACATATCTTGTTAGATTGTGACAAAATAAATATTTCATTTATATTGGTACAAATCATTATAAACGTATGATTAAAAGTGCAGTTTTTGTACAATTGAAATTATATCAACACTTTAAAATATTTATTTCCTCTCTTACAACATTTTAATTAAACTTAGCAATCACATGTGACTTTAACTCACTGATGCCTTAGAGTACAGGTATGTCAAGCACATAGGAAAAACACATATGTGCATAAACTTATTGATACACGTTAGTATTGCTAAATTGTAATGATGTGAAATTTCTTTCAGCTTTTGAAGACATATCCACACAATTGAATAGCAGTTTCTCAAAGGGACCCTACTTGTGTTCATTCTGTCAATTTTCAGCATTGTTTAAAAGTGATTTCACAAGACATCTAAGGATACATACAGGAGAACGAACTCACGCGTGTTCAGTTTGTGGAAAGCGTTTCATTCGAAAAGACCACTTGAAGTGTCACTTAGCAGTGCACTTTAAAAATGCTTAGTAATGCACAAATTAGGAAACAGGCTAAGTAGCATAGTTTGTGAACTAAACACTTGACTATGACTTGAAGAGAGTATTTAACAATTTTTTTTTTTACTTGAAACAACGTTGCTTGCTCTTTGCAAGAGCAGTTAAAGGAATTTTAAATTGTCAATATATTTCAGAATTATAATATTTTCTAATTTTTTTCTTGTTGCATATCTGTTTTGAAGTAATGACAGTATATTTTTCGTACAATGAGATATTTTAATTATCGTTTTAATATAATGTCTTAAACAAATAGTTCTTATAGTAAAATGTCTTTTACTTTTTGAGGATGAATATATAAATCAATCACTTAAAATTTCCCTTAAACATTTCAGGTTCCTCAACAGCTCTTTTAAATTGGAAACATGTTTTATGTATGATATTTTTATAACGTTTCTGTACTTGTTGCATCATTAAGTCATTTATATGAATGTTTTTTTCATATATGTAAACAATTCATATTTAAGTACTTTTAATAATATTTTTAATAAAAATTCATAGTGCTAACTAAATATTTAACCAGACTTGTTCAGTATTTGTTACCCAAACCTTTTCAAAACAAAATTAGTAAATACTGCCATTTGTGAAAAATGCCACAAAAATATCCTTTGTATCTTTTTCAAAATATATATTTATATATGAAAATTATAGAAAATATTTCGACTCTTGTTCCTCACCTGGCCATGTGATGTACCAATATAAAATATTATTAAATACTAAAAAAAATCAGTTTGAGGATTCCTTTGGTATTTTTTCAAATAGCTTTAATTTTTTTTCCATTTATTAAAGCCATTATTATATATAATGATATAAAATTTCTTTGTATAATTTAATAATAAATATGTAGCAAAATGTAATTTTCAATACATAAAAGTATTCCATGAAACGCATTTAAAGATTTAAGAGCTCAGTTCTAATTAGTTTATTGCTTAAAAATACTCAATATTAATTCTTTGCTAATATTAGTAATTTAACATTGGTTTTTTACAATATTGAAATTTTGCTCTACTTGAAAAAGGTAAATATTTTAATTATATTGTGCCAAATTATTCGAATTAATTAAGGTGAAGTTTTCATACATGTGAAACTTATTTTCTATTAAAAAAATTTAATTTGTAACTTAGCAATCACACGAGCACCTGAATCAGGCCTCGCAACAGGTCCCTTTTTTCCCTAAAAGTCCTTTTTGTTAATTGAGGTACTTAAAAGTCCTTTTTTTTCAGAATATGGTCCCTTTTTCCCTTATTTTATCAAAAATAATATTTCCACCCATTATGACTATAATAACACATTTCTGGCCCTTTCTCCTCCTTATTTAACCATTTTTTTTATTGTGTAATGGTCATTACAATGATGTTCGTATATGTGCTGAATCTGCTGTTAGGGTGTTGCAACTCACGAATATCATAAAACCAGAAAAAGGCTCGCTGTTTTGTGTTTACAAATGTAATTACTCACATTAGTGTGGAATGTGGGCCTAAGTATAAACTGTTTTCCCAGGACCACTGGATCTTGTTTGCATCAAAAACAAATGTAAATGATGCAGGTGAAAGTGTAAATTGGAATTACACGTTTTCCCAGTTCCTCATATTCTAATTAAGCAAATACTGTTCGATTTACTTTTGATTTGAAAATAGACCTTTCCTGTAGTAAGTAGTATCCCTGCTAAATTTCAAGAAATTTGGCTGAAATTTAAAAAGTTACAAATAACTTGAGATTGTTACGAAATGAATTTTTAAAAAACATTCTCCTACAAATTTACTAACTTTTTTAATATTGCTCCGATTTTCTTCAAATTTGGTTGGAATAATGCTTGAATAGTAGAATGCTATGTAGTTAAAAAAAACTTAAATTATTTTTTCACGTTTTTACAAGGGGTACTGGAAAAAAGTGTGAAAGAAAGTCAAAATAATTCAATGTATGTTCTTAAACATAGTTTCGTTGCTACAACAAAAAGCATGGATTCATTCACTGATTTATGTTATACTAGTAGTTATTACCCGTGGTTTCGCACACGTGAAACGGTCCCCCACGTCTTAAATTTTTTAGGTCCCTTTTTGTCCCTTTTTTTAAGATATTTGGTCCCTTTTTCCCTAGGGACAAATATAAAAAGTGTTGCGAGCCCTGCCTGAATCTATTGATGCCATGGAGTACATATGTGTTCGGTACATAGGAAAAATAGATCTGAGCAGTGTGCACTAATGCTTCAATACACTGTATTACTAATATTGTAATGAAGTTAAATTTTTTTCAGTTTATGAAGCCACACAACTCAACAGCAGTTTATCAAAGAGACCTTTTATGTGTTCATTCTGTCAATTTTCAACTCGTCTGAAAAGTGACTTAACAAGACATCTAAGGACACACACTGGAGAACGACCTCACGCCTGTCCAGTTTGTGGAAAGTGTTTCGTTTTAAAACACCATGTGAAGTCTCATTTAATAGTGCACTTTAAAAATACTTTTAGTGCTTGAACTAAGAAACATTCCAAATGAACTAATGGATATGACTTCAAGTGTGTTTCAGCATGAAATTTAATTACTCTTTGCAGGAGTATTAAATGAAAATTTGAGTTATCAATATATTTTTCAACATTAGAATACTTGTAACTTTATCTTAGTATTGTAAATCTGTTTTCATGCAATGAGATTTTTTTTTAATTTAAATTGTTACATTTAATATCATTTAATTCAAATAGGCTTTATTGTATACAATTCAACAACAGTTATTATGAACATTTTCATTATACTACTAAAATTCCTTTTTAATGACTTTTTTTATATAAAATGTCGTATAAAGTACTTATTTTTATTATTATATTGAAATATTATGTTTTTTTTTATATGCACCATTTTATTAAAAGTGTTTTTTTTTTATCATTTTAGTGACATTTTGTTAATTTTATTTACTTTAAATATTAAACACTATAATTATATCAATCATTTAAGCGACTTAGAATGTTTATTGATATACATATGTATGTATGATGCTCCTGTATACTTTTTTACATCAATATGACATGAATATTTGTATTCAAGTATATAAATGATTCAGATTAAATTAGCTTTAATGGTTATTTTAATAAAACTGCATAGTGAAGTGCAAGATTTGCAAGTAGAATTGTTCAAAATTTGTGGAAGAAACTTTATTACCAACAAAACAGTCTTATTCACATTAAAATAAATTTGCTTGAAAAATATGTGAAGGAAATTTTGACTCTAGTTTCTCTCTTCAAGGCTAATGTGCCTGCCTAATTTATCTTAGAATTTAATTAAAATAGCAAAGTATATATGTAGTTTTCAATACGTTAAAGTACGTACTAATACAAAAAGTATCTAAAGATTAAGTTCAGTGGTAATTAATTTATTGCTTGAACAAAGTAAATATTTATTCCTTTCTAAAGAGAAGCATTTTTACATTGTTTTTTACAGTATTGTGATTTTGTTAGATTGCGTAAAAGACAAATATTTCATTTATATCCTTACAAATTATTCTAAATATATTATTAAAAGGGAAGTTTTCAGACAATTGAATTTGTATCAGGACTTTAAATACTTGTTTTCTTTTACAAAAGTTTAATTAGTAACTTGCAGTCAAATACGCTTCTAAATGTCATAAAGTACAAACGCGCTAAATACACAAGATGTACACTAAAGCATTGATCCACATTATTATTGCTGTGTTGTAACAATGCAAAATTTCTTTCAGCTCATGAAGACATGTCCTCACACTTCTACAGAAGTTTCTCGAAAGGACCATATTCGTGTTCATTTTGTCCATTTTCAACTGCTATTAATAATGATTTAAAAAGATATCTAAGGATACATACTGGAGAACGACCTCACACCTGTCCAATTTGTGCAAAACGTTTCACTCGAAAACACCATGTGACTTCTCATTTAAGAGTACACATTAAAGGTGCCTGTAGTACACAAACCAAGAAACATGCTAAATAGCATTGTTTGTGAAATAAACACTTGACTAAGACTTTATAAGAGTATTTAATGCCGTACTTTTTTCACTAGAAATTTCAATCTTCTTTGCAAGAGTAGTAAAAAGAATTTTAAAGTGACAATATTTTTATTGTATAGCATTGTGTTTTCATACAATATTTCAGCTAACAAGTTTATACTAAGTCCATTTTTTTTTATGAGTTTTTCAATTCAAAAATGTCACTTGGAATCTTTATTTTTCATTTTGTTTCTAACTTATACATCATGTTTTGTAAATTTTCTTATGTACACCATTGTTATTTAACTATTTCGTTATAATTTTTTAACATAATTTTATTTGTATTTTGACCATAATAATAAACCAATCTTTCAAGAAAGTTGAAATGTCGATTTCAAAATTTCAGCTTTTCGAATGGCTATGCTTATGGTAGTTCTTAATTTGTTATATCAATAAAATATTAATGTTATTGTTCAAATATTTGAAAAGGTCCCATTTAATTATTATTAATGGTCTTACTTTTTAATTAAACTTAATATTGATATCTGATTGTTAATGCAGAATGTTTAATATTTGCTACCAAACATTTGTAATGTTAGAAAATGGTACTATATAACCTAACCAACTTGTTATAATGTTTATAACTCTTTTGCTATTTTCACATTAAAGTTAAATTATTTCTACAGTATTATAGTGTTGTGTATTTTTCTAGACAGTGGATTTTCAACCTTCAGTGACAATCTGCCCTTGCATCATAAAAAGAAGAAAGACTATGATAGTTCTGGGAATTCCTCAGGATATGTTTGTGAATATTGTACCTATATTACTTTTTACAAGAGCAACATGGTAAAGCACTTAAGGAAACATACTGGTGAAAAACCATATACTTGCAGGTTTTGTGGTAGAGGATTTACTCAAAAACACAGTATGCTTAGTCATGAAATTACTCATCAAACTCAGCATACTTCCTATAAGTAATTATTTTCTTTAATCGGGAATATATTGTGTTAATTGGATGGAAATTATTTTTCATTTCATTTGTGCTTTGTTGTTTCATGCTAACGTTTTCAGCATGTTTACTGATAATTGCAATTTTGTTATTAACGAGTTGTAATAATAGTTTTGGTTAAATTGAATAAAAAGTTCATTTAAATAATTGTGCTGTATTCAATTGGATTAACTAATATTACTTGAAAATGCAATTTACATTTAATATATTTATAATTATTAAAAAAATTGTGCATTTGAAATAAAAGTAACTTGCTTATTATGCATTTTTTTACATGTTTGCAGTTAGATTTTATATCATTTACAATTATTGTTAAGTACTGCAATATGCATTAACGATTTCCTCTTTTGAAATTTGTTACAAATTTTAGTTTTAAGATCATACACAAAAATTTTGTGATAAGTAAAATATTTTCAGTATTTAACTTATTTTTGGGGTATTATTCTTATAATTGAAGTAAAAAAATTATTTAAAAAATATGTATTTATAATTTTTTGTATATGGAATTAATAACATTACAAATGAGCGTGTTTAGCTAAAATATTCCTATAAACAATTATTGATGTAATGTCACCCAGTGATGATTCTGATACATCTTTATGATGGCATATTATCTGAGGGTGCTCTTTTTATTATTTAACACGTTGACTGCCACACAAGTTAAATACAACTCGCAGTACATTGGGTTGGGTTTAGCCGCTGCCCGAGTTGCATATAATTCCGTGGCAGATTTGGTTCTGAAGCATAAAAATGTTATATGGTCCCACAACCACTTTATCAATTTTTGGTGTGGCATTTAATGCGTTAATTGTGCAAATGTAAATTTAGTATTTTGAATTGTGTCTTACAATTATTATTACAACATTTTTGTTGGAGAGCTGGTATTAAAAAAAATTAGCAATAAGAATTATGTTATATGGAGTCCAATTTAATTAAGATGAAATTGTCTTTATTTTTTCTCAGAAATGTAAGTACTATTTCATTATGAAATTAATTTTTTCCCCTTGTAGGTGTGGATAGTCACTTTGAGATGCCTTATTTACCTATATCGAGGAAATATCACAGAGGCCGCACTTTACATTGTTGTGAGTCTTGCGATTATCAAACAATTAACCGAAATGACTTAACGAAACACCAACGAAAGCACACAGGAGAACGGCCATTTCATTGTCAAGTTTGTGGTAAAGGATTCACTCAGAAGAGTAATTTGTATTCTCACATGAGACTGCATGAATTGCAGAATTTGTATGATCAAAATACTACTTACAAATAATGTTTAGTGTTTATTTTTTTAATTGTTACATATCATATTGCCTGAAATGTGATTTACAATATATATTATTTTACCAATATAATTGTATATATGTTTCTGTAAAGTTGAAAAAGTACAGTACTTGTTTGCCGTCAGAGATGTTGCAATATTTGGTGCCATGAAAGGTTAATGCTTATAGTAATATTGATTTCAAAGTAATGGTACTCGAGCATCAAGTTGTAGTGTTGAATAGATTTTTCTTTAGTTTTAAAAATTAATTTGCAAGACTAAGCAATATTTTTTTTAACAAATTGACATTCATAGAAATAAAGAATATGATCTAGTGTAATTTAGCAAAGGAAAATATAGCATCTAAATCTTTGTACATTGAACAATGCATGCTGAAATGTGCCATTTTTTTCTTTATCAAGCAATTTCACAATTGTAATGTTTTTTTTTTGCTTGCAACTTTAAATAGTATTTCCTGTACAAACTCCTTGATATTTCTTTAAACAAGGTTCATATGGTTCTTAAAAGTTCTTAAGAACTTCTTATTTTTGTTTCATGTTCATAAAAACCCTTATATAAGCACATAGAAACTACTTATTTTTGTCGAAAAAGTACTTAGAAATTGTCAATTTATTAAAGGCTCTTAGAAAGTGCTTAAAACGACTATAATGTAAATCATTTTACTAAACTTCCATTAAAAATGGTTAATCTTAATGCAAATTAAACACAACTTTGTGTCCCAAGTAGAAGACCACAGCTTCTTCCAATAGCTTTTAGCCAATTGAACCTATTTTCCTTTTTTATATTAATTAATTAAAAAAAAAGTTAACTATGAATCCTATTTGAGACTTGAGATCAACTTTTTGTTAAAAATGTATAAAAAAATTTCACATGAAAAATAAGGTCCTTTGAAAATTGCTTTAAGGTATTTAAAAAGTTCTTAAATACTTTTTATTTTCGGAAAATGTGTACAAACCCTCTTAAAAATATTAATGCATTTTAAAAGGATGGGTTTACTGTTATTCTCTAAATTATTATATTTTTAAAATATTTTCAAATAGAAAGTACTTATTAATTTAAGAATTGAGTACACTGCTGTAGAAAGTAAAGGTCCTTGAACTCATTTTGAATGTTTTCTATAAAGTGGGATTAAGTATTCTACAAAAAAATTTCATTAAACTAATAAAAAAGTAGTGAAATAAAATGTAAATAGATTCATTACATTGTAGCCTTCAAAGTGAAATTTTGCATATTTTGTTACAATTGTGTTGCATTTAAGAAATGTGGATCTAAGCAGATTCTGTTTAAATATATTAATAGATGTATACATTTTATACGTCGTGTAGATGTCTTGAATTATAAATATATTTTGTTTTAGTTCAATGATTACTTTTTAATGTAATTGTTTTTTATGGCAAATTAGAGTTAAAAGCAAAACTAAACTCAACAAAAAAATCTTTTTTAATCCTTTGTTTCCAAATTTGACAGAAATAATCTATCTGTTTTGGATATTGATGTTGTGAAATGCTTTATTGTGCTCTTTTTTTGTGTAATAATGTCATATGTATTGTATACTAAGGTAGTAGGACCATGGATTTTTCACTTTAAAGATAAGTCGTGAATGTTTCGTTAAATATTGATTAAACATTTTCTTTAGTTTTTGATATTTCTACTTTACTATTTTTTTTTTACTTTATGTTGCAATAATATATAGCTTCTCTTAGAGGATTTTTTTTTAGGTTTGTTTAGGATAGTAATACAAAAACCAAATATTTTATTTTAAAGCTGTATGTTTTTTAAATTTACATTTTTTAAAAAAAATTATACATTTTGTTTCTTTGTAGGCTCTTTGTTGAGTAAATTTTTTTTTTTTAAATTTTATATCAAGTGAGTGTTGTTAAAAGCTTGTAATTTAATATAGCCAATGTGTGTAGATGTCATGGGTACAATTTAAAAAAATTGCAGCTTAATCAGAAAGGTTGAAAGTATTATAGGGTAATAGACCAATGAAATAATTGCACATTTTTTAAGAGTGGACAGTTTTAAAAGGTAATTGATTCAACATTGGGGAATTGTTAGAATGTGTTAAGTAGCACAGATTTTGCTTTCTTTAGAACCTGAATTGGTCATCATTATTTATATGTTATACTGAAAAGTTTACTTCCTAAAGGTAATGATTATTTTCCATAAAACAAATATATTGTACTTTTTTACGATATGGTTTATCCCAAAAAATTACATTTTATATATAAATATAATTTATTATTTGAATGTCTTACATCGCACATTCAAATTGTGATTATTTTTGTAGTTTTTTTTTTAATGTTAATATCAAATAAATTCAACATCCCCCTATTGAAAATATTTTGGAATATAACTAATATTTTTACCAAGTTTATATATAATATTTTTTTACTTACAGGTATAAATAACTTTTTAATTGGAGAGAAACGCAATGCTTCATTATTTACATCATGGAATGCTCCCTTATATTTCAAGCCTCCAACATTCCATTCATGTAGTCAATGTAACTACAAAAGTTACGAGAAATGTAATGTGATAAAGCATCTTTGGACACATACTGGAGAAAAACCTTTTGTGTGTGGTATTTGTGGTCAAGGATTCACCCAGAAGCACAATCTGAAGAATCATGCAAAAAAACATGCATTGTAGTCTTTTGATATCAAAAGATTATATATTTGTATTGTTATCTCGTAATTTTTTTTATATGAAATAACTACTTAAGTATTACATTTAAAATTTGTTTCCAACTTTTATTTCCTGACAAACATATACTTTTTTTTATTATTTTTGCTACTTTTGGATTTTAAAGGAATATCCGAGATATTCTAATCTGATTAAAGCATTTCTTAACTGTGTATTCATGTTATTAATAGCTGATATAATTTTAGCACAGTACAGTAACATGTTTGCTTTCTGATTTTTTTTTATGGATTGAGCTAAAATTACACAAAAAAGGTTATAGTGATTTAAAATAGGTCGAAAATAGAAAATTTTGAATAAATAATATATTTTAACTTTTTTATCTATGTTAATATTTTGTTAACTCCATGCTTGCCTAAAATATTCTTCAATATTTTTAGTGTAAATTATAAATATTTTCCATCTTGTCGGATATTTATATAAACATGAATCTAATGTTTAAATTTTATTTGTTACTACAAATATTTTTAGATCGAGGGAAATAGCACACAAAACTCTATATCATTATTAATAATCATGGAATTGGTTAATTATTTATATATAGTAAATTTCATAGTTTTTAATATGTTTAAACTAATAAAAATTTCTGTAAACCAAAGTTTATTTAATGCAGCGAGTAGAAGTAAATAACTAAACAGGGGACCTTGATGTGATGACTTTGTTTTATTTTAAAAGAAAGATAGCAATACGTCGTCGGAAAAGAACGTCGGCAGACTGAGCTAGACGGAAATAATACAAGAGTAAGCACCTTCTCTTGTAGCCACTTGAAAGCATCTCATTAACAGATTTGCATAAGTCTGCTTTTGCACAACAACTATAATATATGTAAATTGAAGAGGGTAGAAAAATAAGTGAAGTATTATTTACATATTGTGAATTTACTTAACAAGTACTGCATATTACTAAAGTAGAGTTAAAATAATTTCAGTATCTATTAAAACTATTTTTTTTTTACAAATGTGTGTTTAATATTTCTTTTTTTATAGATATGAAAAACTTTTTAGTTGGGAAAAAAGACCATTCTACCTCATTTACATCACTGAACACTCATTTAAAATTCAAGCCTCCTACAATCCACTCTTGTAGTTTATGTAACTATAAAAGTTACAACAAATGTGATGTGGTAAAACATCTTAGGATTCACAGCGGAGAAAAACCTTTTGTTTGCGGCATTTGTGGTCAAGGTTTCACCCAGAAACACAATTTGAGATATCATGCAAAGAAGCATGCATAGTAAAGTCTTTGATGTCCAAAAAAAAAAGTCAGTTTAAATATTAGTATTGAATTCTTGAAATTTTTTAATGTTAAATAACTTCCTAAATTTTATATTTATAATATATGCTCAATTACTTTTATCTATCTGGTAGATTTAACATACTATTTTAATCTGCAGTACTATTTATTCATTAAAATAAAAAAAGTGTATGTGATTTCACTCTTATTTTTCTTTTATATTGTAATAGATTAAAACAGTTATTTTTATTTTACTATAACCATTACTTATAAATATTATATAACTATAAATTAGAGTTTAAAAGATGAATTTGGTATGCATCTCATTTTATTATAAAGTTAAAATTATATTTAAAAAATATAAAATTAATCTCATAACCGAAAAAAAAAATCTTATTAAATTAATGTATGTATTATCTGGCAGAAGATTACAATGTCAAGAGATACAACAGCTCTACATTTATGTTATTGTGTAGAAATATGTTTATATATTTTTATTTAAAAACTTTTCAGTTACATATTGTGAAATTTCTATATTGATTCCCTTATAATTAATGTGTGTTGTGTTTGGAGCCAAAAAAAATACAATTGTTGCTTGTCTAAAAATATTTAAACTTGCTATGATTTTTTTTTTATTTTATGTACAATTTACATAATTTTGTTCTGTGGAAAAATAAGTCACAAACAGAAACACATTTATTATAAATAAGACTTATATTTGTATATCTAAATCAATATTTAGTTTAATGCATGTTAGTCTTATATATTTTTCCATATTTATGAGTATAAGTTGTGAATATTGTGTTACCTTACGAGAAATTTATTTTAATATGTTTCTTACTTTAAAAAATAATTTTTATTGCTACAAATATTTTTTATATTATTATATATAGCTCACAAAACTCTATAACTATTATTATTAATGTAATGGGAAACTTGTTTATTTATATAGACATGTTTAAGTTTTTTATTGTGATATAATTTTTTTTTTTTTTTAATGTTGTAAGTTTTAAATTTTTTGTGAATCAAAGATAAATGAAATATTTTATACTTGACTTTGATTTATTTTACAATGACTTCTTTTTTAAACAGCAATTAGAGTATATCTCTGCACTCCAATTTGTACATTTGCATACTTAATGTACAAGAGTCAAAATAATAACAGATATACACTTAAAAAGTGTCTGATTAATGTTTTTATATTGCAAATTGCTATTATAAGATAAATATGAGAGTGATATTTGCAGAATTGTCCTTTCTTTAGGTTGAAAAAAATTATTGAAATTGTATATCTTATTTACTTTCAGAATTCAAAGATATTCCATTATTGGCTCAAAGGTATATTTTCTTGTCACGCAAAAACACTCCTGAATCTATAAAAGATCGTACATGTTCCTACTGTGGATATATAGCCTTGTACAAAAGTGGATTGGTAAACCATATTCGAACTCATACTGGTGAACGACCGTTTCAATGCCAAATTTGCAGTAAAGGTTTTACGCAAAAAAGCAATTTGAATTCTCATATGAGGCTGCAACATGCTCAGTAGTTGTGTGTACACTGTTTATGCTTTAATTTATTCTGCAATAGTTTTAAAAATTTATACAAATGTTACTTTACAGGTGCAAAGGACAGTGCTTGTTGGTATTTAAGTGTGTTGTAATAATTTTATACAAAACTATATATATCCATATATTTACTATATCTTTATGTAATGGACAATACATGCTCTAATGTAATATCCTTTGTAGAGTTTTATCAAATGCATCATTAAAATTGTACTATTCCTATTTGTAGTATTTATGTTTTACCTTTACACTATATTGTTATATTGATGATTATTCTTATAATTTTTTTATTATACTAATTAAAAATTGTTGGAGTAAAATTTAATAAAACTGGGTTGTATAGTAAGCATTCGAAACAAAAAAAATACCTAAAGAAAAAAGTTATAAAACTTTTTTGTATATCACATACATTTTTATTATTGGGTTTTACAAAAAATATTAACTTATTCAGCTCTTTTTGAAGTGTATTGGCATCATTATGCAGTTTATATTTAACTTGTGTTAAATTATTTTTGTATTATGTCCTAAAAAATAAATAGTTTGTTGTAAGAAACTACATACTAATAAAACAAATATTTTTGTGTCTCATATTTTACACTTGTATTGTTTTGTACACATATTGATTTAAAAAGGTTTTGTTTAAATGTATTTAAAAATGTATATACAGTTTCATATTTATCGATGTCTACAGTTGTTATGTTTTAATCTTTTTTTTTAAGCCATTACATTAATATTGAGGTGAAGTGTTTTGTACTAAATACTAAAATTAAACATAAATTTTTTTATTCTTTTGTTTCCAAATTTGTAGGGGGATAAACTATCTTGTAAACTATAGATTGGCAAACTCTCTTTTATGTCATGAAGAATAAGTCATCAGCTTTATCGCTCCTGATTGTTTGCACATTTTGTAGTAAAAAGTTTAGTTAAAAGAAACTAAACAGAAAAAGGGATAGCATTTGTTTTGTTTTTTAAGTGATACTTATTAATTTTAAAATATAAACTAGAACATTTATTTCTATTATCGTTGCTGAGGCTTGAATTCTGAATCAAATCTAGTTTGTTAAATTTAAAATTTTCATTGTATATTTTGCATTCTGCACAAATGCTAATTGTATATCACACTCCAGAAGACCATTGAAGGTTAAAATTCTTTACACAATTTTATTTTATTAATCGAAAGCTATGGCTAATGTTATACATACCTGGGGGGGGGGAGTATACAAGGATTTTAGCAAATTGCTAAGGTTAGAAGGAATTAATAATTCTCATGTATAAATATTTTAGAATTGCTTTTACTAAATTTATATTTAATATTTCTTTCAATATAGGTACAAAAGACTTTTTTATTGGGGTGCAAGACCATGCTTCTTTATTTACTTCTCCGAATACTCTCATGAAATTCAAACTTCCTACATTCCATTCTTGCAGTCAATGTGGCTATAAAAGTCTCAACAAATGTGATGTGGTTAAACATTTTAGGATACATAGTGGAGAAAAACCCTTTGTATGTGTCATTTGTGGTCAAGGCTTCACTCAGAAGCATCATTTGAAATTACATGCCAGAAAGCATGCATTGTGAAGTCTAAAAGAATGTTAGTTTATATATTGGTATTGTCCTTGTAATTTTTTTTAATATTGAATTACTATTTTAAGTTTTATGCTTATAAACTATGCTCATAATTTTATTTTTAAATACTTTGAAAATATTTTTTTTTATAAATTATCACATTTCATTAAATTTAAACCATTTAACATGAATCTGTTTTCACTATTTGTTTTCTGTCCTCTTATCTAACCATCCTTATATACCTTAACAAAAAATGTATTTTTCCAATTTCTATTTAATAACTATATTTGGAAAATTACAGAATTATTATAAATGATATACGTAAAATTTAAAGTTTTACATATATGCAAATGATTACAATATAATTTTATTTATTGCATTATATTATTTAAGCATAATACGAAATAGTCTATTAAACCTTATGTGAATGTTACCTGTTTATAATTGAAATATAAAGTATTTTAAAATCCTAACATTAAAAAATATTCAATTCTGTGTAATTTTTAAAATATATCTTTTGTAAATGAATACCTTTGTTTTTTTAAGATAAATTTATGTTTAAAAAAATCAGTATGTTATGTACAGTTCCTAATTTATTTTTGCTAATATCGAAATCTGTCACTAACTTACTCAATTCTAAGAAAAATGTTTTTTAATCGGGTATAGGACAAACGTTTTAATCAGATTAGATAATCATAGCAATAGCACACTAACATATGCTTTTCAAAATCTTTTTATGGCATATATGTCAAAACAGAACCAAAAAGTAGAATAGATGCAAATTGGAAGTAATTATCTTAAATAAATAAGATACTAGTACTTTTATATATCCAAGTTTATATTTTGTTTAATGCATGTTAGTTTGAAATATTTTTAGTGTAAATTTTGATTGTTTCCCACTTTATCAGGAAAAAAATTCAAGATTTTAAAATAGCTTTATATAAATATATGACACAAGACTCCATTTCACTATTATTAATAATGCAAAGGGAATTTTGTTCATTTAAATGCTGTAATATTCATTTGTCATATAAATGTATTGTAAACATTTACTAAAATTTGTATGTTTTAAATTATTAAAATTCTGTAAATCATAATAAACAAGTGCAGTAATATGCCTTTTTATGATTGTTTAATGATATTATTTTTTTTATTACAAATACACAATGAACCTTACTGCTACTTGCCCTTGCATACATCATACACAATCGGCAAAATAATATATCCCACTCATAAAAAATGTGTTGTATTTTGTGTATAAATTGAAAAAAATTATTATTTGCTAAATGTTAGGTAAGAAAAGTATATCAAAATTTTGTTTCTCATTTGCTTTCAGAATTTGGAGAAATTGTCCTAATGTCTCAAAGGCACCTTTCCTTATCACGAAAAAGCAGTCCGGAGTCTGCCAAAGATCGCACATGCTCCTACTGTGGATATATAGCCACATACAAAAGTGGATTGGTGAACCACATTCGAACGCATACTGGTGAACGGCCATTTGTGTGCCAGTACTGTGGAAAAGCTTTTGCACAAAAGCAAAATTTACAAGTGCATGAAAGTCTTCACCAGATGAATAAACTGCACATGTGTAATGTTTGCAAAGAATGTTTTCGTAGTGAAGCTACCCTTATAATACATGCCTTGTCACATAAATAGGCATTTTGGTTCATTTTTTATTTTGAACATGAATTGGCACATTTTAGAAATGAAGATAAACTTATTGACACGAAATATTTGTTGGAATTATTATTAATTGTGTATGATTTTTGTAGGTTTAGATGCAATCCATTTGTGTATTCTGGATCTATAAATATTTGATTTTGAGTGTTGGATATTTTCATGTATATTCTAGCACAATTGATGGGGTGGGTGGAAGAACCAGGCAGCTCCACTTTTTTCTTATTTCCATTTCTTCACTTATTCCTATAAAGAAAAAAAATCCTCTATCGTGTGGTGTAAGAACCAAGCATCTGTAAACAATGGCTATAGAAATGTAAAGGAAATGGAGCTGTACTTTTGTATTATATAAAGCCAAAAACGTAAGTGTTTTCATCCTTTCTGAACAATGTTGAAAAGTAGAGCTGCTTGGTTCTTCCACGCATCCCTTCAATTGTAGTTTAATCACATTATTTAAAGTTGCTATGTCAACTTTTCAAAATACATAGCATTAAAACTAAGTAACTAAAGTATTGCATATTTGTAAAATATATTTTATAATTCTAACATATTTTATTTAATGATTATAAAATTATGAGTTTTATCTAATCTGTATGATACAGTGTCAATTCATTTTTTTTATCCTTTTAATAGTGCATGATACAAAAATATTTATTATTTCATACTGAAAATATTATATGGCTATGCTAGTCATATTTATTAAAATATTACTTACATTTTCATGTTCTTAATGCATACATTTCTGAAGCATTAATTTACAGATTTTTGTGCAAAAATATTTTATTCAAAAAGGTTTCCTATGTTATTATAAAATGAAAATTGTTATGCGTATTAAAATTGTAAATTCAACTTCTTCAACAAGTTTTATACAGTCACTAGAAGACTAGGAACTCCTTATTCTTTGTGCACCTAATGGCCCTTTTAAAAACGCTTAAAATCTTCATAAGGGCTTTCAAAAGTAAAAGTACAAAATTTGCAATGACTCTTTTAATAAAGTTCTTTAAAATACTAATAATCTTATAACTTTTCCAAAGATAACATCTTAATACTCAGTATTGTTTTGTATAACATTTATTTTAAAAGTCTTTCCTTTTTAAAAATCTTAAGATGCTTATTATTTTTAATTTTTTTTTTTAATATATTCCATTGAAAAGTGGGTACTTCACTTTAATAGATTATAATAGTTATTATTACTAGACTGCCCTTGGTCTAGTTTACTCAGAGACTTATAGGCAATATATTTGATGAAATGCTAGTGACATCCTTTTATGTATCTAATGCATGTTGCCTTAAAAGTTTCCTTTTTCTTTCGAAATAATAAATGCACTTATTTTTTTTACTAGGCTATCAAAGACATTCCTTTTCCAAGACACATACAGAGCTATGTGGGGCTTTTAGAAATCGGCGTATTCATTCTTGCAATTTTTGTCCCTATGTTTCTTTTAACAAAGGTAACTTAGTAAAGCATGTTAGAACCCACACTGGAGAAAAGCCATTTGTATGCAAGACTTGTGGTAGATCATTCACTCAAAAACACCGCTTAATTTGCCATTTACAGCTGCATGAACCAACAAATTAAGATGTTTCACCATTGCTATGTATATTTATTTAAGGGTTTAAGAATTATCTATGCAACTTTGACACACAATAAAACTTTAAAAAAAAATAAGCTAGGTTATGTTGCTGTACATGTAACAGCAATAAAGTAAAGTTTTATTTACATAGGTTTTATTGCATTTCAAAGTTGTAAAGATAATTCTTAAAACACCCTGTATTATAAATCAAAACTGTATATATTATAAATTAATCAAAGTCTTCAGGAGAATTTTTTTATTATTAGAAGGCATTTGCATTCAATAAGAGCTCATATCCATAAAAGCGAATTTGGGGAAATATCTCGTTATTAGATAGTAAATTGTTATTAAACTAGAAAATGAAGCACACACATATTTTGAAGAGATTAGCAGGTACCTCTTAGTACCTGAAACATCTAAAATCTTAACTTTTATCTGCAGATCACTTTGAATGCAAAGGCTTCATATATTAACATTTTGAGCAGCCAAGAAAATGTCAAATTATTTTCTATTTAAAAGTATATTAATTATATTCGTCCTTCATGATTTTAAGGGTTATTACAATATTTATTTATTTGAATGACTATTCTTTAATTTTTGTGTGAATATTCTCAATTTCATGTAAATAATTGTGTTGCCTAAAAGAAATTTAAATTTTTTCTCCTTTGAAGTATATTTTCATACCTGAAAAGAAATTGTATAGTAAAAGTAATTGCAATCACTTTCTATAAACTAAATAAAACATAATTGAAGATTTTTAGATTGTGCAAATTAAAAATCTAGTGTTAAATGTGATTTTACGGTATTTCTTTAATGTATGAATGAATTATAGTTGTCGTTTCGTTCCATATATTGTCTGATTTCTGACTTAGCACATTTTTATTATAAAAATACTTTAACTTTTTTTCCGTGTTAATTATAATTAGATATTCTATTAATCAAAATAAATATTACATTGAACTTGTAAAATATTGAAATATGTTAATTGTTTGTATTATAAAATCATGAAAAATAAATTTTTCTCTGTCTAAAAGACTGAATTATTTATTTTTAACCTAATTATATTTAAGTACATATATAGCATTTATTGCATATATAGCTTTTTATTTGTTTCTTTAAATTAGAAATGGATGTTACTTTTATATTGTTTACAAATGGTATTCAAATTCTCCTTAGTTGTTAATGAATAATCATTTTAAAACTACTATTTAACTATAATTTACTATGAATATATATATATATATATAAGGGCTATTTATGACACAAATATTTTATAAAATATTTTTAATAATTCTTTTTTTTACTAGGCAGCTTAAATGGACACCATATGCTTTCCAGAACATATTCAAATGCATATAAAGGATTTCGCAAACGTCGTGTATATTCATGTGATTATTGTCCGTATGTAGCCACTCAAAATCATGATTTAGTGAGGCATGTGCGGACCCATACTGGAGAAAAACCGTTTGTGTGCAAGTACTGTGGAAAAGCTTTCACTCTTAAACATCACATGACACATCATGAGCTGCTACATAAACCTTCCACTGTATAAAAAAAATATATTTTTAAATTATATTTTTTGTCTGTGAATTGTATAAATTAACTTTAATGTTTTAAAAGCTTTTAAGTTCTTAGTGACATATATATTGTGCAATATTTTTAATCAAAATAACGTGTTTTTATAATAATTGTATGGTTTGTACTATTATACCCTGTTTTACTTATTACAACACCCATTGGTCCCATGAAGAATCAATATAACAAGAGTCTATTGTATTATGTGTCACAATGTTATTATCTGTATACCTTTAGTTCATAACTTGTGGTAAATGTTTTTACTTTAAAACATTGTTTATTATAAATATATACATAAGTTTGTTACACATTTAGTTTTTCCTAAATTGAAAAGGGGAATATATTACACAACTGTGTAATGTCTAATATGTGGATATTTCTTTTGCAATTTTCCTTATAGAAATTTTTAAATTGCCTATCATTTTGATAAAAATCTATTCTCTTTAATTTTGTGTGCCTGTTTTGCTTAATTCTTAAAAATTTGTTTAAAAAAATAATTAATAGATTATACAGACACTTTTTTTTTCAGCTTAAAAAAATGGGTTTACTTACACAGTTTTTACAAGCAATGTGCTGTAATGCTTTTAATTGTTTATATTAAAGCACACTTGTAATAACTCATAAATATAACCATTCAGGTCTTCTTTTATATTATCAAATATACAGCCCCATATTTAAAAGTGAATATAATAAATATGTTGTAAAATCTCTAATTTATATTAAATAGTATGTTTAGCTAAAATAATTGTCAATAAACCATTCAAAACTGAAAATATTTATATATAATATTTTTTTGTTTTCATTTTTATATTTTATTGAAAAAAAAAAATTGTTGAAAAGACTATTGCTACATTTTAATTTATTCTTATTGTCCTCAACTTTATACTTGGTTTATTCCAGTTACAGGGTTCGTACAGTCTGTAAAAGTTCCTTAAAAACTCCTTATTTTTATTTCATGTCCATAAGGACCCTTACAAAGTACTTAAAAAGTCCTAAATTTTGTTCAATAGGTCCTTAGAAACTGCCAAGGTACAGAAACACAACAACTTAAAAAGTCATTGAAACGACTATCATTTAAGTAACTTTACTAAAACTCTATTAAAAAAATTCATCTTAATGTGACTTCAATTCAACTTTGTATCCAAATGAAAAAAAAAACATCACTGCTTTACCCTCTATAGCTTTTAGCCGATTGCACCTATTTTCTTCTTTTATGTTAATTTATTTAAAATCTTTTTACTAAGAAAGTCATTGGAAACTCTTTAATTTTATTTTCGGAAAATGCATATCAACCCTGCATTGAATGTTTGACTCATACGACTACATTTTTTAATATTGAGCTTAAATAAAGTTACTGCTTCATATTAATTTACTAATGATTATATAATCGAGTGAAAACAAATTTTCCATTTTACACTACTTTATCTTTTTCAGACACTCCTTAATAAAGTTTCTATTTTTGTTAGGGTTAATATCTGGTTTTATGGAGGAAAGACATGCATTTCCAAAAAGAAACCTGGAAATACCTGAAGTACTTCATAATCGCCGTGTTCATTCCTGTCATTTTTGCAACTATGTTACTCTGAACAAAGGTAACTTGGTGCAGCATTTGCGAATCCATACTGGAGAGAAACCGTTTGTATGCAAGACATGTGGAAAAGCTTTCACCCAGAAGCATCGACTTTTATCGCATATGGCATTGCATGCCGTCAATTAAATTTCAGTTGTAAGATTGTTGTCTGTGAATAAAATTAAAAATGTAAATATACTGATTTGAAGTGTTTAAAATTGAAGATGTTGGTGTAAGAACAAGGCAGCTCCAGTTTTTCAAATAGTTTAGGAAGGACAAATGACACTTGCCGTTTCTTGCATCATATAATACAAAAGTACAGCTTTTCATTTATATCTCTAAGCTTAAAGCTGTCTTATTCTTGCACCAATCGACAGACAATTTTATCCTTTATGCGAATAAGTGTAAATCAGAAAAAAGTGGAGCTGTCTGGTTCTTGCACCCACATCTTCAATTGTTTCTTGTAATTTTTATTGTAAGTTGTCAAGACTGTAGTATCGTTATTGATTATCAATATTGCTGCTTGAATATTTTAGATTAAATTGTCATCTCCTGTGAAAGAAGCATATCTACCAACTTGCACAAGTTGCTAATATAATGTACATAATTTTACCTTTTTGTACGATTAGTTAAAATTTTGCTGATTTCAGTTATTTGTTCTCCTTCTAAAAAATTGTGTTATTTTGACAAACAAAAATTTATTTGTTGAAAATGCTTTTTCATCTTTTTTTTTTTTACAATGTCTTGTTCACATGTTTCCATGATGCAATTTGTATTTATAAAACGTGGAGTAAATATTAATCCAAATATATTAAACAATTAATGTACAAATGTTTTAGTTTTTAAAAATTATTTTTGTTTTTAATACCGTTATTGCTTCAAAGCTTTTTAATGTTAATTTAGGTATTTACGCAAAATTGTTTTTGAAAAAGTTGTTCTTTTTGGCAGGTAGTATGCTTGTACATGTAGAAAATAAAATAAAAGTTCACTGATTCCTACATTTCAATTACTTAAATAAAAATACCATACCTTGTTAAAATATTCTTGGATTAAATATTGTTTTCTTTTTTTGTTAGGAATTGTAATTCCCCCTTTTGAAAGACATAATTCCAGATCATACATAAACATACATCAAACGGTAAAGATGCCTGGTATTCACTCGTGTAGCTTTTGCAGCTACGTTACTCATCAGAAGAGTCATATGGTGCAACATGTGAGAACACACACTGGAGAACGGCCATTTGTGTGCAAAATATGTGGGAAAGGTTTCACCCAAAAGCATAGTATGCAGTATCATGAAAAACTACACTAATTGTTGAAAGTAACCATTTTAATATACTTTTTCTATGTAAACAGTCTGTACACTATTGTACAATGTATCTTAACTAGATATTGAAGAGTAATGATATATTTGATGTAAAAGTTTTGTACCCAATCCCATATATGCAATGCCATGATGTTGAACGGAATGCACAATTTGAATGTTTTTTTTATTTATTTAAAATCCTCTAGTCTGAAGTAATGTTAAATTGTTTAATCACAATATAGTTTTTGGAAAATCAAAGCAATTGAGCTTAGTTTTATTTTTAGCTAACAACAAGGTTCCCACTCGCATAGAAAACAGGGAAAATCTGGAATTCTCAGGGAAAATGTCCTAAAAAGTCAGGGAATTTATTAGGGGAAATAAACGATTTCTGAACTTTTCTGGAAAAGTCGGGAAATTGTCCTAAAATTTTTAGCTGAAAGTGCCTTATCATATTCCTTTCCTTGCTATCGATTAAATTTTATTTTCATTATAAAAATGTGTAAAAATTATAATTTCATTTTTTTTATACTTTGATAAGTTATTATTTAAAGGCACTTTATTTTTATAGGTATCTACCTTAATCTTTTTTAAAAAAACATTACTTTTCATGTATTTCTCATTCTGGAATTTTTTCAAAATGTTGAGTGGCAACCCTGTAACAATATAATTCAAAATATTCTACACCTTCCAAAAAATGTAGTATAGAGCCACTGAACCTCGAAATTACTAATTGTGTGGTACTTGTATTCAATATTACAAATATAAATAATTTCATTCACTAAGTTTTATACTTTATATTGACATTTGTATTAGCACATTAACTGTCACGATATATTGGAACTCCATGCAAATACTACAAGATATCTTGTAGTTGACAGTGAACATGTTAAATCGTGCATTGCAATGAAATTTTTTAATGTTGGAAACGAAAAGTTTTTTATAAATTTTGAACTGTTGTAATATTGGGTACATTAATTTTTGTACATGGATATAAGTATATTTCCAACTGTGTATTAATCTACCACTTCAAATAAAATAGTTCTATGTCTGATGTAAAAGTTATGTCCTAATTTTAAAACAAAGTGTAGTAGAAAGTTATTGTAATTTATATAAGAATAAATTGCTATATTTTTTAAAAAATTGGTACTTTTTCCTGTGATAAACATCTTAAAAAAATTCAGTGTGAATGTACCTATTTCCTGTCTACTGAACTTACATTAGAATGTAAAATGAGATTTACCTAAATTTTAAAATCCTTTGAGCAACATTGATTGAATTGACTTTAAAAACATAATTACATGCTGTTAGTTTTAAATATTTATCCCAAAGGGTCGGTAACTGATGCATTCACTCTATGCTGTTCTTTAAAAATAATTGATATTGCAAATATTTTTTTACTTATACTTAAGAGTATTTGAATGCACTTTATTAACTGAAATAGCAAATATATTATATAAAAAAAATTGAAATGTTTTAGTGCATATATAATTTTTTTTGTATATTTCTAATATGTTCATTAACTAATATGCTAATATGTTTCTAATATGTTAATGTATAATTTCTAAAATAATGCAATTTTTTATTTTTGCTGAATATTTATTTATTCTTTGGGGATTATATTTCTTGTCTTCATCAAATGCAAGAAAAACATTAATTTTAACATAAGTTTTAGCTTTGTCGACGAGATTGAACATTTTAAGATCTGCTAAATATAATGCACCTGATGATGAAAGTGGAAATGTTTATTTTTCTGCTATATTTTAAAACTGAAGGTGCAGTAAGTTTTACGAGTAGTTAATTACATATTGGATTTTTTTCTGTTGTGCATTGTAGATTTATTGTACATTGTTGTGTTCGGAAAATAAGGATTATTAAAATTTCAATGTAAATACACAAAATATATAGTTGCATCCAACTAAAAGTTAATTTTAATATTTTTTTTTGTATAATAAACATTTGTTAATTTGAACTATTTAAACTTCTTATATTTTTAGAAAGGTTTATTTTAAGTGTTACAGTTCCCAATGCAGTATCAACCGACACTACTTTACAAGCAGAATACGATAAACTTGGCCAATGACTTGAAAACTTCATTCTCCTCCATGTTAAGAGTGATTGATGTTGAAAGAAACGTGTGCTTTGTCCGGTTCCATAGTTAACAATACTAACTAGTTTGGGATGCTTGCTGCCCACTTAACAGATATTTCTTTATTACCTCTGACTTCCTCTTGATAGGTTATTAAAAAATAATGTTATCTAAGCCAACCTGCACATATAGAAAGTGCTCGGAAATCTTCAGAAAGCTTCAACAATGAGATTTATCCCTTAGAATGGACATTTTGACTTGTTTTGTCAAACTTTTGTAGGGGAAAAGAAGTTGCTAACATCCCTAAAAAGATTTTGGGCCGTTTCCATATTTCTGAGAACTTAAACAGACTCCCTTTTCGTATGGAAAGAGTTCAAATACCAATATGAATTGGAAAGATTATATTTTAAAATATTTTTGTTTTCAATAGGTAATCAAACTTCAATACTCCAAGCCTTTGAAGTCACTGGAATGAACTCAAGAGGAATTCTTTTGTGCCCTTATTGCAAATACAGAACTCCACAAAAAAGTAATTTAAATGCGCATCTACGAAAGCATACCGGAGAGCGGCCATTCATTTGCAATCTATGTGGGAAGAGTTATACCTCTAAACAAAATTTGCAGTCTCACGAACTTCTACATGCAACACAGAAGCTAGTTGTGTGTAAGATTTGTAAAGAGTGTTTTCGCTCGCAGAATGTCCTTTCATATCATATGCTGACCCATTCAAATCATTAATTTCATTTTAATCAGTTTTATTGTTTCTTATGAAATAATCAAAGATGTATTACTTCCACAAACTGTTTGTATTTTCTCCTTATACAATATGGAAACATATGCTTGTTAAATGTCTTAGTATCTTATAATGTACATGTTAAATCGGAAATAATGAAAATATAATTTGAAAATTTATTTTTTATTATGTATTTTCCCTATAAATAATTTCTTATAAGGGCAATTGTTCTAAATTTTTCAGTTGTGTAATTTATATGGATTGACTTACTTTTTCAAGAAATTGCTTTCATTATATATTTTAATGAATTATTAATCTTTATTGAGTTCATATATATTTTTAATGGATTTGTAATAATTTGGAAAAGAAAATTGTTTACTTAGTCATATTGTAAAATTACATTATAACATAATCATTAAATGAAATATTTCAAATATGAAGCATACGGTTTTAATGCTTGAAATCTTATATAATTCATCAAACTATGGTATTTTTATTTATTTGAAGAAGTTTTACTTGTTACATATTAGTATATTCTCGCCTAGTGCAACTAATTTTTTTTTTAATAAAGAAATTGAGCCATATAAGATTTTTTTTTCTGTATAATTGTACATATAAAATATTTTTTATATTACAAAAAAATGTTGCCTAAACACAAAAATGTATTTAACACTGAAAATGCTTTAGTGCAATCTATGGCAACCTTACTGGTGTAGTACTAAAAAACCCATTTGTATATAAAAAGTGACTTAAAACTTATTTTTCTGTTGTTTTTTCTTTATTGTGTTACATTAAATTATCTGGTGTAATTTAAAATGTCTTTAAATACAATTGTTGTATGATTATATTTATTCTACAATCTATTTTTTTAGTTAATTGTAACATATTTTCACTTTCTTCATAGGCTTTCATACATCTTCACTTGAACACAGAAATAGGAATGCTTTACCTAATGCAAAACGATATCATTCATGCAAATTTTGTAAATATGGAACTATTTATTCTAATGACTTGAAAAGACATATGAGGAAGCATACTGGTGAACGACCTTTTGTTTGTAGTATATGTGGAAAAGGTTATACATCAAAACAAAACCTTAGAATACATATGGACTTGCATACATTGCAAAAGCTGCATATGTGTAATGTTTGTAAAAATTGTTTCCGTTCAGAACTTTCTCTTCAATTGCATATGACTAAACATACTACAGTTTAATAATAAACAGAAATACTTATAATAGTTATATCATGAACATATTTTACTTTTTTTATGTAATATTTATTGTTCAAAACCAAAGGGAATTGTCAATAAATAAGTTATTTTTAAAAAATTAAATATTATATATATATTATTAATTTTTTTTGCGATAGTTGCTTTCAAATATTTTATTGAAATTTTTTTTTAAACAGTTTATTACTTGTATTTTATATATAATGAAAAAATAAAATATCTTATTGACTCATGTTTTTCACATTTTACTTTGTACATGATCCTTAATGTGTTCTTTTATTTATAAACTTTATACAAATTAACATGAGAGATAATGGTATTTAATCCATTTACATTTCTTTCAACAAATTCAAGCTATGATTGTCACTCTATTATAATACAGCTATTGTAATAAATATATATTTTATATCAGTTTCCATACTTTTAAAGTACACTTTGTTTTTTAATAAACAATTAGTTATCCCCATTTTGGTTAATCATGTAATCTTTGTGGTTACATGCTACCATCTAGGGAGAAATGTTATGCTGTCTAGTGTTTCATATATATTTAAATTATTATAAATTGTATTAATACGTAAACTAAACAATTTTATTTAATAATAGTTTAATATTTCAACCAGTCGTAATCTATATAAGACCCTGCTAGCAATGTATAAAATAATTTAAAATGCTATTTCTAGTGACAATATTAAATTTGTATTTCTTTAAATTAGTTGCATTTTTTAATGTATGAGTAAAATAACATATGAAATTTTAGAAAGTTTTTATGATTGTTTCAAATTGTTGTATTTCACTGTTATCTTTCAGATATTATTTAGATTTATGTTTATCAATAAACTTACAACTAAATCGTTTTAAATAAATTTTTACATTTTTTTTAAACTAACAAGAAATTATTTCTGATAATCTTATTCATTTTTCTCAGGATTTCATCACATAGGATTAGTGACTCAAGAAAGCACATCCAGTTCTGTAAAGAATTTTCCAGATGGAAGCTTCACTTTACATAGCTGTTCTTTTTGTGATTATACAACTATATACAAAAACAATTTGAGAAAGCATGTTCGAAAACACACTGGGGAACGTCCTTTTGTGTGCAGTGTTTGTAGTAAAAGTTTTACGCAGAAGGAAAATCTACAGCGACATATAATGTCACACTGTCAATAGCCTCTTAGAAATTCATGCTAAGTAAATTTAAATGTACTCTCATGCCATATTTGACATATCCTTTTTTAAGCAAAAAAATATAATTTTTTTGGCTTGGTGAAAAAACTCACTAAGACAGGTTTTAATATGCTTACATAGTGCTAATGTAAACTGATGGTAGGAAAAAGTACACAAATCAATAATGAATATGGTTAAGAAGTAAAACACTGTTACATATTACAGTCTTCTATGGCACTCTCAAAACAAAAATCAAAATATCTGTGAAAAACTTAGTGTGTTTTTCCACTAATCCCACAATGTATTTTTTATGTGTGTCATTTACATTTATTAATTATTTAATAATGTTTCAGTTTTGCATTCATTTTCAATCGAAAATAATTTAATTTTTTTTTAATATATTTATTAAAAAAATTATTTTTTGTGAATTAGTTTATTATTGTTTCTTTATTGGCAATATGATGAATATTCTTATGTGTAGTTAATCCGTGAGTGCTTATTTGCTATAAAGAAGAGTTCGTCTTTTGCTTTAGTTGTGCATCTTTTCATTTATTGGAAACTAAATATTAAAGACATAAATTGTTATAAAAATCCAAACAAAATCGCTTTGCAACAAACAAACTTTTTTTCATTATTACATTTCTCTTTTTCTGTTCTGGTATCAGTTGGATCACTGGCTTTTAGTTTCTACATACTATAACTTAAAAATCATCTTTATATCATGCACTAAACTTGATTGCTCATTCAAGCATATTAAGTTTTTGTTTTATAAAAGGAAGTTTTGAAGCTGTTATTGAGGAATATTATTTTCTTTTTATTTATGCACAAATTCTAAAATTAGAAAATAATATATTTTAGTGATTCAATTTTTTTTAACTAAAATTCCTTTTTTTAGGCAGTGTTTCAGTTAACAAGTGCAAGGAATTACCTACATATTCTCCAAAACTTCTAATTTCACACATTCGTAGTGAATTGAACACCCAGAATGTATCCAACCTACAACAACATGCGATTTCAAATCGGTCAAAAGGAAATCACTGGCCTGAACAAAAAAAGGTTCAGAGACGTTGTGTTGTATGTACATCAAAAAATATTCGGCGTCGTACGTCTGTCTCCTGTAAACTGTGTAATGTAGGACTCTGTATAAACTGCTTTGAAGTATACCATTCAAAATAGTACAAACGTTATGATTTCCACTTCTGTAATTTTCAATTGTTCTATAATTTCCTGATTTATTTGTCCTAAATAAATTAATATTTTTGTAGTGATTTGAATTGTGTTCCATTTCTACTATCTTGTTCGAATTTATGTGTTCGGTCAATTTTACATATTCATGAAATATTTAGCATATTCATAACTAGTTGTTTGAGTTTAATACTTTCATTAATTACGATAAAATTTTCAAATAAATCAATTCAGAAAGATATTCTATTTTTTGCTATGTTAAGAGAAGATATATATTTATTATAATTACATGTGTTTCAGTAGGCAATTGCAATGTTTAATTATGTATACAGAAATGCTTTATTGATTTTCTTTTAGGAATAAATCCGTTGGCATTTGCAAGTACCAAAACACCTGAAAGCCAGGTAAAATATCGAATTCATTCATGCACCTATTGCAAGTATTTTACTCATCTTAAAGGTGACCTTACAAGGCATTTGAGAATACATACTGGAGAAAAACCTTTTGTATGCAACATTTGTGGTAAAACTTTTGCTCGAAAAGATAGTATGCTCCGCCATTACTACTTTCACCCAAGTACTGATCTACTTGAATAGAAGTAATCGAAAAGAACCTATATCGCATTTTTCAATATAAAGGTACTGTGTAGTTGTTTTTTTGCTGCAATTATGTAACCTATATACATATACATAGAGAGAGATTTTCAGAAAATATAAAAGAGTGTTATATAAAACATTTATGCTTTTTCCTGTCAACTAATTCAAACTATACAAGTTTTACACTATTTTCGCAGTATATATATCTTGTATAGCAGTTTCTATACTGTTGTAAACTAAGTTTTATTATAATTTGTTATCTATTCCCACATTTGTTAGACATGTAACTATTGTAGTTGCATGCTACCTTTTAGGGATAAACACGTTATACTAAATATTTTTTCCATTTATAAACTGTATTATATAAAGGGATGTATCTAAATTATTTACTTTAACCCTCTGGCAGAGCTGAACGATTTACATCGTTCATGGATTTCAAGTTTTTCTAGCAATATACATGTATTTCATAAAAATTTTCGATATTGAAACATTTTTCAAACTTAAATCTTTGGAGTTTTTCTTGGAGCTATATCTATTAAAGTAATAAAAATTAAAAATATATTGGAAATATAAAGTAATTTTTTTTGCAAAGGAAACAACTTTACAATTTTGACATTTTCCTAAATGCTTAGAGGGTTAAAATACGGTTTTACTAACAATGTTTTTAGTAAGGAAATAGTCTAATCTCAAATAATACCTCAAACTGCAAGTGTTTTGTAACTTACAGTATATTTACTGATGCTGTGTATTATTTTAAAGTATACACATATTTTTATATGCTTAGATCATAATAATGTTTGAAAGTATATTGGTCCAATCACAGAAATAGCTGGTAAAATTTAATCCTCTATCAATAACTGGTAAAATTTAATCCTCTATCAATAACTGGTAAAAGTTTATCCCTTTGTCGATAACTGATAAAAGTTGAACCCCTGTTATATTTACAATTAATTGTATATACATTTTTTTAAAAATTGAATGTGAAAATATGTAAATTTAGGATTTTTGTGAATTGGTATATGTTATTAGTATTATCATTATGATGAATATTACTTTTAAAAAATCCTTTAGTTTTGATTACCATATAACTTGTAAAACTGTTATCTATATGCCAAAATCTTCAAATTCTTTTGTCCTTTTTTCATACAATATTTTTTAATTATTGCTACATATTATTTGTAGATAAACTTATTTTAAAATGAATAATCATATTTTTACAAATTTGTCAAATAAGCAAACTAAACTTCCTTTATATTTTAGACATTTCATTTTAATTAAAAAGCATAAAAAATTATCCACATGCTTTAGGAGAGTTCTTCATTCATGTATTCATGGTGACTGTGTTACTTGGCTAAAAGCAGATCAAACAAAACATATTCATACACACAAAACTGGGCACACTGGGGAACCACTTTATGTGTGTAACATTTGTATCTAGAACGGAAACTTACACCGGCATATGATATCCCGTTTCTTCCTTATAACCATCATATTTGTGTTTATGTCAGCAAGTATCATATAGATTTTGTTGAATTTTCATGTGCTCGGAACTTATTTGCTATATTTCAATTGTTTTTTCAAATATTTTAATTTAATGCAAATGATTAATAATTATTTTGTACGAATACATTTCTTTGTCCATTTAATTCTTTTCTATCTAATGTTGCATAAAGTTATTTTTCATAACATTACTTATTTAAAGTTTCTTTTAGTAAATGTTCTTATTTACTTTTAAAAATATGTTTTTTTTTTCATATTTGGAGTTCATTATAAGGAGTGTTCAAGCAAAATCAAATATGTCAGCTAAATCACAGAAAAAAGCAAAAACGTTTTCTAGAATTTTTACTGATTAAAAGGATAGATTTGGAAATATTAAGATTTTTTGCAATAACGGATAGAAACCATAAAATTCAATACTTATACCAATTTTTATATTTATTTTTTGTCATATTTGGGTTTGCATGATCATATTGTATGTGTCTATTTTATATAAAGAGGTTTAATAACTTCTCTGCCTCAAATGTTTTCAAAGCTACACTAAAACATTTTTTTTAATTTCAATCTTGGGCAATATTTTAAATTGCTAGCCGCTACAATTTAAAATTGCAATGCAATTTAGTAATTTTTATATATATCTAAATATTACTAACTTGCTCAGAAACCCACTCTATTATTATTTTTTTTAGGAAATATCTCCATTTGTTTTGCAAGTACCGAAGCACCTGAAAGACTACTAAGAACTTGTATTCATTCGTGTGGCTATTGTAAGTATGTTACACCTCTTAAGGGTGATCTGACAAGACATATGAGAACTCATACCGGAGAAAAACCTTTTGTATGTAAAATTTGTGGCAAAGCATTTACTCGAAAGCACACTTTACAATATCATTTGCATTCACACAAAGGTCATGAAAAAACATCCTTTCGTTATTGACTGTAGCATATATTTTTTTGTATGTTTAAAATTTATAATGTACATTTAAATTGTGTTTTTATTAAAGTAGACTTGTGTTTTAACTGTTATATTGTTATGATTGTAAGGGAGATTTTTTTTTTATTTCACTGAACTTGTTTTAAATAGCTTGACAATTTCTAAAAATATTATTGTTTGAACCCCTGTGAATGCCAGATTCAAAAATTTCCAATAGAGGTTTATAGTTTTGCACAAATTTTTGAATCATAAAATTGTGTTGTATTGCACCATTTTGAAAATTGTTTACATTGAAGAGTTCTTTAAAACTATCAGTCAAACTGCTAAAAAACTCTCTATGAATTTATTGATTTTTTGTAAAAAAAAAAGTAACTAAATATGTGGGGGGAAATCTTTCTTCCATCTTTTGATTAAACACTAAGTGTATATTTAGTCTATTCTTTTACCAATAATAAAAGAACTTCCATTATTCAAGTAACAAATGTTTTATGGGACCCCAGTGGATCCGTATTTGACTAACAGTCATAAGATTGCTAGTTCAAACTTGACATGACAAAAAATAAAAATTTATTGATCCTAATTGTACGTTTGTCAAATTTGCTACTAGAAGTTGTCTAAAATATCTAATAATGTATACTGACGTTGGTGCATTTTAAGTTTGATTAAAATAATGTCCTGATTCTTATTGAGGTTGTGTTGGATGCTAGCTCAGGTGTAATCCTAGTCGTCTGTCTGGTTCAAAAATATGAGGCATTGTTCCCTTGTCTTTCCTGTGAGATAAACTCTGAACTGTCATCAATAGAACCTCTATGCAGCTCTATTGCAACTTTAATTCAACCAACCAAACACTTTATGAGTTTAAAATAGTAGTTTCGTCAGCTGCTTCGGTCATCAAAATTGTCCAAAGTATTTTATGTAATTGGAGTGCTTACATCAAACTACAAAAGTTAATCTTGTGGCTAAAGAGTTCCTCTTAGTTCTTCATAATCTAAATTAGAATTTAAAATAAAATTTTTATTGATTTTTAAACTGCATTCATGAAACAATATATTATATGAAATATTAATTGCATTATATTTTTATTTACTTTATATTTGACCAAACAATATTTTGTAATGTCAATTTGCTGCTATGCTTGTAACTGCTTTTATGTATTGTCAACTTATTTGTAATAAATTTGTGCCGATGTGATGGCAATGTTTTTATAATATATGCCGTTCTTATTTTGTATGTTTAGTTTTGCAAATAAAACCCAGCTATTATGTGTTTAAAAAACAGTTTTAGTTGTGATGTAAAATAATAATGTATAGCTGTACTCACAAATTTTGCTTTAATATATCCTGATTTCAGAAGGAAATTTTCTTCTCATTTGATAATAGTCAAACAGGCTAAAGAAATATTTTTACTTTTACTAGTTTCTTCAAGTTTTCAAAAAGACAGAACTTAACGTTAATTCTAACATTTTACGTAGCTATCTGCTTTTACTCCATAAATGTGATCAATTAAATTAAATGTGAAATTAAAACTACTTTGCAATTGCCCTATATGTTACAAGCACACATTGATTAGTTTTACATTTATCCATACTGGTATAATAAAATTCTTAATATAAAAACCCGTATTTTTCATTATGAACAAAATATTTTTTACATGTGCTTTAAACATAAATTTAAGAGCTTGGTATGCTAAAATAAAATAAAAACTAAAATAATCTATAACCATATTTTTAATATAAAATACTTTATAATTGTGACTGTCTTCAAAATAGGCTTTCTTTAAAAAAAAAATTTAACACAAAATTAAATCGTAATGCACATTTCCAAAAATTTTTACTTGATCATATCGTTGCATCAATTTTTTAATTTATTGGTTTTGTTTTAGGGGAATATATGGGATCATTTGCAAGTAGGAATGCCCCTAAAAGCCCATTAAAAAATCGCATTCATTCATGCAGTTTTTGTAAGTATGTTACCTATCTTAGAAGTCATCTTACGAGACATATGAGGACACATACAGGCGAAAAACCATTTGCATGCTATATCTGTGGTAAAGCTTTCACTCAAAAGGAAAGTGTGCTTCGTCACTACAATACTCACAAAAATACTGCACAGACTGAACAAGCATAATCGAGAAGAACCTGTGCTAAAAGCATGCATCATATTTTTCTACCCAGGTAATGTTTTTTTTTAACTGCGGTAATGTAAACTAATAATTATGCATTCATTACAATTTTCAATATGCTAATTTATTCAATACTTTTTTTCTTTAAAAAAGCTTATTAAAAGATTTCAATGTCAAATTATTTACAATTTAATGGACTTAAAATAAATGTGAGTATTTCTATCATTTTGTATTTCTTCCTTAATTGTTGGAAGTCCATTTTTGTGTATTATATATTTATGATGCTTAGGATATACTGCTTACATTTGTAAGTGTAGATATAAATGATGCCTTGTAATTTCAAAATACATTTTGTTTCTATGTTATTTTCATATATAAAAATTTTCTGTAATGATAAGAGCAAGGAGTTGTCTGTATTAAAATATCACTAAAAACTTCACAATTATTCTACGACAATTGGGTGAGGGTAAAAATCTTTAAGTATCTGTATTATTTATAGTTAAGAAATTATCCAAACCAACCCCAAAATGAAATGAGCCAGGATGAAGATAAAAATTTGGTTTTATGCACTTTTAGTGACATAAGAATTTTACATCATAAGTTAGTAAATTACTTATCGAATAGTGTGATATGGTTCCCATAGTACAAATTTAAGATCTTAGCTACACATTTAATATTGGTTATGATTGGGTGTTATTAATGCTTTTTTACAAAGGTATAATGCTATGTCCTTTGTGGATTAATTTTTAAGGTACCCTGTCCATAGAAATTGGAAAAAAATTATATATATGTACCTACGGATATATTTTATATATATACATATATCCGTAGGTAAAGTATACATATATATGTATACTTTACTTACGGGTTCAGATATAAAGTCACAATTGTGATGCTTGTTTTGCCCTACTTTATATGTATATTGAAAAAGGACATAAGCTTTTGTAAATCAAATCATGATATTTCAGCAATTCCTCTACTAATGTTTGCAAACTAACATTATCTTCTTTTTTTTACTTTTGTAGGATACTGTCATTTATCTCCAAGTATTGAAAAAGCTCAAAATATCCATTTTCACTCGTGTGTCTATTACAGCTAAGTTACTCATCTTATATGGGATCTTACAAAATATTTGGGGAAGCATACTAGAGAAGAACCTTTTGTGTGCAATGTATGTGACAAAGCTTTTACTGAAAACATTGCATAACACATTTTTCTCACAGATTTGTGTAAAAAAATAATACACACAAAAGCAAAATTAACTATTTATCATGTCAACTAGGTATTTTATAATAGAGTTTTACTATTTTAAGTTTATTTTAATACTGTTGTTACTTTATTAATATTCTAGCTGTATCGTTTTCTTCAAATTCAATTCGTGTTCTGACATGTCTTATTGCTGTTATGATTGTGATATAAAATTATTGTTTGTAAATCTATTATACTGATCAATTTGCACCTAATAAAATATCCGTATTTGTATATGTTTCCATTTCAAAAATATCTGTATCAAGAAAATATGCACAATAAGGTTCAAATAATTAAATTTTAAATATATGCTTATAAGTTATCATCCCTTTATCACATTAATTGAAGAAGAAAAACCTCTGTTACAAAATTTAATAGAAAAGATATTGTAATGGTGAACCATTTTAAATGTTTAGTTTCATAAATTTATAATTACTCATAATTTGCAACGGAAATATGTATTTTGTATTAATAATTTAAATTACTTTATACCTAGCAGATATAAAGTTTGGTTGATTAGTTTCTTTATTAATTGAATCAGTATTTGTTAAAAGGGGATATGTTCCATAGACTTATAACCTTTTCACAAATGCCGTACAGAGAAAACTATAGACTTGCCCCTGGAAAATTACTTCTGTGTTTGAGGATACATATTTTATAGACAAACGGAAAGTTTAGCTATGGGAAGCCCCCTTTTCACCTATACTTAGTGACATTTATGTGGATTATTTTGAAAAAAAACTTTTCACTATAGTTAAATTTCCCCTTTGCACCAGTTCAGTCAACCTGGAAACACAGTTTAATGAGTGTGGTAAAGGTGAACAAAGTTTTAGTAAATGGAACAATTTATTTACTTTTGCCTATGTTTCTAACACAAAAATGTTCCACTGCTAAATCGAGAAAGGTGTCCATATAGTAGATTGAATTTATTTTATGTAATTGAAATTTGCTATTTAATCAAAACTTATCGAATATTTTTTTTTTAACCAAGACATTTATCATACTTTCTACTAATAAACCAAATGTAGCCTAAATGTCGCTTAGTTAATCGGTTTATCGACTATATAGAAGGTGTTCTGAAATTTATGGTATGGGATTGCAGTTTAGGAGATCTCTCGCCACGTAGAAAATTTTCCAGGGCCGCCACTGGTCTGCCTAGTCTCTATATATTCTGTCAGTTCCCCTTCCCTATGTCCCGTATGATAGACCCCCTGTCCCCAAAATTTTGTTACTTTGAAAAAAATATTTGAATATTTTTTTTTTAACCAAGACATTTATCATACTTTCTACTAATAAACCAAATGTAGCCTAAATGTCGCTTAGTTAATCGGTTTATCGACTATATAGAAGGTGTTCTGAAATTTATGGTATGGGATTGCAGTTTAGGAGATCTCTCGCCACGTAGAAAATTTTCCAGGGCCGCCACTGGTCTGCCTAGTCTCTATATATTCTGTCAGTTAAAAAACTCATTAAAATTATGTTCTACTTAATTTACACTATAAAGATGGAGATTTCTATAAAAAGTTGTATGAAAGTTTATAACAAATTTCAAAAAAAAAAATTACAAAGTTTTGTTATAAAGATCCCCCTTCCCTATGTCCCGTATGATAGACCCCCTGTCCCCAAAATTTTGTTACCACATTGGACTTTATTTACATCTTTGTTGCAATTTATTCAATGGTTTTCGTACAATTTCACTTAATCATTTTTAGTACAGTTGATTAATTTTTTAACCAGTATCCCATTTTAAATCTGCACACCCTTTTAATTATAATTACATTAATGAACATACATTAATACCCTGAAATTATAATACATTGGATTCATTGTGTATTGCTTCATTATTTAGATTTTTTTTTTTTCTTCTTTTAAATATGGTAATATTTTTTCTTTTTAGATTATAGGAAAACTTATGCAAGCAAAACAGTTATAAGGCGTAATCCTCGTAGAACTTTCCATTTCTGCCCTTATTGTAACTATTCTACTTATAAAGCTACCGACTTGAAGAGGCATGTCAGAATTCATACAGGCGAAAAACCTTATGTATGCAAAACTTGCAATAAAGGCTTCACCCAGAAAAGTGCACTACAACGCCATGAAATATTGCATTTTAGTTCAAATAAATGAAGCTAAGCAAAGACATTTGTATGTCTAAAATATTTTTTGGTTTACAAACATTTAATTTTCAAATTTATGCTTTATAAAAACATTACTTACTTTTATATTTGCATTTATTTCCAGCTTGTTTTTAGTGTGCTTTATTGCTGCTATCAATGCAATTAAAATTGATCTTGTATGCTTTGCATTTGAAATATATAATTTAATTTCGTTTGTTGTTATATTTGTTTTTAAAACATGTCAAATGTTCAAAAAATATTATCACAGAACATAATCCGGAAGATTCGATTCATAGAAGAATTTGATTTCTTCAAAATAGTATAAAATGTTTCATATAAAATTTACTTCAATAAATATGTGCTATTTATGTTCCTTAATATTTTTTTTAAGTAGCTAATGTGGTTTTTAAATTCATACTGTAATTTCTTTTTTATTTATTGACTGTCATTTCAAAAATTAAATATGTGAGAATCACAGAGGTTTATAACAAAGCTATCATATCTGAATCTATCCTATTGGTTTTTTTTTAATAAAAAACCTTCTTTTAAAAACAAGGGAGAGCAAACAGTGATTGTGCCAGGGTATAACTATTCAAATATTTTTTATTATGCACATTGTTTTCATTTATAAGTGCAGTTAATTTATGCTGTGTACGTTCAAAATGTATTTTATTTGTATAATTTTTCATATGAATATATATTGTTGTTTTGCAATCATCACAGCAAAAGTTATCTTTATTAAAATATCACTATTACTGTAAGACAATCTGAGGGAAAAAAATATTTAAATATTTTTTTAAAAGTACTCTAGTGTCCATTGAAACCTACAGGCAAATAAAACTTTCCTGTAAAACAGTAAAAGTAGAGATATAGTGCCCTTTACCTTCAAAATACAGATATAAAGGTACAATTCTAGTGTTTGCTTTTCCCTATATAACCTACAGTTTGAAAGGAAGTTATAGTAGATGCATTATTCATATTTGTAATTATGATAATATAATAATTTCTGAACAGTAATATACAAACTAATACGATCTTTTTTTGCTTTTTTAGGAAACGGACATTTCTTATTAATGAACAAGTTTAACAATTTATCTCCAAGTATTGAAAAAACCCGAAATATCCGTATTCATTCCTGTGCCTATTGTTGCTATGTTACTCACCTTAAGTCGGATCTTACAAAACATTTGAGGAAGCATACTGGAGAAAAACCTTTTGTTTGCAATGTTTGTGGCAAAGCGTTTACTCAAAAACATAGCATGATAACGCATTCTATTTCCCACAATATTATGCAATAGACAAACTATTCCTCAAGCATTCATTTTATAATTTACTAAGAAAGTTATTAAACATAACTCATATTTTAGTAGCCTGTTTTTCCTTTAATATATACATTTTTTTTTTAAAAGTGTTTTACTTTTTTTTATCGAGTTTCATTCATTGTTTCTTTGTATGCTGTGGCATTTTGATGTTATTTGATTTTTTATATGGTAACTGTTTTTATTTGGTTGGATAATAGAATCATAGAATAGATTTAAGCCACTTAATATTTTGCTTCCTTTTCATTTAACTTTACAAATAGAAGGGATTATCAACATAAATTTGCTGTGGATGAAAGTTATTTAATTTTAAGTATTAAATTATGCTGATTCGTATTTATTAACCTACTGACATTCTATCTATTTTGTCAAAGTGAAATTGTTTTCCCGTTTTTTAAAAGTTTAAAGATTTTTTTCTGAGTTTGCTTTTTTAAATTATTGTAAAGAGATATCTTTTTAAGTTGTACCCTCAAACCTTTAAATTAAAAATAAATAATGTAAAATGGAGTATTTTTAAGAATTTAAAAATGTGGTTATATTGTTATGATAACTGGAAATCTGTGGGCATGATATCATGTTCATGTGAGTGTCAGAGGATTAACAAACAAAGTCTAGCTTCATTCAGTATTTTCAACAAAACTGGAATATATTGTCACTCATATTTGTCAAGTGTTTAGGAAAGGTGATCTAAGATACCTATTAGAATTGCCCATCTGATTCAAAATATCTTTCTTGAGTTTGGTTTGAGATAAAATTATGTAACTTCTTAATTATTAATATATTTCTCCCCAAGAAGAATGTAAATTTTCAAAAACCTTAAAATTGATATTTTGTTAATTACATATATGTCTTGTGAATGATAGCATATATAAAAATTATTTGTTTTTTATTTTCCTCGGTTATGTCTTAAAGGATATTTTCTCCGGAAAAGGCTTAAGATTCATATAACATCTTAAATTTAGTATGATTCCAATCTGAAAAATTTACCACTTTGATTTTGATTGTATGCGTTTATATATTATATATATATGTGTGTGTGAAAAAATATTTTTCTTTAATTTTGATGTTGATTGTGTGTAATTTTATTGGATACCGAATATCCCATTCAGAATAAAAATGCCTGATTAGCGAATTATGTGATTTCGGTTATTTTATACTTTATTATTTTTTTTAACTGCAATAAAATATTATGACAATTTGATTTAAAGTAAAATATATTTTGAGTTTTCAAATTGTTTATAAATGAAGTAAACCCGACTTGAAATGGAAATTTAAAAAAAATCATTAAACCCAGAGAGGGGAAAAAAAACAGCTGTACAATGAAAGTTCAAAAATTCCCTTTCTCATTTTATTATATTAATTTCTCTAAAATTGATTTATCCTACATGTCTTAGCTTTTTTTATATCAGTTTTGCATAAAGTTATTTTTTATAAATTTATTCATTATGTTGATCAATCTCCAACTAACAAAATATTTGTAATTTTAACTGTTGCTTTTATGGAAGAATCGTCCGTCTATATTGAAAAGTATAATATGAAATTTAAAGTTTAGATTTACCAATCTTTTTTTATATAAATAAGAATCAAACTATAACTAAATTTATGTTATTGGTGAAACAATTTAAATATTGTTTTTATTTGTTGTAATTGTGAATAAGACAATGAATAAAGTTTCATCTTTGATATTTGTATAATTATTTCTCATGTGCTCTTCATGTTAATAATAATAATTTTAATTGGTCAAATAATGATTTTGTGCTCAATTAATTGGCAAAATACTTTCAAGTTGAAGTGTTATTTTTTTTGCTGTATAATTCTATTTTTAACTTATGAATATTATAAAATAGTGATATATATCTTTTTTATAAGTTCTTATTGGGTTTTCGTGTAAGTGTATGCAGCTGCTTATTTTTATATCTTCAAGCATTGTTTTATTTTCTATCCATTTATTTTTTAAAAATTCAATCTAGCCCAGGAAATTTTTCTAATATGTAGGGGAACTTTGATTTTAACACATTTAAATTGAAACCCGTCCATTATCCAAGTAACATATCATACTTTACTTTCTTACAGACATAGTAATTTAAACTGAAACAATTTTGTATTTATTTCAATGAATTGTAATATTTTTTTTTATATATAATTGTTATCTAATCCTTCAAAGAGACTTAAATATTTATATTTTCTTTCAGATTTAAATCTTTTACCAAGTCCAATCTACAGTTTTGATTTGCAATCTGAAACACCGATTTCTCCACAAGCAAACCCAACCACAGGTATAACTCATTTCTTTAATTGTGTCTGCTGATTGATGTTAGATTCAAGAGTGAATATGAATTACTAGATTTCTAAATTTCAGCATTAATGAAAAAAATTTATACTTAAATATATACAGAAACTTTCCAATGAGCCTAAGGCTTTCATTATAGAAATGTTTATAACATATTAATATTCTCTATGGTAGACATTTTCATTTGAACTTTTATGCTTATAATTCATCTAAAAAGTATGTGGTAGACATATATTTTGTTTTATTTTTTGTCAATTGCATACTATTTATACTTATAAAATTGACATACATATAAATTGGTAAAATTAACAAATGTAAAATCATAGGCAATATTATTTTTTTTTGCAATAATGTAATTTTTTTAAATATTACTTATTTTTATAAAAATTTATATTGTTTACCAGATATTATAACTTTTGAGTTGTTTCAAATCGAATAGTAAATCAAGAAAATTCACCTCGTACTTAAAAGTGCTATGCATATCATCTAATATTTTGTTTGTTATAAAATACATCACCATACACATATATTTTATTGGTTTCTAGGGGAACTTAAAACTTATACAAGCAAAAGGATACAAGTGCCTGGCCGTTCGGGACGTTTACGGTCTGCCACTTACCATTTCTGCCCATATTGTAGCTATTCATCTTCTAAAACTACCGATTTGAAGAGGCATATCAGAATTCATACTGGCGAAAAACCTTATGTGTGCAAAACTTGCAATAAAGGCTTCACCCAGAAGAGTACACTGCAAACCCATAAATATTCACATACTAATATGCAGTATCGTTTAGAGGAAAAGTCAGGCCTTAACCCAATATTGCCCTGCCAACCCCCCTAAGATATATATGAGTATCCCAAGACACATAGTCAATAAAATGCTAATATGCAAGTGGCTTAATCAAACCATCTTACAAGTTCTATGGTCATTTTAATGTCGTGTGTAATTGCGCTGAACTGCTTTAGACTTTGCACCAATCTTGTATTTTGTGCTTGCTGTATAATGTTTTAGAGATATAATATATATTGTTGTATTTATCTGTAGTACTGTTAAATATTTCATAGTACTATGAATAGAAATCCTGTATTATTAATATTAATACACAAATATGCGACTTGTGTGTTTAATTATGAATTTATTTGAAATACTGTATCTCATGTATATTAATACAAACCACAAATCTGACAATAATGTTTATAAACATTTAAAAGTTTTTATATATTTTAAAATATTATTTTGTTGTGACTATTTTTAATAATTAATTTTCTGTTTTAGATTAACAGCAGCTATAACTAGACTAAAATTTATTCATTAACAACATATTTAAATAACATGCATATATGTTTCTTCATGAAGATATTTTGTCATTAGTTTGCCATAATCTCATGAACCTTACAATATGCCAATTTTGTTTGCTATAAAATTTTATGCAGTAAATTTAAAACATTTTAAATATATTTGCATTTAGATATGTAAATGCAAAGAATTTGCAAACAAAAAGGTGTTATATTATTATTTGTTTAAGTATTATTGTACTTACTCTATTTTGAAAATAAACATGTTATTTGATCATATACTTTGTGAAGTTTTTAAATTATCAGTGAATGTAAGTGAATATTTTGCTTAATAAAATTTACTCTGGTATTAATAAATGTGATATTTTTGTCTGTTCCATATATTTAAGCTAACTTTTATAGCCACAATTATTTACACTAAAGTAATATTCTTGACATTCTTATTAAATAAAAAACTATAATTTTAAACTTCTGTTACCTTTAACTTTTAAAATATAGTTTTCTTTATAATATAACTTAAATTATCCTTGTCATGTATTAATTGTTAGTAATATTATTATTATTTTTTTCAGGTGACTCTAATTCTTCTTCATTTACTACATCAGAATCACAAGATTTTAGTCTTCCAGGCAAAGGTATTATTCATTTTTGTAATGTAAGTTTTATTTTTAGTTATATAACAATATTCAACAATGAATTTAAACAATTTTCAATTAAATAAATCTATATGAGAAACGGGTATTTTTCATTTATATATTAACAAAAACTTATATTTTTCTTGAAGTAGAAGCACACTGAATGAATATGTTGTCACATTCGGTGAAAAGGCAAGCTTGATTGTGCAATTGTATCGGCTACCGAAAATGTTTTCTAACAGTTTAACCTTGCCCACCCTATACTTTCTGCCTGTAATTTCCAACCTTTATATAGCTACAGACCACCAAATTAAAGATTAAAAAAATGCAGAAAACTACCTTCTAATAGAATTAAATCAAATTTGGTAGTAACTTAGGCAACTGCACCCTTAATTATGAACGTTCCCGACTTAAGATTCGTTTATATATTCTCCCTCTTCTGTCATTAAAACACATGTAACAATTTTCTGATTTTTCAAGACATATCCTTAGATATTTTTTTGACATAAAAAATATAATCCCTCAAGGGACTTGCGTCTTGCAAGTACGGGCATGGCGAACCCGAGGTACCCTAGCTAGACTATTTTCTGTTTATTTCCTTTTATAGCTATTACCTTACATTGTGCACTGCTCCCATTTCTTTTTTGTCTTGTGTTTTCCTTTTTCAAGCTAACTGAGTTTAAATGTACTTTCGCTTTAGTCTTTCATTGTGAGAAGTTGCTCTCGCAGAGTGGCGCTGGTGTACCAGAAGTGACGGAATGCGTGGGAGAGAGCGTTCGGGTGTTTTGGAGGGAGAGAAAAAAGAAAGCGAGGACCGGACGCGGATTCGGAAAGCAAAAGTAACAAGTGTCCGGTGTTATCAATTGTCCGGTGGTATCAAGTGTCCGGTGTCATCAATTGTCCGGTGTTAACAATTGTCCGGTGTTAACAATTGTCCGGTGGTATCAATTGTCCGGTGGTATCAATTGTCCGGTGTTATCAATTGTCCGGTGGTATCAAGTGTCCGGTGTCATCAATTGTCCGGTGTTATCAAGTGTCCGGTGTTATCAAGTGTCCGGTGTTATCAAGTGTCTGGTGTTATCAAGTGTCCGGTGTTGTTCTGAATTGTCCGGGGGTTTCAAGAGTATCAACGAACCAAGATTTGAGCTGGGACAAAGCTTACATTCATCTTAATAATTTACACATTACATAATTTATTTGATTTTGTTAGATTCATGTTTTACATGTTCTACAAATCATAAGCAAAAAAATTTAAGTATGCCGTTGCTCTGTCAATCAGCTGGGTGACACCGGAACATTGCTGGTTTCGCTATATTTTTTATACATGAAATGGCCTAGTTGTGTTTCCTTTAGAACAATGAATATGTTTTTTAGTTGCTTTTAACCCAGTTGACTGGTTACAAAAAGTACAATGAATTTTTTAAAACTCTATTTGCAATTAGGACGTCTGTGGCCCTCCATAAAATTGTTCCAGCAATGCATGTAATTTTGAAATTCATAAAAATGTTTATTGTAAAACATATTTCAAATCTAAAGTTAGTATTATAGTATTTTTTAATCACTATATTTATTGAAATAATTAAAATTGATATTTTAAATTAACCATATTGCAGAGAATACAATTTTACAATGTCAATATTTTCTCTTCGCTCTGGAAGTTAATTAAGTTTTTTTTTTACTTCATTAAACCATGTTCATGAGAAAAATCGCTATTCCTTGTAAAATAAATGTTTCTAATCAATAAGAGAAAATCCAAATTCTTTGAAAAAACTTGTGGCAGACTGGCATTTTTTATTCAATTATCCTTTATAACAGTCTCATTTATTCATAAATGCTCAAACACTTGGTTTCATAGAAATTTGTCTCTCCTTACAGATTGCTCAATTTAAGTAACTTTGGTACAGTGTTCACTCTATGTGTTTTTTGAAGGGCGGTCCGTCCTGCCCACCCTTTTTTCATCTCAATAGCGCCCTCATGCCCCTTTTTTCAAAAATGCTGCCCTCTTTTGATAAAATTCCGCTCTTCTTCCGCTAATAACTTCAAAACTTTTGAGATCTGTTAAAACATTCTGGCGACGATATGAAGATGGACTAAAGGTGAACATTTTGCCGATAGAAAAGAGCAAGGGAAACTGAACTCTGCTGACAAGGATTTTATTCATTTGAAGAATGAAGAACAAAAACTTCAGAAAAGACTAGAAACAATACAAATTTTGTTTAAAAAGGCAGAAAAATCTACAAGTAATGGAATTAAATGTAAATCATTTGCTGATGTTGAATGTGGTGAGGTACTTTTAAAGGACTCCAATAAAAAGATGTCAGAAATTCTGTTGTTGTTAGAAAAGAACAAAACAGCTCTAATGGAATATAGTAATGAAAAACCTGGGAAAAAAATGCAAGTTAATTAATTTTAATCAATAAAAAAATTTAAAAAATTTATTTTCTGAGCTGACTAATTGGCTTAATTAAAATCAAAAACTTCTTGATAACACCATAAGAAAAAAAATGCAGAATTTTGTACATATTGGATACATAAAAAGCTTCTCAAAATTCTGCATTTCTTAAGATATTTTTGCCTTGATGTTTCACAACTTTTAAAAACAACAAGCATTTTATTATAATTTGCTTAATATCAAGAACAAATTTAAATTATTGCTTTACAATATTTCCTAAAGAAGAATAAAATACAAGTTTCTCTTTAATGTTAGATGTATGTATATCTTGTATTTTAATATTTCTTAAATTGTGTTTTAGAGTGAACAAATTAATTAAAATTAATGTTAACATTTTGATTGGTACAATTTTTTATTTTCTTAAAATTCGCTGTTATAATTTAGTTAATTTCTGCTACAAATATTTCTTTTTTGTTGCTACAATTTGTCGTGTTTCTGCTCCAAAACTTAAATTTTACTGCTACAATTTGTTGTGTTTCTGCTCCCAAACTTAAATTTTGTTGCTCCAAACTGGTCTTCAGCACTTCCCATCTCTTGTGCCATACACCCATAACATAAGAAATCTTTAAAGTGTGCCTAGTGTATACAAAGTACAATATATGTATACAAAATTTATTTCTGTAAATAAATTTTCGACTATCTCTTCTAGGTGATATGAAAACTACTATTCGCCAAAAGATGTATCTACCTAACCTTGCTGGGCAATTACGTGCTGTCACTTGCCATTTTTGCCCTTCTTGTGAATATTCAACCTTTAAAAGTTCAGATATAAAGAGACATGTTAGAACCCATACAGGAGAAAAACCTTATGTTTGCCCAACTTGCAATAAAAGCTTCACCCAGAAGAGTACACTTCAGTACCATGAACTACGGGCACATGCGTATTTGCCATCCCATGATTATTTAAAACATTAACTCCTTACCTAGCATGGGTCGTTCCCGAGGCATCAACACGGAATCTATAGGAAATCGGAGAATTGCAGTTGCGAAGGAAGGTACAGTGGAATGTATAATTTTTTAATGTTCTAAATATAAGGACATTAGAAAAAGCTCTACATGAAAAAATTTGGGGAGAAAAATATCAAAAAGTTTATCAGACATGGCGACATAAAGGAACATGATTGGCAATCAGACAAAGTATGCAGAATACTGATCCCAGACACTATCCGTTGAAGATGAGAAGCTTTTGTCTTCCTTCACCTTTTAGCCTGTTTATTTTCCTGAATTCTTTTTTGTGTATTGAAATTTTAAGTCTGAATTTTGTTGTGATTGTTCAATTTCAAAGTGAATTTTTAGGATTATATCTGTCTTTTAAAATTGAGATTTTATTGCATTCTGTTCCTGCTTGTTGCAGTGGTTTGTCTCTTGTACTGGGCAGGATTGCTATGCAATGATGGCCATTCATTCCCCTGTTTCACCCATTTCCCCCTTAGGGCGAGACAGGGTAGGGAAAAGAAAACATTAACTCGGTGTTCTTAAGGTTATTGGGCACTGTTATATTGGGCTGATACGCTTTCCAAAGACTAAACAAACTCAAATGCCTTGCTATCAGTACTATTTTTATATATCTGAAATATTGATACTATTTACCAATAATGATTTCAGTAATAAACTTGACCAAGAAATATTGATATGATGCATGTACTATTTAACATAAATACTAATTTTCAAAAATTATTAATGTTTTAGTTATTAAATTATTTGTATTATGAATTGCAGGACTTATTTTGATACTCCAGGTGGTTTGGACTTCTGTATTTGTCCAAAGATCTCCATTTTTCTCAGCAATTTACGTCAATTTTAAATTTATAAAAATACTCTATTTTGACAATTTTATTACAAATCTAAAGCATTGTATATGTTTTAAAGTAATATGTATTAAAATCATTAAACACTAAATGATTATGTATATGTATTAAAAATATAAACTAGGTAAACTCTCTTACAGTGAAAATAACTTTGAAATTTTGATACTTTTCTTGCCTTGTAGAAGGTAATATCATTAACTGCAGTCCTCATATTGCAAGATAATAGCAGGGTTGTTGTGCACCTGGAAACAGGGAAAAATAACGTTTTCTAAACAAAAATCTAAGAATTTTCTCAAATTTGTAGCCGAAAATGCCTTGTTATATTTCTTTCCTTGCTATTGATGAATTTTTTTTTCATTATAAAAATTTTAATTTGTAAAAATGATAATTTCTCAATGTTTTTATACTTTGATGGGTTATTATTCACAAACACTTAATTTTTATAGATCTCTACATTAATCTTAAATAAAAACATTAATTTTCATGTATTCAGTTTGTAATTTTTAAAAGTCACTGGAAAAGTCAGGACATTTTTATCTTAACATTGAGTGCAACCCTGTTATAGGCTTTCAGAATGGATATTTTATACTGGTAAATTTATGAGAATTCCATTCATTTATTAATTCCATTTTAATTCATTTCAAGCTATTTTCATTTGGCTTTTTGTTAGTATCATGACAGTTGTATATATGGTTGTGTGTTTTTATCACAGTTTTGAATAAAAAAAATTATATAAAAAAAATATTTTCTTTTTATACATCCCATTAAAAATATATCCTTTATAAAATGCAATTATTGAATTAATAGTAAAATTTATCACATAAATAGATATTTAATAGAATTTTTTTAAGTTTGTCTGATTCCAATTTTTGAACAAGTCCACTTTCATCAATGTCTGTAGCTGGGAAAAAGTGTTTTTACATAACAAAATTAAATCATTGAATATATCTCAAAGAATGCAATCCTAATTTTATCAAATCTGTAACAAATTCTAATTGAAAGTTTTAAAAATATTGCTTGTTTTCTTTTAGGTAGAAAAGCTTTCTCGTTTGCAAGTGCTGTAGACCCCAAAAGCCATGCGAAATATCGCCTTCATTCGTGCAACTTTTGTGAGTATGTGACCTATCGTAAAGGGGACTATACCAGGCATGTGAGGAGACATACAGGAGAAAAACCTTTTATTTGTGCAATTTGCAATAAAGGCTTCACTCAGAAGGTTTCACTGCAATACCATATGCAGTCACAGGCTTGTTTGTCATGATTATTCCAAACTTAGTTTTTTTATGGTCAATGAATACCACTGTTTTGAACTATTGCTTTCAAATATAAAGCTGAACTCTTACCTCTTGTTATTCATGCATTTCTTTAGGAATATTGTATTTATAGTGATATTTAACTTAGCAATAGTTTATAATGTCAGACTTAGTTGTTGTTTTAACATAAATATAAACGTTAAAACATTATTTGTAGTTCAGTTATTAGTTGAAGGCCTTAATATAATAATATCAACCACAAACCTTGTTAATGCAATTGTTTAATAGTATTCATACGATATTAAGTATTCCAATTGCTTGTTGGTTTCCTACTGTTTTCCATGTGTTTTTTTTTAGTACAGTTTAGAGTTTTTTTGCTTTTAAAACACTGGATTTTGTTTAGATGGACTTTACATTGTTAAAACACTAAACTATGTGTGTTCTTTAATTTAAGATGTTTATCAAAATTATATTTTTCAAGAAAATTTTGGTATTAATTTCATATTCAATTTTTAGTAGTATTCATTTAATATTTGATAGTATTTATATAATATTTAGTAGTATTAATTTGTTTATTTCAATTTATTGATTACTATTATTGTTTATTTCCTAATTTTTCCATGTGCATATTTTTGATTAGTTTTCTGATTTATTAACACTGAATCTGTTTGAATGGAATTTACAATAATAAAAAACTTAACTACAAGATGTGTTCTTCAATTGTGCGATATTTATTGAAATTGTATTTCAACCTAATGTGCATATACATAATTTTGGATTTTTAAGGAAATTGCTTAAAATATTATGAATTCATGAAGTTTTCCAAAAAAAAATTCTTTTTTTTTAAATTTAATTTTTGCACGTATTTTTTATGAAGGATTCTTGTAATTCACTAATATCCATTTGAATGTAAATCACTAAATTATATGAATTATGTAAAAAGAACTGTAATAAATTAAATTTGGATGTATACAAAATTTGCTTTGTTGATTTTCTTTTAGGGCCAAATAATATCTCTGTTGCAAGTGTCGAAACACCTGAAATCCAAATAGATTCTATTCAATCATGCAGGTTTTGTGAATATGTTACCCATCGTAAAGGTAACTTTATTCGACACATGAGAAGACACCCTGTCGAAAAATCTTTTACATGCAACCTTTGTGGTGATACATTCACTCAAAAATACAGTATGCTGCGTCACTATCACTCTCATCTGTCTACTAATTAGAAAGAGAAAAAAACTTTCAGAGATGATGTCATTACATTTTTTTTATACAAGAATTATTGTTATTGTTTCAACTTCTCATTTATTTGTAACCTGATTTAATAAATACAGCTTTGAGTTTTCATTGATGTTAAATTCCTAGTTATTTTTCAATGAAAATGATTTTGATAATGTGTTGAAATTTTAGTTTTTATATTAATAAATATTGTTACGTATGCTTTGGGGTAAAAATCTTTTTTTTTTAATTTGAATATACGCAACATCTGTAATATAAAAACCTTTGTTATGAAATTTAAAGCATAAAATTATCGCAATGATTGAAGCATTGTTTACTTTCAGAAATCTTTAATTTTAAAGACCTTGCAAATGAAGTTTTTTTTAAACTTCTTCTAGTTTGTTTATTACATTTTTTTTTAGTAATTTTCTTTACTAAACTTTCATAATCTCAATATTAGTTATTTTGTTAGTAGGAAGTTTCATTATTATATGTTAATAAATTTTATTTTAACTAGCATCTCAATTTTATTGAAGTAGTAATTTTATGCATATTGGGCTTATTATATTGTTACTGCTATGTAGTTTAGCTGCATATTCTCATAAATTATTTTTATTTTGAGCAAAATCGACACATTTAAATATTTGTATTTTCTTTCAGATTTAAATCGTTTACAAAATCCATGTCAATCTGCAACATCAGTTTTACAAGTTTCCAGAAGTTCAAGAAAAGGTATTATTTCGTTACACTTATGTCTTTTTTAGGTTGAGATAAACTAACATTCTTCGTTACGAACTAAACTGGACCCACTGAACTAAAAATCTAAAAGCCTCATTTCAAAACAACCAATAGGTTTGTGATTTCCTTTTCTTTTTTTCCAAAATAATAAGGTTTAACTGTCTTAATTTAACCATTCAATGAAATTTGGTAAATGTTTATCATTATCTCGTTTTATGTCTATAAATTCTAAATTTTGTGTTTTTAATAATTGTTTTCCAACAAAACTGGTTTTAACAAAGCAGATTCAAGAAATTATTTTATTAAACTATTTTAGTGGATTTATCACAAATTAAGTTAATCTATAAAATATATAATTTTTCACTTTGAGTGATAAGGTAGTTTTCAAATATTAGAGCTTGAATTTAAATACAAGGTTTTAGCTATTTCAATGATTTAAAAAAAAAATCTAAAAGTTTTACTTTATTATCTTATTATATCAGTAGTAAAGATCCCTTTTTCGAATTGTACTTTTGTCTCATGAATATTGAAGTTTTTTTTTTTAAATGAGCCATTGGTAGTACTGCCATCTATTGATAGAATTATTTCAATGGAGTGTCATCTATGAGTAGTTACAACGAATGGGGGGGGGGGGGGGGTATTCATGCGATAATTATTGCACGAACATGCTAGTTCTCTTAATTGTGTGAAAAGATGTGAATCACTATTAAATTCTTCTGTTATGTTTTTCTTTGATTTCTTCTAATAAGTCTGAAGTTTTTGATTTTTTTTTTTAACCTACAAACGATATGGTGATTTGAGATGATATAGACAGTATTGTGGTATCCGACCCAATCTCATTTTGTTCAGGTTTTTGTAAAAAAAAAAATGACCAACAAATTGTAATTTTGCTTTTTTAAAAAATCTATACATTTACATAGAATATTGTATATATCAGTCCTTTTATGTAATTTAGTTATATACCTAGTTTTAGAAGTTTGTAAAAAAAAACTTTAGGAGCTCGAAAACATGCTGTTGCACGATAAGGGAGAGGGACAAACTGTTGGTTAATTAGCAAGTAAAAGCTAGGAAAGATTATATATTGCCGAACTTGAAGATTACGTTTAAATTAGAGCTCAAAATGAACACTGCATTGAAACATGCATGCAACAAATCAACGTTTTTGAGAGAACTATTTAATATTACCTAATAAATATAAAAAAAGAAAGATAAAAAACGCCGGTAAGTTGGAACTGGGAGAAGTTTTAGTACTGTTGAGTTGGGAATTTCGAATCATTAAATTCGGAAATTTCTTGTTTCAAAGCCCCAAAAAATATTTTGTGTGATGGAACTGGTTGGGGAGTTAATTATTATTTTCACTATATTATCTTCTGAATCTTTAGTTTACATCAACAACCATTCCAATTCATTCAAAAGGTTTTCATTTAATTTCAGTTAACCATTATAGAATGGCAAGTTAATATTTCAACCATATTCCCACGTTAAATCTAAACACCATGCATTTTAAAAATTAATGGAATTATATTACAATAATGTTGTTTAATTCTATATAGGTTCCCTGGTATAATTTTTTTTCTTTTAAATATGAAACTGTTTTCTTTTAGATGATATGAAAACATATGCAAGCAAAAAAATGTATTTGCCAAACACTTCTGGAAATGTGCAAACTGTCACTTACCATTTCTGCCCTTATTGTAACTATTCGTCATATAATTCTACCGATTTGAAGAGACATGTCAGAATTCATACTGGCGAAAAACCTTATGTATGCAAAACTTGCAATAAAGGCTTCACCCAGAAGAGTGCACTACAACGTCATGAAATCTCGCATGCTAGTTCAAATAAATGAAGCAAAAACATTTGTATGGCTAAAAATGATTTTAAGATATTGATTATTATACATGAAGGTTTTAATGCAACTTTTAACACTTTTATTGTTTATTATCCAACATTTAAAATTAAACTTTGCTTTTTGTATATAGTGTTTGTATTAAAATATGTCTGTTACTTAATTCTAGTTGCATATGTTTTTTGCGATATATAAAATATTATTACTGTATATAACGTGGAAGATTTTATTTATAGAAGAATTTGATTTATTCATATCAAGAATTTTGAATGGCTGAAATATTTGTTGTTAAGTTTTTATTTTTATATTTCTTTATAAAATAGTTTATTTTATATTTCCATTTATTCCGGGCATATATTTAATGTACTTCACTTTTGTAATTATTTTCAAAACTTTTACATTTTAATTATTCTACTTATATATATATACATACATATATATATTGTAAAATATAAAAAGTCAGAACGTTTTCTAACAGCAGGGCCGCCCTTAGGGGTGTGCAAGCACACAATGCCTCAAGTTTTCTGGAAAGACCCCACACACATATATAAAAAAAAGTGAAAAATAATAATGTTACAGAAAAAAATAATTTTTTACTTTTTTCATAAAACTTCTTAAATTTCAGCTACATGAAATACCAGTATAGAAACATTTTAATGATAGAACGCATAACGTTGTTACGGAAGGACGGCGGGTATTGCTGGTAGGACTCGTATTTATGATCATATAGAAGTTGTTCCCTCCTTCTGGCAGAAGAATCAGTACTACCATTAGAAAATTCTCATAAATCTGAGTTGGTGTAACAGAAAAAAAAAGCAGTTTAAAAATTCCAACGGTAAAATTTATGTACAAAAGTTCTTCTATATCATTAATCTCTAAGAGGGATTCATTCCATAACAAATATCACAACTGACATAGTCTCGACATTGGTCTCGCTCGATTGAAAATTAAGTGTATAAATAAAAATAATAAAATAGTAAGTGTATAAATAAAAATAATAAAATAGTACAGACTTTTTATGTAAATTATAAGTTCTCTAATAAATATACTATTCAAATTATATGTAGCCACTCCAAATATTTGTAGTTGAGAAAATCTTTTTAAAAATCTGAAATTTTATTCATTAAGTTCATTCAAACTTATTCATAAAATTTTTGTAGTGGTTAAAAAAAAACCTTCTACTAAGTTTGCACTGGTCCCGGCGGCTGTTAAGGGTTACCTGTCTAACAGTACACAATGTGGAAAATTTTATTAACAAAAATTAATTTACTTGCAAATTATTTTAGTATACAGGTTCATAATATAATAATTAAGAAATGGTATCCTTCATCTCAAAATTTAATTTTCTATATTAAAATTAATGATACGCACAAATAGTATAATGTTTTCTATTCACACAAATTTTTGCATAATTATTATATACGATAATGTTTACCAGATTATTAATTTTTCTTATAAAAATATGTATAAAAAAATTGTAATTTTTTATTAAGCTTGAAACTCATTCACAAATGCAAAATATATTTATTTTTTTTATATTAAACTTTTTTAATAAATACATATAATTTAACTTTTTTCTTATGAAAAGTATATATTTTTGCTTTCTGAACTAGGTTAACAAGTTTCCAACAAATTCACAAAAAACTGAAGGTATTCATCTCTCTTCATGTAGCCATTATTGTATCAGATCTTAAAAGTCTGTGCGGAAATATACAAGTGAAAAACCTTTTGTATGTAACATTTGCAGTAAAGGTTTATACTCTCAAAACCATAGTATGGAATGGCACATGTCTACACAAATGTAATATAGAGTAGTGAGGCTACAGTTATAAAAAGTTTTATCTAAAATTAGGATTATTTTTACTAAACATTTAACTTAAGCAAATATTTTTGTCTTTAATAATTTGTTGTAAATGCTAATCCAGATTTCTCCAGACTATTCGAAAGACGATTGAATAAATTTTATTCCGAGACCCATTATTTGAATAATTGCTATGATGATTATAATTATGCAAATTCTAAGCTTCATTCCTTGTTGATATTCAAATTTGAAATTCATTGTTTTTAAATACAAAAAATTTGTAATAATTTTTGTCAATCTTTATTATGCTCAAAATGTACAAGCAAAATTATTAACCTGAAAATGTTTTTTAGCTGTAAAAAGATATTAAATTATATTAAGTGCTTGTTGAATGTTTTAATTGAAAATTGATAGTTTATTTTTCAACCTTTATTTGATGACTATTAACCGACCATTTTGATAAAGTTAACTTGCCTAACTTCTTAACTTAACTCTTCATAAACTCATAAGCATTTTTTTTTAATTCAAGGTTTTATAATAAATAGGTTATTTTTTTTAAATGCCCACCAACCTATTTAATTTCAATTGGAAAGATTGAACTTGGAACTTTCGAAATATAAAATAAAAGCATTTATTTTATTGTCAAAGGATTTTTTTTTAATGATAAACTGTTGATTAAACTTACTATAAAGTGACATTTTTTAGATCTGTTAAAAATAAAATTAGCCTACCTTATTAAAATTAATTAAAATACCTATTTTTTTTCTAGATGACTTTATTCTTTTGCCAGATATGGATCAATTTACAACATCAGTTTTGCAACAGCAGATCTCATCAAGACCCAAAATTGGTACAGTTTGTTATTTTAATTTATTTACTATTTGTTTATTAGTGGCATAGCTTTTGTACCCTCGGAATTTTACTTTTAATGACCCAGTAAATTACAGATAATTTTTTGCATTGATGGGTCAATTAAGTTGACATAGTTTAAATAAGTATGTGATATTTCTTTAATTAGAAAGCCGTCATTATGGATTTGACAAGGGCCAATAGTTAAGGTATAAAAAATCAAGGTTCGATAACTTAAGTTCAAAATATTTATTGCTCTCCAGAGTAAGACATTAGAGTTTCGAGTTTACATCATAAATGGCACAAAACTCTGATCATTCTAGAGAGAATATATCTTGAACATAATTTGATTGGTTGATTAAAGTTTCAGTTTGACTTTTAAATTGCTTGGGAAGGTTGGATAGAAAGCAGTTATGTGGTATGCTGACTCTTCAGAAATCTAATGGTGGTAAATTTCACCATTCGATGAAATATGTTGGATGCTTTGAAGCGGTTAAAAATCAGTTTTATAGAAATGAACGTTATATAATTTAAAATAGTGATTGAAAATGAATATCGTATCTTTAATTCATTAATTATTTAATTTAAATTTTCATAGTAATGAATATCTTGCATATATTTATTTCAAAGTTTTAATACTTATTTAAGTTTTTTTCAAGATAGTTAAAATATTTACTACCAATACATTATAATTTTCAACATAATTTTTAAAAATAACTCTGATTCTACTATTTCCCTAAAAAGGTTTTTATAGTATGTTTAGAAATATATGTTAGTGATATTTTGTCTAGACACGAAAATTCCAGTATTCCCAATTTACAAAGTTTAGCTATTAACATTACACATAATTATTTTTAATTTGTTCATTATTATGCTTAGTTATTAATACTCTGTTTCCCAAACTATGTGTGTTAAGACCATAAAAAAAGGTATGCAAAGCATTTAAAATGATGAATAAAATCGTTAAGTTAATACAACAACAATAAAACCATTATTAAAATTATTTTTAAAAATAGATATTGTTTTAATAATGGATTTTCTGCTGTTGCATGAAATTCTAGCAGCATTTACATATGTCAACTAAATATCTCCACACAGTGGCGGCGATTGGGTGGTAAAAGTGGGGGGGCAAGATCAAGATGAAACAGGTGTGTGTGGAGCGGGGAGGGGGGGGGGGGGGTAGTAATAAAAATTTTGAACGAACAACAAAACAATAAATATTGCGCATTTATATTTACTCTCTATTTTGAGTTATTTGAAGGAAAGAATACTAATTTAAAATAGGTACGAGACGCCCAGGTCGACTATTAACCCATTTTCGATTATTTTCCAATTTTTTTTATTTAGGAGTGATACGGGCTGTTGTAATGAATCTAATTAACATACTTATTGACCGACCTCCAAAGGGATAGGTATCCTTTCCATTGGTGTCAGAGTTGAAAAAGAAATGGAGGACATTTTCTCTCCTCACCCTCCCAATCCCTAGAAAATTTCCTGCACCATTTACAATTCTACATTTGTGGTGTGACTTTTGAGACCCTGTGACAAATTCTTACAGTTTGCAGGCACGTGGGTATAGATTTTATGGAGGTTGAGTGATTGATTATTTCATGGGGGTTCAGTGACTAAGCAACGAATTTCTTTAGGCATCTATCCCCCTCACCAAGAGGGGGGAATCCTTAAGTCCACAAAAATTAACAAACATATCTCACAAACCCCCACCAATTTTTTTTATTAAAAAAAATATTAATTTTCGTTCAAGTAAACATGAATACGTTGGCAGATAAATAACATCAACAGTTATCATTGTCATTAACTATATTTAACAGTTGTCAATAACTATTTTTAAAATTAATAAATTACTCAATAATTATGAAATCAATTTGGAGAACAAATTTAAAGTTTGAGATTCCTTATAATATATGTGTGGTAACGAACAATGAAGCCGCCGTGTGCCAGCTCAAGTGTTGTCCTCGTTATATATGACCATGGTTCAAAAATACGAAGCATTGTTCCCGGGTTTTTCCTTGGAGATGGGTCCCGAACCCGAACTGTCGGCAATAGCCCAATCTGCAGCACTAGTGCTACGTTATTTAACCAAATCAAACTTTCCGATTTAAACGCCCACCTCAACAGTGCTAAACATTCCCAGTTCCAGTTTATATACATTTTTCAAGATTTTTATAAATTATGTAATATTAAACAGTTTTCTCAAAAAGTATTGGTTTGTTGCAAGCATTTTCCAATGCAGTATCCGTTCAGAGGTCAAATTTAATCTTACAAGTTAGGCAATTTCTAATCTTCCCTCGCTTTCATTTGCAAATAACATTAATTTTCTTCGGACATAACACGGATTTCCAACACGAATTTATAAAATTCTAAACCAAAATCATAATAATAATCATAGGGTCTCATTGTCGGATAATTATTACTATTCTTTTTAAATGGATATTTTGGGAAAAGTAAAAACATTTCATCCGTGTATGAATAAATCCATATTTAAACAAAAGTTTTCAAAATATATCTATTCACGATTAAATTAAACTGTACCTTCGTTACACATTTTGTAAAGTGCAATAATATCGAAATTTACTGAAATACAAATAAATTTTCCAATAATAGTTTGAAATTAAATTATAAATTGAACAATTTATGCTAAATTAAATTGAAGAACAATCGCATAATATAAATGATGTAAAAGATTTCGAAATATGATATATAAATGCTAAAAATCAAGATAATGGTATCTTTAAACGTATACTTGCGCGATTTTGAAAATTCTGTGGCGTAGATTGCAAGCTAACAGACAAGCTTTCTTGAATGGAAACAGTAGTGCTTGTATTGCTGTCATGTTCAAATTCACATTTGTTCTTTTTATTAAAGTAATTTAAAACTGAATTTTGTAAAATTCGCTTCATTTTGCTAAAAAGCAGAGCAGACGAAGATCAAAACAAAGACATTAATGGCTAACTCATGACCCCTTCCATCCTATCTACAGATTTATGGATTACGTAATTGTTCGGCGCCAATAGATTACACAATACTACATTTTAACGCATTTTATTAAGACCGGATACTATTTTAATGTAAAAAAGTTGCAGATAGTCATAAATAAAAGAAGAGGGTTTGATCTATTTTTAGAATTGAAGGTCATACAGTTGCATTTTTCTATGTAAAGAAAAGATATGCTATTTCTTTTTCCGAAAAAAATAAAAACAGAATGAGTAATGGACCTGGAATGAGTAAGGCAAGAGACGCCAATCAATGGATTAAGTTAGCAGCTGTCTGTCTGGAAATCTGAAAACAAAGCTCCTCAATTTAGATAGAGAATTTTTTTTTAAATGTTGAATTTTTTTTAAAGAATAACGATACCACATTCGTTCAAAAAAAAATTTCACTTGACTTTCAATGGAAGGGGTTTGAACCTTAGTAGTGGTGAAATCTGGGGAAAGTTGGGGTTCAAAATTTTTCCTTTGTTCGGCAATTCAATAGAACAATTGACTGTAATATAGTTTTAAAAAGTGCAATATTAAAAAAGTGCGGGGGCAACATCCGAAAAAAGTGCGGGGGCAACCGCCCCCCCTTGCCCCCCCGAATCGCCGCCACTGTCTCCACAAGCCTTTCCAAGTTGAGTAACCAATGAATTAAAGAAATTTCCAAATAATTATCTTCTTGTAAGTTAATGCATTTTTTTTCTTTACCATACGTTGTACTTCTGTAGCTGATATGATGATTTCCGAAGAGAGAAAGATGTATTTACAAAATATTCACAGAAGTGTTCAAGGTGTCACCTACTATTCATGCCATTTTTGTAAATATTCAGCCGTATCTGCTTTCGATTTAAAGAAACATGTTAGGACTCATACTGGAGAGAAACCATACGAATGCCGGACTTGCAATAAACGCTTCGCCCAGTCGAGCACACTTCGACGCCATGAAATAGTGCATTGCAACAGTGCTTGGAAAAAACTTTGAAGTTTGTAGTTTTTTAATTCGTAATATTTTATTTGTATTTTCAGTTCCAATGATAAATTTTCAATTTGTATTGATATATGTTTTTTTAATATGTTTGAATTGTACTTTATTGTATTTAGTCTTCGATTTCTATTGAAAAATGTGATAACATAATAAAAGTAGACTTTACCTTAAAGTTTCTTTGTAAACATCAGTATGTACTATAATCATCATATATATTATTTCTGTAGTAAATATCCCCTTTATGTCCCTGCTTGGACACAACAAATCTAAACATATGCAGTATCAAAAGAAAGATAATTTCATGGACCAAAGATTAATCGTACTTTCATCTCAAACATATTTTTTTTAAATACGCTTAAAATAATTAATTTTCACTTTTTTTTTTTAATAAGCTGTTGGCAATGCTGCCAGACAATGAACAGACTGCTAAATTTTTCGATTTTTTTTTTTTTTTGCCATAAAGATTCCCTAGTATCTTTCACCCAAATAGGAGAGGGGGGGGATGTTCATACAATAATTATTGCAGGAGCATGCTAATAAACTATATAGGATTAAAATTATTTAGCTTATACTTTAAATCTTCATTACATTTGTAGTATTTGATATAATTACTGACTTCTAAAATTATTTTTATTATGTGTTAAATATTTTATCGTAAGAGAACAAAAAAATTTAAATGGAGAATTTATATTAACTGAATAAAAGCAATTAATAAATTCTTCTTATTAAAAAAATGTTTCTTAAAATTGCTTATAAAGAGTCTTGAGCAAATATACCTCAATAGCATTGCTTCATTAGTATATTTGGCTATTTACATAGTGAAGGGGATTGGCTGCCAAGTGGTCAAGTTAAATAAATAGACTAATACCTTTTTCATTATTAGGCAGCTACATCTTTCATTTTTTCAAGTTATGTGGATCCTAGTTCAATATTTTGCGCAATTAGCGAATTGAGAAATATCCTATTAAAAGTAATAACCTAAACCAATTGAAAACTTTAAATTATCTTCTGAAAGAAATCTGCTGTTGAAATTACATCACTACTCAGCCAACCCACTCGTAAGGTAGAAATGCTCAGATACAAGATTTAAATAAATTATACTAATTTTTCTTTATCTTTATTTTAAAAGGATTAATTAGTGCTGTTGGTAAGTTGATTTTCAGTATAAATTATTTTTAAATTAAAATATTTATAAAATTGTAATGAACCATTGATTTTCGAAATAAAAAAGAGCTGTGTTTCAAACACCAGGACTATGTTTTTACAAGTTACAGGGTGGCAACATAACCGGGAAGTCAGGGAATTGTCAGGGAATTTTTTTATTCTGGAAATGTCAGGGAAAATTAAAAAAAATCACAAAAAGTCAGGGAATTTTTCAAATTTGGTTCATTAAAACGGCAATTATTATTGTCTATTCTGATTTGTTTAGTCGTCAATATTTCCTTTTAGTTCCGATTAAAAAACAAATCATGGTCGAGTGAGCGCATGCGCAGTTTCGTTGTTGATAGATACGTGAACAGCTGCTGGAGTGAGAAAAGAAAGCAAAGTTGGACTTTGGACTGCAAAATGTGGGCTGCTAATGAATCTGCTGAATCAACAATTTGTTGAAAATTGTATTAGAAATATTTTTATTTTAAGTATGGATTGAACTCTTATGGCAAGATAAAAGATTGGATTTAAAGGCAGGTCGTAAGGACTTTGAACTTTATTTTAATATAAATAAATTATACCTTTTCTACTGCACCCTCTTCATATGCAAATAAATTGTAAAGACTTTGAGGTTTTTTTCTGTCTATTTTATGGAAGCTTTTCAGATTTTATAATAGATTAAATATAAATTTTATCTTAATATATTTCAAAATAATTCTTCAAATATCTTAGGAATTTAACAATTTTAAGAATTCCTACAGTATCACATTTTGAATTATTCTTCGTTTTTGCTTAAAAATAGTACATTTTTGTTATTTTCTGTACTTTTTTATTTAAAATTAATGATTAGATACCGTATATACTCGCGTATAAGCCGACCTCCTAATTTTAGGATAATTTTTTGTGCAAAATTGAAAATTCGCGTATAATCCGAGTTGTATTTTCGTACATGAAATATTCCGATTAAAATCGGCAAATCATCGAAAAAACAATAAAATTTTAATTCTTAAAATAAATATTTATGCCGAGAAATCGAAAATTAAAAAAAAGGGGGAGCGAAAGAAACGGCCTTTCTCGAAGTTCGAGACTATTCGTCGTGCATAAAAAATGTATACCATTCGCGATGTTCTTGTGTCTTTCAAACCGCCATCGGACTTCTTAAATTAAATCTCGCTTATTATCATAATAAAATATTTCAAACCACATATTTAAATACCAAAATGTGCAATTTCTAATTATTTACATAGTTTTTTAAAGAATTAAAAACTTAGAAAACTTCAACTGTTTTCTATTACGTTGATTACTGTCACTATTAAATACAGATGAGCATTTTTTTATTCATCTCGGAAGGAAATACTAGTATATTGTGGATCAATGCTTACTTATTAAAATATTTAGTTTTTAATTACGAAATAAATGACTTGAAAGTAGAACTTGGATTCGCCGATTAGCAACGTCCCGATTTTACCGCTTTAAAGCCAATTCCATCCAAAATACTAATAAAACAACTATTAATGTCTACATAATATTATCAAGGAATTAAAATCTGTTTGGGGGGAAATAAATTGTGTTTAATTAATGCAATCGAGCAAGAAATACATTAACTTTAAAGTAGTCTCATTCGCAACGCACGATATCAACTTCTTAATCTTCCATCCAAAATTCTATTAAAGTAACGTATATAGCTTCATAAATTCTACAAACCAATAAAATATTTATCAAAATATATACTTTTTATTTAGTTAAACTGATTATTTATGTGAGTAGTTAAATTTTGCGTCACGATTACGCCGCGATGCAAAGAACGGTCTTCAGTCAGCACATGACGCACATTGTCGATCGCCGAAATGTATCGGCGCGTTTTTGAAAAATCCGCTTCATTTTAACTTCTTTCTTTTTCCCATTTTAGGCAAATTATATTATAAATTTTACTGACCCGCGTATAAGCCGACCCCCCTACTTTTTGATGAAAATTTTGACTTAAATTTCTCGGCTTATACGCGAATATATACGGTACTTTTTATTTAGTTAAACTGATGATTTATCCGTGTAGTGCAATTTTGCGTTACGATTACGCCGCGATGCGCAGAACGGTCTTCAGTCAGCACATGTGACGCACATTCTCGATCTCGGATCGGGAAAATGTGTCGGTGCGTTTTCATAAGAATCCGCTTAATTTAAACATCTCTCCTTTTCCAATTTTAGGCAAATTACATTATAAATTTTACTGACCCGCGTATAAGCCGACTTCCCTACTTTTTGATGAAAATTTTCGTATTAATTATATTGAAAATTTAAGTATTTTTCTTCGTTTAGAATGCAATATATTAATTATAGTAGCAAAGATACTTTGTTTGTTTTTATACAAAGTGTATTATCACATTTATTTAACATAATTTCAAAGTCAGGGAAATTTTTTGAAACCATCAGGGAAATGTCAGGGAACTTTTTTTTCAGGATTTTGTTGCCACCCTGAGTTAGTTTTTCTTGTGCAAATTTTTTTTATGTATATATAATCATCTCCTAGTTCATTTGAAAATATTTATACTCTTGTCATGTTCATTGCAATTAAAACAGGCTGCTTTTCTTATTCTAGAAATTTGCATCAAATGGCTATCAACTATCTTTAGCTGTGTCATCTTCTTGTTAAATAATTTGTCTTATTCATTTTTACTGAAGTATTATATCTCAACACATTAAGATAATTTTTTAAAAGATTTTAGAAAGTGATAACCCAAATAAGATACTTAGAAATTTTTCTGTTTGAATTTTCTCCACAAATAAAAAAAGTTTGAATATTAACATATAAAAATTTTATTTATGATTATGAAAAAGTTATCAAGTAGGTCATAGATTTCAAACTATAATGTTAACCTTTTGTGTTATTATATTTAGGATTTTGGTGATACGTGATACCATATATATATGTATATTTTATGATTTTTTTTCTGTGCTTGAAAATCTATAAAAAGTCTAGATTTAATTTTAAATATATTGTTCTATAAGTTCAATACTGAACTTTTTTCTGTGACTTTATTCATGGAGAATTGTTTATTCTTATATTGATTTTTTTTCTAACAGACGATTTTTAAACAAGTGGCCTTCTGCAAGAGAATATTTCTGGAAATCTCAGAATCGCCCCCTTCACTTTTGTCCTTTTCGTAATTATTCATCTGTTTATACTACATCACTCAAGAGTCAAAAAGTACACTGGCAAAAAGCCTTTTACTTGCCGTGTTTGTGGAATTACCCGGGAACCTTTGCTTGGGCATGCTACGTCGATACTCTAATGATCGGGTTAAGTAATTACTCGACCCCAAGTGTGTGTATTGGGGTATGTGATGTGACCACCATGTTTGTAGTTCGCTAGGTTTAACATGATAAACATATGTTCAATTGTTCTTCGCATTTACAGTAGCACTTGACAATTTGTTTTGATATATTTTTTTTTCGTTTAAAAAAATTGCCAAATATATACTTGTATTGTACTTTATTATATTTGGTTTGCAATTTCTAGTGCAAAATACGATACCATAATAAAAGTAGACTTTATCTTGAAGTTTCTTTGGAAGCGTCAATGTACTATATGATATACAATATTTATCAATTAAAATTATTTAACCGACACCATTTTAATTTTTATAGCATTTAGTGATATTATATTTGATGTATATATAATTACTGGCTTCTATAATTATTTGTATATATGTGTTAAATATTTTATCATAAGTGTACAAAATCATAATTTTAAAAAATAGAAATTTGTAGTGACTGAATTACAGTGATTATTTTTTTTTATCAAAGAAGTTTCTTAAAATTGTCAATTAAGTTTTAATCAATAATATGTCATTAAAATTGCTTTGATGGTATTTTGCTATTTAAATATTTTACATATGTGTTGGTTGGCTGCCAAGTGGTTTAGTCCCAAAAATAGACTTGTATATATATTTATATATATAACTAGGCAGATGAATCTATCCTTTTGCCAGGTGGTGTAGGTCCTAATTCAATAATTTGCCCAAATAATAGTACCCTGGTTGCAAACTTTGAATGCTCTTCCGATGGGAATCATAAGATTCAAATAAACTATACTAATTTACCTTTATGTTTATTTTAAAGGGCATTGTAAGTTTTGCATATGATGTTCAACATAATTTCTGTTTTTTACTATTAAAACAAGAGAGCTTCAAACTAGCACCAGATCTATCAAATTGTTGTTACAACATAGTAGTTCTGATGCAAACTCCTTTTTTGTTAATATTCATCTCATAATTCATTTAAAAATATTTATATATACTCTTGTTATTTTCATAACAATGAAAACCAGCTGCATATTTTATTCTAGAGATCTGCATCTACTGGTTATCAACTCTCTTCAGTTGTGTCTTCTCCCTGTTGAATAATTTTTTATTCATTTTTTTTTTCTCTTGAGTATTATAGCATAACATATTAAGATAATAGCAAGCATTTTAAAAAGTGGTGATCCAAATATGATAGTTAAAAAAATATTTGAATTTTGTCCACAAATGCATAGCAATTATTATATGCATACAAAAGTTTGCATATATTAATTTTATATCTCATTACGAAAATGTTCTCAAGTAGATCATAGACTTCAAATTATAAGTTTAATTTTCTGTGTTATATATGATTTGAAGATATTTTATGATTAGATAGTTATTATGATTTTTTTCTATACTTTAATTTATAAATGCCTGTTTTCATTTGACTATATCGATAAAACCTATAAGGTTGAAAGTCTAAGTTTTTATATGTGCCTTTATTCCTATAGAGTTAATTATAGTGTATTCTTATATTGATTTTTTCCAACAGGACTTGTGCAAGAGAATATCTCTGGAAATCTCCGAATCGGCTCCCTTCAATTTTGTCCTTTTTGTGATTATTCATCTGTGTATGGTACATCACTCAAGAGACATATTAGAAAACACACTGGCGAAAAGCCTTTTACTTGCCGTGTTTGCGGAAAAGCTTTTGCACGCAAAGAAACTATGCAATCTCATGCTTATTTCATTCATAAAGATGTCTTGAAATAAATGCAACTGAAATGTGTAATATAGATATGTGTAAAATAAATATAAATAATATGTGTAAAATAAATATAATAATTTGTATAAAAAAATATAAATAATTTGTTATTTAAAAGTTAATAAAATAATTTGTAATTTACTCAAAAATATGGGAATAAATATTTTTATATAAAAATTTTAAGATTTATTTATATTTTATGTAGACTTGGTTTTCAGAACCATGTATTTTATTGCTATTAATATTTCACTGGTTATTCTATGGACAGTCAATTTTGTAATATAATATTCTGGAATCTCCCGTTTTTCCTACAATTCGCGTAATTTTCAAAATCGTAAATATTCTTTTTTTACAATTTTTTTTAAATTCCAGAGTTTGTGATACAATTTGTAAGTTGTCCTTAGAAAATTTAAGAATTATAAAAAAAAAAAAAAAATTATTGAAAATTTTATCTAAAATCTCATACTATGTAAACAAATTTCAAAAATATCGTGAACTGAAATTGTGAAATTTTATATAAGTTTATTGACTTACGATTCTATCTTATTCTAGGTGATTCATTTACTGCATTCAATGCACGGAAAAGGACTTCAAGAAACCATGCAATTCATTCTTGTCCGTATTGTGAATATTCCACAAATCGTTCTACATCGCTTAAACGACATATTCGAGTGCACACCGGAGAAAAGCCTTTTACTTGCCATGTATGCGGGAAAAGCTTCACACGAAAAGAAAACATGCAGTCTCATGTAAACTTTTCTCATAATTTGAAAACGTAGTTAACTCAACTTAAAATGATTTTAAAAATATATTTTTGTTACGAAATTAATATAAAAAATGTGAATAAATGATTCATTTAAACTATAGTCGGGGATTGTATGGTGATTAGAGGTCCTTATAAAGTCTACATTTTTGTTTCATGTTCATAAATGCCCTTATAAAAGTACTTAGAAACACTTTATGTTTGTCCAAAGGGTCCTTTAAAATTTTCAATTTACCAAAAGCTTTTAGAAAGTTCTTAAAAAGAACTATCATTTAAATCATTCTACTAAACCTGTAGTAGACATGTTTAATCTTAATGTAACTTAAACAAAACTTTGTATCTAACTAGAAGACTCGGAGCTTCTTTGTATCCAATAGCTTTTAAATGTGTGTAATTGCACCAATTTTCCTCTTTTTATTACAATCATTTATTTAATTTTCCTAAGCAGACTATTTTTGAATGTAGTTCTAACTTTTCGTTACTAATATATCTAATTTTTTGGCATAAGTTGTTTTTAAGGTACTTAAAAAGTCCTTAGAAACTCCTTATTTTTATTTTCATAAAATATGTACAAATCCTGTTAGTGCTCTTGTTTACTTAATGTTGTTTTTGTCTTAAAATTAACATGTTAATTTTTCTTATATGATTTATTTAAAAAGTGTTTATTGTTGGAGGATATTAAATACACAGTGAATGATAGCTGCATTAAATTATTTCCATGATCATTCTTAGTTAGGGTTTTTATAAATTTGTGTTACTATTCATAAAAGTAATGTAAATTGGTAAAATTCCTAGCTTAGTACTCTTCTCACTTGTACATTTGTATTTATGATATAAAATATATTTCCTCATTTTTCTTTAAATTTAAAATATTTATAATTACCAATGATTACATTTTTAATAATGTTACATCTTTATAACCTTGCAATGGCATTCCGTTTCACTATAGGTGATTATAAAGATTCATGTACTGCATTCATTGTGCAAAAGAATTATATGTATGACATTCTATAAAACACCCTGTTAATATAATCTATTTAATTTTTTGCTTATATTTCTACTTAATTATGATTGTGAATTTTGTAACCCAAAAGTGTTCTCATATTTGAGTATTATAATTCAGTTTAATAAATATATATTTTTTTAGTTATCTATTGTCATTATTAAGAGTTTATGTTGCAGAGTTGTGTGAAATATTTTGTTATTTTCTCAATTGCCATCTGTGTGTCTTCGACCTCTTGGCTATCTAAATTAGGATTAATCTACAGTTTTAATAATATTTTATTTACCTATTAATATTTTAAAATCTGTTTTTATTTTGTTTGTTAATTTTGTTGAATTTCTATCAATTAATAGTTTTTATACTTGTCATTTAGAAACCTGCTGGTTATTGGAAATGTTTTTGCTAATTCTAAATTTGTATTTGATATTAGTTTTTTTGAATTTCAAGGCTTTTTTCGTAATTCCCCCCAACCCCCAATAAATGTTCAAGACTTACCTTCCTTGATGTTAACACTTTCACTGCTGCACAAATTAAACACAACTCATGGTACAACGGGCTTAGGTGCCATGTGAGTTGCATATAACATGCATTAAAAAGTAGTCTTGACCCCACAACCACTTTACCAATTTTTGATCTAACAGTCAACCTGTGAACAAACTTAACTACTTTTTGAATTGTTAAATTTAGCTTCCTTTGTTACTTCCCATCCTGTATACACTCTGGTGCTATATTTGCATAGTGTTATAGTCATTACAAAATCTCATTTAAAGAATAAAAAATTTATTTTTATACATGTAGTTAAAATTCCATCTGAGCACTTAAATATTCATTGCATTTTACTTGTATACCCCCTCTAACAAAGCAGTTTCCCTTGTGAGTCACTTGCTTGTGAAGGGGCACATATGCTTTTAATAGAGTTGGTTTTCCACAGGTCTTATTCAGGAAGGAACTGAGTCTGGAGGTTTGCAACTTTTACATATTGAACGTTAAATTTTGATTTTGTCATTGTGCTGTGAATTTGTTAAGTGTCTGTGTACAATGTATTGTGCATTTACTAAACAAGTTTATAATAACGTTTTATGAAACTGGATTCTTATTAAAAAAAAATTTAATATGAAATTAATATTTGAATGTAATCAATTATATAGATTTTTGTAAAGAAATGTGCAGGCTTTTGGTTTTACTGTATGAATGATTTCAACTATATTATCGCTTTATACACACTTATCGGTCACCATTGAAATAAAATTCCAGTAATTTTTGCTTAATTAATCGGATGTGCTAAATATCTGTTTAAATAAAGTTTAAAAGGTAATTTTGGCCAAGTTTAGATTACTGAAATTTGAACCAACCCGATTCATTTTAACTATGTAATTTAATTAATTTCTTAATTATCAAAAATTGTAAAAAAGATTTGAAAATTCTTTTTTATGAATTCTTTGTTCAACGTAAATGTTATGGACCTAATCAACTCCACTTTAAGCCAATAACCACTTCTACATCACAATATTTACTACATCTCTTATTTGCTGTATTTACAGAAGGGAATAGATAAAATAACAAATGTTGATTATTCTTAGTTTTTCTTATTTGTAATTGACAAACTTTAAATTTTATTCAAAACATATTATTTTCTTCTAACTGAAAATCTTTATTTTATATGTACTTAATGGAAGAGAAAGTCGTTGAATATTTGCTTGCCTCTCTTAAACAAAGCATTGTTCCCTTCTATAAACTAAGAATATTTTTTTTTCAATATTTTCATTTAAACTACTTTTTTTAGTACAGTCAAACCTCGGTATAACGAACCCGGGATATAACGATCCCTCGGTTGTAACGAACTTTTCAATTGGTCCCAACCGAACTCCTATGTCACTAATGTATTTTCAAATGCTTATAACGATCTTCAAAAGTAAGGAATTCGGATGTAGCGAACTAAAATTCACACTTTTCCAGTTTAGTTTCAGGTTTTTCCCAAAAATTTTACTCGCCCCGACCACATTCCTTACTCTTTGTTCCTTTGACAGAAGCCAGGTTCTAGCCTATTCCTTTCATTCTATTGCTGAAGATTATCGTTTAACTTGTGGACTTAGCGTAGGTTTAAAATTGCTCCTGTTTGCTAATGCCTTTTCCATTGAGGATAAAGAGAAAATTATTAAGAGAATAGATAACGGTGATTATCGTTTATCTACAGATATTGCATACGAAGGGGATGTTAGTTCAGGTCCTTCAATTCCTGATGCTAAGGGTAAGGCAGCTGTGAACATTTTGCATAATTTCTTTGCAACAGAAACTGTGGATAAGAATGTAATGGACTCTTTTGATGCTTTCAACAAAAAATCAAAACTTCTTTTCACACTTTAGATAAATAAATTTAAGTAGTAAAATTAATTTAATTGTTTTTTAAGAACAAATATTTCTTTTACTTTATTATTGCTCATTACTAATTGCAATTCAGTGTTCAGTGTAAGTAATTTGTTTCGCACAAAACGTGTTTAAGGACTTTAGGAAGTTTTTATATCGTCAATATTTGAAAATTCGGATATAGTGAACCCTCGGCTATAGCGAACTTCTGAACCAGTCCGTTGAGGGTTCGTTATAACGGGGTTTGACTGTATATGTTTCTACCATTTACACTGTTTGATATTCTCAAAAAAACAATTCTAAAATATTTAAATCTTATATTTTAATGGTGAAGACGAATGTATTTTAACACATCTTTACTTTCATGTGTATAATATTAAAATTTCTTGTATAATATTAATATTGTACAATTTGTTAGAAATGTATATTAATAGATATTTATAATGATAGTTACGAAGGACCACTTAGTCCCAAGTTCAAATTCAGCTTAGCACACAATGCTGGCTAATGTTTTATATATAATTCATTTGAGTAACATTGAGCTGGCTAAAAAATTATAAAGTTGTTTTCTCTTTAGGAAAGTCTAAATTAAATTTTTAGAAAATTTGAGTTTTTTTTTTTAATAAATTTATGCCTTATAAATAAATAAAATTATGCAGCCATAGCGAACGCTGCTGGGCTACAAAATTAAAGCAGTTCTCTTGTAAATGCAAAATTAGGACAATAGAAGTAAATTGCATGACTTTCGTCAACAACCAGCGTTTGCTCATGCCTTTTGATGTACTAGGACTGCTGAATCCCAGTTTCGGAAAATTTTCTCTTTTGAAAATAAGGGTCTAGTTTAATAATTTTTTTATACAAATCTTGATTATTCCTAAATTGATAGCTTTTAATTTATACCTATATCAAATAGATTTGAAAAATTAGGTATTTATATGAATTTAAAAATGGTGTGTATTGAAGGAAAAAATGGTGATCTCGTGGCGTAAAATTCTGAGATAGCGACAGGAGGGTTAAACAATAATGAGCAAACCAACTAATATTCTAAATTGGATGTTTAATTGAATACTCATTACCAACTTGAAAATGTTATTTTTCTGATTTAGAGTTCAAGAAAAGATGTTCTCTTTTATTTGAAATATTTCAAGTGCATATTGTTTGAATGGATTAGATTTTATCTGTGTTTATATACTCTTACAAGAGTATTAATCCTGAATAGAGCAAAATATATAAATTCAATACATAATTTATAATTACATTGTTTTGTTTTTTAAAAATGTAATTAAATTTCCTCTTCTAGAAGCTGGACGTTATTTCACGTATGGAAATAAGAGTGTCAGTGGACGCAAAACACAACCTTCGCACTCTTGCACATTTTGTACCTATACAACTCGTTCGGCAAGCCACTTAAAAGACCACTTACGAACCCATACTGGAGAAAGACCATTTGTATGTGAAATTTGTGGAAATAACTTTGCACGAAAATACAGCCTAAAGACACATATGCTCACTCATTCATTTCTAAGACCAGATAATGTATAGCATATACTATTTATAATGTAATTTGAAATGTATGTACTAGGCGTATACAGCATATTCTTAACTTTGAAATCGAGTTAAAAACTGTATTTCTTATTGCCTGAACTTTTATTTGTGTTAGAATGCATTTGGGAGCATGTAGCATGTTTAAAAAAAATAAGATCCCAAACAAAAGTTTTTGGTATTTTACGAATAAATGGGATGTCCTGTGAAAATGGTATAACTCGGCTGAAAAAATCCTCAATTGGAGTACATAAAAATTGCTCTGCGCGACAAGTTATATGTTTTGAGAAAAATATTAATTTTAAAAAATCTGGTGGTACAGCTTGTGTACAGGAGAAACATGACTAAGTGCCCAATATATCACAAAAGAAAAAAGTAAGCATTTTAGAAAGGTGCAATAAACAGACTCCTTTCCTCGTATAAAAGTCGGAATCTGGAAGATTATTTGAAACCTCTTCCTATGTACTAAAATAACTATACTGAATGAACATATAACAAGATGTTAGTCAACATGATGTTGTGCATGTTATATTTACCAGAACCATTTTGTCAACGAATCTGTGTAAAACTAAATTGAAGCTTTCATGGCCTCCCAAGTTTTTTTAACATGTTGATCTCAATTAGTATTTTTATCTTTCCACATAAAAATATAATAACATGATTTAATCTTCTTTCTATCAATTCACAAAGATCTTCTCATCCTCTTTTAAAGCAGCAGCGGATATGAAAACTTCAAACCCACCAAAAGTGAAACATTTTGCATCTAGTACTAATATCAAGATGTAGAATTGTTTTCAGAATTTTAATTGACCCAAGGGAAAATAGAAGTTTTTTTAAGCAAAGTATTGTGTTAGAACATTTTATTATGTGCTTTTAATTAATTTTTTTTAACTTTAAACATTGTATAATATTGTATTAAATACTAATTGACAATGAATTTAAATATACTTGTTTATTTAATTTCTAATATTCTACTATAAATATTTATATAAAACATATTTCACCAATTGTTTGGTACAACATTTCCATTTAACCAATCTAACTTATTATTTCACATATGGAAAAACATTTTAAGCTAGAAACTAACCTCTGAAATGTGCTTTTAGTTTCATCATATATCTTTTCCAAATGAAATTTAATGTTTTTAATTAATTGTTAAATAAATTAATGGAATTCAAACTCAATTAAAACTTATAAAATAAAATTATTTTATAATAAATTTGTTAAAAAAATATCACAAGTTTAAATAATATATATTATGCAATTAATATCAAAGGAAATTACATAGAGCCTTATGTTTAGAAGTATTTCTCTAAACTATTATAAAGAAAACTATAAAAAGTTTTAGTAAGAGTTCAGAGATTTAAAACTTTTTTTAAATAATTTAGTAAATTTTTTTGTAAAAAATTTTTGGTAATTTTTTTTAATAAAGCTAAATATTGTGCATATTTGTAAATATATATCAAACAAATGAAGCTTTAACCCAACTGTCGCTCAATTGATTTTTGAAAATATAAATTTGATTTTACTGCTTTAGGAGTTTAAATAATTGTTCCTGTACTTGATTAGTGTTAGTGACTTGTTAAATGTATTTTATGTAAAAAAAAAACATCAGCTTATATTAAAATTTTCTTAACCTATTTTATGTTTATCTCATTATCTACATTCCTAACCAATCAGCAATATTTAGGAGAACACCATACTTAATATATAAATTAAATACATATGTATTGTACATATTTGTGGTTAAATTCATTTAGAAAATATAATCATTGTACACTCAAACTAATATTTTATTTAAAAAAATAATGTTTTTATTATCTCTTCTAGAAAGTGCAAGTTTACAATTTTGGCCGCTGAAATATCAGAAGATATGAAAGAACCATGCATTCTTGCACATGTGGTTCCTCAACAACTCTTAAAACAATTAACTTAAAAATCACTTGAGTAAACGCATTTGAAAATAACCATTTAGTTGTGAAAATGGCTTCATACAAAAACCATAGTCTCAAGACACAAAGCAAAGGCCAGATATTGTTGTGTTGTTTAGTTTTGAAATTTCTGTATTAAAATTGTTTTAATTTAATATTAAATAGGAAACTGGTTTTATTTTTAAATACTGTGTTTGTTTAAAAAGTATTTACTATGTCTTGAAAAAAGGCTATTTAAATTTTTTTTTATCTCTTTTAGGAAGCATGAGAAATAACAGAAGAAAATATGGAAGAACTATGCACTCTTGTACATATTGTTCCTACACAACTCCTAAGACAACCCACTTAAAAGATCATTTGAGAAAACATACTGCAAAACAACCATTTATTTGTTTAATTTGTGGAAACAACTATACACTAAAGCATAACCTGAAGAGACATATGATAAGACATACCTAGGTCATGAGAAAAGCAAAGGCCTAATATTGTGCTGCATTATTTAGTTTTAAAATGTCTCTATTAAAATAGTTTTAAATTATTATTAAGTAGAAAACTGGTATTATTTTTAAATATTGCTTTTGTTAAAAAGGAATTTGTTATGTGTTGCAAAAAATTTAATTAAAAAAATAGTTTTTATCTCTTTTAGAAATCATGGAAAATAACAGAAGAAAATATGTAAAAACTATGCATTCTTGTACATATTGTTCCTACACAACTCCTAAGACAACCCACTTAAAGGATCATTTGAGAAAACATACTGGAGAACAACCATTCATTTGTTTAATTTGTGGAAACAGCTATACACAAAAGCATAACCTGAAGACGCATATGATTAGACATACCTTTTCTTAGGTCATGAGAAAAGCAAAGGCCTAATAATGAGCTGTGTTATTTAGTTTTAAAATTTCTCTATTAAAATTATATTTTAATTTAACTTTTAAGTAGAATGCTGTTATTTTTCAATACTTTTAAATGTGTTGGTTAAATCTTTAGAATTAAATGATTAAAAAATTGCAACACCTGTTGCTTTTTTTATGATGGAATTTTTCTTTACCCACTTGAAATTAACTAATAATATATAGTTTGTTTTTTTATTGGGAGTTTTTAAGCTATTTTACAATTATACTAAAAATTAGCGGTAAACATGTTAAAAAAAAAAGTGAAATCCATAATTTTTAGTAAGTCAAAATGTGTTGGTAAGTTCATGTATCGGTTATTGTACAAATTGTTTATACACAACGCATAAGACAACCCACTTACCAGAACAGTTGAGAAAGCAAATGGAGAAAGACCACTTGTCTGTCAAGTTTGTGGTAATACCTTTAAACGTAAACAGAACCTAAAGCAACGTATGATCAGACATTCATTACTTTATATCATGAAAAATGTTTAGACCTGATAACTTGTGTTTATAGTGCACTTTTAAAATATGTTTAGTAAAATCATATCTTAATTTACTATTAAGTACAAAACTTGTATTATTTTGCTCGTAAGTATTATGGCAAAAAAGTATTCATTGTGGGTTTCAAAATAATTCAGTGTGTATTATTTTAGAAAATGTAATTCTGCTTTGTATTTGTGTTTTTAAAGTAATAGAGTTTTAACCCTCTGATCAGCTATTCCAGAATTTTCCGAGGTGGGATCACCGGTTTTTCTTGCAGTATGCATCATTTTTAAATTAATATAAATACTTTATTTTTTAATATTTTTGAAATACCTTTAGTGTGGATATAAATTAAAAGCTATCTCTTTAAAAATAATAATTTTTTTTAATTGAATAAATTTTCTAAAAAAATTAATTTTAATTATTTGCCTGAGAAAACAACTTTATAAATTCTGTAATTTGCTGGTTGCTCAGATAGTTAAATGTTGTATTCCATTTTATAAATTATGTTAATAAAATATTTGTGTATTTTCCAGTTATGTTATTTATAAATTTTTATATGTATAAAGTTTGCAAGAAAATCTTTACCAAATAAAACTAAAAGATTTTAATGGGTTGTTTAAATATTTTGTTTAATACAAATTTCCAATAATGTACAGTATATTTTTAGTACAGGTTTTATAAAGTTAGTATCATAAATAAAATTAACAAATATATTATTATATTTTATGAAAAGAGTTGATGTTATAGCTAAAAATATTCCTTTCAAGTAACCTCAACTGTGAAGAAATAACTAACCTGTTGGACTTTATATATATAATTACTTCATTGCTGATGTTTTAAAATAAGATTAATTTTATATTAATAAAAATATTCTATTATTTCTTTGAATTTTGTTAGTAAAATGATATTGCATTATTTTACAACATCATTTTGTTAAGTATTAATTATTTGAACATTTAAAATTTTTGGGTCAATATGTAAAATTTAACAAACTATCTATTATCTTTGTTTCTGTTTTTTGTTTGTCATTTTTTAATAAAAAAAGATAACATATATATAGTTAACGCATAGGCATAATTTTACTAACAATGATTTAAAACAAAACCATTATATTTATAAACCGATATTTTCACTTCCGAAAACCAAATTAAAATAATTTGTTACCTCTTTCAGATGCCATGAACTATTTCCTTTTGGCGAACAGAAATATGGGAAGAAAATACGGAAGGCTCTTGAAATGTTGCACATATTGTTCTTACTCGACTATTCATTCAAGCCACTTCAAAGATCACTTGAGGAAACACACTGGAGAACGTCCATTTATTTGTAAATTTTGTGGGAATAGCTTCACACAAAAACAGAGCCTCAAAACCCATATGATTCGACACTTACCTCAAATGCCAGAAAACATATAGTGGGGTATTTAAAGGATTTATTTTGTTCTTGCTTTATGTTATAATTAGTTTGTGTATTTTTTTTTATTAGTAATTATTTTAAAGAAAATAATTTTTTCAAATATTTTATTTTAGCTTTTCACCAAAAGCTATGTGCTTATTGTCAATTACTGTAATATAAATTTTAGCATTATTAAGTTGAGTTTTTTGTTATGCAAAGCTCTTGGTTGATTATGATATGTTTTTGAAGAAAATTTTCCTAAAATTATAAATAGAATCATTAGTGTACACTTATTCTTTGAAATGGTTTGCTAATATGTAGTTTATGTTGAATTATAATTTAAATGAGGTATATATGAATCTTTACTGCTGCTGCAAAAATGTCATATGTGTCATATTATGTGTGCCATATTACTACTTCAAAGGTAAAACAAGGTGGTTTTAAACATATTTTTCTCCATTTTTTAATATGTTACAGTTCACAGTTTTTTCCTCACATAATGGGTATTTAATCCCAAAATAGCTACATTTTCATCATAAACGATTTATTAAAAAAAATGATAGAGAGGCCTTGGAAAAACTCCATACTAATATGTAATATAAATTAGTAAAATTCCTTCCTGTAAATGTATACAGTTCTTCAGCTTTACAAAATATAGTATTTGATACAATGTTAGTATTTGATACATGTTACACTTATTAAATTGTTATAGTTTTTATAATTTCTTAATTATATTATTTATTAATTTAAAGGTAAGAAGTTACTTCAGAGTTTTTTTTATATTATTTAAATTTAATGAAATCTCAGAAAAATTCAAGTGAATTGATCATTAAATTACTTACCAGTATGTAAAAACATACTTGGAATTTCTTATAATGTACTTTGTGTTTGTAATTTCGGAAATGGTTGAGAAAACATACTGGGGAAAATGCCTTTCAGAAGTAGCTCTTAAGAAAGTGTTTGAATTCTCGTGTTTAATATGTGTACAGATATTAACTGTTCTATGTGATTGTAATGCATCAAAACCATCCATCTGAATTTAAACTAGTCAACTTGTACAGATTGGATGATAGTTTTGTATATTTTAGGTTGGTTTATATAATGGAATCTATCCCATTTGATATTTATTGTATCCTGATGTTAAATATGTATGATTTAGTAAAAACAAAATACATTACTACCTATATTATTTGTAGTACATCTCATTTCAAAAATTCTGAATCTTAGCCAGTAATACCAGTATGTATAATGTTTTCTTAATCCTCATGGAATGATAATTTTTGAATTTTTTTATGTATTTTCTTAATCCTCATGAAATGATAATTATTAATATCTTAATTGTTTTTCAGTTTCCATATTATATCATCCAAAGAAAAAGTTTTATTAACTTTATTTTCTTTAGTGCCAATTTTATATTATTGCTTTACTTAAATATTTGAAACTCCCTTTTATTTAGGTTCTTTATATTCTGTTCATAAAACCACAATACTCATTCTACAGCTGTACATACTGTCCATATTAAACTTCCTGTAAAAGTCATTTTACTGACCATGTTAAAAAGCATATTGATGAACACCCCTTTGTGTGCTAGATTTGTGACAAAGATTTCACACAGAAGCAAAATCTCAGTAAACACTTGAGGAAACTTTCAGAGAAAAATCGTATGTGCAATTTATGTAAAAAATAATGTTTCGAACTGAGGAGTTGATGATGCTTCATGTTGAAAAAAGTCACACTGATTTAGTATAAACTTATAAAATACAATTTACATTAGTTTCTTCTTTGTTATGTTAGCAAAATTTAAGAAAATAATTTACATTTTAATGGTAAATTTAGTTTTTCAATTTTATTATAGGTTATTAAAACTGAATGCCTGTGTGAATTTTTTTTAAAAAATTTTTTTATTTCAAAACTACCCATATGCCAAATGTGCCTCTGATTGTATTGATTACATAAATATCGTCTGTTAAAGAGGATTTTTTTCACAATATGTTTGAAATTTCCATAATATTTACCAATATAAAAAAACAATAATTAGCAATTAGTTGTTAATTTTTAATAAATTGTTAATTATAAGGAATTTGCATAAATTTTTTAAGATATTAACAATTTTTGATAGAAAATTTTGACTCTGAGGGAGAGCTTGAAAGCCCCCACCCCTCCCTTTACTACGCCTATGGTAGAAGAACATGAAATTTGACAGAGTGAGGAACTTTGTTGAAGTGTGACATAGGGTGAAGTGATAGTTTGTTACATGGGGGGGGGGGTCAAAAATATGTATAAAAAAGGTGTGACCTCATTTATGGATGACCTCTTGGCATAATATATATAATATGAAAGTACTAATGAATTAGAATAGTAATGCATTTGAAATCTCTTATTAGTTTCCCTATTACTTTTGTTATACTCTGCTTAAACAAGCAATATTGATAATCAGTGTAATTTATTCTTTAATCACTAGCATAATTCCATCCTTTTTGAAAACAGATTGTATTCGTATTACTTTGTAGTAAATACTTTAGTAATCAAACAAAAATGTTTCTTTTACAAGTTACATAATGAAATTGTAATTACTCTAAGGAAAGTTACTTTGTATCTTTTAAGCATTGTTAAGTATTTATATTCTTTAAGCAACTTAAGATAAATTTTATGTAAAGTATAATAAATAATTGGTAACTAAAATAAAATGTGGTGTTTGACAATTTCTTCTTCTATTTAATGTTGTGACTTATAATTTTATTGTCCAATAATATTTTATTTTAATTGTCTAAAATATGTTTTTAAACATTTAAAATTAAGAAATACAACTGTTACTTTATTTCATAGAAAATATCATACATCATATTTAGAAAAATCCCCTATAGTTCCATCACTAAAATTTCAAAAAATAATTTTTAATAATTGTCTGAAATACTTTAAATTTGAGAAATATATACAAGCACATTTAGCATTAAAAACAAGTGTAAGTCCAAATACAATATTTTTTTTATTATTAAATGGTATACTGTTTAATTGTAATTTTTTTTTCTTTAAGAAATTATAGTTTTATTTTTCTGTATATATGAAGTTGTATTAGAAAAGAAACTACTATTAAAAATTTAAATGCTTTTGTTATAAGGGACATTTAAGCGTTTCCAGATTTTAATACTCAATGATGTCTATTTCTGAGAGTATTTAATTTAATACTATTTTATATAAAAATATTTATTTCCATAATTAGCGGCTTATATATTAAATATTATGAATGTGAACTCAACAAAACATTTGATTTGGCCAAATTTTTATTAGAATTCTTATTGTATGTCAATAGTTTGCTTTTGCTGCAGTGTGGCAATAGAATGTTATGTAGCTAAACTATGACTGGTTTTATAAACACCTTTTTAAGTATATTCAATTCTTTTATTTTATCAAATATATTTTTTCTTATAGTGTTCTTGTTCATATTTACAGGTACTAAGCCAACCAAATGCTTACGCATTGCAGCTTATTCCGATATTGAAAACTGTAACGCTACTTTTCATGGATGTAACTTTTGCCAATATGTGACTTTATATAAAAAGGATTTGGTAAAACATCTACGGATCCACACTGGAGAGCGTCCTTTTATCTGCAGTTTTTGTGCCAAAAGTTTTACCCAAAAAACAAACCTTCAGAGACACATGTTATTGCAGCATTGAATTTGTATTAGTAGTACACACTATTTATAGACTCACAGAAAGTAATTGTAATAGATAATGATATTTTAGCAGAATCCATTTCAAAGAACCTTATTCATTTTTTTGTACATCTGATTGTAATAAATAAATGGCATGTTTTATCTACTGATAAAAAGTAGTTTAAATTTACTAAATGTAGAAATAAAATATAAATTTGATGTAAATCTATTATCTATTATTTTACATTTATCATATTATGAATGTTATGACACTTTTTGCTACAGGCTCATGCAACTTTATATTATAATAACAATCATGTAATAACTTTTTTTTATTATTTTAGGTCACTCTAACGTTCCATATCAAGGAACACATTTAACAACATTTTTTATCGACTTTTTATATTAAAAAAGCCTTTGCTAACACTTTATATTTATGAGTCTGCAATCTAAAAATACTATTTACTATCTCTAACATACTTTGCTGCTAATTTGTTTTAGAAATAAATTCGAATTTTTGCAATTATGTAAAAAAAATTAGTGCCTGGCACTTTCCTCTTCTATTCGACAAGTCGTGATTTGTAATTTAAATATAAAATCATTTTCATATCATTATTCAAAATATATTTTTTGTGTTTCAACTAAATAAAATTTAAGAAATGCAAATTTTTTTATTAAGAAATCTAGGCCATTATTAAATTGAAGAAAAACTTCTAAAGTTCCCACATTAAAATTGTAAAAAATGATAATTGCCTGAAATATTTTAAATTTGAGAAATATGTGAAAACACATTTAGCGTAATAAAATAGGTTATATATAATTATACTTTTTTTAATGATATGCAATTTAATTGATTTTTTTATTAAGAAATGATAGTTTTGTATTAGAAAACAATCTACTATTAAAATTTAAAATACCTTTGTTGTATACAAAACATTTAGGGTTTTGAAAATATTTAATACTCAATGATGTCTATTTCTGAGAGTATTTAATTTTATACAAAAAATATTAATTAACTTAATTTTCTTGTTTATATATAAAATATTCATGAATGCAAAGTTCAATAAAATTAGCTGAATTTTGATCAAAATTATTATGTATGTTATCCACTTTCTTTTGCCACAGTGTGACAATACAATATGTTGTGTAACTAAACCCGAATAATGGCTGTTTCTATAAACACCTCTTTTTTGTATATATACAATTCTATTATTTTATTAAATATACATTTTCTTATACTGTTCTTATTCATATTTACAGGTGCTCTAACAACTAAAAGGCTAGCCACTACAACTTATTGTAATAGCGAAAACTTTACCGCTACTTTCCATGGATGTAACTATTGCCAATATACGACTGTGTATAAAAAGGATTTGGTAAAACATCTAAGGACACACACTGGAGAGCGACCTTTTATCTGTAGTTTTTGTGCCAAAAGTTACACCCAAAAAACGAGCCTCCAGAGACATATGTTGTTGCAGCATTGAACATTTGTATTATTAGTGCACACAATTTATGGACTCACAGAAAGCAATTGTAATAGATAATGATATTTTAGCAGAACCCATTTCAAAGAATCTTATTCATTTTTTATGTTCAGCTTATTTTAATAAATAAATGGCATTTTATCTGTTGATTTTTTTAGAGTATTTTAAATTGGCTAAATGGAGAAATAAAATTTACATTTGATGTAAATATATTCTCCATTTTTTTATTGTGAATCTTTTGAAACTATTTTTGACATGCTCAAGCAACTTTATAGCACACAGTTGCATGGCATATAATTATTTTTTCCTTTGCATTTTAGTATTAATTGCATTTCTTATTTTTGCAGAAGACAACATTTTTATTTTCTATACATATCCATAATCATAAAAAAAATAACTTATTTTATTTCAGATCATTCTAACATGCTGTATCCCATAACACAATAAGTTATTGCATAAATAAAATTTAAAAAAATTTATTAGAAAATATTTAAAATTTGTATTGTGTGATGCTTGTTTCAGAAATAATATCCTTTCTTTGTTTAGTTACTATTGATTCAAGTTATTTTTTATCAATTTTCCTTTTGTATAAGTATAAGCCTTGACACTTTACATTTATGAGTCGCCAATAGCCCACTGTGCATCTCTAGTGTGACGTTAATTAATCATTACATTTATAAGGGGACCCTAAATCTGCAATCTAATAATACTGTTTACTTACTCTGACATACTTTCCTACTAATTTGGTTTAGAAATAAATTTGTATAATCACAATTATGTAAAAAAAAAAATCACTAATATAATTTGCTGTTTCTGTTATTTGAACATTTGGGTAAAAAAATATCTCAATATACACTGAATTTTAGAAATATTTAATAATTTTTAATGTGTTATCGTTCACTTTTTAAAATTATTTGACTTCTGAAATTTTTTTCAAAGCATTGATTTGTCAGTTTAATATACAAGAATTAATTTAATTGCAATAGCATACATATAATGGGAGCTACACTTACTTTGAAATCGTTATCCAACTCTGTTAAAGTCAACAAGTTTTAAATATACAATCTTTTAAATGAAATTATAAAAGCATTCTAAAAAATGCAATAGTAATTTCTTTACAAATATTATATTTCTATATTATATTTTTTAGGTGTTAGCAACCTAGAGAAAAGGAGTTACTTTATCAGTGAAATTAGGAATGCTCCTAGAAGCAATAAGACTCAAGCTTATCCATGTCCCTACTGTAATTATAATGCACCCTTCAAAAGTATATTAGTTAAGCACCTGAGGATTCACACGGGTGAAAAACCATTCACTTGCAATTACTGCGGAAAAGGTTTTGCACAGAAAGAAAATCTATTGCGTCATCTGCTTTCACATTCATCTAATGTGTAAATAATATTTATGTCTAACATGTCACAATTACTTTGTTTATTAAATAATATTTATGTCTAACAGTCGCAATTGCTTTGTTTATTAATAAAATTTATAATTTGAACTTTCATTTCAAACATTGTTGTACATAAGTAATCCAGTATGATATGTGTTTTATAATACTTGTCAAACATATTATATAAATGTATTTTTTTTGTTAACCATTTGATTTCTGTGTGTACCCATTTTAAAGATTCATTTTAAAAATTTAAATGTTCAAGAATTAGTGTTTTTTTGGGGGATGGCTGATTTTTTACTTATTATTTCTTAATTAAAGCACTTATACAAAATCCGATCACTTATTAAGCAGAAATCGATGCAAAAAAATCTGGAAGAAAAAAATATTTTGAGAAATTCATTAAATCTTCGATTCGGTCGTTAGCCAATAGTGTTAGACCTGTATCCTGCATATTAAACCATAACATCTTTTTTTTATCATCTTTGTTTCATGTTGTTACATTGTTAAGTTTGCATTGTTTTATGTTGTTACATTATTAAGTTGTTTTACATAGAAAAAAAAATCATAACATTTATTATTAAAAATTTAAGTTAACATTCAAGTAACAAGTATTAAATTAAATATTATATTAAAGTATATTTTATTAAAAATGTTTCAGTGAAAAATCTCTAGTATGTAGCTAGCTACTTATAATTATAAATGTGCATATTTGAACTTTTTGTAGTATAGTAATTTCTTTTTGATAATAAATATAAATAAATTCATTTTTGTAATAAATATAAATAAATTCATTTTTGTATTAAATATAAAAAAATTCACTTTTGTAATAAATTTAAAAAAATTAATGCACAATAAGGGATTGTTGTATTTTATTCTTAACTATATTTGTATTGAAATACACTTATCTCTAATACTTTCCTTTTCCAAACAAAATAAATGAAATTTTACTTGTATATTTAAAACATTTATTTTCATTTTCACAGAAAATTGCTCACTGAAAATTGTATACGATTCTATTAAATTCCTTCTACTTAGAAAAAAATTATTACTTATATAATTTTTACTTGAATTGAAAGGATTTTGCAGATGTTTATTAAGATTCAGTTCTTATTTTTTAACTATTATTTAACATTACATAACTTTTAACTGATTTCACAGGTGAAAACAAGGGGTATTCTGAAGCATCTGAGCGATCCACATATCCATGCACTTATTGCCCATATGTTGCTAAATTCAAAAGTCATTTTACGCAACATTTGAGGTGTCATACTGGAGATCGGCCTTTTCTGTGTAGGCTTTGTGAGAAGAGCTTCACAACGAAACAGAATTTGAAAAGACACTTTATTTTACATCAATACAATGCTAATTTCTGAATTTATTTATGTCTAAAAAATTAATGTGTTACATATGTTAATAGTACTATCTTTTTTGCATACATACATTTGGAACTTTAAAATGCATGTTTTAAAAAACTTTCATTCAAAATTGTATTATTTTCCATCACATGTGGAACTTTCGGTATTTTAAATATTATTTTACACTTTGTATATCATTTAATTTTTCTTAGCAACTGTATATACAGTTGCAGTTTTGCATATTGTACTGCTTATGTTGTTTTAAAATAGTTACTTTCTACTCTATGCTGTTTTAACTTTTTATGTTTAATGAATTATGTACTTGGATTTTTGTGAAATTTAAATATTTAAGATTTTTACTGTTTTCTTTCTTAAATAGTTGGAAATAAAACAAATATTTATGAAGACTGTCATTTCTTATTTCTTGACTATATATTTTGAAATGTTTATTTTGTTGAATATTCAAGTGCATTTTCCTCTTGTTATCATGTTTTTTATACATAATATATTTTACTTTGCATATTACTAAGTCTCTTTCTTACAACTGAGTTATTTTGAAAGACTGTCATACTGCTTAAAAATGTAGCTATTTTAATATCTTGTCAAAGTTAACAGTAAATTTCATCTTTAACTAAATAAACCTCGTAATTGTTCCTATTGGTAAAGCTCTAAACACATTTGTAAGTAAGAAGGAGACTGTAGTTTGTTAATTTGTCTTTCTATACATTAATCTCAAATAAGATTGTCTTCTAAATTTAAAAAAAGCATTTGACGTTGTCTGAAATTTGTTTGTGTTCATTTCTCTGTCGTATGTTATTAACATGCGAGTTCCCTTATCCACATGATCTGTGTTTAATCCTTTATAAATTATTAGTGATTTTTAATATAAAATTGCTTTTTTTATCCATATTTAAGTATTTTTATATGTTATTTGTTTGTATAATTTTATTCTGCTAGAATGATGATAGAAAATTAAATGTGCTTTGAATTTATTGATGTTTTTTTGGGGCTCTTCCATAAAATTCTTTAAAAAATTGAAATAGCTTGTTTGCACATTCGATAAAAACATAACACTCTAGAACTGAAATGTTTCGTTTGAAGCTTGGGGAGATGCATTGGAGAGAAAGTTGTTGTATGTGGAATTCCGACTAATCAGAAATCTAATGGTAGGCAATTGCATCATGAGATGAAATTGGTTGGTTGCTTTGGGACTGGAAAAAATCAGTTTATAGGAAAGGAGCGATATTCAAAGTTAAAGAAAATTACTAATTAAAGTGATAGTTGAAAAAGGGGTGAAAATAAAGACATCAAAAAGAAATTATTTTAAATTAGGTAATAGAAAATATATTACATATATACCCATGTCTATCTATATAACTTTAAACATTTCTTTGATATTATGATTATTTGCTCATTATTGATGTTTTTTTATTTCTCATAGGTACATCCCCTGATTTGCTTGCAGAATCTGGAGAATGTAGTCGATCCATATATAAATGCACTTATTGTTCATATACTGCGTGGTTCAAAAGCCATTTTGCTCAACATATGAGATCGCACACAGGAGAGCGCCCTTTCTTATGTACGATTTGTGGAAAAGGATTCACTCAAAAAACTAATCTAGCCCGCCATCAAATTTGCCACAGGTAGCAAGACTTATTTCCACCAAAAGATAGAAATCAGCCATTTTGGAAATACACTACTTAGCATTGTCTGGGTGGGCCTTGGGGCCTCCTTTGATGAACAATATCTTGTTTAAAATATAGTTATTACTCTTTCTTGTAATGTGAATATTGTTGATTGATTCAAAAACACACTTTTAGAGGTATGTTGTGTTGACATAACATTCTGTTATGTAAATATTTCTTTGCTTCTGATGGTTAGTAAAAGGTTGGATGAAGTTTTACAATTTGTTATTAATGCTGACATATTAAGCAAATATAACATTAAAAAAAATCTGACTAAAATGTAAAAATTTGAATTTTCTATTTCAGGAAACTTATTAGTCTAAAATGCCTATTATCAATTAATTGTTAAAATTAGCATGTATTTGGTTATAGCGTACTTGAATCTTACAAAAGTCTGGCAAAATTTCAGTATTTTGAGGGAAGATTTTGCTGACTTTGAAGATGAAAATTTCTTTGCAGATTCTAATTTTGAATTGTTCCTTCTGACTTAGTTTAAGTTGAGAAATTATTTATTTATAATTTTTTAAATACTGGAAACTTCAATTCAAATGTTAACTCTATTCCATAGCAATTTCTTATTTTGATTGTTGATAAAAAAAAAATATTGTTTTCCTTTTGCCTAGATTTTAGTTTTTAAAATAATTTATGTTGCGTTTAGAAATGTATTCAAAATCTCATACATAAATGTATTACTTTCTAGAGAAAGTGTGGAAACTTTTCAATGAAATTGGACATTCTGGGCAAAATGACTGCAACACTAAGAATCTTTTCAAGAATGTTTGTTCTCACTGTGGATATATTGCTCCCTTCAAAGGTGCATTGGTAAACCACATAAGGATACACACTGGAGAGAAACCCTTCTTGTGTAAACTTTGCGGGAAAAGTTTCAATCAGAAACAGAATTTAACCCGTCATCTCATTAGCCACAGACATCAAGAATTAAACTCATAAATGATTTTTTTTTCTTATCAGAGGTATTGTATCTTCATGTTTATCTTTAAAATGACAATTTAAATGTCAATTTAATTCCAGCTATATGTGTCAAAATTAAGATTACTTTCTGGAATGTTGATTCATAAGCTTTTGGATAATGGTATGGATAGATATTCAAATATTGTAATAATGGCAGTTTATCATGGCATGAACTTGAACAAGGGAAATATTGCATTAAGGAATAAAAGAAAATTGAGTCAATCCGTACAATAAGAATGTGCAGTTTGTTAGAGAAATGGAATAATTTAAAAGTTATGTATGACAACATGTATATATGAAATATAAGGACTGTCCTTGGCAACATATCAAAATTTAGTTATAAGATCCTTGTACAAGTTTATGTATGATATTCATTAAACTTGGTTACCCATTACCTTTGTATATAAATTCCACAAGAACTTTTTATTCAACTTTTGTATATTCTACTTATTAAAATTCGTACCTGTAATATTTTTTTTTCATTTAAGGGTTTTGTTCAATTGAATTTGAAACGATAAAACTAAGGTCATAATCATTATAAAATTAGTTAATTTTCTTAGTGTTTGTCAAGAGAAGATATTTTTTTTTTAATATTACTAATTGTTATGATTAGGATAATCCTTTTGTAATGTAGTCCAAAGAATATTTATATTATCTGTGCTTGTCTGCATTAGTAAATATGATTATGAACTGTTCAACATATGCACAATGACAATGTAGTACTTAATGTATCAAAACACTTGCACTATCATTGTTGTTTAGTATTTTGTATCCAAATACCGAGTTCAAACTCTAGAGTTTGTTATTCATATCAATTTGTATATAGTTGTCTATTTAACCCTTTTAAAATGATAAATGAATATGTGTACCTAATTAAAAGATTTTACTGTTTCCAAAGAAATTTTCTTTTGACATACGAAACACGAAAACTAAAATTATGTGTGTACAATTTGCCCAACGTTTTTTTTAAATGACTTTTTTTAAAGCTATTTTTAAATAAAAGAAGATTATTAATCTCACTTTTTATTTGGAATTCAGTGTATTGTAAGAAAAGAAAACTTTTAGCATTGGAATAAAAATTAATACTTTTTGTGCTATTAAATGTATTGTTTGAAAGAATAAATGTCTAATTGTGTGTTTTTGTGCATGCTAAATTTGTATCACTTTAAAAATTAATTCGCTAGTCAATTTTAGCATAAATTTAGTTCAATAGTTCACATTAATACAAAATTATACATATGGTGTGCTTGATGGTAGCTTTCATAAATACATTCATTTGAAATTGTTTTTGTTTTAAATAAATATATATTGAATATTGTGGGCCTTTGAAGTTTAAAACTTGCTTCTTATGTTCTATTTTAATAATAATTTATTAATTATAAGCAATTGAAGTTTTAACATACGAATTTCTAGATTAGAAGAAAAGTTCTAAAATTTTGCTACCTAATTTTGTCAAGAGTGTATATGTCTGTTGTGGATATTCAGATGTTTATAAAAGGCTTAACAAATCTATTCAGAATTGATACCGGAAAATAACTCTTCGTGTGTTAAATTTGTTGAAAATGTTTCACAAAATTGTCGCTTAAAATGGCGTGAGGAATTTGTATATTAGTTTTATTTTAACATTGGTGGCATGCAAGGAAATGTATATTTTATATTACCAAAAAAAAAAATTTAATTTCAATCACTAATTTATTAATACGACTAGATTTGTATACATTATATTTATCACACAAAACAAACAAGGCATGTAAAAAAAGATTTTCATTTGCCGTTCATTTTGATTAAATATTTTCTGCAAATTTAATACAATGTTTTTTACTTTGCATTATGTTTCACTTTTAGATACTACATTTATTTATAAAATTTCTGCTAAGTTTATAAATGCAATCAAAACTTTATGATAAAATCTGTTATTTTTTTCAGAGAGAAGTTTCAAAACTTTGAAGAACATTAGAAAAGTAGAGATTTTCAATCAAACTGAGAAGGGCAGCCCTTATAATAATGTGTGCAATTACTGTGGATATGTTGCTACTTTCAGAAGTGGATTGGTAAACCACATAAGAATACACACTGGTGAACGTCCTTTTGAGTGTGCAATTTGTAAGAAAACCTTCATTCAGAAGACTCATTTAAAAAGACACATGATATTGCACTTATAAAAGTTAATGAAAAATGTGTGCTTATAGTTTAATTATATGGTAATGGGTATTCATACTATATATATGGGTATGTTTAAGGCAAGTAAGCTACTACTTTTTGTTAAATATATATTGTTCATTGGGTAACAACTACTTTATTATGAGAGATAGCAAGTATGTAATATTGTATTATAAAGTTGGTCAATTGATCTTAAATTTCCTAGTTTTTCTTAAATTGATTTTTAAAAAATTAAATTAGTTGGTTGCATAAAAGTGCATTTAAATTGATATTTAACTGATTTTAAAAATATGTATAAAAAACTTAAGCATTTATAATTTCTTTTATAAGCAATATAAAAAAAAAATTATTGTGTTGTCCAAAATCATTTTATTTTTCAGAATGTTCTCTTAATTTTAGTGTCAATAAGGATGTTATATCGATTTTAAACATGATAAAATTAAGTTTTAATAACATTATTTACTTTTTTTTCCATTTTAAATCTTCATGCACATCTTTTAGCTGAAAACTATACAAAACATTTATGTTTTTATTGTTAACCATGTTTTATTTGAAATTAGCTAAAATCTGCTATACTCTTGTAAGGTTGAAGTAACTAATTTGCATGAAAGTGCTCACAGATACATAATTCTATGAAGTTTTGTCAGAAACTTGCTGGAAATTATTAGTGTTTGTTGAAAATGACACAAAAATGTCATGATTACAGAATTGTTTGTTATTTAAAAAATACTTCATTATCTATCTATTCATTATGATTACCCTTGTGAACTGTGAAATATTTTTTATATATGTAGTCTTAGGAAAATATGCTATAAGTAATATCTGTTATAGTATGTTAAAATACTTGTTTATAGTATAAAAGTAAAGTTTTCTTTTGAATTTTGTCTAACATTTATATGCCATTATTAATAAAATGTAACGTTCCCTTGAGGTTTTCAACTTACCTTGAGTTTATCAACTCTATTATGGGTAGTTTGATTGCCTCACTGGGATAAACTTAAAGTAATACATTTACGTCAGGTACTTTTAATGATAAATTGAATATCTATGCATATTTTTGTATTCTTTTGATTGTGTTTTTAGTATTATTAACTAATATGATAAAAATTGCTTTTTTTTAATTTGACATTCAATATCCAATTCTACTTTTGAAGAAGGTTTATAAATTATATTTTAAATGTTCAAACTTTAAAAAATGTCCCTGATGCACATAAATATTTTTTAAAAATTAAAGAAACATTAAAAAAAAATTTCATTCCGCTATTTTCTGTACTTAGTAATTGTAGTGGAAATTTCGTTACATTTATATTACAGATATTTTATAATTGAATTTCAGAAAAAATATAATTGTTTATCGCAATATCATGTTTTGGGGAAACCAGCACGTATTTTAAAATTTAATACTTTACGGCTAAATTTTGTAGAACTGTTGCTTGATTTAAATAATTACTCTTGTGTGAATTTCATCTTGTACTTCAAGTTTTAATGAGTTGTATTTAACAAGTGCACAGTGTTATTTAACACAAATGTAGTTAAGCTTAAAATTTTTGTATTAAATGTAGACCAGGAACAACAAAAATATAAATGGATTTTAGAAGCTTCACACCAGGCTTAATATTCTATTGCAGTTTTGCTTGTTTATAAAATGCTTAAAATTTTAATTCTGCAGAACCAATATTTTAAATACATAATACTCAGTCTTAAATATATATGTTCTAAATTAGTTGATAAAATTAGCAATAAATTTAAAATGAATGTTACTATTCTCAATTTATTATATGTATATAGAAGGTGTGTATTTTATGTATAGTAAACTGTGTATCTGACTTAAAAATAAAATAAATTATGTAAATTGGGATTCTTTATATAAATCAGATATATATTTTTTGTATATAAAATTAATGTAATTCCAAATGGTTTATAGTTACTTTTGAAAATTAGGTAGGTATACCACTTAAAATGGATGCAATGTTTAATCTTCAGAAGAATGAAAATATAAAAGTTTATATTACTTATTTTTTACTCTCATGCACTTATCAAAAGTTTTTTTTTTGTATATAATTTTACTGTAATATTGTAAAAAATAATGTTTTGTTAAAATTCATTTGATTGCAACACTAATTGAAAAATTGATCATGGCTTTAAAATATAGGTATATATTTTGTTAATTCTCAATTTTCATTTCTTTTAAACATAGTGTATTATATGTACTAGATATTAAAATATATATTTAATGGGTTTTTAGGTTATTCACCCTGTGAGGCAAACAAGAGTGGATCCTATTCATGCCCCTGCTGTGAATATACAACCAAGCGTCCAAGTCATATGAAGCGACATTTTAGAAAACATACTGGGGAAAGACCTTTTGTATGTGACCTCTGCAGTAGAGATTTTATACAAAAAGAACACCTGACACGCCATTTAATTTCACATCATTGGTCAAAGTGAAAAGCACTCTTTGTGTATTATATACTGAAGTTAATTTTAGTTTCTAGGGACCCAGTCCGACGCTCGTGAAGTGAGGTCGTGTTTTCAAGAGGCTCCTGTCCAGTTCCCGTGTTCGAGCTCCCGAGTGCCCCGCGCACGGTCGTGTTCCCGCCGGCGATCCCGAGTTGGTTTATTGTATGACACTGGGTTGCAGCCTTTTTCAAGGCTAATCATTAGCGATCGGTGGTGCATTTAAACTAGCGAGAAGCAGAAGTTGCAGCGTGTAGCAGATCAAGGTGTAAGATCTAATTCTTTTTAACAAACGTAAGTCCGAGGTCTCCGATGGTAGCGTAACTCTACAGAGCGGTTCCCCGTTTCTTAGGTGAAACTACCATTAGCTGCCAATTCCCCGAAGGGTGGTTTGGTACGCTTTCTGTTTGCCCGGCAGTAGTATATTTTTCTATCTAGGCTTGGCTCTTGGTAAAACGCCATGTCCTCTCCTCCTTCCACAACCACTTCGGATTCCTCTTTAAGGGTCCCTCAGGCTGAAGTGGTTGATTCCTTTTCAGTGGTAGGGAATGTTAAGTTAGGCACCTCGGCTCCCGGTGGGAGTTCGACGATTTCTATTTCAGAAGGAGTTTTTGGAGATAAACTACACAACGTAAGTGATGAGACTCCCGTACTGAGCTCACAGGTCAATCTTTCAGGTTTAGCGGAAAACGATGGCGGAGTAAGTGTAGCGACTCCCGGTGGGAGCTCGCAGATTGATTTTTCAGGCGGCAAGAAGTCCCTTGGAGGCCCAGACGGCCAAGTAAGTTCGGCGACTCCCGGTGGGAGCTCGCAAGGTCTTTCCACAGGTATCCTAGTACCAGACGAAGAGAACTTCTCGGCTATAGAGAAGTTAGCTTCGGCGGAAAAAAAGTACAAAGCGCTTGTTTACAAAAGTCAATTTGATGGATTATGCGAAAACAACCAGGTCGTAGAAGCTAGAGAGCTTCGAGACTCGTTGTTATACGAGGTTACTGCCCTGGGTATCCACAAAGCGCAGGTTAGGGAAGGAGGTGAAAAGGAGTTCATTACTCCTAAGAAGACATTCAAACGGACTCGGGACTGCGTCAGCCCCGAGCCTTTGGAGGTCACCAACAAATTCGCCGCCATTGCGGTCGAAGACACCACAAACAACATGGATACTAGCGATCAAACACCCTTTACCGACGCCCCTAAGGCAAACCCTAATAAAATCCCCCCCATAGTAATTACAAATCCAAAGATAAACTGGAAGGAACTAGCCAAAACCCTGAAGACTGCTGGCTTAAGCAACTTCAGCGGTAAGGCCTCGGGCGAGACCTTAAACTTAAAGGTCTCAACCGCGATTGAGTATAGGATTGCTACGCATGTTCTGGATGAACAGAACATACCGTACCATACCTATAAGTTGAAGGAAGAACGTACGCTAAAAGCTATCTTGAGGAATGTTCCAGCGGACATAAGCGCCGATAGTATTAAAGAAGAGCTAATGGATCAGGGTTTTGGTATAAAAACCGTCTTCCAATTTTCAAAAACAAAGGACGGCTACAAGGTACCCCTCCCCGTATTTTTCTTGGAACTGCACAATACCCAAAACAATAAGCGAATCTTTAACGTAGACGAACTCATGAACCTAAAAGTTCACGTGGACACCTACAGAAAATCAAAACAACCTACGCAGTGTCACCGATGTCAGCGTTTTGGCCACGCCCAGTCGGGCTGTAGGAACCCGGTACGTTGCGTGAAATGTGCGGGTTCCCATCTTACAGCTGAGTGTCACACCAAGGGCCGCATTGATTCGCCCAAATGCGCCCTTTGTGAAGGACCTCATACTGCTAATTTCCGAGGATGCCCCATGTATCCCAAGAAAAACACTGAAACCGACGAATTCGTCGATCACAACAGACACAACCATCACACCAGAGGCTCCGCCCAGAATGATAGCCACACCCCTTCTGCAAACCCCGCCCCCTCAGTCGTGAGACCCGGGGTCAGCTATTCAAACGCTGTTGCACCACCACCAGCACCCACTCAGATTACCATTCCACCAGCGCCTTCTGCGCCCACTCAACAGACACAACAACAGCCAATACAGCAGGACCAAGCAGAGGAAGAGAGCATTTTCGATTATATTAAACAATTTCAGAGTTTCATGAAATCGTTTAATCTAAAGGGTATCCTTACTATTTTAAAAAGTACCGCAAATAAGTTTAAATCGGCAAAGGGTATCATGGCCAAATTAGAAGTAGGGTTTAGCGCCTTTGAGGAGTTAGTCAGTATGTTAAATTATGAATAATAAATTACACCACAGGGGAACTCACACTTTTACACCCACATTTTACACGGAAGTAGGTTTTGCAAATTTAAATGGGCTTAGGAAACAGCTAGTGGAACTTAAAGATTTCATAATGGAAAAGAACTTAGATATAATGATGGTAAACGAGACGCACCTTCGTCCCAGTGACAATGCGAAAATAGCTAACTATAAATTATTTAGGAAAGATAGGTTAATTAATAAAGGTGGAGGAGTGGCCATTTACATTAAAAGCAGCCTTAAATGCACAGAGTACATGCTCCCAACACTTAACACCATCGAGGCTTGTGCCGTAGTACTGGAAAACGAAAACTTCGGAGAAATCCTAGTTATTTCGGTCTACAACCCACCAAACTCCAAAATCGGAGCAGACGACTTGACAGCCCTATTAAACACTGGACTACCAACCATTCTAGCTGGCGACTTAAACGCCAAAAATACCATTTGGGGCTGTCGAGCTAACAACAGAAACGGCATTACACTTAGAAAATACATACTGGATCACGGCGTCTCTATCGCCGCCCCAGATGAACCCACACACTATCCAGGCACTCTCACGCACAGACCAGACATATTAGATATAATGCTCCTAAAGGGCATACCATCAAACCCAACACTTAAAGTACACAGCTGCTTAAATTCAGATCACAACCCTGTCACATTCACTTTTTATGGCCTCACCCAACCACCAGAAGCAACCAAATTTACAACAAACTGGGAAAGATTCCACTCTATTTCGGACGTAAATCTAATAGTAAACCCAAATATGAGAACAATAAATCAAATAGATGAAGCAATTGTAAATTTAACAACCAAACTAAAAAGAGACATAGATAGCTGCTCAAAACCCATTAAACTAGATAAAACCCTAAAACTCCCCCATGAGATTAAAGACGAGATCAGGGAAAAGAATAGACTTAGGAAGGTTTACCAGTTATCTAGGCACCCCCAGGATAAACGTAAATGGAATGAGGCATGCAAGAAAGTAAGTTCCCTCACAAAAGATTACAAACAGACTCAATGGGAAAACACAGTCATGAGGCTCTCACTACAGAACAACACAGTTTGGAAAATGGCAAAAGCCCTAAAAACCAAACGCCAAAATATAGGCCCTCTTCAAGGACCGAACTCTATTGTTTACACTGAACATGACATGGCAGAGGTTCTTGCCTCCAGTCTACACAGCCAATTCTCACCTCATCTAACACCAATCAACTTAGAACTTGTTGTTGACACAATTAATGAAGTAGACAACTACTTAGCAGAAGAGCCACACAACATCATACGTTACACCACCCCAGAGGAGCTCACCGGCATAATAACCAAGCTAAATCCTAAAAAAGCCTCTGGATACGATCTAATCTCAAACAAAGCACTTAAGAATATTGCCCATAAGGTAATAGTACATATCACCAACATCTTCAACGCATGCCTCAGGTTAAAATACTTCCCAACCAAATGGAAAAAAGCAATAGTAATACTCTTTAAAAAACCAGGGAAAAGCCCCCTACAACCCAGTAACTACAGGCCTATCAGTCTCTTGCCCTGTTTGGCAAAAGTTTTTGAGAAGGTCTTAAACATTAGACTGCAAACTTTTTTGGAAACAAACAATGTAATTAATACTAACCAATATGGATTTAAAAAGGGACATTCAACAACGCATCAGGTTCATAGGATAGTGGAAAAAATTGGAGAAGCGTTTAACAATAAAGAAATGATAGGAGCCGTATTTTTAGACGTAGAAAAAGCATTCGATAGTTTATGGCACAAAGGGCTAATCAAAAAACTAATAACCCAAAACATCCCCAAGGAAATGATACACATGATAAACTCATTTATTTCAGAGCGATCTTTTCAGGTTAGAGTAAACAACACACTGTCAGGGATCACCAACATTAAAGCAGGAGTACCACAAGGTAGCATACTAGGACCAGTCTTATTTAACTTGTACATAAACGATTTCCCTACATTCGATAACTGCATCACGGCCCAATTTGCCGATGATACAGCAATACTTGCTAAATCTAAGCACGGCGACATAGCCTTTGGGAAGCTACAAGCCGCTTTAAACACAGTAGAATCATGGTGCGAAGACTGGCGCATCAAAATTAATGCTCAAAAGAGTGTATCGGTACTCTTCCGCAAACACGACACACTAGTTGATTACAACACCGACCTTGAGATCTTTAATACAGAGATCAAGAGAGAACACCACACCAAATACTTAGGAGTACACCTAGATAGTAAACTTAGCTTTAAGGAACACATTAAACAAACTCTCGCAAAAGCGACTGGTGCAAGTATAAGCTTAAATCCCCTCATTGGGAGGAACTCAAAAATGACTCTTAGAAACAAAGTAATTCTTTACAAAACTATGATCAGACCAGTTCTGCTGTATGCCTGTCCGGCCTGGGCTGCAGTCCGAAGAACACACAGAAAGAAACTTCAAACATTTCAGAACAAAGCCCTTAGAAGGCTAACAGATGCACCAAGGTATGTCAGGAATACAATCTTACACAGGGACCTTAAAATGGACACTATTGACACAGCAATACTGACTATCTCACACAACTATAACATGGCAATCGAAAACTCAGACATACAACACCTTAAAGAAATCACACAGTATGATCACAAGGTAAACCAGAAACATAAAAGACCAAGAACCATTCACCACGACCCCACCTGGTAGGCATTTATAGACTTGCTTGTCACACTGACATGTCAACTTCCCGACAGCTGCTCCTTAGCTAGTAGCCAGGTTATGTTATTGTCCTCAATGTTGTGTATTTTGCATCTTATAATAATAAAATATGTACTACAAATCACTTGTTGTCTCTACTTATTTCTAACACACACCATCTACTGATGTTATTTTTCAGATTTTTCTAACGAACTCGCGTTTAGCCTTAGGGCACCCAACCCCCAACAATTAATTAGTAACTTCTTAGTTAAACTTAAACCCCGCTAACGTTATTCTATTTACTAGACTTAATTCGATGAAGGTGTAAGGACCTCCGGTCGACACACCGTAAGGTTAATTCCGATTTCCGATTTCCGAGTTTCTAGGGTTGTATACGAAATATACAAAAAAAGCATATAAACAGGGTGACTCGTTCATATGTACTGTATAGGTCCAATTTATTTATTTTTTAAATAGTTTTCATTGCATGAGGGTATTTTCTAACGTTGAAAACGACTTCAGTTTGATTGCAAATCAATTGCTACATTTTTTACAAAAGTGAAAATCTATTTTTTTCCCTTTGTATTATTTCATAAAGTACCTTTTCATATTTTGTATATTTTATATTGTTTTTTATTTTGATACTCTGAGTGCAATAGTACAAGTTTTTATCTTCAATTCAGAATAGTTAAAAGGAGTATCAGTGTGCATGTTCAAAATGACATAGCAACAAATTTTTAACCAATTAGCAAGGCAATCTTTTCTCCAGTATTATGTTTAATATTATGTAGAAATTTACAATGTATTAACACCATTGAGCTTTACCATAATCTCATTTAACAAAATGACACTAAATATTAAGCATTGATTACATCAATATCTACAAATGATGAAAGATATATATTTACCCTTGATTTTCTTATATAGAATATTTTGACAACTATAAGAGTGTAACATATGTTATTTTGATTTATCATTTTATATTTTTTGTGATAAAAAATAACACGAGTTGCACAGTTTTATAAATAGGCAAATAAATTACCTAGGTTGATGTATGTTTTTCATTTTTGCAGACTTCAATATCAATGTATATAAAAATATAAATTATTTTCACATATAAATCTTACTCTGGATTTTTAAAAAAATATCTTTCTTGGAAAAGTTAGAGAATTTTGGGTACTGAATAGCAACCACGCAGCTGGGCATTTTATCAAATGATTTTTTAAATAATTTGATTAATTGCTTTTACAAATTTTATAGATTATAATAAAAAGTACTAGTTTAATGAAATTAAAACTGTAATATTTAAAAATTTAATTAACCAAATCATACACTTATTAATTGCATAACAAAAGCAAGCTAAAGTGCCATTCCACAGTATTTGTCTCCTCCGCAACTTTTTTTTATTATTTTATAATATATGTTAATTAATGTAAAACAACCCCAATTTTTTTTAATCTAACTAAACCACTTTAAAAATTGGGTTTATTTTGTGTTAATTTACATATAAAAATAACAATTACGAAGGGGACTAAGAAAGCAATGATTCTAAAGAAAGCAATATGTATGAAATATAACAATTATGAATCAAATTGTAATTTATACATATATACATAGTATTTTCTTTATTTTGTGTAATATATACATGTAAAAAACAGTTACATATTTTAATATTAAGATTTTATTACTGATTTTAAAAATCAAGAGTCCATAAAAAAATTGTTAATATTACATATAAATTAATTTTGTTGTTTGGAACTTGTATAGACACTACATGCTATTATCAGATCAAAGTGCCTGTAAATATTATATGGTTAGATTATATTTGTTACATTTAAATTGGTTTTTTATATGTGTTTGTGTTTTTTTTATATTATTATTAAAATATTTATTTAACAAAAATAATAATCTTTAAAAAATTAACTTTTTTTCACAGTCTGTATTTTATTTCAGGAATCTCAATTGAAGGAAAAGTAATCCCTTTCCATTCATGTATTCATTGCAGTTATACTACTTTCAGAAAAAATGACTTGACAAAGCATATGAGAAAACATACTGGTGAACGGCCGTTTGCTTGTAACGCATGTGTGAAGACCTTTACCCTGGAACACCACTTAAAAAAGCATTTTATGTCTCATTTTAGTTAAAACTTATTTATTAAGGAAATACTACATAACTATCTTTTTCTTAAATATTCAGGCAATCGTTATTGCGGAGGAGATTTTTATCTATACAACTACTTAAAAAAACACCCTGTATTTTACTTTCAAGGAATGATTACTATGTTTTAATTTGATTTTCAAATGTATTTGATTCTTACAGATATTTGTTTCCTTTTTTTTTGACATTTTAAAACTAAACATTATGGCGGGAATATTTTTTATGTTAAATCAGTTTATATAATTTATCTAGAAGTAAATGTATGCGTTTAGTGTTTTAATAACAGCATATATTTATTTTCATTAAGTAACTTTGTATTATCTAATATGTAATATCTGCTTTTGTTATTGAAACACATATCAATATAATATTCAAAATTGCAGTTACTGAAAGAAATTCTAATAAATTTAATTGTAGTGTTTTAGAATAACAGTTTGAAATTTCTCTAATAAAATTATATAATTAAAAAAAATTGTGGTTTATTTTAATATAAGACTTAAATAATATGTCATTTGTTTTATTAACTATGCAACAAAATTTCAGCATATTTATAATAACCAACATTATGAAATTACAATTTTTTTAAAGCATTTACATAACTTATATTCAAATTATTATGTTTTTGCATTAAATGGCAAATTTAAAATGTTGTGCTTTTTTAATTTAGATACTCAATATAAACAAACATGAATCTTTAACTATGACATTTATTTACTGCTTAAGATATTTTCTTATCTTCACTGACTCTTTTGAACATTCTAGGCAATACTAAATTGCAATTAGCATAAATGTAGCCAAGTTACACCTACAATATTTTAAACACAAAACAATTCAAAATCTATCTGAGTACATTGTATAAATTGACATTACAATTGTTATAAAAAAACATTTTAATGCTGAATAGTCAGATATATTGGTGTTGACAGCAATACTGAGACTAGATTTATTCTGTAGCCTGCATCTTTTTCAATTAAAATATGTTCATAATTAAGCAATGCAAAAAATTACACTAATCCTGTTAAATACTATTGTGATATTTCTGCACCCTATTTTTGTTTTGAATATTATGTATCTTCAGATTTCTGTTTCAGATGTATACACACTTGGGCCTTATTCTCGATGTCATGCGTGTGATTACTGCAGCTATGTTACCTATAGAAAGGCGGACATGATGAAACATATCAGAAAGCATACTGGAGAGCGCCCTTTCGTTTGTAAGATATGTGGGAAAGAATTTACCCAGAAGCAACACCTGCAGAGACATCTCATTGTGCATTATCGACACTAAACATTTAAGGGATTCAGAAGGATGTGTTAAATGCATAAATTACTGTTAAAAAAAGTTTAACAAATAAGGCTTTTTTTTTCTCTGTTAACACAAAAGGAAGATCACAAAATTGTAAAGTTGTTTTCGATGTAAAATAGTTTACTTTATATTTCCAATGGATCTATATATATATTATATATTTTTTTAATAAATATGGGTTTCAGGATACACCCCAATAATTTATATTTGAAAAATATTTCAATATCAAATATTCATATGAATATTTTGTGTATTGCTAGAAAAACTGAAAATCCGTGGATAACTTAAGTCATTCAGCTCTGTAAGAGGGTTAATTTTATACTATTTATTTTATACTAATATTAAGTTTATTGTCACATTATAAAATGATTGCAGTATTTGAAAACATGCTGTAATTATGTTACTTTAGTTGAATTTGACTGGAAAATATATATCAACTCTTATTATACATATTTAATATTTGTTTAATTCAACTAATTATTTTCTAATAATATATTAAATCTAACTTTTAATTTGATGACTGTTTTTTCCTGGAAAATTAACAATATAAATACTAATAAAAAGTAAATGAAAGCAATATTAACTTTTTTTTAATACTATTATTGTCTAGTAACTTATAACTATACTCGGGGACAACCTAAGTTGAAGCTATGATATGTATAAATATGCAATTGCTTTAGGCTCAACTTAGGTTGTCCCCGAGTATAGTACTACTTAGGTATAACATGAGAAAATTGGAAGAAGAATACTAAGCATGTTCTTGAACATGAATGCATATATAATGGAAATGCTAAATTAACAGGTAGTTTAATTGTGGTGTATATAAATGTGTACAATTGATTTCTTTAGAACTGCTAACTATACTCGTAAGGTGTGAGCTTTAATAAAATGTTTTATTTATTCTTGAAATCTGACAAATAATTTTGTATATGACTTCAATTTCATTAAAATTATTCACCTTTACTTTAGATTGTAACACTATTAGCAAATTGTTTTTTATAAACAATGCGTACAAAACAGTTATTTTTTTTTATCATGGTCTGTTTCATATAGTGTTGGAATTGTATACGTAGGAAAACATTTTTAAAGAAGCATTTTCACAACTAAATAGAAAATATATTTGTAAAATGTTTATTTCCTTTTTAATATATTATTTTAAAGCATTTATAAATTTGATTATTAAAAAAGTCTACTCTTAAATAATTGAGATTACATCGAGTAATGCATTGTATTGTAACTGCTTTTTTAATTATGTAAAATGGCATTTATTTTGTAAAACATAAGTATTTTTTTATATTTGTTTGAAGCCTGAGATTATTATAAAACTTAAATGTTTCAAATAACGTTAATATTTATGCATCCACATGAAAAAAAATCAAGTAATTTTTTATTTGGCCCAAATAAAACTAATTAACTTATTGTTCGTATTTCTAACTTTTGAGCCCTTAAACTAATTTCAATGCGAATTTCACTGATCTCATTCTCAAGAATATTACAGAATGTGACCATAAAACAATTTTAAACAAATGTTTTAATCTGTTCACTAATTAAAATTGTTTAATAATTAAAAAATCTTCACTAGTATATAGGTTTTAATATTAAAGCATTAAATTTGCTGATAAATAGACTACTAAATATATTTTTAACTAGACATTTTCTTTTTGCAGATTCGGAAACATATTTATTTTCAAGTGCTCGACATGCCTGCAATTTGTGCAATTATTCTACTTTGAACACTGGTCATTTAGCAGACCATTTAAGAAGTCATACCGGAGAGATACCTTTTGTATGCCAGATATGTAGTAAATCATATAAACAGAAGCAGCATCTTCGATATCACTGTGCTTCGAAACATCATTTAAAACTTTCTGCTTAATGGCACATCTGTTTCATGGTGATATATTACCTAGACCTTTAGGGAAAAATCAAACTTTTATTCTGTTACACTCTTATATTGGTGTAACAAAATTTATAAATTATACTTTAAAAAATTACTTTGTAATGTAAGTTTTTCATTTAATATGTAAAATGTATTCATAATTTTTATTTTATAAGAAACTTAATCAAGAAGCTCAAGCTGTTGCTCACTTTTTTCCCCCCACATATCGAATAGTATATTTTGAGATTATCCTGTTTAATAAATGACAGGTAAAAGAAATTTATAATTTAGTTAAAGGGAATTATATTTATACTTATACAACAACGAAAATATTTTCAAATCGGAATTTTTTTTTAAAAAAAAACAAGTCTGAATAATTGATATTTTAAAATAAATAAAAGCTGAATACCCCTTTTTTTTGTCAAACTGTCTGGTAAATTGAAAATTCTGAAAATTAAATGTCAGATATTTGTTAAAAAGGTACCAAGTGGGACATCCCTTATCCAAGAACAACAAAAAAACAAATATTAGAATTGGAACATAAATCATGCACAAACATGTAAAAAAAACATGTAACAGTCAATTGATAATCTTACCTTTGACACTTTGCAATTTTGGATGGTACACTTAAGTTGGTTAAAAAAAAACTATGTTAAAATACGTTTTAGAAGTTTTAATTACTAAATTGTGTGCTCTTATTTAAAATGTTTAATGTATGTATTTGTAAATTATAACCAAAAACACATATTTACTTCCTATTGGAAATGTTATGAATGATTATTATGCAATTTTGTACCTAAATAAAATATTTAAATGATAAATAACCACAAAAGTCCACCAATAAGGCATTCGATTATTTAAAAAAGTTTTCCTGCATTTTTAATTTTATATTTTAACTACAAGCGATTCAAGAAATTTGTGTTCAAATCTACATGTAAAGTGAATCACCAGGGAGAAATATTTAAAACTAGATCATATCACTATGTTTTTTAAAGTCCTGTCAATCAATGTTACAAAAAGGCTTTTAAAATGTAGGTAAATTTCATTTTACAGACTAATGCAAGTTCATTTGATTCACATTTAGCACTGGTCAGAAATTGGTCTTAGCTGGTCGGTAATTGGTACATTTACCCTACTATATTTTTTGAAAAAACATGGTCTACTTTGAATTGTATAAGACTTCTACAATGAACCTTATTGATCCTTGAGCCTGTTGTTGGTCTTCAATATTTGTATTAATGTTGACTTTACAATCATTCCCAATATCTTATTTAATTTCATTGTTTCAACCACATGAATATTATCCTTTTTCAACAGGTTCAAATGTACATTTTCATTCAAGTTCTTTTCATGAATGCCCCTACTGTTCATATGCCACATTCAAGAAAAGTAATTTGGATGATCACATAAGAAAACACACGGGTGAACGTCCTTTCATATGTGATATATGCAAAAAGGCATATAAACAGAAGCAGCATCTACGGACTCACTTTGCTACAAAACATTGCTCATCGTTACCTTCATCACACCACTTTTGAAAGCATAACACTGTGTTATGAATGTGAAATGATTTGTTTAAAAGTTATGTTTTCTCGTACATATATCTCATTTGCAATTTAAACTGTAAATAGTATAATTTTGTTAAAACATTTTCTAAAATTAATGATTTTTTTTTTTATTTGAATAATCATACTTGTAGGTTTTTTTTTAATATTTCATATAAATTAAACAGATTTTTTTAAGTTTGTAAATATCCCCTTTTATTTAATCCTCTTATGCTCATGGACATTATATCAAGTCCAATTATTTTAGCAATGCATCCAATTTTTAAATCAATACTAAATGTATTCTATTTTACAACATTTTTTAATTTAAAATTTTGACGTACAATCTACAAACTATTTCTTTAGAATTAATTAAAAATAAATAAAATAATGTAAAAATGTATGCCCAAGAAAAGTTACTTAAATTTCTAAGCAGTGAAAAAACTTTATAATTCCAAAAATCGGTATGAGCGTCAGTGGATTAATGAATTTTTGTTTTATCAAATTATTACAAAAGTTTACCAATTGAGTGTTTTATACTTTTATTAAATTTAATTGCATTTAATATTTTTATGGTTAGTACTTATTATAATAAAGTAATATTATACTATTTTGACAATTGTCTAGTCTGTATTGCTATTCTATTTTTCAAACTGCACACCTTTTTTTTAATATATTCTATATTTAAATTAAATAATTTAGTGTATCATAAAGAACTTATTGTTAAATACCTTTTGTATGAAATATATTTAAAATTAAACAATTACAGCTTTTTTAAATTACTTGCTTCAATTCAAATCATTGTAAATACTACTTTATATCATGTAGTACTTTTTAATAATATGAACTAATAATAATATATTGAGAAATCATTTTTGTCACAATTTGCTTCAAAATACATTAAAGTGAAAGTTTCATTTCAATAATGTCTCATAATCTCATTGTAAAATTATGAAAGTTATTCCTGCAGGGACCGCAGAGCTCCTATTTTCTCCTATTTTCCTATTTTTTTTAAAGTGCTCCTTTTTTCCTATTTTTCCTTTTTTTTCCCTATTTTTTAGACATTTCTCACCGAAGTTATAAAGTAGCGCGCAGATTTGGGTTTTTCCAATGAACGGAATTTTTTTTTTATGAAGCTACGTTTACAAAGGAAACAACTGCGAACTTTTTCGCCATTACCAAGGCTGAACTTGATGCGCGCACACGGGCACTGAACAGTCAGTTTCTTATCTCTCGAGCGTCAGAGGTGGTACTTTTCTGGGTACAATCTAGGTGGTGTTGGTTTAACCCGGAATACTAATCTTGTTAAAATATTTCGGTACCTGAAATTCCCGGTGTTTTAAAAGTTTTGGAATGCGGAAATCTCTAACAATTTCGCCAAAATTGCAATTTTAAACACATTTTCTAAAATTTCAAATATTTACAGAATCATATGCTACGATGCCGCGCTTTTGATCGCTCCAATCTTGTGTAAATATCAGACGTGGTACAATTCCACGGAAGCGCGGAATTCTGTTTTTTCAGTTCACGGATGCGCTGAATACTGCTTCAAGTCCACGGAAGCGCGGACATAAACATAATTCCGCGGAATTTTGTTTTTTCAGACTTTAATTTTATCATCGCTGGAATTGATGCATATTTGCTTTAAAATTTCGGTATGTCTTTGTAATGGGTCGTGACTCTGTGATCCATGAGAAATTTTTTGAAGAAATTATATCCACAGAGAAAGGATAAACCGAAAGCGCAAAAAGGTGGTGTTCGAATGCACCTCGGAAACCTGTTTGTAATGAGAGTTCTGAGAAAGCTCAGATGTTTCTTTCAGGGGTGCTAATTTTCCAAATCCTAACCCAGAATTCCTGGTTTTTAAATAATATTTGTAGAAATATAAGGTACTTACGGCGCCGTTTTGATCGTTATACGCAAGTGTAAATCGGCAAGGACTCGAGAAGAGAAAGACGAATGGAGGGACTTCGCATCAGAAAAAAGTGGACTTTTGATCCTTTTTGTCCGTTTTTTTAGTCAATGGTATTTCGTTATCATAAGACACTTCATCACTGAAAAATCTCAGTTCGTTTGGTAAGAATCGATACTCAATCTAGAAAAAGGGAGAAAGATCTTCGTCAAACGGAGATGATATCACTTGAAAGTTAAGATGGTTAAAACTCAAATTTCGATGCATCTGGCAAATAAGACTTCCAAATGCACTCTTGTGAGATTTTTTCGTTCATAAAAACTTTGAAATTGGAGAAATTCGCTTAACGCGATCTGCTGCGATCTCCGTTGATAAATTTACAATCCTTTTGCATCTGATAAACAAATCCTTATACTTCACTACTTCCTATTTCATCATGATATGATTTGCACTACTTAACAAAATTGCATTAAATTTTTCAAAAATATCATATAATTTACGAAATTGAAGTTTAGGACTTGTCATTTAAATTAATCAAAATTGATTTTTTGAAAAAAGTTTGTTACTTTTTGTTTGGCTGACAATAATTTTCTAATTTGTTGTAATGTTTATATATTTCATTAAAGTTATTATTTTTTTATTTGAAACTTTTCACCACATGGACTCTACAAAATTTGAGAACTTAGAAATTTTCTGTTTGGGAAAACATTAGGTTTTTTGAAGTTTGGAAGTTAAGCCTTTTTAAATTTATTTTGTCTGTAACATGAAGCATGTCTGAAGTAAGCAATATGGCAAGGATAAAAAAAGGTGCGAATGGAAGGATTTCACATCAGAAAAAAAGGACTTATTTATGTTGTCCGATTTTTTTAGTCATGGAGATTTCATCATTGGAAAATGTCACTTCGTTTTTTTTATTTTGTGCGAAATCGCTGCTCAACCTTGAAAAACGGCGAATTTTCACAAAAATATAGCATTTTTAACATGCAGAAATATTTGCAATCTTCACGAAACGCGGAGATGATTCACTCGAAAGTTGATAGGTAAAACTCTTTCATTACATCTGGTGAAGGTAATCTCAAAATGGCGCTGTTTTAAGAATTATTTTCTCTTGTGAAAACTTTGAAATTTTAGATAATCACTAAACGCGATCTGCTGCGATGTCCGTGGAAATGTTTTCAATCCGTTTGCATCTGATAAATAAAGGCTTATTTTTCACTACTTCCTATTTCATCATGATTTGCTTTGCACTATCTAACAAAATAGCATTAAATTTTATTTTAGAAAATGTAATTTATTCATGAAATTGAAGTTTAGGAACTTATTTTATGTAATAGCTATAAACATATGAAATAAGCTTGTTTCTTTTTATGTGGCTTGCAATTCGTCTCCGCATTAATATTTTATTTAAATGTTTATATATATTTTTTTAATTTGAAACTCCCCCTTCTCGCATCTCCCTCTTAAAAAAAAAAAAAAAAAAAAAAAAAAAAACTTTTTGAAAGTTTAAAAAAAAGTTATACAACTGTTTTTGTAAATTTTAATGATTTAGATTAACATGCTTAAGTAGGTATTCTATTAACATTTTACTCTTTAATAAATCTAAATTTTCCTTGAAAAAATTACAGAATTTAATTTCCTTTAAACATTAGCAACCTCCTTAATTGACTCCTCAATCTCCTTAATTCATGTACGTACAACTTATGCAAAATTTCTACAATGTGTTGGTTAATTAAAAAAAATAAACCGCATTTAACTTTAAAAAAAAATCAAGTTATGAAAATTAAGTTTAGTAAAATCTTTAAATTGTCTTTCAAATGTAGTCTCTTGCTTGAATGACAGACTTATAGAATGGATATAAATGCTTTTCCGTTTTTTTTTTTTTTTTAATTCCTATTTTTTTCCTATTTTTTATGTTTAGTATTCCTATTTTTACTACTATTTTTTCTCAAAATTCGGCTGCGGTCCCTGTTCCTGGTATTTAACTTCATAGTTACATTCTTTGGGTAATTATTGTAAATGTGTATTCAGCATATCATGTCAAGTTATTTTTTTTAACAAAAGTGCCTCAATTAACTCATAAACATATATTTTATTAGTTTTCAATGTTGCTTAATAATAACAATAAGTTTTATTTTCATTTGTTCAATTTTTTTTTTAATGTTTAAGAATTGATTTTGTGTCAACAACAAAAATGTTTTATACAACAATTATTTAAGTGTGCTTTATATTATGTTTAATTGTTGATAATTTTCTTAAGTTTTTCTAATTCTGAATTCTTGCTTAAAATTTTTCTTGAATGAATGTTTTTTCTATGGGTTTAAAATAAAAGTGGTGTAGTTCTAAAACATTTATATAAGAATATCCGTTTGAATTTCTGTTTATTAGTGAAGAGACAAAATAATTAGTATGATTTTAAAAGAATAAAATTCAAATGATAATTTTAAATTTCTTCTAAAAAAATGTGTTTTTTGCAAGTTATAAAATTTAATAACTTGCAAAAAACACATTTTTTTAGAAGAAATTTAAAATTATCATTTGAATTTTATTCTTTTAAAATCATACTAATTATTTTGTCTCTTTAATAAATCTTTTGCTATATGCCTACACCTCTGTTTAAAATAAATTTATTCATATCAATTACGTTGGATGTCATCAATATTCGTATTAAAATTTTGTATATTTCACCTATCAGTTATCTCATTAATAACATAATTTTTTTTAAGTTAATTTCTGTCAAATGAAATACCTCTATTGTTAAAATATCATTCCAGTAATAAAATTTTAAACCAGTTTTTCTTTCAAGAAACTTGCATTAATGCTTGGTTTTTCCTTTAAAGTAAAAAAAAATGTTTTTTAATTAATACATTGTTTAGAGTCATGTAAATTTTAATTAACTATGACTTTTTTTTAATTTTATGTATGTTATTTTATTACTGTAATTAAATAATATTTCATTCACAGTATATTGTCTTAATTTGCAGTCTATTTGCATTAACTTAATGTGTTACTAAATTTTTGTTAGCAAAAACATATAAAATGAACAAAGTATAGTTAACCCAAAGTGTAACAACCTCTTACTGAATCAATGAGATTGTTGTTATAACAAAAGGCTGCTGAAATGAATTAAAAAAAAAATTCTACATAGAAAGAAATTGACTATTTAAAAACTTTCGTTGCCAGTCATTGTTAGGAAAGTGTAAAATGGGGTCTAACTGTATAACCCAAGAGAGTTTTTCTCACCGTGGATTACTGTTGTTTTGAAACTTGTAGAATTTAAGTTTTATGTTAAAAGCCTGCAAAAATAATTATCATTCAATAAAACTTTGTTGTCACAAAAATGTTTAACAATAAAGTTTGGTTCCCATTAGTTAAGGCAAGTAAAGTTAAATTATATGTTTAAAATTATATTACATTACATGAAAGTTTTGCACACAATTTTGTAAAAAAATAAAATAGGGAAAGAAACACCTTCATAAGTATCAGTATTCTTCAGTATTGCTTGTAATTGTGAAACTATTTATTTAAAAATAATGTTTTATCCAATTTTTTTTTTTTTGTACTTTAGAGGTCAAGACAAAGACTTAGCCAGTAAAGACAATTTTAAAGTGGCTCAAGTATATTTACATACTCCAAACATTTGGTGTTTATAAATTCGAAAATAATTTGATTATCTAAGACAGCAATTACAGATCAATTTCCTATAATAAATTATCCTGTGTTTTCAGTAATTTGGTTAAAAAATACTATTATATATGTTTTGTATATAGCCTAATTCAATTTAATTTTCATATTTTTGAATGAAAAATATTTAGAAACCGCTTTTAAAAGAGATTCAGTTCTTTGATATACAAGAATTTTACTCAAATATGAATTAAATTTTTAAAAAAGCCCCCCAAACTTAATATTACCAAATGGCATTAAAAATCAAATATAAATTATTTGTCAAGTATTATTCAGAAACTTGTAATCTTTTGAATTAAAATAATATTTAAGTATCTACTATTTTTCTCAGATTTATTTTTAAGTATACTAATTAATATCAAAAGTTAATCATTGAATGTGCCATTAATATTTCTATAAATTATATTAATTCATATTCTGTTTTGTTCTTGAATTTGCCATTTTTTTTATATATATATTATTTTTTAACGTTCGTAAAGCATTTTCTTTTATCTCTTCATATTTTTCCACTAGTATTTTATTTTAACAAATTGTAAATCTCTTTTCACAGGTTCTAATGCATACGTCCATCCTAGTTCCCATCTGTGTCCTTACTGTTCATATGCTACATATCAAAAAAGTCACTTTGATGATCACATAAGAAGCCATACTGGTGAACGACCTTTTGTGTGCCATATATGCCAAAAGGCTTATAAACAGAAGCAGCATCTTCGAACCCATTTTGCTTCAAAACATTTTAAGAAACTTTGTATCATGTAGTGTGTTATACTAATAGCAAGAACTTATTTAATCACTGTATTGTTAAAAAATATTTTATAATATAAATAACTGAGATGCAAAACAGGTTATATTTAAAATTAGATTTTGTATTGTCGCTACTTCATCACTTTGACTTTAATTTTTACCATATAATGAAGGAACAATATCATTACTAATTCATAAATATACTCAAGGAAAAAGTTCCAAGGCAGAAATAACAGTTACAAAATTTGAAGATGTTTATAGAACAGTTCAAAGCTGGTAAAACCCATTTTGCATCTGAGCTACTTGTACATGAAAGTTAATTTTTTTCTTCAAGCAGTATTGTGTTAATTGTTTCTGCAACTTGTGCCATGTTCATGCCATATGGTATCAATTCAATTTTAATCATAGAGCATTCCATAAACATTTTTAAATATATTTTTACAAAATATAATCTTCTGCCAAGGCAACGTTTGAAAATGAAATATATTTTAAAACTCCTATAAATCTATTTTTCCCTTGTTTTAAATTGTACATTTTGTTGTCGTAACTATTCATTTGTAAATAAATTTTTGATGCCATTTTTTTAAATAGATTATAATTAAATTGTGCTTCATTTTGCATAAAATATCTGTTCATTTAACATATTTTATTGTATTATTTTTATAAAACCCTATCCAACAAAACATGTTTATTTTAAATTATTTGTGTACTATTTTCTAATAAAAAGATTAAAAAATATTTTTACAAGCATTATAATACCTATTGCACAGGATTTTGTTTTTAAAATTAAGCTTTTACATTTTGATTTCCTATATTCCAAATAATTATATTGTAAAGGTCAGAGGAAGAAAGATAGCGCAGAAATGCAAAGCAAAGTTTTATATTTCAAAGGCATGCACCACATTCTCCACTTTTAACATTTTTATTTTAAATGGATAATCGTCATTGTTCCCCTTTTCCCAACATGGCGAAATGAAAGCTGCACCATAAGTTCCATATAGATATATTAGATTATTGACCATAAGGTGATAAGAAGTTGGTTTTAACAACAACAAAAAATTGACTCTCACTATTTTTCCACTGGACTTTTAATATGTAAACTTACTATACTGTTACTTTAAGTATTCCAAACAATTATTTATGACTATTATAATTCAAATATAATGTATTATTTTGTAATTTATTTTCATTTACTTTTTAAATATGTTTGTAAATTCTGACATAAAGAGATTGACTAAAAAGTGTTTTTACAGGAAGTCCTGCATTGGGTCGAACAGTGCATGCATGTACGTTTTGCCCATATACAACACATAACAAGAGTCATGTCCGTGACCACATGAGAATGCACACTGGAGAAAGACCCTATGTGTGGGGAGTTTGTAAAAGAGATTTCAGGCAGAAGCAACATCTTCGGAGACATTTTGTTACGAACATTGTCTAGAACTTTCAGCAATATCGTAGGACCTTTCATTAGCATACCAATAGAAAAGGCTTTTAGTGTCAGAGTACCGTAAGTCCATTTTTAAAGTCTTTTAATAGAAAGTAGTTGCTTATTTCTAGATTGGAAACTGTTCATAGATCAAAGTTTTAAATCATTCATTAAAAAAGATTTTGATAAAATGTGCATGTGCCCAAGCTCATCGGAATGATGTACTTTTTAAAAAAAAATGAAATACATATTAGGTTGATCTAGTCAAAATAAGATTTGCGCTGTTCTGACACTAAGTTTGAAAATATTTTACTGTACATTTGTCACTCATAATTATTTCTTCCTTTACTTTTGTTACTTTTTATTGCTGCTTTCTATACGTTTTGATGTTTCTACGTTGTGACATGTCATGAGTCCTAAATACACACATTTATTAATATTACCGTCAATATCATACATATTTATTAATATTAGCCTAAATACACACATTTATTAATATTACCGTCAATATCATACATATTTATTAATATTAGCCTAAATACACACATTTATTAATATTACCGTCAATATCATACATATTTATTAATATTAGCCTAAATACACACATTTATTAATATTACCGTCAATATCATACATATTTTTTAATATTAGCAATTAGGGGGGGGGGGGGGGAAATCTCAGTATGTTTTGTAAGAATTATTATATTTTTATACAATGCATTCAAATTTAAACTTCTCCAGTTCATTGAACTATTTTGCATTTACATTCATTAAAATGTTTTGCCTTTCACAATGTATATTCTGAATTGTTTGTAATTTTTAAATTTATGATGGAGTTCAATAAATGTAAAAGTATTTTAAATATATTTGTTTTTGGTTTTTTATTCCAATTATTTTATTTTTACTCTTTGGTGTTTCTGAAGCAAAAGTATTTCTAATTTGCTTGTAAAATATGTGCTAAATGTATTAATTTGTAAAGATAACTTATTGATTGATTTATATTTTAGTAACTATGTATGAAGAATTCATTCTAATGCAAATTTATGAAATGTCTAATATTTAGTAAAAAAGCCTTGTGATTAAGAAAAAAGTATTCGCAAATTGAACACATACCTAAAAATATTTCAATATGTGTTCAAAAGAATGAAGGCTAAATACTTGTTAACGTATGTGTATTGAAATGTTATTTCCTAACAAACTCAAATCAAACATTTTTCCTAGAATAAATTTTTATTGCATGAAATTAATTATAATTGTTTTCTCTTTAAAATAAATAATTTGTCTAAACATCAGGTTTTCTTCCAACAACAGATTTCTAAGGCAAATTAATGTATGTGCACAACACTTCAAAATTAGTTGGTGCACAGGTGTGCTGTGTATCTGAAATCTACCTATGCAAATGAACTTTTAGTTTTGCTTAAAAAAAAATTGCTTTGCTTTTCTAACTATTCAGAGTACATTTTCTAACATTTCTTAGTAAAAGAAAGTTTACAAAAGTCTAAGTATACTTTTTAAGATTTCATTTAGCAGCATTTAGTTTAACATATAGAAATTATGCGAAATATTGTTAATGTATTTTTTAATAAAATACTTTTGTTATTATATTTTGATGTTAAAAAAATAACTGATTTTTTAGATTATTTCAGAATCCTGAGCTGTTTTAAAGAAACTCTTAGACAATTAATACTACCTAGTACTAACATGTCTCATCCTTTAATTACATAGTATTAATATGGCTTGTAAGGGTTTAGTAATTTTGATAATTATATTGCATATTTCTAATTAAAACATTTTTCCTTTAGGTCCTATTGATGATTTCGAAATGGTTTCTGCAAGTATAATTACTTCTCAACAAACTGGATTGAAAGTGCATAATTGTGACTTTTGTAATTATAGAACTTTAAGAAAATCCAATCTTATTCGTCATTTGAAATTACACACAGGAGAGCGACCTTTTATCTGTAAAATTTGTGGAAAAGACTTTATTCAAAAACATCACTTACAAAGTCATTTTATGTCGCATATGCATCCAACCCAAAAAATGTAAAGATGTTCTTATACTATATTTTAATTAAAATTTGTACAAACTTACTTTGCTAGAAGATTCTTTTTATTCATTATAGTTTATTTACAGTGTTTCCGATATTTTTTCTAAAGTATTTAAGTTTTAGCATAAAAAATATTTTATACTTAATTTGTTATTATAAATCCATCTTGTGTATATGTAACAAAAAAAATCATTGTTATTTTATGAAAACTATTAATATTACTCAATATATTTGTTATTCTGTGAAAACAATTAATATTACTAGAAATATTTAATCATTCAAAATATAAGTTCAGTGTCAAATGTTTATAATATGAAAGAAACTCTGAGTAATGCTCCTTTTTTAATTATTAACCCTCAGAGTTTAAATGTCTATAGTTAATCATGGGACTCAAGTTTCCCTACCAATGCACATAAAAAAATATAGTTATTCAATCGTATATACTATTTCTGTAGTAAAGATCCCTTTTACAGCCCTTATACTCAATGGATCTTAACACATGAGGTATCAAAAGAAAAAGAATTTTCAGGAGCAATGATGAATCATACATTTATCTCATTAATGTCAATGTTTTTTTTAAATACATTTAAAATAATTCATTTGAATGTGTGATTCTTTAAACAAACCGTTAATAATGCTGCCATCTATGAATGAGCAGAAGCGTACACTTTTATGATTTTTTTTACTATAAGAAATAAGTTAATATATTTTGCGCGTAGAATGAATGGGGATGGGGTTCATGTGATAATTATCGCACAGGCATGCTAGTGTTGATATTTTTTTTTAATCTAAAATGTTGGTATATTTTTTTTTAATCTATCTCTATTAAAAATATTGTTTTAAAAATTAAGATATATATATTAAGAATTATATAAACTAAACTTGCTTGCAGTGAAAACAATTTTTATCATTTCCTTTTCACTTGAAAGATTAATACTTAAAATGTTGATAAATATTTTTTTAAAAAATTGAGTACTGTGATAAGGATCCTAATAATTTTAATATTGATTCATACATTTTTATTATCTGTCTTTCTTAGGTATAATTGCTGCACAAAGGTATCAGACTAAAAAACCAGCATTTCAACTTTATCCATGCCCATACTGTTCTTACAAAACCACTGCAAATGGCAGCTTTCAAAAACACTTGAGAGTACACACTGGGGAGCGGCCATTTCCATGCTCTGTTTGCGGTAAACGTTTCAAGCAAAAGCAACATTTGCAGGCTCATCTGTTTTGTCACGTGAGAGAACAATCTAAAAAATAATTCACTCTGGGTGACAGAGTTTTAAATATATTGTACATTTATGTTTTAAAAAGGAAATACATATTCCAGGTTCATATGTGCTCTTGGAAAACTTTATAATGTGACCGATTTTCAAGAATATTGAAAGTGTGTTTAAAAAAAGTTCTGATAAAATTTCAATTGATTTAGTATTTCTATATTAACGAGTTTTACACAATAGTGAATAAAAATATCATTTATAAATGTTTGCATATGACATGGTTTTGTAGAATTTAATAAAATAAATTTCCCTTTTTCATATATGCTCATAGAAGTCCTGTCGTTTACTAGACATGTATACCTTTCAGTTATGTTTGAACATAAAAATAAAGGAAGGGGGAAAAAATCTTAAATTTATTTTGTAATTTCTTTTTATTTTACACTGTGTTTACCAAAAATATGATCATAATTAAAATTGTGAAAATATTGTCCTGTTTTTATAAAGTTGTTTTAAATGTTTTTATGAATAGTAGTAAATTTGAATAACGTGTATAGAAACAGGCGTTTTTTTATGTTTAAGGTTATGTTAAACAAAGTAGGTAATGTAATTAGTAATATGCTAAAAAAAATGTACCAGGATAGTAAGTTATATAATCATTTTTATTGTCAAAATGTAAATAAATTCATTTACCTTAGAAAAAAAATTGTTATCCTTATTGTTTTTTTATTTTAATAATTGAACTATTTTAAAAAAAACTACTTATATCAACATGTATTTAATTTTCTTTAATTTTTTTATATTAATAGTTTTTTTTAAAGAAAATATAAATTGGCTTCTATGAAGAGAGCTGCACAAGAAAACCTTAAATCTAAAGTTCATATCTGCCCTATTGTACTGACACAACTTGTATAAAATTTTGCTGAACTGAGCATTTAAGAATACATTCTGCAAAAGACCTTTCAAGTGTGAAACCTGTGGAAAAGACTTCGCTTGAAAAGATTATTTGTCTCGATATATGTATTTGCATACGAAATATTAATTTTAAATTGTGAAAGTATTGTCATGTGCTTATATTACTTCATATATTTGTTTTTTGCATATTAATCCTCTGACTGAGCTGAACGACTTGAGTCATCCATGAATTTTCCGTTTTTCTAACAATACACATAAACATTAAATTCATAAAAATATTCAAAGTTGAAATGTTTTTCAAATGTAATGCGTTGGGGTGTTTCTTGGAAGCTATATTTATTTAAATAATAAATTTAAAAATTATATATAATATACACATGCATTGGAAATGTAAATTAAACCATTTTAAGGAGAAAACAATTTTGCCCTTTTCCTATAACCACTCACATGGTTAAGGAAAAGCTTTGTTTGAGCACAATCTTAAAGAGATTCTTCCTTATTTCTTCTTCTAAGAAAATTCTTGTTCAACTGTACGTATATAAAAACATGTAGTAATCCAATTTATTTTAATTCAATTTTTTATCGTTAGGTTTTCTAGAAAGAATATATGACAGTGCTTTTGTTAAGAGTACTGCACAAGAGAATCTTGGATTCAAAGTACTGGATTGCCCATACTGTACTTTCAAAACTCATATGAAAAGTCACTGGGACAGACATTTGAGAATACACACTGGAGAGAAACCTTTCGTGTGTAAAACCTGTGGAAAAAAATTTGCCCAGAAAGGCAATTTGCACCGACATATGATTTTACACATGAATTCTAATCTTAACATGTGAAAATAGTATTCTATGTTTAAATTTCAATTACTTTTTTTCACATAATGATTGAGTTCAGTATGTGTGAAATATGTATAGTGTGTACATTAAATTGTGAATTAACCTCTATTCTTAAATAGAAATATTTTTATAATTATGTGTCAAGAAAGTATATTTTTCAATTATGAATCTGACATGTTTTATCAAATTATTATTTTGTTTCCTTAAAGTGCAGAAAGGGTGTTAAAAATTCACTTTGTCATATTCTTTTGCATATAAAACTTTGCTTTTATATTGAAAATGTTATCACTTTCTGATAATGTTTTAAAATTCTGTGCATTTTATTTATTTCGTTTTATAATTATATAGTAACTAAAATTTAGCTTGAATAAAGGGCATGAATACTTAATTCTTTCCTACATTTTAAATTGTTATGCAACTAAAAAATATGTTTTGCTATCTTAATGTATTGTATGTTTAATAAATCAAAGCATTTTTTTAAAAAATATTTTGTATTTTTATTAATAAATTATCTATATTAATTTCACATGAGAACAGGACTTCATTTTCTTTAATAAATTTTGTATCATTAAATTTTCTAGAAAGGAAATTTACCGTGGATTCTATAAAGGTATTACGCCAGGGAATTTAACGTGTGTCCATATACTGTACTCGTACAATTTGCAACAAAAGAAAGGGAACTAGTCATTTGCGAATACATACTTAGAAGTGGTGTTTCACGTTCAAAACTTGTGGGAAAAAATTGCTTGGAAAGATGTTTTATCTTGACATTTGCATATGCATTGAAATTTAATTTTAAATTGTGAACATGGATTTAAAATATTTTAACTTCAATTAATCTATTTTCACATAATGAATGAAAGTTCAGTTTGTAGGAAATATGTGTTCACTAGATTGTGAATTTTCTTATGGTTTACATACATAAAAAAGATTCCTTTATGTTTCTTCCAATTCTGCAGCTAACGCTATTCAATCAAATTATTATTTTGAAAATATTGTCATATATAAAAGTTTTTTTTTAAATATCAATTTCCTTTCTATGATTAGTAATTGAAATTTATTTAAATGAAGTGCATGAACATATACCTGTTACTTTTTTATATTTAAAATTATTATACAACTAAAACACATTGTATGGTAACCCTAAAAAACAGTATATGTAGTTAATTATATTATGAATGATATTTTCTATCAATATATTGTATGTTTTAAAAAAAAAAATCTTAAATTTTTTTATCCTTTACTTTATGTATTTTTTAATATTTGAATAATTTAAATTAACTACATTTGTGACCATGTTTAAATTAACTAAATGTATAATATTATTTTAATAAAATTGTGTATCGTTAGGTTTGCCTGGCAGAAAATATAGCATGGATTCTACAAAGAGTGCAGCACAAGATAACCTTGGATTCAAAGTTCACTCATGTCCATACTGTACATACAAAACTTATATAAAAAGTCACTGGACTGTACATTTGAGAATACATACTGGAGAAAGACCTTTCATGTGCAAAACCTGTGGAAAGGACTTTGCTCGAAAAGACCATTTGTCCCGACATATGCTTTCGCATTCACAATTTAAATTGTGAATGTATTGGCACGTTTTTAAAATATTTCAATTTCTTTGTTTTTATATAATGAAGGAAGGCTTAGTTTGCTCAAAATATGTGATCACTATATATTGCAGATGTACCCTACACACATATAGAGAGAGAAATAATGTTTCTATATATTTTTTAGTTATGTTACCAACCTTATTTTATCAAATAATTTGTTTTGATGCCAGAAAACAATTTTGTTAAAATTATTAAAATCACCGCTGTCAAATTCTGTTTTGATGAAACCATTCTTTAAATTTGGAAATATTTTCAATAATGATGTCTTAAATTTCTGTAAATTTTAATATTAATTTTGTTAGTAGTTTAAAAATTTAGTTACTTGATTAGTAACTAAATTTTTTTTATGAAGTACTGAATACTGATGTTAATAAATTGTGATGTTTAGAATTATTCTGTAAAAACATTTATTGTCAAGAACAAATAAAAAAAAATCATGTGATAACTTTTTTAAAAAAAGAGTATAGTAAGTTGTATAAGCATTTTTATATCATAATGTTTGTATTAGAAAATTCATTTTCCATAGTAAAATATATTTTAATAATTTATTTTAATTAACTACATTATCAACATATTTAATGTTTCTATATGTATAAAAACAAGAATCCAATTTACATTAATGAAATATTTGTATCATTAGGATTTTCTGTAAGAACATATACCTTGACTTCTGTGAAGATTGCTACACACAAAAACCTTAAATTCAAAGTTCATTGTTGTACATACACAATTTCCATGAAAGGTCACTTGACTGGACATATGAGAATACATACCGGGGGAAAGACCTTTTATATGCAAAACCTGTGGAAAGGACTTGCTAGAAAAGACAATTTGTCTCGACATATGCATTTGCCTATGAAATCTAATTTTAAATTGTGATAGTATTGTGTTTAAAAGATTTTATTTTTAAATACTTCATTATTGCATAACAAGGAAAAGCTTTGTTTGGACTAATTATATGTACACTACCTACATATAATGAAAGGAAATTCATGTATATATTTTTTAATATGGTAACTAACATTGTTTTATATTTTTCTTAATGTCTGATACTACAGAAAAAATTTGTGCTAAATTTATAAAAATAGCCTCTGTCATATTCTATTCTATTGTAATAAAGGTGTTGAAAATATTATTGTCAATAATGTTGTTTTAAATTTCTGTAAATGTAAATTTTTTTTGTAATAAAATAATTAAATTTTTTTATGAAGTATTGATAGATGCTAATACGTTTCAATGTTAAAAATTATTATGCAACTAAAAATTACTGTCTTAAATTATAATTGAAAACAAATAAATTAATAATATAACTTTAAAAAGTGTATATACTCGGGGACAACCCAAGTTGAACCTGAAGCGGAAACTGATATGTATAAATATTCAATTGCTTTAGGCACAACTTCAGTTGTCCCCGAGTATAGTAAGTTGCATAAACTTGTTTATATTATATTATAAAGGTATTAAAGTTTTAAAAATAAATAAATCCATTTTTCATTATTTTTTTTTCTTTAATTTTTAATTATTTAAATTAACTACTTTATTAACATATTTAAAGTTATTACGTATATAAAAATATTAATCCAATTTATTACTTTAATAAATTTTTTATATCTTTAGGTTTTTCTGAAAGATATTATTCTATGGCTTCTGTGAAGAATACAGTGCAAGAAAACTTCAAAGTTCACATTTGTCCATACTGTACTTACACAACTTATATAAAAGGTCACTGGACGAGACATTTAAGAATACATACTGGTGAAAGACCTTTCATGTGCAAAATCTGCGATAAAGACTTTTCTCAAAAAAGCAATCTTCAACGTCACATGATTTCCCATATGAAACAAACATAATCCTTAATTATGAAAATATTCTCCTGTGTTTAAATAGTTTATCATCAATTACTTTGTTTTTCACATAATAACTGAATGCCTTGTAGGACGAACAAAGCCGGATTTAGAGTTAGTGGGCCTGCTGAATATGTGATGCATATTCATTTGCATATAAAACTTAATTTTTATATTGAAAATGTTGTCACATTCTGTTAAAATTCTGTTCATTTTATATATTAATTTCGTTTTTATAATTATATAGTAACTAAAATGTTGCTTGAATAAAGGGCATGAATACTTAATTCTTTCCTACATTTAAAATTGTTATGCAACTAAAAAATATGTCTTGCAATCTTAATGTATTGTATGTTTAATAAATCAAAGCATTTTTTAAAAAATATTTTGCATTTTTATTAATAACTTATCTATATTAATTTCATATGAGAACATGACTTCATTTTCTTTAATAAATTTTGTATCATTAAATTTTCCGGAAAAAAAAATTACTGTGGATTCTATAAATAGTATTACACCAGAGAATTTAATGCATGTCCATATACTGAACTCGCACAACTAACAAGAAAAGTAACTGAACTAGCCATTTGTGAATACATACTTAGAAGTGGTGTTTCACGGGCAAAACTTGTGGGATAAAATTGCTCGTAAAGACGTTTTATCTTGACATTTGCATATGCATTGAAATTTAATTTTAAATTGTAAACATGCATTTAAAATATTTTAACTTCGATTAATCTATGTTTTCCTATAATGAATGAAAGTTCAGTTTGTAGGAAATATGTGTTCACTAGAGTGTGAATTTTCTTATGGTATAAATACATAAAAAAGATTCCTTTATGTTTCTTCCAATTCTGCAGCTAACGCTATTCAATCAAATTATTATTTCATTGTCTTGTACTATAGCTAAAGAGATGTGTTTACTATCACACATCTCCTTAGCTACTTTAATTTTTGAAAATATTGTCATTTGTAAAAGGTTTTTTTTTTAAATCCTCTATTTTTTAAGTATCAATTTCATTTCTATGATTCAGTGTTCACTCTAGAAATAAAAAGCGGCAGGGCGCTGTTGCCAGTAAAAGGGCACCCCGTTTTTGAAAAGGCACTTTTTGTTTCTAAAAGGACACTTTCAAAAAAAAAAGTTTGGGGCGGGCGTGGCCACTCGTTGGCACATCGCATCCGTGACCAAATAAAAAACAAGCTCTGATTTGTTGGTTGGCATTGCGCTAGAGCTGCATATTGTGCTATTTTTAGGGTTCTGGGCCTATCTCGAAGGAAAGACCCATACAAAATTGATGCCTCTTTATAAAGATATTTCTTAAAATCTAAAATTTGACATTTAAAAATTAATGTTTTCCCTAAAAACCTAATATTTAAGTAGGCCTACACAAACCCCTTACAAAACTGATGAAAATGCTACTTAAATCCAAAATTTGGTAATAAAATGCTTAACCTAGTAACTTTGCCCCAAACCATCTTCTCTTTAAAAAAAAACACAGAAAAAAAACTAAGCCTTTAAAAGAGCCAGGGAAGCAAGGATGCTTGTGTTTGACTGAAAGGGCAAGAGGGCGGGATTTTTGAAAAAGGGGCATGAGGGCGCTATCGACATGAAAAACGGGCGGGCAGGGCGGACCGCCCTTCAAAAAACGCCTAGAATGAACATAAGTATGAATGATTAGTAATTGAAATTTCTTTAAATGAAGTGCATGAATACATACCTTTTACTTTTTTATGTTTAAAATTATTATATAACTAAAACACATTGTATGGTAACCCTGAAAACAACAGTATATGTAGTTAATTATATTATGAATTATATTTTCTATCATAATATATTGTATGTTTATTAAAAAAAAAATTTTTATCCTTTACTTAATGTATTTTTTTAATATTTGAATAATTTAAATTAACTGCATTTGTCACCATGTTTAAATTAACTAAATATATAATATTATTTTAATAAAATTGTGTATCGTTAGGTTTGCCTGGCAGAAAATATAGCTTGGATTCTGCAAAGAGTACTGCCCAAGAAATTGTTGGATTCAAAGTTCACTCATGCCCATACTGTACATACAAAACTTATATAAAAAGCAACTGGACTGTTCATTTGAGAAAACATACTGGAGAAAAACCTTTCGTATGCAATACCTGTGGAAAAGACTTTGCTAGAAAAGACAATTTATCTCGACATATGCATTTGCATATGAAATCTAATTTTAAATTTTGAAAGTATTGTGTTTAAAAGATTTTAATTTTAAATACTTGGACAAAATCTGTGTACACTACCTACATATAATGAATGGAAATCCTTGTATATTTTTTTTAAACATGTAACTAACATTGTTTTATCAAAATTTTGTTTTTATGCCACAGTTAATTTTGTTTTATGCAGAAAAAGTTATCGTTAAATTATAAATATAGCATCTGCCATATTCTATTCTTTTGTAATTAAAGGCATTTTTTAAATGTTGGAAATATTATCCATAATGTTTTATATTTCTGTAAGTTTTAACAATTTCTTTTGTAATAAATAATTGATTTTTTTATGAACTATTGAATACATGCTAATACTTTTGAATTTAAAATTATTATGCAACTAAATATTATTGTCTTAAATTATAGTTGAAAGCAAATAAATTAATAATATAACTTTTAAAAAGTTTATAGTAAGTTGTATAAAACTTTCATATCAAAATATATTAAAAGTTTTAAAAATGAATAAATCCGTTTTTCATAAAAATAAATTGTATTACCCTTGGTTTTTAATTATTTAAACTAACAACATTATCAACATATTTAAAGTACATATATAAAAATATTAATCCAATTTATTACTTTAATAATTTTTTTATATCTTTAGGTTTTTCTGAAAGATATTATTCTATGGCTTTTGTGAAGAGTACAGTGCAAGAAAACTTCAAAGTTCACATTTGTCCATACTGTACTTACACAACTTATAAGAAAGGTAACTGGACGAGACATTTAAGAATACATACCGGGGAAAGACCTTTCATGTGCAAAATCTGCGATAAAGACTTTTCTCAGAAAAGCAATCTTCAACGTCACATGATTTCCCATATGAAACAAACACAATCCTAAATTATCAAAATATTCTCCTGTGTTTAAATAGTTCATCATCAATTACTTTCTTTTTCACATAATAACAATGTCCTGTTGCTCGAACAAAGCCAGATTTAAATAGTTTGCCTGCTGAATATGTGATGCTCCCCCCAACTACAGGGGGGTGAGTTTGGAATTTTTTTGTAAAATATATATTCCAGAAATGCAGATTAAATTATTTTTGTATTCAGATGAAATTGGGGTACACTGTTTTTGTAAATTTCTGATAATACTACAGTATGAATAGTGTCTATAGTGTTTCAAGGAATCTCGGAGTGCAATATAGCATTCTGGAATATATGAAAATTGCAATAAAATATTGCACTCATCTTTGGATTAATCCCCAAATGGCTGTAAACAAAATAAAAATGTAAGAAAATAAAAACAACTGATTGCAAAAAGTTAAAACATCAATCAACATAAGTATTTATCACAAATTAAACATTTTTTTTTAAAGAACATAAAAATATTAGGGTACAAATCTGTTAAGAAAAATGTTATTTTTCTCCATCATAAAATTATTGTAGTATGCTATTTTCATTAGGATTATCACCCTTCCAAATAATTTTTTCTGATATTGTATAATTTATTCCGGCATAACACATAAATTTGTCAGTGCTAAATTGAGAAATTTGCCCATGTTGTATATTTTGAATTTCTGTTTATGTAATTGAGATCTACTGTTTAATAAAAACTACTAATCGAATAAAGGTTGCTTTCTAAACCAAAAGATTTATCAGAATTCCTACTAATGAACAAAATGTAGGCTATATGTTCCTTAATTAATCGGTTAACCGACTTCATAGAAGGTACTCCTAAATTTATGAGCGCACTAGGAGACATCGCACCACATTGAAAATATTCTAGGGCCGTCACGCGTAAACGATACAGTAGACTCGATAACTCGAATTTTTCGATATCTCGAAAAAAATCTATTTCCCTGTACCTTCATTACTTATATAATGTAATTGTATCTCTTTAATTCGAAGTTTTTCGTCGTTATTTTCGATAACTCGAAGTTTCCTCACAACTCAAAATTTTGTTTTCCTCTCAAAACTACGGATTTTGAAGAACCTTTAGCATATATGTAATTGCCACGTTCTTCTTTATCAGTTCTCTTTCTTATTGTGCGTTATTGAAAGGGTATACGTACAATGGATTCCTACCTGTGCCTCACCCTTTTGTTTGAATGTCACCAGACTGGATTCCCTGAGCTGTATCCCCTCCTCTTTAACGCAGAGTCAGTTCAACAAGGAAGATTAAGGATTTATCGTCCCTCAAGCCAGCTGGCGATAACGATAAAGTGCGAGTCACTTTCTTGGAACATTACCGACCGTCCAGAAAGCAACTCGCTTAAAATATGAAGACGACACTCGATCCCTTCTCATTTTTGTTTAGGCAATGCACTCTCTATAGCAGCATTTGATGAGAGATCGCTCTCAGAAGAAGAACGATAATTGAGAATGCTAACTTCCTCCAAAGATAACTTTGTAAGAGGCTCTATCTTCGATAAAATCTATGCGTGCATCATTGAATCGAGGCCGGAAATGAAAACATCAGAGACATTTCAAGCAATCGTGCATTTGGAAAATATAATTGATTTCGAAAAAATAGAAATAATCACCAAACTATTTTGGATAGATATGTTAAATAAAGTCGTGTAAGTATACTAGTATTTATTTTTTACCAAAACAGCTTTTTTATAGGATTTTCGATAACTCGAATTTTCGATATCTCGAATTTTTATACACTTCCCTTCGAGTTCGAGATAACAAGAGTTGTCTGTATGTGATATTTAAGGGCGCAAAAATCTCTTTATAGGAAAAATACACAAGAAAAACATTTTTATAGTAGTTATATGAATATCATGTTCAAAATTAGATATTAGGGAACACTCGACAATGAAACCTTCCATAAAAACCAAGATTTTACCAAGTTTCAGATAATTAGTTTTCGAGTTAAGAACTAACAAATAAAGACCCCCTCCTCTCTTATAATTTTATTTGCATAGATATTATTTAACAGGAAAATCAACCCTACATTTTTTTAATGCATCAAACCAGTTTAATCCTTAACTAGCTTATTGTTCACGTTGTTCCATCACACCTCATGCTAAGAATTTCTTTACGGAATATAATCAATTATTATGTTCTAGATGAAAACTGATAAAACATTGTTATAAAGATGGCGACGATCTCCCTTTTCAATCGACTTATCACAAATGTCATCACCTGCACGTAATAATAGTTTCCTATTCAGAGTGGTTGACACGCACCGCGGCTTCGCCTAACGACTCTCACTTTGTTTTGTTTGTCTACTTGTTATTCATAGTATGTGGATAATGAATAAGTGCCTTCGTTAAAGGGATTTATATTTGTTTTAACATCGAAAACTTGATTGGAAATAGTTCGCACTTTTACTTTTAGACTGAATAATGACCAACTTATTTACAAGCCAGATCAGACACAGTGGCGGCCCGTGGTCAAAAATGTCAGTGCAGCCGAAAACATGTAACTTCCCCCTCCCCCCCCCCCCCCTCACCTTTTTCACAACCATACACGAACGGACATTCTTTAAAATTTATTACTCAAACCAAAGTTTCCTTTCAACTTTTATGAAAGATAACATGTAAAAATAATAGAAAACATTTACTTATTTTTTGAAAATAAAATCAATCCTCCTACCCTAGTAGCACACGTTATCGAATCGATATCGGAAAAATCACCAAAATGATATCGGATCAATATCATGTCATGATACCTAAACGATATCGAAATGGCATACACCACGCTGTATCGTGACGATGTCGTTTTTCGATTATAAAACGATACGAGAAACGATATCCCGCCGATGTTGAAAGTACGTTTTTTTCGACGTTGTGTCGATATCGTATCGATGTTTTTTACGACATCGTGTGGATATCGGAAATGATATCGTTCCTATGTCAGAAAATTAAATTTTCTTTAAAAGCAGATCTAAAACCTGGCCGTGAAAATAGTCTTGCATATAGTCGTTGCAATCAATAATTCAGACATGGAGGATTTTTGCTCGCCTTTTCATTAATACAAGTTCCAAAAATTTAGTACTTGTATTCTGAAAGTTGAGCAAAATTCAGATCCATGGTGGACATTGGAAAATTGCATATTAACAACAATTACATGCAAGAGTGACACTTTTACGGGCATTATAAGTGGAATAATTGTTTTAATTCCAAAGCACTAATTTTAAAACACACGAATATTTATTGTTTGGAAAACATCATAAAAATGCCCTGCACTTTATCTTATTTTTATTGTGTAGTAGTCAATATGAGATGCATTAGCTTGTAGTAATTTTGAAATTTTTTTTAAACAACACCAAATGATTTAATTTAAACAAATGAAAAATTTCAAACATATATATATTTGAACCGTTAATATAGATTTTAAAATGGTAAGAATTCTTACTATAATAAAGCTGAAATTGAATATATTGAAGTCAAAAGTTATCCTATATTGAAATACTAATTTTGGCTTTAAAAATAATGAGCACTTAATGCATTGTAATACACAAGAGCGAGCCTTCTCTCTTCTAGTAAAACTTCTTAACATTTAGGTGTTGCCAGTGTAGTTGATGGCTGTTACTATTGAATAATAAATTAACTGTTCATAGCTATAAAACTAATTTGAACTCACACCATCTTTCCATACAATTTAAGAATAATTTTTTTTTAAAACTAATTTCTTCACTCTGTATTTTACTGTTTAAGATAATTATTTCAATGTTTATTACAAGCAAGAATCAATGGTAAAATATAACAATTTTATTGATTTTTACTGAAGATACAAATTCCTAATTTCAGAGCTTGGCTTCTGTTGAATGTTCCAGTTCCAATCAGCATACAAATGCCCTTTTCAATTTTTTTTATCAATATCAACATCAAATCGCATCATTACAGCAGCTAAAATCAAATAAATTTCAAAATTAAACAAAACAATATCTAAGATAAAAAATTGTACATGTACATAAGCAAAACTTCTTATCAATTCAAGTACTTATAAAACCAAAAATCCAGGGTTTTTAAAATAAATTATTCTTAAGGAAATAAATTATTCTTATTTAAAGAAAAAGTATTATAAATTAACACTAAAAACGTTATATATAATAAACTGAATATAATTTGAAAATAAAAATGCTACTTTGTCATTAATTTAACTTTATTACCCCCTAACATAAAAAAAATCTTGTATATCCCACTTAAGGACTAGCCGCATATCAGCAACAATTGCATTACAACGTCAACTGCAGGTGATTATTTAATTGTATCCAACTCAGGGCTGCCAGGTCTCTGGTTTCCAAATTGCCAAAGTGAGGTGAAACATCACAAAACTTGGATTACCACAAACTATAAAAAACTGCCAAATTGTTAAATATTTGTCAAAGCTGCTAACTATGTAGCAAGAGAAAGGATATTTATCCAACAGAAAATCTGCTCAGCGAGCAAATACAATTTTGAATTTAGTTGCATGTTTGATACTTGCCAGTGCACGGCTACCAGGCGTTTGTAAATAACCTAACATAAGAAAAAAAGGATATTTCCTTTTCAAATTTTTATCAGTACAACAAAAAACAACAATATTGATGAAAGAAACATAGCAGAACATATATTAATTTATATTTTTTAGAAAGGAAAAAAAATCACTGTTTTAAGGCTTACCTATATATTTTTTTACCAATTTGAATTTTCTTTAAAACTACAATGTATTATTTTGATTTTATTAAATATTCTATTTTGCACAGGTATGAAGTGTTTTAAAATAACTTTATAGTACTTTCTTAAGAATAACTTTTAGAAATTTGCATAATAAAATTGTGTAAATATATTTACACAATTTTATTATTAAAGAATTTTTAATGCACGGTTTTTGCATAACTCTAAAAATACCATTATTAGCCTAAAACTGTGCAATACAATGCCTCCAAAACCATGAAACCTTTCTGCAAATTCTGCTATATTGAATAGCTAGATCTTCGGTCAGCAATTTCTTTGAAACTGATGTTATAACGGAAGACACATATCTTCGTTTTAAAATTTAAATATTTTTTTCTCAATAAAAGTAAAATCTCTATGTAGATACCGAATTTGGTAAATATACCCAGTGGCTAAGGTAAATAAAAATTTGCATTGACTCATCCGTCTCATGTAAATAATTACATTTATTTACGATTCCTGTCCAAAATTCTATTGTATTTTGTAGAATAGTATATTTTAGAGACCATCTTGTACCCATATTTAAAAATATCCAAGTTTTTACATATTTCGGACATTATGAAAAAACTTATCCGGGTATTTAAGATATATAGGGATAATGTAGTACTCATATCCGACCAGTTACAGACGCACAATTATAAGTTATGAGCTTACGTTAAACTTAAATGAATTTTATATAATTTTTTAAGAGATTTTAAGTAACAGTGATTTAATGGACTTTATTTTATTACAAATGGTCTGTAACTGGTGTGTGTATTCACCTTAATATATATATTATATACTTATATTTATTCAAGAATTTAAACTGTTATTAAACATTTGGTTTTTTTAACAAACTCATATTATATATTTATAAATGAGCTAATCACATTAACTGTAGAGTACGGAAAAAAGAAAGGGCTGGAGACGAAAAAGGCATCATCAGTGATATTTTTATTTCCAAATGGAATTTTAATCAATTTCTAAATCAATGTTTTTGATTTTTTTTTCTTTTCTAAATCAATTAGTATTTAATTTTTAGTGAAAAATCAGCAATGTTGTCTAAACAAAGATACCCTGCTTTATACATAAATGTACCACAAACTTTAATTTAACACTACATTATACATAAACTATGTTCAATCTTATAAACATTATATTATAGTATTCATTAAGTATTTGTTTATATACTTTTAAGTATCCACAATTGTTAATAATGCAAATCAGAAGTATTTTGAAACCTAATTTTGGTATCAAGCAATAACCCAGACACTCATGTGATGTTTAGGACAAAATATCAATAAGATCATAAAAAGTTTACAGTAATAAAATTAACCTTTCATTCAAGATTATGGTACATAACAAAAAGCTTTGGGTACAAAACATCTTAAGTTATTAATATGATGATTAATTCATACCGGTATGTTTGCTTAAAATGGAGTTTCTATAAGATGATAAGCACTCAAATAGGAAAGTCTTGAAAAGCAAAAAAGTCAGGCTTCTAGGAGAACATTCATTTGGCGCAGGCATGTTTCTTTCATCGTGACCTCGTTACTAGCAGCCTCTACATAAAAAAAAAATATGCATTAATTTTTTAAAATATTATTTCATATAGGTAGAGTAGAAAAGAAAAACACTGGTGTCTTTCTATAAAAGATAAATAGCTATTAAAAAAAATTACCACCAGACGCATGGTTCTGGTAATGTTTAATAACTTACAATCAGCCTTCTCAATTAAAACATTCTCTGCTGGTAAAGCACTGTGCAAACTTCAAAATAACATGTAAAAATTAATTTACGATATATAAAAAAAAATGTGCAGAATTTCTATGACAAACATGGTCATGCATCCTCATTGATGAGGTAAGAGAAAACGGCACTGAGAGACCCAAAATAAGGTGACGAATTCAAGAAGTCATAAAATTTTCAAGTTGTGCACCCCACTATTTTTTTTTTTCGGATTTGCCACTGCTAAATGCTAATCATTATGCAACATGTGTAGCTGTATTTTCAAAAACCGCAACATGTAGAAAGGTAAATATATGAAAATGAATTACTACGTATTTTTTTATCAATAGTTTAATATTTTATCAAAAGTTAATATGTACACAACTTTTCATTTTAATAATATGAATAATTCTAGATATTTTGATTAAAATTGCCGCTTTTAAATGCAACTTATTAGTGATAGATAAAAAAAATTAGATAATAAAATTAATTATTTGCAGTTTAAATATACAACATAATAGCTCTACACAATTGGAGGTGTTTAATATATATCCCAAAGGAAAGACCTGTCTCGTAAATTTGGTCAGATGATAAGGACAATTTATTTTAAACTTTCACACCCAGACCGACGCGAGGACACTTCGGTCATATCACATTTAACATGCACAAGGCAATCAACACAAAGATGTTTTGGGCACGATGAAGATCAAACTTGTACCTTGCAATTACAAGCTCTCTGCTGTAAACTACACAAGGATCGAACTCACAACTCTCCTAGTATGAGCTAACACTCTTCCGACCAAGCCAATGCTGACAAATCCTGGACTCAATTGCAAAATTTGTTACATGTTCTTGTAGCTGTTTATACAGTTAGTTTTGAACCACAAAAAGCAAAACTGTTGATCATACTTCAACTTTAATACAATAGGAATCTTGTCTGTAAACTTATAAATAGCTGAGTATTCTGAACATGCTTCAGTGTATCATACGATAATATGACGTCTAAGCGCTGTTTAACGGCAATTTTTCGTCGCCAAAAACAAAAACGCGCCAAATGTCCTATACTACATCTGTTCCGATAATTATTATTATTAGTATAAAAATAGTATTGCATGCAAATTTCCAAAGGTAAATTTATTTTACAAAACCAAATTTCTACTTAAAAACATTCCCCCTTCTTTACTAACAGCTATAACTTCTAACAATTTAACACAAATAACTTAACTCATGTTGAATACGCAGTCAACACAATAGACAATGTAGCTACACAATCCTTTAAAATTAACTATAGATTTAATATTAAAAATAAACTTACCTCATTTCACTTATGCACATCCATAATCACAGTGTCTTTATCTTAGCCGAAACGTGTTGCTTATATTTTTTTTATGATTGAATTCTTACAACGTGCGACGTGCGCTGTAAACATCCGCCATTGAAGAGAAGAAAACAACAGTCCCACACGTTGCCAGATCCCTTTCAATATTAATATCGCTGTTACGATACAGTGGCGACATCGGATAATATCGTTAAATTGACATTCAAAAATAGTGAAATTATAAATTTAATAAAATTTGTTATTTCTGTAATTTTACTTAAAATTCATGAAGAAATGCAAGTTTAATAGTAATAAGAAAGCAAATACAGAACGTTAAAGATATTTACATTCGTAATGTCGTACTGATGATGTCGTTACGATATCTTCTAATGTCGTTTATACGATGAACGATATACTACCGACTTGACTGTGTCGTAGCGATATCGTGTGGTAGTCGTACGATGTTCGTGTGCTACTAGGGTATCAAACTTGCGAATCGGTCAATTTTAATATTAATTTAAGTAAAGAAACAACAACACACGTGCAAACTTATCGAAAACTATTTCCGTTTGGAGAGATTCTTCGAAATTATTGTTTTCCTCCACCCCGCTTCGCCGATTCAGCAATGAACCAATCATTTATTCGAAATCCCAGTACAGCTCATTTGAAAAAATCCTTTTGCGCTACGTTTGTGTCGTCACATCCTCCATTTTAGCGTGCTGGGGAAGTCATACTACGTAAGGTTGCCATGGCAACGATGCAGCCGATTTCGAACTTCGCTTTTTAGCTGCAATTTTTATTGAATGGAGTTTTTGTTTTTTCTTCTCCTAAATTTGTGCATTACGGAAACACGCTTGCTATTTATCGGAGATTTTTTTTACTTAAGAGTTGAAATTTTATCTCCATTTCCAATTCTAATCTTCATTTAAGAAAATTAATAAAATATATAATTTTAGTTTTAAAATATAATAAAATTAGGTGCAGCCCGGCTGTACTTGCTGTAGTGGGCGAGCCGCCACTGATTCAGACAATAATCCAGACGTGGGAAATAACATGGGAGTATGATTCTAAAGGGTCACGAGGGACAAATTTGATTTGATAAAAAAAAAATAAGAATCGAAATTGTGACTACTAGCATGCCTGTGCGATAGAATTATCTTCGCCAAAAATATAAAATGTTTAACAGTCTACATATAGATGGCAGCATTATCGACGGCTTGTTTAAAAAAAAACCTTTAAAATGAATGATTTTAAACGTATTTTGAAAATAAAAAAAAAACAGTTGATATTTAGGAGATAAAAGTACAATTCGTCACTGGTCCATGCAATTCTCTTTCTTTTAATACATCATGTGTAGTGATTCGTTGCGTCTAAGGATCGTAAAAGGGATCTATTCTATCGAAATAATATAGAGGATGATGGTTGCACTTAAGCTGCTATGTGGCGACAACGGAATAAGTGCCAATACATTTTTTTTTAAATTAAAAAATAATCATAGCAATTGGACACTTGGTTTTAGTCATTATCCCTCAGAGGGCGGCTTAAAGTCCAAGCGACTGCTTGGGCCTTGGGGTGCCGAACTAAGAACGACTCTCGAGTTGCAAATGGACCCACGTAACCTAAATAGGCGTGTGAACATTAGACTACGATATATTTAACGTGCACCACTCCCCTCTGCATAGTGGATAATTTTTGGTAGGCAAAATGAACGCATCTGACAACCCTTCGATTTCCAGATCATTACACACATGCTGTGTTGGGAATCGAGACCCGCTGCCATCGGTTCTGATGATTTCGGGAATTAACCACCTGAACACAAATTAATGTGAAACGCATAAGAATTAAACACTTTTGTTCAATTTTTAAAGGTCCTGACCTCAAGAAATGTCAGGTCCTGATACCAAGTCTTGACATTTCAAATTTTTCCTGCAACTTCCACTTTTATAAATTAAATAAAAATACTGCATTTTACAATATTATTCAAATATAATAATTTTAGGTATTACTTATTAAAGGACTATTTTTATTAATAAAATAATTATGTGTTTTAACAATGTATATATAATAAAAGCATGTACATATATTATTTTTAATTTAATAGCAATGGAAATAACTTACAATAAAAAAAAACGCTTTCGTGTTGGGGGATTTTAATAACATTTATTTTAAATTCCTTAATTATAATTAAGTAGGTATTTATGCGTCACAGATTTTCTACTGGTACGAATTAGAGTCATTATTCGAAGGCAAAGCATCAGGCCTTATAATTGTCAAAGACTTGATTTTCAAATATGAGCTACACAAAAGACTTGATTATGTTTTTTTTTTATAATCTTCTATTTAATAATTCACTGAACTTTCAATAATCCAACTAACTCACTGCAGATAATGTGCGCAATTCATATATTTCAAAGAACTTTTTTTATGCGATATTGCCGTCTATATATATATAAAAAAAAAAGGCTAAAGAATCATAATTCTTCGTCTTCCGCATCGCGCATCGAAAAAGGGCGTTTTCGAGTACATAAAGTACACCTTCCAATAAAAACTTCCGAGAAAAGCTCGCGTTCCAACCTCGTATTTATTCGATTCTTTATTATTTTCCTCTTCTGTCCTTCAGGGCATACACTTTTGCCCACTTTTTACATTCGAAAATAAAAAAAAAATGAACAAATACGCGAGCTTTATTCTCAAACACGAAGCGCCGTTCCATTTTGAAAACTGCAACAAAGATTTTCGGCCGCTTGTGTGAGCACGCACGCTGAAAAGTGTTTTTTTTTATCTATATATTTTTACAAAGAAAGACTTAACCTGTGACCTGTAGCCCTGGGCGTACGAAACGAGGCCTTTTCTCACCTTGGGAGGTCCCCGCCATTGTTGTCGAGTGAAATACTAGGTGCTAAAACTCGAGGAAGAGGAAACTTTCTTGAACGTGTGAGATGATGGTTGTACATTTCAGAAGAAAGAAACCGTCCTTTTGAGTGTTTAAGTATGAAAAATATATGAATTGGCGAATAAGTTACCTGACATATAATTTAAAAGAGCGTTTATTGGAACGAAAGCAGAAATATGCCTACTTAAATTACATGCAATTTCAATTCGAAGCATTTGTGTGGCCCCTCCGAAATCATTAGTAGAGGTTACAAGGATCTTTATATATAATTCTCTTACGCGGTGATTGAAAAACGCTGTTTTTCTCTACGCGGAATGGCAGCAGTTAGTTTGTTTACTAAATTCTGTTGCGCCCGCATTTTTATTTTGCCATTATGTAAGCCATTTTTGACGATTAACACCTTCAATTCATTTTGTAGTTAAAAAGAAATTAGTTTAAATGATTTTATATTGATTTGCATGTCGAAAAAATGTATTGATGCCAAGATGAATTGTAATTTAAATTTACAGTTTTAACTTTTAAAGTTTTTAGTAACATTATTAAAAAAGTATTGTTAGTAGGACACGTTGTTATTGTGTCCTACCTTTTAGCGAGTGAAGCGAGAATAGTGGTTTGCAAAGCAAACCTTTGAGGATTGCGTATCAATCCTCCGGCGGTTGGCGGAGCCTCCTAGTACCCTTTTATTCCTGAACGGAAGGGGGTGTATTATGTAATACATGGGAGAGAGGGGATGTAGTATTTGCGTGACGTAGCAAAAACCTTTTTAAAAAAATGCTGATTTATTCTTCCAAACGTTGTTACCTAGTTCCTTTTTATAGAACTCACAATCATCCTAATAGAATATTTGATAAAATACAAAGAGTGGAAGTTTTAACGGCCATTTTCTTAAGTCTGCAAAATTTGGTCGCGACATGACCTGAAAAAGGGGAAGGAGGGTACAAATGGTTTGAAAACATTGTGACGTATTATATGAATGTTCCATTATAATTTTTCCTTACGTTATATTACTACATTGTGTGGTAAAATTTCAATAAATTTATTTTTTAATTTTCTCATATAGCGTTAAATTTTAAAATTCTTTTATGTATTTAACCAATGCGAAAATGTAGTCAGCATTGTTATTTTTGTAAAAGAAAATAGCATAGAGAATACTATTTTTTTCTTGTATTTTTATCATTTGCTTTCTTGAAATCAGAAATGATGCCTACTTTTTACCTTAACCTCCTTTATATTTTACACAATCGCCATTTGTGTTAATTTGTGATAAATTGTGTTGTTGCAATAACTACATTAAATTTTTTAATTGATATATCTTAAAAATAGTTGCAACTTGCATTTTCTTTTCCTTTTTTTTGTAATAGTATGCTCATAAGAATTTATATTAAAAGTACTATTTGTCATTATTTTTTATTATAAATAGCCGTCTTCATTTTTCAATAAAAATTAAGAATATTTGTTTGAATGGTATCGTTTGGTGCTTTAAAACGAAAGGAACGCTTTCTAAAAGCAAACAGAATCCATTTTTCAAATAAAAAATTTTTGAAGAATTTTGTGTTCTGTGCGTGTTAAGCAAATATATTTATCAAAAATCGCTTAGAATTGATGTTTGTTAACAGAAATATGGTAACGATTGAAATAGACCCAGCACTTAAAATCTAAAAAAAGAGAATATTAAGTAAAATTATTCTTAAAAAATGGTGTAGACATTTTTGAATAAAATTACACATATTTAGCTGTACTTTCAATATCTAGAGTTTTAGAAAGTTGACTACTGCAATTTAATTTAATTGATTTATCTTTAAACTTCAATGCTATTTTTTGTTTATGTTTAGTTTTTTTTTATAAAGTTGATTTTAAACTGATATAAGTTTAAAACTTTTTTTTTATTATTCGATTAAATTTTCTGCACATACGTTTCTAATACTTTTCTCTATTTTGCTTTCTGCGATTGTGTATATGAATTTAAATTTCCCTGATATGGTTTATCGAATATTTTATATTTAGTTAAATTTTATGTTTTTTTTTTAATTTTAATTCACGAAAACAATTTATAATTTGAATTTTGGCGCATAAAGTAATGCAAAAAAATACTTCACTTGATACGATTTTTTAAATATACAAGTTACTTTTAATCGAAATTTTGCAGTTTTTTTTTAATGTTAATTTGAATTTTCCTATTATTTCAATTAGAAATTAAAACATAAATCAATAAAAAATTTGGTTTGCAAAGTCTCCAATGTATCGTAAGGTTAGATTCGTGAATTCTTTGTACGCTCGCCTGCTCGGCCTGCCCCTTCTTATTTCTTCGGTAAGTTCTAGAGCTCTCTGCACTCATATTTCAAACTTTAAGTTTTCTATGTCGCGATTGAACGTTAAGGCCGGTTTACACGCTACGATAAATTGTAGCGATTTATCGTAACGATCGAATTGTTACGATTTATCATTGCGTGTAAACAGGACCATTGTAGCGATTAATTGGAATTGGATTGGATGGTTGATGCCGGCCGGCATCAATTTCTGCAAATCGTAACGATTTGTTGGAATGTGTTTTGTTTTTTAAATGGCATTGTAATTGTAGCATGGAGAAGAGCTAGTTTTTTCGCAATAAATTGCGACCATGGTAACTTCACGATTTAAGAACATGCATTCCATTTATTGATATAATTTTTTTTATTTATTTATTTGATTGTAATTCGCAATTTTAATATTATTGTAATTATGAAAATGATTTTACGAATATCTAAGAAATTATATTATAACGTCGTGGAACTTACCATAAACCAGGTTGGCCATTTATTCACCCCGAGACCTTCACAATTTTAATATTGTAATTATAAAAATGCTTTTATGAATATCTAAGAAATTATATTATACCATCGTGGGACATACCATAGGTGAGTCGCATCAACCAGGTTAGCCGTTTATTCACCCCGTGACCTTTGTAACGCGTGGGGCCCTAGTATATTCACGCGTTGCGTAATATTATTAAATTTAGTTTGCTTATAATTACAGAAAATGAGAGTTATTAATTATGAAAATGAATGCCTATGAATAAAAAATACAAATTCTTAATTTCTTTATAAACATTCGTTATATATTTCAAATTAACCTTATATTATTACTATAAAAAAACTTACGACTTTCACTTTGTTAAAACGACAACGAATATTTGACAAGAAATCGTTACGATTTATCGTAGCGTGTAAACAATACTCACTCTTTCGATTTATTGGAACAATAAATTGTTCAATCACATCGTTACGATTTATCGTAGCGTGTAAACCGGCCTTAGAGTTATTTTTTAGCTTCATGGTGAAATATTTCTCGAATCGTCAATTTTTACACAGAACATTTAAATTATTAGTTGGTCAAGTGGAATTGTAGAGCTTTTCGTTCTTTTGAATTTAAGCATGTGGTACAAACGTCAAAGGGTGGCTAACCTTATAGACGCGGTTCATCTTCCGATACATGATGGTAAGTCATTTATCTCCCTAGTCTTCGTCTCGTGCAAGTTTCTGTCGCCGACCGCTGTTCTGCCCCGGATTTATTTTAAAAACTTATGCACGTCAATTTAAAACAATTCCTCAAAAGTTAATTTTTTTTATAATTTTGAATAAAGTAGCCATAATAATAAAGTTAAGAGCAGGGCCGCCCTTAGCATCCATGGGGCCCGGTGCAAAATTAGTAGCGGGTCCCTTTTTTAACCTCCACACGAATGTATGAATAAGTTTGAATGAAACTTATGAATAAGTTTTCAGATTTTTGAAAAGCCGATCGGATTTTTTTTATCAACTACAAATATTTGATGCGGATACATATAATTTTAATAGAATATTTTTAGAGAAGCTCCTTACATTTTTTTAATAAGCTTAATTTTCTATCAAACGAGACCGAACTGATGTCAGTCGTGCTATTTGCCACTAAATGAATCCCCCCTAAGAGATTAATGATAGAAAGTACAGGCCCAGAGTTCTTCCAGAAGCACTTTTGCACATAAAACATGTTATAGTCGGAATTTTTAAACTATGAGCCAACTCAGAACTTTTTGAATTCTCTGGTGGTTGTACCGACCGTCTGTTAGAAGAAAAGAAAACCTCTATATGGTCCTCAAGATTAATCTTACCGGCACTACTCTCCGTCCTTCTGGAAGGACATTGTACGTTCTCTCCTTAACATGACGTTACTATCATGATATTTCACGTAACTGGTTTTTAAGACGTTTCATGTCAAAGGTAAAAAAAGAAGAAACAAACAGGGCCCGATTAAGACATTGAAGTAAGGGAAGCCTGCCTTTAACAGGGGGCCCATTGCTCTCAAATAGACCCTGAAACATCAAATCGAGCTTTTACATGCACTAAAATCCTTGCCCCTGAAAGACATTAAAACGAAACACATTATAAATAATACTAAAAAATCATTAAGAAGTAATGAATATTCTGTATGTTTATTATTTATTTTTTCTAATATTCGAACAAATTTAGCTCAACTGACAATTTTTTTTTTCTAAAGTTAGTAATGGATTTTTATGTTAAATTATGTTAGGAGTGTTAAATGTTTATATAAAATGTGTGATTTGGGGGCCCCTCAAAAATGTAAAGTGTAAGCTTGGGCTTCCTGGGCCTATTCGGTAATCATTATCTGTAAATTGTATCTGTAACATTACTATTTTTCTCATTGTTCTTTGGTGAGCGTGGGGCCTTCTGCGGTGGCACGCGTCGCACACTCCTAAAGGCGGCCCTGGTTCATAGAACTCACAGAGAAAGAAGACATTCACTCTTATAAAGACTATTTTTAAGGATTAAAAACTACAAGATCCTCATATAGCGTGTAATTATTCAAGTCAGAGTCAAATATTAATTACGATTTAATTATTACCATTCATAGCTGATGTCCGGTATACCAAGATATGACAAGGTGGGTTCTTTTTTGGGACCCTAGAAAAAGGCAGTAGTTCCGCATTTGGGTTGGATAACATTCCCAAGCGTTACCTTCAACGCAACACAATGGATGTTTTGATCACCCCAAAAAGGCATATCCAGATACAAAGGCTAAGAAAAACAACCAAAAATGACCCTAAGTAATAATTTAAGGTCTTCGAAGTGGAAGTCTTCCAAAGTCGTCTTCTCTTTGTTTCCAGAAGGAACCGAAATTGCATGTAGGGCGGTAAACAACATATTTACCTGTTGTTTCACAGAAATCCCCTATTTCTGAAGAATAAAGACCTATCCTTGTGGAGTTGGCCAAAGACGGAAGTGAGATTCCTGAACGTGATATCTCTCTTTAAAGGACTTCAAGATTCAAAAGGAGATCCGTATATACTATAACTTCACCCGAAATTTCAATTTTCGTTGTTTTTTTAGAATTTCCATTCGCTTTAGAAATATTTCTTAGGAAGTAGTTCTAATGAAATGTCAGGGGTTTTTATGATCCGAAAAAACACTATTGTTCGTAATTTGAGAGCGTGTTTTCCTGTAGGAGATCAAAAGTTGGTCAACTGACTCTGAAGTTGAGTTAAAAGCACCGGGGATTACAGATATTAAACTTAAATCGAGCGAGGTCACGAATTTTTATCTCCATGCACATTTATAATACTGATATAAAACTTCAATAAAAATATTATATAAGAAATATAAATAATACCTATAAGGGTTATAAGTCTATTGTTATTAAATAGGATAAATCGAAATGTAGTGACCATTCAGATCGTGCGCAAATAAAATTATTGCAATATTCTTCAAATGTAAATTCTAAGGCATAAATCTCATACCATTGATTTGAGTTGAATTTTTTGTAGAATGTTAGTATCAATGTTGATCTGTTCTATTATCAAAATAGTGTTAGAAGGTTATAAGTGCTTGCAGATGCTTCCTAATTTTGCGATGGCATTTTGTGCTAGTTTATATTTGAAAAATAATTATTCTAGGAGGCAGGAATGAATAATATTTGAATAAACTGTAGATTTTCTAAAATCGAAGCTATTTTTTTAGTAGCATATTCTTTTCAAAGTGGAGAAAAGACATTTTTTTACCTGAAATATCATTAAAATAGGTATATATTGGGGTATTAGGCCGCTTTTACATTTAACGACACGACACCGATAAATCGTGAACGATCGCGGAGGGACGACACAACGTTTTATCGTATCGTCTGATGGTCAGTTTTTCATTGCACCGATATCGTTCGCCGAAAACGAGAATTTTTACATTCAGTGCGTGTTCGTCTGTTGTCGAGAGCACATCTATTCTCGATATGGCGCATCGCAACAAAATTACATTATTAACTGCGATTGTTGTATTTGCTGTATTTAAGGAGAAATAAGAGATCAATAACAAAACGTTTCTGGGTGCATGATATCATCAAAGCAAGACATGTTGAAGGAGAATTTTATGTTTTATTTGTACGTCTATAAAAAGCTAGAGTTTACCACTAGAGCTGTACAGTGGGCTATTGGCGACGGTTAGACTAAATATTGCTTCCCATGCCTTTTCTCGAACAATCTTGTTCTTGTAAAATTCATCTCGCTTATCCCAAATACAGGTCTTTACTTCCACTAATTCACACAAGTTCACAATATCGAACTTAAAAGCCATATTGATAATATAAATAAGAAAAAACACAGTAGACTATAGCAGAGGGCAACACGTTTTTCTGAAACAAACTCAAAATGTCGTCACGATGAAGTAGGGAAAGCGCGTGCCCACGATAAAACGTTCCGATAAATTGTATCGTCTGATCGGCAACGACAATATCGTTATCGTATCGGCTAGTGAAAAAGCGCCCGGCTTCGTATGTGTATTTTGCGTACCCCGATATCGTGCCACTGAAATCGTATACGATTTATCGGTGTCGTGTCGTTAAATGTAAAAGCGGCCTTAGGGTAAATTCACAACGTTAAGTTTTTTGAGTGAACCGAAATTTCTCTATTTCACTAGTTAAAAATTAAAGTGATTTTGTAGTATTTATATGTTTAATGCAATAATCTGTTTAATTACATTCCTTACGATAAATGGTCAAATTGAACGGGCATAAGTAATAAATTGCGTCGCAGAGAAGTCAATTTTGGCACCGGGTAATGGCACATTGTTACTGTCTTACCACCACGAGTTGAACTCTGAGTTGGGTTGCCAACGCGGAAAGTTCCAAATGAAGTAGGGAATTCGGGTAAATAATGTTGGGATTGGATGCTATTTTGGCGATTTTATCCTTACCTTTAATCGACTTACACATAAACTAACAACGGTAATATGGTGGAAGGAAAAAGATTGTTTAAGAAATGTTGTTTTCAGTTTTAAATAATATTTCTCTGTATAAAATAAGAGTAGATTACCGTTTTAAAACAAAAGGCAACGGTAATTGATGGAAAACACAATGGTTTATTTTTTAAAAATTTTATTTCGGATTTAGTATTTTTAATAACGTAACGATGTTTTTAAACCCACTGTTTTACTCTGTTTACATTTTATTCTAATAAACTGAAATCGCATTAATTTTAATATGAAATAACAACATTCTTGCTGAAAAAAATTACAAGAAAAAGTTATACAATTAACTAAGTAATTAAAAAGTTATTGATATAAATAACAATTACCAATTAATAACTAATGAATAATTAATGGCTAATAACAATAACTGCTAATTAGTTTTTTACATTGATAAATATTTTGGGAACGGAACTACTTACCCCCCCCCCCCCCCTCCCCCATAATTTTTTAATTTCTACATCACTGCTTCGAATTAGTCGCTTTTTAAAAATCTTGCATCAAAATATTTTTTAAACTCGCATTCAACCTAAATTAAACAAAATTAAATTCTATGAATTATTGAAAAAAAACATATTTGAAATCTGCAAATAATAAAAAATAATCAACATTTCATAACTTTATGTATTATTATTTTGCTTAGTATTTGCAATGTATTGTTGGGGAGGAATAAATCCTGTTTCTTGTGGACTTTAATTATTGATTTAAAGGACAGATAAAATTTACCGCGTTTAGCTATTTCGAAAAGAACACAATTTATTAATTACACAAAAATATCAGTGACTGAATATATAGATTTTTGTGTATTTTTTGAGAACGAAAAAGATTTTTACAGCTGTTTGTGAACTATATATGATCCGCGGACCAGCTGCTAGAAACCACAGGTGTAGATTGAACATGCAGTGAAAATGACGATCTAACGAATAGTCCGTGACAGTCTATTTGGCAAAGCAGATGAACTCATTAACGAAACGGTTTTCGGAGAGATGTCTATCAGAGTAGTAATTGTTGCGAGGAAGGGGAAATGAAAGTTTAATAGCTCTCTCTTGTGTTTCTTTTTTCTCTTAACTTCGATTAGTATTTCCGGATTGTAATTTGATTGTTCTATTCCAAGACTATTAAATTGGAACGAAGTTATGTGAGTGAAAAGTGAACATCTGAGAAATACATGCTAGAATTCGCATTTAAAATACCGATATTGAAAATTTTGAAAGGTTTTTGGATAAAAAGAATTATAAATAGTAGAATTGAAACGATAAATATGCATCAAAATTTATAATGACTATGTTATGATAATATCATGCAACTATTCATATCCATCCATAAAAAGAACAACCTAAATAATATTATATCTATAGATATTCTTCATAGCAGTGATTTTCAAAAGGTGGTCCGCGAACCCCCGAGGGTCCGCGTGTCGATGTTAAGGGAACAGCGGGGTCGCACAGAAAATTTGTTGAAATGTGTCCAATGGCCTACATTCTTAGTAAAAGCGGTGCAAAGTAAAAAAAAAAATTATAAAATTAATTTTAGTAATTTGTCTTCCCTTTATTTTCAAATTCAAATAAAATTTAAATGTATACTTGCAAAGAAAGCGTTGGAACTTTTATGAGCATATATGAGAATATGGGTCCCCATTTTATTTTTGTTTTTGCTAGGGATCTGTGACTCAATAATGTCATAAAATGTCACTTAATGTAACGTGCTTAAAATCAGAAAGATATTATCCAACTGCTGTAAAGAGTGTTTTTGTAAAATTTGATTGATAAATATTTTGACGTGAAAATCTTTAAAATCAGCCATATGGGGTTAAGGCAGAGATTAGGATATAAACATCTTGTTACACTTTTAGGGGGATCCTCTTCGACACTATAACTCATAGTGACAAATAGCACGCCTGATTGACATAAATTTAATCGCGTTTGATTTGAAATTATGTGTCTATGTGCATGAATATCTTAAAATAAAGAAAAGTACGTGGATGGGTGTCCACGGTGTCAGACAGCAAAGCTTGTTTATCTTCCTTCTGTTATAATAAGTTACATGAGTTAACAAGATCGAAGCACCATGTTAAGATTTTGGGTGGATCCATTCAGACATTTTATAACTCCACGGTTACAATAAATATGATCTCGTTCGATATAAAAATTAGGCGCCGATAGCAGTACATTTTTAAAGCAAAGCACGTACGTAGCGTCGATGGGGACCCGTAGCGTTTATGGAACAGTTTATTTAACTTCCTTCTGTTGGCGTGTTTGGCGAGGTTTTATTGGTGACCAATCCCTATCTCTATAATCTGCTGAAAGGGCGTTTCACGTAAAATCCTTCTGGCCGTACTTCAGCACATAAAAATTACAGATGATAGTCGAAATGTCGTATTTATTTTTGCTTTGCTCATTTTTCAAAAATTATTTTTCTTATTATTATGAAATTGTTTGAAATAATTAAGAATGAGATGACATTTTTTTAAAAAAAATTATTTTATAGTATTTTATCATGGTAAAGTTCGTATTGATTTTCGAGGAGTTCCACAATATTTGTTTCTTTAAATCTAATACAATACAAGGCAGTTTTCATTTTCATTATACCTGTATTGTGCTTTGATATGATATCACATATCTGTAGGAAGTACAGGATTTACAAACTTCCCAGTGATACTTCTTATGTAAAACATAAAAGTTTAATACATATATTTTTAAACTATTGGCATGTTTAATGGGAGATAAATGGCCATTGCAAGGCAAGACAGATTTACAGCAACCCTGGGAGACCCTTCCACTCTTGATTTAAAGAGGGTCAAAACATCTCCACCTGAGAACCCGCCTACTATTCTTTCCGACCGGGATCGCGCGGGAAATAAAAATTATTCTTTTTTGGAACGCAGAAGAAAAACTTCTCCCGCCCCTCTTTTACGACTTCTAAGTAGAAAAAAAAGGATGGTTTGGTTCGATGGTCAAATATAGTTACTGATAGCAGACATTTGAAAACTAATCGGTGATTTACTTGCATCTGATTGTTCCTTGAGTTTGCTTATTTTAAGCAATCGGGAATTCTCCACTTTCGGAATACAGACGATCTTCTTTTTGTTGCCAGTTGAAGTGGGATAAATTGTAGCAAGTCCTCAAACGCTAATAATTCACTGGAATAATTCCACGTAGAATGCAAATCTGTTCTCGATGAATTTTTGGTAAAAAGGTTTTTTTCATAGATGTATAATATCATCTACAACATTAAATGGCCGTAAATGTGCACTTTATCTGAGAATTGAATACCAGAAATGTGGATTATTTTAACTGCATCGCGAGATTTTGATGAAAGATTGTGATTCTGTTTCCTAGAAAGATGCTCGCCTTGTGTTGGTGTAAAAGTTCTTCAACGACGAAGCGTCATATACTTTATGTAAGTACTTATTCCATTTATTTTAAAGCAGACTTTTTATGAAATTTATTGTTAGAATATTTTATAAAATACATGATACGATTGCTAAAATATGATACTAAAAAAATGCGAAGGAATGCGGTTTTATTTTTCGGATTTTCGGTTGAAATTTTAATTTGCAACGTTTTTGCTAATTAATCCGCTCACATCTCAAAAAGTGAATTTCCTAAAATTATGAAATTAAGTTAGTTTGTTAAGAAATGTCTGAAGAATAGGATGAATATTTTTTTGTTTTAATAATATTAGTGTTTTAGACGTTATTTATTGTTAAAGTTATAATTTTGAAAAATTTCGAAATCTGTTTTCGTATACTTCTACAATTTTTATCGCAATTTTATTTACAGGCTATAGTTTATATTATTGTCTATAAATTATCCAGAGCTCTTTTTTGAAAATTCTATTCAGTTTTATAGTTACATTTTTGTTTTTATAATTTGCATTATTCAGATGGACTTAGTTTTTTCTATGTAGATTTATGATTTAGTGTTAGATTTTGTTCATGCTACAACGACTGAAGTTCCCCCAAGCGATAGTTTGGGGCGCCGGACTAAAAAGGGCTACATAGTTAAGTAAAAACGGGAAAATATCGATAATTTTAGTTGAAAATTTGTTGTTAACATTGACATTTTTTACAAAATTTTGGAATTTGCACCTTAATGATACAAAGAAAAGTTGGCGGAGCCCTCTAGTACGTTATTAAAAAATTAGCTGTAGCCAAAAAAGGTTGAGGTTGGACGTTAAAAAAATGATTGTGCTGGAAGAGTTTAATAGAAAGAGTTACGTCTCAATGTCTCGAATGTAGATTAATGCATCTTAGAGCACCATTGATAAATATTAACGATATATATATACATGTATATATATATATATATATATATATCGTTTTTTTTTTAATGAAAAATTTAAAATATGACCTTATAATTTATTCATATAAGGTGCTACTGATTTGACATAATGACAATATTAAATTAGATCATCCTAATTAATTAAAATAAAATTATTATGTATATATTATGACATATCTAAAATAGTTTCTTTTTATCTATAAATACAAAAACATTTTACATCAGTATTGATACCAAAATTTATATTTACAGCGTTTTATATTATGATCAGATAAATGTCTATATTCAAATATACCAAAGTTATAAGGGATTGAATTATTTTAAATAACAATTATCGGTGTTTTGTCATAAAATAACCTTTATTTTTTTCCTTAGTTTTGTATGTTTTTTATAGATCTTCACACACAAGTTTACCGTTTTTTAATAATGACACGTACCGTAACTAAGCAAAATATCTAAAGAAAGCGTACAGATGTGTAATTATATTAAGCTACATATCAAATTTGGTTTTGTTTGTTTTTCGCATAAATCATATACAACCTGTAAATTATAATTTGATTAAAGTACCCAAATCAATTTGGAAGTCACTGTAAGCTTAAGCCGCCTTGGAATAAACCTTTCAAACTTTGCAAACAAAAATTTCAGGCTAAGAACTCGAACAATTCCAATTTATTTCTTGAATAATAAAATAACCAGAAACCCACCCGTGTTTTACATTTCATTCATTTGTTTGCCACCAATATTTTACAAGAAGCCACAAAAGAGGATTTTATTAAGAATACATACATCGCAATCTTTCCTTTTCTGTACCTGACGTTAAGAGGTTAAATTGCTAAACAAAAAAAAAGGGAATATCTTTGAATTTCTATTCAAATTGACAAGTGAATAAAAGTCTGTTATATAGAAGAATACATCCTATGCAGGTACAAATCACAATGAATTTAAACATTTCACCGCACCCGATTTACGATATAAAAAAAACGAGGTCTTTATCTGCATAAGAGGACTAACCCATTCAAGTTTTTAAAAAAGATTTTTTTGGGGGCAACAAAAGTCTTTTTCTCGATTACTTTTATAAAAAACTCACTCCCTTTGTCGAAGTTCAGACGTCGAACTAAATCGGATCGTAATAAGTTAAGTAGCCGCCTGACGACACTTTGCTCCACCCTCCTTTCACATTCCTATCCTTGACATTATTCTCGTATGTTACAATTGTCGATCCCCCCACTCCATAAAAATCGAAACTTAAATATTTATTTATTATTAGGGCGAGATTAACTTACGCGGGCAACTGTCACATCGAGCCATTCAATGCGTGAATTAATTATGTTGGCATCTTTTTTTTTTAATTCCAGTCTAAGATTTTTTCCCCTTCTGTAATCTTTCATGGTTGGGGGTTCGATCTTTTGATAACATAACTTCTTGCCTGAGCGGTTTGCGGAAGCTTTGCGCCCCTGTTAGGTGTAAGGTTACACCACTTCAGACGGATTGAGGTCTAGCGGATATTTCTTTTTTTTATATATAGACTGCCTTCAGAAGCACTTGCTTTGTGTGTATACCTTTATGAATGAACGTGGGACTACCTTAAACGACTTGTTGGCGACGCCAAATATTCTAAACTTAACATTTCAAATATGTAAGTATGCATATGGGTGTATGTAATGCACGCATGTACAGTGTTAAAAATGGGTATTCAGAAATAAGTAAATTGTACTTATTTTTGAGTACATTTGATGCTTATCATAGCTCCGAATACATAAGTTTCAATTTTGAAAAAGACATGTACTCAAAAATGAGTACAATGAAGAAAAATAGCAGTTGCTCGCCTGTATAGGCTGTCTTCATAAATCCCTTTCAATAAATATCGACAATTTACAACCAATATTTACCAGGAATCGAACATTCTTCAGGCATTGCTGTCCAGAGTCTTACCCATTACGCTACCAGGGCGACGTAAAGAAATTATGAACAGAAAAGAATGGGAAGATTGTACCAAATGAATGGAAAGTAACAGAATTGAATTATAATAACTCAGTTTCCATTTAAGCAATCGACATCAAATCATGTGGAAAAACATCTTCTGAACAACTATTTTAAGTTTGTCAGGTCGCTTTGTTAAGATGTCTTAAACATAAGTTGAAATTAGCAATATTAGATCACACTGCTCATTTTTGAGAAAGTAGGATTACTTAAATTTGAGTTCGTCATACCTCATTTACAATGCAATTGTACTCAAAGAAAAACGAGTATGTGAAGGTACTCATTTCTAAGTATCTTTTTTTTACACTGTATATGTTGACATGTATGGCAATTTAAAAATCACTAGCTAAATCGGTATAGAGTTTATTGTAAACTTATAAACAAGTACAAATGGATAAATAGTTATAAAAATGCGAATATGTTTCAAATATGTCTGAGTTAAAATTAAAAGAGGAAAATAAAATAATCATTTTTTAAAAAAGGAAAGCAGACATGGAAAAACACACTAAAAAGTCAAAAAATATTTCTCAGTTTTAGGGGAAAAGGAAAATATTTAATAAAATGTTATACTTATTGCAGCTTTTTAAAGTTGGTGTATATATCTAAAAACATAACTTAATTTTGGCGTCGATTTCAACAAGTTGTTTTTAACATAAAATTAATATTAAATATTAAAAAAAAATTTACTCTTTCTTGAAATTAAAAATTGTTTTAAAATTCTTTAGCGTTTTTATCCAATTGTCGGTTTTTATTTTTTTTTAACGATTATTTTTTTAAAATGAGATTCTTTCCACACACAGAAAATATATAACATACCAAAAATTCGAATTTTGGAACGCGTTATTTTAATTATTACAGTCCACCTTAGGGTGTAGTTACTCAATCCCCCTCATCCCATTTCAACAAAGCCACGAACCAGCCTTTCAGTCATAATTGTTGCCATTCACTAGACGTAAATAATAATTTAAAACAAATTACGCGTAGGCTCTCGGAAAGATTGAGTTGTTTCCCAAACAAAACCGGAGAACGATTTGCCTACTCTAAATACTTCTGTAACAATAGAACCTCGTTTATCGCAATTGATGGAAGAAGGATACTCTGAACCAAACGCATGACTGAGACATAATATCACGAAGCGGACATTAACAGAAACTCTAAAAGATGCCTAAAAAACACACGATTTGACTTTTGAGAAAGGCAATTGGACAAAAGAAATTGCGAGTTTATCCTTATATTACTGCTACCCCTTTTTCTTCTTAACTCTTACGAGATCAATATCACTAAAACCAGAGTATAAAGAAGCTGAATCTCGTGGTTGTTGAAAGTATAAAGAACATATTCTTCTGTTCTTTTGTAATAATCGGGCCCCTCTAGAAGCGAGAGGTCCTGTGCAGTGACACGTGTTGCACACCCCTAAGGGCGGCACTGGGTACTTCCATGAGCATATATTAAAAAAGGGGTCCCCGGTCCTATTTTAGTTTTAGTTTAATGCAAATTGGGGCTGCTGCCAGGGCCCGATTAAGACATTAAAGCAAGGGAAGCCCTCCTTTAAATGGAGGCCCTATTACTCTCAAATAGACCCTGGAACATCCAATCGAACTTTTACAAACTCTTTAACCCTTTCCCTTAAATGGCATATTCAAATAGAACACATTATAAATAATATAACAAATTGCATTAATAAGTAACGAGTATTCCTAATAGTCTATATGTTTTGGATTTTTTTTAATATTCGAACAAATTTAATACAAAATGCAATTTTTGTTTACTAAAGTTTATAAGGCAATTTTGCTAAGGTAAATTTAGTAGTAAACTATGTGATGGGTGTACAATATTTACGTAAAATGTGTGATTTGGGGGCCGTTCAAAAATGTAAAGTGTAACCCTGGGCTTCACGGGCCTATTCGGTAATCAGGCTTCGGCTGCTGCACTAGATGGTAAAGCTATTAACAAACAAATATATAAACGTCTTAATACTTTGAATGTATCTTTTGAAAATACTGTCCTTCTTTTGATCTGTAATAATTAGATATAAAGGAAGATATTCAACTCACTGAATGAATCAAAGAGACGTCTCATGTTGCGAAGTGAGTGATCTGTGACATCTTTAATCACCGCTTTTAAGCAACCTATCTTTACCACTTGATAAATAACTTCCCATCGCAACATTAAGATTGACAAGGAAGGACGCGATGTCTTTCAATTGGTTACTAACACAAAAGGATGATGTAAACATAAAAGATGTTTATTGTAATTATAAGCATACCACACTTGTATTGTCTGGTCGTTAGTTCTTAATAAAAGGTAATAGGAGGTTTTGTAAGATTTGATGACAAATTTAATTGTTAAACTTCTGGAAAGGTTAATTCCTATTCACGATTGATATTATAATGTATACGAATAAAGTTATATTGAAATATTAGTAATCTTTTAAAGTTGCATTTAAGAGTAATTTCAAAGTTTAACAGAATATTAAAAAAATTATACGCCTTAGAATTAAAATATATAAAGAAAATATGTTAGGGATATATGTTAAGGGCAGTTCATTTATTACATCACGCACATTTTGGGGGAAGCGAGTTTGTGGTGGTCACTGCGAAGACTGATGCTTTCTCTCGGGCATGAGTAATTACTTTAGCTAGGCGATTAAAGTGTCGGTGTAGCATGCATAATGTCCTAGGTTTGATTCCGGGTGACTGGAAAAACTCACTCAAAAAGTGATTTCTGAAATACGGATCAACGCAGCCTTCGAACAAATACTCGTGGCGCCATCTTGTTTCAACCACTACAACTCAATTTGTGATATACTAAAACATCAACCACTGCCCACCTAATAACACTTCACGGGCATCAAAAACTACCCACGTGATAACACTTCACAGGTATAAACCACTGGTATCAATCATTCGTTCCTCCGCCCGACTCACTTAAAGAGAGGGGGGGGGGGGGGTACTGTGGTGGTCACTTCAAATACCCGATACTTTCTTTCGCGCTCGAGAAATTAAGTTAGCTCGAGGGTTTAAAATATCGGTGTAGCATGCACAACGTCCCGGGTTCGATTCCAGGTGACTGGGTAAAACTCACCGCGTTACGTCTATCCATTCGTGATTGTAGCGTGACGGGAGAAGGGGAATCAGTGGTTACGTGCCGTAGTAAAAAAAATTATAAAAACTGCGGAATATTTTTTCATAAATATTGATATGCGTCTCTTTCTGTGGAACTCACAATCTTTCTAATGAGATATTTTGTGAAATATTTGGACGTTTTAATGACTGCTTTTTAACTGCAACTTTAATCGGCACGTGACATGTGGGAGACCTTCGAGCATGGATCCATCATAGTAGAGAAATCATAAGGTTATAATCTCGCTAACATCAAAGTGAGGCCAACATGTATGGCCTCAGACACGTGGTTAACTACGTTATCCATTCATAATTTTTTTGTAGCTCATTCATAAAAATATCCAGTACTTCATGAAGTAACATATTTACTATTATTTCCAAATCACAAGTCAATCGGGAACGTTTTTCTATTCATAAATTTTGAAAAGAAATCACGTGTCTGGTGCCATCAGGTCTGAGATGTTTGCATCACGATGATGACGTCATATTCGCTCTACCACAGTCCATTCATGCTCGAAGGGGGAGACAGGCTAATAAGAGCAACGTGACATGAGGGATATGCGAAAAGGAGGGATATACAAAAGGATAAAAAAAATAGTGTGATGTAAAATTAGCGTGGTCAGAATAGAAACTGTAAACTATTTTTAATGGTGTCACTTTTTAAATAAATAATGCGGGAGTTTCACGTGACGTATTAACATGGTAACTTCCTAGTTGTTTCAATTTCTTCCCTACAGCAGACAACTTTGCTTTTGTTTGTTTAGTCGCTACGCTTGCAATTATGTAAAAGTTTGTTTATAATATTTGTTTTTTCCAAATAAGTAATATTTTTATTCCATATATGAATAAATTTAAGTACAGAAATACTTATATTATATTTGTATATAATTAGAATTACAACAAAATACGGAAAAATACTTTTATTTCAACACAAAAATACTTGATAAACGATGACTACAATCTATCTCAGTGTATGTAGTAAATATTTCTATATTGAGGTATTATTTAAAGACTAAAACTTAAAATTATAGTACAGGAGCTAAAGCTCCATGCTAATCCTAAGGAACTTCTTCAGCGTCGCGGAACTTTCTCCATGTTCCGTTGGAACAGCGACCTTCTTCTTCTTGGCGTGAAACTCCCCCATTGAAATCTAAATAAATTGAAAATGTGTTTTCTATATAGAGTCAATAAGCTAATTAAAAGACTTGGCATATCAACTGGCATTTAAAAAGAGCTCTTTTCTAAATAGTTAAATAGTTGAATGAGTCGTCTGTAAATGTAATTTCACGGCGATAGTAATTTTATTGCAGGAAAGTTTATAAAAAGTCATTTCTTTTCACTGTTCCCTTAGAATTGCACCTGGCGATAATGCATTTCTTTTCATGTTAACAAAAAGAAGTATTCCTATTGTAAATAACTTTTTCTCATAAACGATCGAACGACTAAACTAGGAATACAATTATTAGCCATAATGCTTATTGGCATTTGTCTTATTAGAAAATAATGTAGTAAGTAGCAGAGTAACTAATTAGCTTATTTAAAAGTGACAATTACTTCCTTATTCGAGTCCGAGCCAAAAAGAAATGTAAAGAGGGTCATTTGTAAAATACATTATAGTTTTGTTATGCTAAAGTAGGAAAAATTGTCCATATATTTAAAATATATATATCGAAACACATATTTAAATAGATTTTGTCAGTTACAAGTTATATGACAAGTTTAAAGAAATAATTTATTGCAACGTAATGGGAATTTCTTTTCTATGAATTCTTGATTAGTTATTTTGGTTTAATTAACGTATGAAAAATTTGCGATTGCTCGATTACTGAAAAATGTCCAATTGCGATAAAAAAAATTTAAAAGTCAGTAATCGAAAAGAAAGAGTCGGATACAATTTCGTTTTTTCTTTTCCTAGAACTAATATATTTAAGTAGAAAATTTAATAGGCATTTTGGCACCTTACTTTTGAACTTAAACGAAACGTGATAAAATAGATTTTTAAATCTACTTTAAGCTTTAGAATATATATATATATATGAAAACTCTAATTTTTTTTTCAACTATGTTTGTAATGTATGTTTCTTTTATGTAAATCAAATGAATGGATTTAAGTTTTGTTTTCTTGTTTATTAATAAGTATACTCCAATGTTAAAAATTATTACGACTTTGCACTAAAATTTGGTATCCATTTAGCTGCAACCAACATTTGGTGCTTAGTTTCACCATTTTACGGTGCTACCACGGATACCATTTAGTGGCGAAACGTTGCACCAAAACATAACTTTGCATAAAACTCAAAATTCTAGTTTTTATTTAGTATTTTAGAAATAGTATTTTTGTAGTGAAACTAACAACTCTAGTTCGAGTAACCCTAGTTATTGTAAAGACATGACTGACTCACGCCGGCCTATCTACCCCATATCTTGATGGTCGTCGCTACCGTATATGAAGGGGAAGAGGGGGCTAGCATTTATGTAAAAATATTGTGATCATTTGAGAGGAGAGGGATCCCATTGCATTTTCATGTTACATAGATTTAATTAGTATCCAAAGGTTGTTAAGGTAACCCGGAATCCCGCAAAGCTCCCATAAGCTCTAATGTTAAATTATAGCTATTTCAGTGTACCTTTTCTAAGAAACTATGGAAGGTATTGACATGAAATTTTGTGTAGTGGTCAATCATACATTTGTTATTACTTTAGCATGCATTGGCTTTTTCAAATATATGGTCTAGTTGCTCAGAAATATTTTTTTTCCTAAAGCAATATAAAAAAAATCCCCAATTTTTTTTTTTTGGACATTTATAACTAAATAACTATTTTACTAGGATAATAATTACTAAAAGCCCATGTTAAAGTATGGGCCAATCATATCAGTGTTTAAAGTTTGATTTTAGCTGTTATAGTTCCTGAGAAAAGGTACGTCGAACATCAAAAATATAGATTGGAGAAAACTGCTTTTAATGCTTTTTCTAATTTTGTAGAACAGGACAAAAAAAGTTTATTAAAAAGTGTCTTCCACGATTACATAGGGAAAAACGAAGCAGACAAGTCTAGAGGGGGGGGGGGGGGGGGGAGGTCCTTATGCCCTTCTCTTGGATCCACCATTGGGGAAGGGGATATAATTAAAATTTGAAAGAGGAAAGCCAAAAACCAGCTGGCTATAGTGCCTAAATATTTCCTTGAATCGCCTTTGATCGTTACTCCCCTTCATATTTGTTTCTCAAAAGTTCAAAACACATACTAAAAACGAAATCTATTCCAGCTTGCCTATCTATCGACAAATAAATCTTATTCACTCTAATGCTGGAGTCCCTTCCCTATCTTCAAATACTTAAGTTACTTAAAAACCACTTGCCAAAGCGAAAACGGTGCCTCCTTTGTAAAAGCACTTGTCGCCTTTTCTCCCACTTCCAGATTCCATCCACAAAGAAGCCTTAACGGTTTTTCACTTTCGAAGTCCCCGAATCTGAATTACGCTATCTTAAGCCACGGATAACCATTGACCGACTGCCAGGGTTTATCTTCTCTTAACCTCCAACAATCGTGGGAAAAATAGGCGCAGGGGTATTTGCCTTATCATTTAGCTACTGGTGTTTCTTCTTGGCTGACTGAGAACCATGTTCACGACTTGTTGGAGTAATATTTGCGTCAGCCACTTTACTTGTCTGAAGAAAAAAACCACTGAACTCTAACTGCAACTTCTGGAAGACTCAAAACTTGTTTCCTTTATGGACGCGTTGAAGCCAATGTGGAAGCAGCCATACTGTACCCCTAATTTTTTTTAAAGTGGTTTAGTGGTGTTTTTTAATACCATAGCATTGTAGAAATATTAAATGTATATAAATATTATATTTTTTTCTTATAGAATTAATTTTTATATTGCCAAACAAATAGTTTATGTTTTTGCTTTTTAAATACTTCGACTTGCAAATGCATTCAGTTGAAAGTTTCGGATGAATTTCGGGAGGTGCCATAAATTTATAAGTGCACATAGATTTAAAAGTTTTAAATTTAACTTACAAAATCTTAAAAAGAAACTTTACGAATTATTTTTAATAAGCAGGGTTAAAATGAATATTTAAAAATAAATATGCAAGAAAGCAAAAGCAATAAAAAAATAAATGGATATAATTATTTTTTTTTTATACAAAAGTATTTCTAAGCGAAATTTGAGATTTTTTGTACGTCTCTTTTTTCTTGGATAAAAATTTTAATATATTTCTGAAGAAGTTGGGCACACTACAACGCTTCAAAATTTACAATTTTTTGTGCACGACAGAAATTTTATTGCACACACCATTCCTCTTACCTCTTATTCGTTTAGTACTGAAAGTATGGTCAGTGGTTTGCGGCAGCTTACGCTTTTTGTACTCAATCATCTGATTACGGTTTAAAATTACGAGGCAGTGTTCCCGGGAATTATACCTATGATATAATGTCAAACCGTCGCTAATAGCCCGTTAGTGTAGCTCCAATGCGATTTTTCCTTGATGGACTGCTAAATGCATTGATGCGTATTTTCCTAAAAGTATAATAGACTTTTTGAGGACCCCGGGAACAATGTATAAGGACCTAATTTTTCAGGTAAAATGTAATCACATAATAAATAAAATCAGACAACAAACACATGGAAACTAATACAGAGCCCCTTTTAGTATTACAATTTTTTTATTACTAAAAAAATCAAACAAATTTTAATGAGTATAAAGTACACAGTCATCGTTTCATTTCACTAAACATACAATAAACTAAAAAATACAATCTTTTTAATATACACATTCATTTTTATATAAAAAAAATCTACATAAAACCCTTTTCACGTGGTCTTCAACATCAAACCTGAGGATAGTGCAAGTACTTCTGCTTGTGTTCCATGAGACTGGGCGCATGTCTGAAGCTCAGCGAACACACGTCACATTTGAAGGGCTTCTGGCCCGTGTGTATGAGCATGTGAGTCTTGAGCACGTGCTTCTGTGTGAAACCCTTCTTGCACACGGGACACTTGTGCGGTCGCTCACCCGTGTGAACGACACTGTGCTGCTTCAGACACCACGAGTACACTGACGAATAGGAGCACGAGCTGCAATTGTAGACTTTGACCCCGGGTGGGTATCGGCGTTGGGGGGTGATGTTCTGAGGGCTTGGGAGAAGTGGGGTGGAAGGTAGACTTATTTGGCTCTGGTTAGGTTCACAGTCTAGAAAATATATTTACAAAAACATGTTATTAAATGAATCAGTTGTAAGTTTAGCATGTGTAAGCCACTGAATAAGGTGGGCCAGTTCTACAATTTTGGAAAGGCATAATTTTAACTGGTACATATATGTTTTCCATATTTATGTATAGAACAAAGATATGTTTTTCATACAGAATATGTTTAAATATAAAAAAAAACGCGAATATTTTTTCCTGGGATTCATCAATAATATTATCTGTCATTCTATAATTATAAATTGTCTCTTGTGAAAAAACTTCAGAAATATTTGAGATTAAGAATATTTGTAGTTAATGTGAAAATTGTTCTACATAATTATGAAAATTTCATGTTTGTTAAAGGTACCAATGTTTTCTGGACTGATAATATAACCTCGATAATGTATTCAAGTGTACATTTAAAATTGGTGTTCGGAGAGTACATCAAATATCGCAGCGTGTTAGGAGAGTACATCCCAGTCACGTACAGTTGGGATGTACTTTAATTGTTGACGGATTTCAACACCACTTGCCGAAAATTGGCGCAAAACCCAATTTCTTTTCTCTGTAAGTATTGTGTTATACGCGGCATCTCGTTAACAGTTTTAAGCGCACGCACGTATAATGCGCTGTCACAGACTCTTAACGTTGATTTACGGCTCCGGGTAATTGTGGACTCCGGCTTCCGACTACTCACGATAGCACCTGGTATGCCCTTCGAGCAGTCGATCATGGTGCTTACATGCAAACCTTTGAGTAGTCAATTATGTCATCTCGCATTCAAATGTAAAGAGCAATGTGTGTCAAACTACTGTATTCACGAACTTAAGAGTAATTAGCATTTTTTTTTCTAATTTGAGTTGCAGCTTAAATTATGTTTATAATTTAAAAGAAAGGGCATATAGACATAAATCCAAGCAATTAATGATTTTTTTTATCAACAGACAGACGCTTTATTATTATGGATTAGTCATCGAACAAGTGTTTTAGGGGTTTATTGTGACTTGTACTCTTCCAACACGCTGCGATTATCGATGTACTCTCCAAGCACGACACCGTAACGTTCTCTGCTCGAGTTTGGGTCAAGTGCTGCTTTTGCTAAAAGGCAGCAATGACATCACATAGTTTACGAACCAATCGGTTAATTCGTTTTAACTTATTGTTGATTCACACAATTTAAAGTGGAGTTGCCCAGCCTTCAATTATTCGGTGCCATTATGTAAGCGTGTTTATATAGACTGCATATAAAAACATAATACCTGAAACCTGATTTCTATTATATTCTACATTAAATATTAGGCATATATACAAAATTATTATTTCTACAAAAGGAACAAAATTTCCAATCAAATAGATCTTTCTAATGGTTAGCTATTCTTTGCTGAAATTTTCTTAATAGATATTACTACAAGTTATTAATAATTACTACAATCATCAATAAATTCGAAATAATAATTTATATTCACATTCACAGAATACCTGCTTTAGGTGAAGATATTTAAACAGTCTCTTGAAAGTACTTATAGAAATTTTGGTTATTCCTTAAAACTAAGTGGATATTGCGTTCTTTTTAAATATTTTAATATTATTTAATTACAAAACCAATTGCGTTTTCTATTCAGTTTACTAAAAGCAAACGATAACGATTTTTGTTTAGAATATTTTTTTTTACACCAACAAGAATAATCACTATTTTAATCATTAATAAAATCGATTCAATTAAAATACTAACTTATGTGTACTAATATTTTATTCTTACAATTTTTAATACAAGGTATTAATTGAAAATAAAAACACAAATATTACTTTAAAAACCACAATGACTAAAAATTCACATTAAGTTTGACTAATATCTCGCAAAAGAGTAGTAATGAAAGCAGATCACATGAATATCCAATCTTCAGACATTCTATTTCACGACACAACTAAATTTAATCAGCGACTGGAACAACTTCAATGGCACCATTCTTTCTGATCTAACAGAATTTGATATAGTTACGACTTGACTAGAAAATGGATAATTGTTTCAAAATTAAATTATTTGTCTTATGAAAGAACACGATTCCAATATACATAGTTATCGAATAAAGTGTATCAGTAAACACAAATTAAATAGAAGATCTTAATTAGAAAATTTCCTTTTACTAAACCCTCTTCGTTATAACGACCGCGACTGAAAGTTGATTAGTTTGTATGTTATAATATTTTTGACGGAAATACATTTTTAAAATCGGTCTAAAGCCGAACAGCGGTCATCGACAGAAACTTGCAAAAGTGTTGATATTTCAAAGCCCATAACTCCAAGGAGAATCAGTGGCCGGTTTAACCGCTGCAATTCTAATCGACGAATCGAAGAGAACGACATCTGACTAATTAACAGTATAAACAATTTGTGTAAAAATTATGATGAGTGATAAGTGGCGATTTGTCTGAGATTTCTCTGTGGAGCCAAAATATGCCACTAAAGTTCAATGGAGAATTGCCGCATAGTTTAAATTTGTCTGAAACAGAGCTAGATTGACTAAAAAAGTCCCCGCGATTCTTAATATCCGAATTATATATTCGTAAAAAAATTACTTTGAAAGTTATTAAAGTTTTAAATTCATCAAAAATCGCCGGAAACGTGATGCAAACGAAAACGCTCTCCTATTGGTCGTGACGTACTAAAATCTGATTATGAAGATCGAAAAAAAGTGCAGGCCTATTCGTAAGCAGATTTGCTGTTGTATTCGCCGATCCACACTTGAAAACCTATAATATTATGTCGATATTTTATGTTCTGATGTTTAATTGAATTAAGTTAAAATGTATTTATAAGAAATAGATTATTTAGCAAATTGTTTTAGTAGTAAAAGTGTTTTTCTATTAGATAAAAATATGTACGACAGCGAGGCGTCTGTAAAGCAAACTTAAGAGCTATTGCATCTGTAAAACTGTTTTTGCACAAATTCAAGTTTCAATATTACAAATAGGAGGCCTTTATTTTCCGACTGTAGTAAATTCTTCATGCGTCGTTTAATTAATGAAATATTAAGAGTTTAGATGTAAATATGTTTTAGTGTTTAAATCTTAAAATTATGAATTTAATTGACTGGTTATTTTACGATGAGAAAATAATTAAGTACTGAAATGGCTTTTAATAATAAGAAAAGTAATTATAATATTTTATTATATTAAGAAAATTTTTAATATTTAAATGCAATCAATTTTGCAATTTAAATGCAAAATCAATTTAAACTTACATTTGTGGTTTTTTTTAAGTTTGTTTCTTAAAAAAATAGATGGTAGCCCATGTGTGTAATATATGATTAGTTTGTATTGCCAATATAAGGTTTTTTATTAAATTATTCCGAGAAAGTTCTGAGAAATATTATTATAAATAATATTAGAGTACAATTTGTAATCTGTCCTTAATAATCTCAAAAATGTGAGGGCCTCCAGTGGATAAAGGCGGTTCAGTTAGTAATCAGAGGATTGCTGGTTCGAATCAGTGCGATGGATTTGACAAAGAAAAGTGAAAAAGTAGTAATCTTTCGATCGAAGGGTGGCCAGCTTCACTACAAAAATACTAGAAAGTCGTCCAAAACATCCAACAAATTATACTGGCGTGTATACGGGATCCTCGTCATCTGATCATGTTTAAAAAATACGAGGCATCGTTCCTGGGTCTTTCCTTCGAAATAGGCCCCGAACCGTCACCAAAAGCCCACTGTGCAGCCCTTGTGCGGCGTTTTTAAACAAACCAAAACCGAGAGTTTAATTTTTTTTAAGAATAACTCTTTACAATAAAAAATAATATTTTGTCGTCTATTTTTATATTATTTTAAGTTCAAACTTTCATCTCAAAGAACCGTTTGGCCAGCAGAAATTTTTTTTTGAGCTACTTAAATTTAATATGTGTAGCTGTTTTGCTGTTAAAAACTCATCCGATATCATTTTTTTCGTGTTAAAGTTATAAAATTTATTGGTATTGAGCTTTTTTATATGTATTTTTATTATACGTACAACTGCTTAAGAGCAAAAATTTAAAAAAATAAAAGTTCACTCTTTCATATTTTTGTCTAATATGTTATAAAAACAAAATACGTGAAAATACCTTATTACAATACAATAAGAACTATCTGTTCGTAGGTGAGAGTTTTTTTTCCCGTTTCCGATTGAAAACAAGATAAACACAATAGCTTAGCTCAAAAAGAACGAATAAAAATTGTATATACTGGAATAAACTAGCATCGAAATTTAATTGCTCCTATCAGATAATTTTGGAAAAGTATTGTATTACTAAAGGACATTTATTTATTAAGTGTATGCTTTAGTGGTTTACGCAAAGTTGCTAATCAAAACTACGAATGAAGCTTCGAAACTACCGTGGTCGAAGGAATACAGTTGAGTTGATTCAGATTTTAGTACGTCACTCCGTCGTTTGACACGTGACTTCCGGTTTCAGAGCGATTCCGAAACTCGCGTTTTTTAATATTAAATAAAAAAATAAATACGTGTCGCAAAAATGTAAGACCAAATTTTTCGGTCATTTTAGAACATTTTCAATCGATTTAATAGAAGAAAAAAAAATGCGGCAATTCTCCATTGCGGTATAGAAAACTTGAAAGAGAAGATCAAGACGAACAAAATGATGTCAAGATGTTTAAACTTCTGACAAGGGTTAGAGTTTACCGAAGCCACAAAAAGGTGCAAACCAAGCAGGCGCGTACAAATTATTCATGTACCAAACCTTACGTCACCGTGAAGACTGTATCCAGGATTGGAATTTCTTGCGTATCCTGGATACCCAAGTTTGTGTGGAAGCTTCAAGCTTGGGTGGAAAATTCCCATTCATGCAAATCTTTGTACGGAAAATTTCCTTACAAACCCGTGTTTCCTAATTTTTCTCAAAGTTAAGAAAATACTTCGGCAATTGTATCCACATGCACTAAAAAACCACGTTATATGCTAGGTAACCACGGCACATCACTTCTATAAGGTATGCCCAAAAGTGTAGGAGCCAGAGATCAAGGGCGGATCCAAAGATTATTGTTAGGGGGGGTAATACAGTATATTGTTATCATGAACACTAAATTTGACCCCCTTAGTTTGAAATTTTTCATTGCCTAAGGTGACTTTTTGAAAATATAATCTAAGATGTTAGGGGGGGGGTAATTTCCACTTTACCCCCCACCTGGATCCGCGCTTGCCAGATATAGGATACCGCAACTCTCGATAGAAATTCCATCATAGTGACTGTGTCTACCTGATTTTTTTAAAAATTCATTACAACGACTTTTCGCTATATAAACCAGCCAGTACTGGCCCAGTCAAGGGTCGTTATATCGAAGGTCTACTGTACAGACATACAATTTCCATTTATCTCATGGGCACTCAGTTCAGCACTCCCAGAAAATTTCCTTCCACAGAACCCACACAAATACAGGGACTCTTTCAAATGTTTCTCCCTCACGTGCTTGTTCCGGATCCCGTGGTACCTGAAACTAAGTGGACAGAATTTACACTTCAACGGCTTTTCGCCGGTGTGTATGAACATGTGGCTCTTGAGAGCCGTCGCCTGCTTGAAAGCCTTGTGGCAAGTGCCGCATTCAAACGGGCGTTCCCCGGTGTGAACGGCCGTGTGTTTCCTCATGTTGGCCAAAAAGTCCGTGGAGTACTGGCAGAGGTTGCATCTGAATTGCTTGTCGGGGTCTTCCTGACGATGCATCTTCTGGTGGTTGCTGAGGGCGGTTAGGGATGTCAGAATTCTCTGACATCGATCGCACTGGTAACCTGAAAGTGAATTGTAAAGTTTATTACTTGAATATTGTTTTGTTTTGTTTTGAGTTAGAACCTACCAATTATTCGTTATTGATATATTATTTGGACATTTTTTAGTAAAGTATCTTTAAATAGTGTAAAAAAATTCGTCTGGAATGCCACTTTTTTCGTTAAAGTTTATTCATAAGATCAGAAAACCATTGTGTTAATGCCATCTACTTATTTATTAAGTAGGTTTATTTATACCATTATTATAAATTAAGCATTTTAGCCATGTTATTGATACTTTGTATAAAACTTTGTTAGAAATAATAGTATTTACTTGTCTAGCTAATTTTATTTAAAATTGCCTGATAAAATCAATAGTAATATTTTTATAGGATGCTAAACATTTTCATATTCGATTTGAATTACATAATAAAACACCTAACTTACAACAAAATTGATAAATTATATTTTGGAATTTTTTTTTATCTACTTTACACTTTATAACGTAGAAAAGCTACATGTAATTTTATATTGAGCAACAACTTTTTTATCTCGCCGATAAAAGTACTTCTTTGGTTTAAAAAAGAATTACAAGAATAAAAGTATTGCACAACAGTAAATTACATTTTACACAGATAATTTAATAACATTTAAACCTGCTTTGTGATAAATTTTAGCTGATTTTGTGGATTAGTACATATATTAATCTTAACTTGTTTTTATAAGATTACAAGATATGGAATTGTTTTTGGAATTTACTAAATGTTTTTAGTGTATTTCGGAAACCTTATTATAATAGGAATGAATTTTTTAGTTTTCCAATTTAAAATAAAATTGACTGTAAACCCCAAAATCAACTTGAACTATCTAAACTAAAACACACAGCTTACACCAAGACATGAACATTTAAAAATTATTCTATTTCAATTGGTTATTAAAAAAAGGTGGTTAGTTATAGAATAAAATTTCAACTAAAATATCAAATTAAAAATGTGAATTTAAACTAAAAACAAAATATTAATCTAACAAATAATTTTGAAAATCCATAAAATTTTAAGCCATTGTCTTGAAAAACTACAACAAAGTACAATGTACTATGTAAAAATTATCTGCTTTGGGTTTGCTATTCTTAAAGCGTTCGCTGAATCGCGATTCCTAACTTGCACAAAAGTTGTAAATGATACAGACAAAAATAAGGGACATGTATAATGAAATCTTTACTATTTTGAAGGATCGTGTGTTATGCTAAGCATGGCGAATATTATTTTTGCAAGATAAATATTGATAAAAATAAAAATTGTCATTTTGCGAATTGTTCTTTATATATTGAGAACTACGATATATGTGATAGAAAAAATAGTCAAAACTAATTATATATGTAAATCTGAATATTAATTCACAATTGAAATTCATACATATTTGTATACATTCATAGAATTTGACATTAATTATTTAACGAAATTTTAAGTTGACTATTATGGTAAGAGCAATTATTTTATGTAGGGGTATAAACAAATGTTGTGTCATCCTTAACAAAACGTTTGTAACCAAATTTCAACATTATTAGTTAACAATATTATATTTTATGGTATTTATTTATTACTTATAATTTGCAAATGATGGATATAAAGTGAAAAATATTTTTTATGCATCAATTTTATTTATTTCTGAATTTTATTTTTTATCTAATTTAAAATATGCACAATCATTATCTATTTAATACGTATTTACATTTAATAGCAAAACTGTTAAAACATAAAAAGTTAGTATTACACAAAAAAGTTTCTTTGGCAATTCTTTAGCACAACATTCTTTACTGATAATATTTAAAAAGGAATGACTATAATTAAATCACAGTATAAAGAACATATATCCATATATATGATACAAAATCTCAGCTTAGGACAATCTCAATGTAAAAAAAAAGTAGATTTTGGTGAAGTTAAAATCTTGAAACACACATTTATTGATCTTGTTGAAGGAATATAAACTTTAAACTTCTATTACCTTAAATATGATTAAAATATAAGAGTAACATATATAAAGAGAAACATTATCTAAATTATTATTTAGTATAACTTTTTGACATGTGTTATTTTACAACTAGATATTTACCAGACAAATTAAGTACAAAACAATATTTTATAAATAAAATAAATACACAATATTTTGCGAATGTAAAAATGAATGCAAATCAGGGTTTCATTTTATAGCTCAGTCAGCTTGTTTATGCAGTGCGAAAGAAAAGGGTATGAAATACCGAGGAAGTTATTAAAAAAAGTAATTTAAGCTTTAAAAACAGTGTTTCGCATGCAATTTCAAATCTAGTGCATCATCAAAGCATTTTCTTTATACTTATTACTATTATTATAGGACAAAGTATTAAACAATTTTCATTTTACTTTAACAATTCAAACTTTATAATAACCTTGAATTTTTTCAATAAGACTATGCTGAAACTATATTTTTTTATACATACAAATAAATTAACATTAAAAAAGTATAGTTGAATGCCTTACACTGTCTTTTAAGGTTCATATTAAATAAACTTAAACCAATAATATAAAAATGTTACATACTTCAACATAATGCAATTAAAATAAAATTGCTATTTTTAAATTGACAAAAGTTAAGATTCACAAATGCCACTTGGTAATGGTAATATACTCCACAAATATTAATATATTACACTTTATAATAATATATCATAATGAAAGACTAGAAAGCACAAAGAGTGGGGTTGGGAGGAGGAAAAAATTGTATTATAAATAGTAGTATGTATGAAGCTAAAATGGTAAATTATATCATACAATACCAGGTGTTTGTTTACTTTGCCTTATATTTATAAGTAACTGCTCAAGTATGAGTACGAATGTGCTTTTTTAAATGTGTACTTTGGGTAAAGCTTCTAGTGCAGTAGTTGCACTTGAACGGGCGATTTCCGGTGTGCACCAATTCATGCCTTCTCAAATTATCCATTCGAGTTGATGTGTAACCACATCTAGTACACGCAAACACTTTAGATGAAAAGTATCTGCTTTTTAATTCTTCTGTATCATTGTCGCTTTCTATTGCAGGATAGAAAATTGAGATGTCTGAAATGGAAGTAAAATATTAGCTTCTTTATATTAATTATATATATAATGGCATAATGTCTATATTTAATAACACTGGTCACATTAATTATTATTATTTGTAAATTTAATAAGATACGAATTTCAATATGGAAAGTAAATAGATAAAAAAGCAACTCAAGTCTTTTCACAACAAATATCTGTCAATTATAATTATTATATTACAAATTATAAAATAATTGATAAAAAAAAGTTTGAACATTTTCTAAAATATATTTTTAAATATAATCATACTACTTTGAAAGAGTATTTTAGAAATGTAAATAATATATGTGTATAGTAATACAAATAAAGTGTGTAAATAGTAAATAAAGTATCTATTTATCATAAATTATATTGACATACTCAATAACAAATGAGAAAATTCTCCCATATTTATAAAATAATTTTTTTAAGTTAATGTAAAATAGGATAAAATAATAATAAATTTAAAACTAAAATTATAAAAATAATATTTAGCTACCTACAATGAAAATTACAAAACTAAAACTATTTTCATAATTCTATAAGTTATATCATATCAATTAATAAACACACTTTATATATATACTAATGACAGACAAGAGGTTTTAGACCCATCAAGATTGGTCTAAAATTACTACTGTCACATCATTTAAGTAACTGTTGTATAAAAATTTTATAAAAAATATTTTTTAATTAAATTAAAATTCCAAATTTAGTTAAAATAAATACATTCATATTTTATAAGCAAGATTAAACTAAATGATCAAAAACAAAGATCCCCATTTTTAACTTCAAAATTGCATTACAACTTTTATTTTGAGAATAAAAGCAAAAATAACGACTTCACTTCTGATAATAGTAAGAGTGGTAGAAAAACGGTTATGTGAATGTGTATACTCATTTATAATAAAACATTTACTGTAATCAATAAACCTATGATATAAAAATAAATTCATATGTCGTAAAGGTAGATCAGTGATTGAACATATTTATAACTCATATGATAAAAATGGTCTTGGGCACAAGAAATATTATATTTTAAACAACAAGTAAAGATGCAGTGTTATGTGTTATTTTTAAGTTATAATTTGTTACATACTCACAGTACTTAAATAAAAAGAAGTTAAAATTTACGTTAACTTAATTCAAAGATAAAAATATTCAAGGACAGTGTCTCCTTAATTCACTCTGAGAGTTTATAGAGATTTAAACATATCAAATATACACTACAGAAAATTATTATAAAATCGCATCTGGTTAGTATATCAAAATTTGTATTTATCTTGTGAACCCAGTTAGGTAACAACCAGCTGGGTTGTGTTAAATACTAAAAAAAAAAAATCAAACTTTTATTAAATATTAATTTGGTAATTAAAAGGTTATTCTTTTTAAAATAATGATTTGCTGTAGATTATTTTAATAAAAAAAAGCAGTAAATTTTTTTTTGTTAGCAATTAACAATATCCTAAACTGATAATTGAAATTTCTATACTTTACATACATAACTAAATACAATTCAATGAAGATACATAAAAAATATAGGACACAAAGATAAGTTATATTTTTACCACACATCTAACAATAATTATATTTTAAAATCTATTTGATCTTATATTTCAAATATATAACCTTTACAAAGTTGTTTCTCTTTTGTTATAGTTATTTTACCCAATACATCTATTTTAATTAGTTGTATATAATTCCTACATCCTTCGATTCTGCTGTAACATGATTTAAGATTCACTGAATAAAAGTTCTGAAAACCAGAAATTTCAAAACAAAATCTGCATAATTCTACATACAATTTGCTAATCCTCAGAAAATATTATGCAATGTACATAGGCATAGTAAAACTCCTGATATCCGGATTGCTTTGGAAAAAAATCTGCATTTTAAAAGTTTTTTAATATTGGTGAATGATAAAAAAGTGCACTAGTGCAATGATAAAGGATACTTTGACCAAAAAATTCAATTAATCATACATTTGAATACTATATGTCATATGAAATTATATTACCCTACTAAAGCATATTTTTTTTTTAACAAGAAATATTTTATTTTTCGTGAGTTATCCAAATATTTGATTATACGGATGGAGCCTGGTCCCAATTGATCTGGATAATTGGTGTTCAACTGCATTGCACACAACACATACACATATGTGTGTAATACCTACAAGAGATAAAGACATACATAGATGTAGAAATGTGTTTTATTTGGGGGTTGTCCCCAAAAAAACTATTAAGTGATTAGAGATCTAAACTTAAAATCAATAGCTTTACAAAGCCAATATACAAACTTTATTGAATTAACACATAAAAATAAATTTCTGATAATTATAGTTTCACACATATAAGGTCTGAAAAGAAACTTTCAATAATTAAAACGACTTTATTGATATGGTTATCTTCATTTTATGACACCAGTGTGCGAAACTTTGTTTACGTATAAACTATAAATGAGTATTATTTTTTTTTAATACAGGTATAACAGTCCCTAATGTAACTGTTATAAGAATGATTAGTACATTTGTTTTAATTTTAATATCACAGGTAGATCACACAGGTTTTAGAATTGGAACTTTTTAACATCATACCACATGTACTGCAATATTATAAATATTTGACATCAAGATATGTCAGAAATATTTTTATTAAGATCAAAACATAAATAATTTGTGTTTTCCTGGGTGTATTGAATATATGGCATTTCAAGAAAATTGAAAATGATAATTAAAAATTAACTGTCACCAAAATATGCAAAGTGCATGGATGTAGTTTAGTTTAGGAACAGATGTAGTATAGGACATTTGGCGCGTTTTTGTTTTTGGCGACGAAAAATTGCCGTTAAACAGCGCTATGACGTCATAGGGTTGCCAGATTGAAAGTCGCTACAAGAATCGAAAATACCAACAATGTCAGGTTGGGTTGCCATACTATAAATTTATCGCCTCTATAAAATACGCCAAAAAAAACCTTGCACGCCAAATGTCCCATACTGCATCTGTACCTTAGTTTATTTTAAACATATCAATAAGTTCTTTAATATCCTTATTTGTAACTAAATAATTCATATATACATACATTATTCATAACAAATTAAAATGTTCAGAAAACAATTTTACAATGAGTAGTAATAAAGCTGCTTTAAAAAAATGTACACAAGGACTTTTATAAAACAGTTTTAGAGCGGAGCCTGGTGCCATCTAGCGATTTATTTCGCTAAATAAATTAAATACAAGTTGTTTTTCATACTAATTATAACAGATTAAATAAAATAGTATTTAAAAAATGAGTGCCTTGTAAAATATCAATGTCTATAATGCTAATGAAATATAAAGGTTTTAAATGATTTGTTTATGAGAAGAAAAATACAGTGTTAAATTGAAGTATGAAGAAAGCTTTTGCATAATATAAATTGTTTGCTTTTTGTTTCAAAACAAAAATATGAAGAACCGCCAAAATGAATTACTTCAATAGCTGCCGATAGCAGTTTATTGGAAACAAATGAATACGTTATATGCTTAGAAACATGTTTCAAAACAACTGGAAAATAAAAATTAAAAGAATATAAATGTTTCCTCGGAAATATAAGAAAATATCTTAAAGAATAAACAGCAGAATTACACAAGCGAAATGTAAACAACTCTAAATAACAAACCAGTAACATAAAAAAGTACTGAAGAAGTTGAGTAGTAATAAAACTGCTAAAACAAATGCGTTTATAGTCTTTTCTGCAATGACGTCACTATTGATTTGAAAAGAATGCTTCCCTAACAAGAAGCTGCTGGGCTCAGAAATTCCCATAATTAGTTAAAAATTTCTGCCTTAAGTTAAGATGGATGAAAAAAAAAATCTGAAACTGTGGTGGATTAAAAACGCCGCACTAGAGCTACTCATTGGACTATTAGCTACGGTTCGGGATCTATTCCAAAGAAACTCCCTGAAACACCGCCTCATAGTTTATAATACTGCGGGTTGGTTTTGGTTTGGTTAATCAACGTCCACTAAAGCTGCACAGTGGGCTATTGGCGACGGTTCGGGGTCAATCTCGAAGGAAAGACCCGGGAACACATTCACACAAACATTCGTACACACATTCACCTCGTTATTTTAGAACCATGGTCAGATGACGAGGAAACACCTGAACTGGCATCCAACGCCTTCAATAGACGTCGGGACTTTGGACCCCGATCAGATTTATCGTGCACCAGTCCCGTATACACGCCAGTATAATTTGTTGGATATTCTGGACGACTTTCTAGTATTTTTGTAGCGAAGCTGGCAACCCTCCGATCACAAGATCAATACTTTTCTATGTCAAGTGCATTTCAGGATTCGAACCACCAATCCTCTGATTAGTAGCTGAACGCCCTACCAACTGAGCAATTGGGGCTCTAACACTGTGGGCAGATGATGAGTAAAACACCATGAGCTGATACCCCACTCTTCAAATATCAATACTATACACGTGGGACCACGATAGATTTAATTCGCACGACACCATCTCCTTCAATAACGCTAATCAATAACGTTCTTATCGTTATTTGGATATCACTATTCAATTGATGACTGGAATTAAGATAATTTTATTTACTTTATTCGGTAGGGCATAAAGTGGATATAGAAAAATTCCAGCCGTGTTGCATCATGAATCCAGCAAATCATCATGTGATGCCCATAATAGTGCATTAAATTCCACACAATTATCTCTAGTAATTGGATAGCTTTTCTGACAATTATGGGAGAGGGATCGTCACAAGACACATAAATTGTTTGCAATTTTTAAAAAAAAGGTCACATTTTTACAATGAAACTCTTTTATTTATAAATCACTATCGTTGTATCTTCCAATTTAGTTTAAACCTCCATTAAAAGTTACATAACGACTTGAAACTTGGCATACTTCAGTAATGCTAACAATAATACGATATTTAGTGAAGGTAATTAGTACTTTGGTATGACTTAATAATGATTTTTATTTAACATTAAAAAAATGGGATGGTCCCCACGGAAACTCGTTTGTGAAGCATAATGCTCGGAACACATTCGTTATGGTAGTCTTTCTTCTATGAGGACGGCTTCACAAAGAGCATTGCAAATTAATAGTATGATTGTTGAAAAGTTCAACATTTGGTTTTTAAATGTGTCATGTCGAGACCAAAGATAATTACGTATCAGTGGCGGCTCGTGTGGTACAGCAAGTACTTCCAGGCTGCACCGAAATTTATTAGTGTATTTTAAAACTAAAATCAGATAATTTACTAATTTTCCTAAATGAAGATTAGAATTGAAAATTAAATTTTTACGGTAAGTAAACAAAATCTCAGATAAATAGTAAACCTGTTGCTTAATGCAAAATTCTGGAGGGGAAAAAACTCCATTCAATCAAAACTGCAGCAAAAAGCGGATTTCGAAATCGGCTACATCGTTGCCATGGCAACCTCTACGTAGTTTGTAGAATCCTCCTCCCCCCCCCCCCCTCCTCCATGCTAAAATGCCCGAAATGAATTTTCTGACTTCGGCTGCACTGGGGAATTCGATAAGCTGATTGGATCGTACGTGAATCGCGGGGATGGGTGGTAGAACAGGGAATTTCCAAGAACCTCTCCAAACGGAAATAGTTTTCGTGATAAATTTACTGTGTGCTGTTGTTTCGTTATTTTAGTTAATATTAAAATTGATCGATTCGCAAGTTTAAAATAAATGAGGATTTCTTTAATTTTCAAAAAATAAGTGTTTTTTTATTTTTTTTTGCAAGTTATCATTTCGTAAAATTTTAAAAGGAAACTTTTATTTGAGTAATAAATATTAAAGAATTTCCGTTCATGTGTGGTTTTGGAAAATAGGGGGAATCACATGATTTTGGCTGCACTAACATTTTCGACCACGGGCCGCCACTGTTACGTATGTTATGTGGATATGGTATAAAGATAAATTTTTATTATCTATAATAATAAAAGAAAGAGTCTCTGTGTGTGTTTGTGGCACGCAAAAGTCTATCTTCCACTGCTCGGACATGCCTGAATATATATATATATATATATATATATATATATATATATATATATATATTATATAATTGTGTACAAATTTTAAAATTACTTTTAGTTTTCCGTTTATAACCTTTTATTAAGGTTTTAGAAGCTATTTTTTTAATGATCATTAAAAAAATATTATTAACATTGTTATAAAATCACAAGATCTTGATGACAATTAAATACTTTCAAATAAATTAATATATATTTATTGTTTTAAGCCATTTAAAGTTGTCGATCAAAAATTGCTTTGGCGAGATAACTCTTTGTGACAATTATGCTTCAACTGGAAAACAAACGGAAAAGCTTACATTCGGAGATATACCTGGAGATAGCTGAACAATAATACCATTTATTTTGCCTTTGAGAAAATAAAAGAGAAGAAATAAACGAGGAGAACGAACAAATGTGGTAAATATTTTTTAATGCATGTGAAACCACGGATGACAGTTAGTATTTAATATTTTTTAATTAAATTTTTAAATATCTATTTTAAAAGATATATTTTCCTAATGTTTTAATAAATAAATTGTAGTATAATCTGTCTAGTGTAAATGATTGAAATTGATTAAAAAAAAAACAAGTATAAATTATATGACGTGAGACATTTTCTTTTCTTATTATCTTGTTGTTGTGACTCATGAATTTTCTCAAGAAAATCACTGCTCAAAGAATGTTTTTGTATTTATTCACATATTTCTCTGCTTTTATTGTCGAAGCTTATACTATCTTTTAGGTCCCTGTTTACTCGGCTTTAAATTAAAATAAAACGTACCTAATCAATCAAAGCCTATAATAAATTATTGCACATCATTTTTGACAGAGAAAAATATGAGTAAACACTTTTATTTACACTTCACAATTTCTTCTGCACATAAATGTGTTATTCACCTTTTATCCAAAATCAACAAATACGCTCATTGAAAATCCTTAGCGAGTAATAAAACAAGTCATTCATTTGAAGAACAAATATTAAAAATAGTTTCTCGTAGAGTCAATTCTTTAGTGGTGAGTGCATATAAAAAATGCGTTGACTTCCACCCAATGCACCCAAATTTACCTGTGGTAAACCCACTACTTAATGTTTCATCAAGACAATGTTGTAAAGGTAATTTAAGACGTGCTTGATCGACGAAGTGTGTGTTATGTAGAAAAAGGGTTTGATTGTCATTTTAATAGGTAAATAGATTATTATTATTTTTTGGAGTTTTTGAATCAGTTGCGTTGCGTATCTGAGGGTTCACACTCCATATTCAGATGTTTTCGAAATACGTATTTTTATATACAATAAGTATGATATGGCTTTACAATGAGTTTTTATTGAATAGTATATTTTTGTTGTATATAGGATAGTCATTAAATGAGTCCCTATGTTTAGAGGCATATATATATATATATATAACAGCACGAAAAGAAAAGGTGTTTAAAAAGTGAGTACATGAACGTACTCGTTTTTCTATGAGTACAATTGTATCGTAAATCCAAACTTTAATTTTTAAAATTTTGAATTGTTTTAGATTGGTGATTTCAGTCATTGCCATATTTTTTTAATATACCTTATTTATTAGTGTTTATAAAATTTCTAACGTAAACCTACGATTGAAGTAATCACTGTGTGTAAAAGACAGCTTCAAAAACATGTGTTTAAATGTTTCAGTGTCAACATTAAATTAAATGTTGTAAACGAAGTATTCAAAATACTAAAGAGTGCCGCCTTTAAAACAATAAAAAGAGAGAAATAAAGTAGTTTTTTTTATTTTTTTTCGTTTGGCAAAATTTGACGCTTTTTTTTTAATTTCACTGTAAAAAAAAGGTACTTAAAAAAGAGTATGTGAACCTACTCATTTTCCTTTTGCGTACAATTGCATCGTAAATGATCGATGGCGTATTCAAATTTAAGTAACTGAACTTTCTTAAAAATGAGCAGTTTGATTTAATATTGCTCATCTCAGATTCTGTTCAAGCCATTTTAACAAAGCGACCTGACACACTTAAAATATTTGTTCAGAAGATGGTTTTTAGCATTATTTGATGTCGATTGCTTAAATGGAAACTGAGTTATTACAACTCAATTATCTTACCTCCCATTCTTTTGGCGGCACACCTTTTTAACATTTCTTCTGTTTATAATTTCTTCACCTCACCCCAGTAGTAACGGATAAGGCACTGAGCTGTGGTGCCTGAGGATCTGCGGTCGATTCCCTGTAATTCTTGATTATAATTGTTGATATTTATTGAAAGTGATTTATGAAGGCAACCTATGTAGGCAAGCAACTGCTCTTTTTATTCATTTTTACTCATTGTACTAATTTTTGAGTACGTCTTTTTCAAAAATGAAATTGTATCAAATGTACTTTCAAAAATGCAAAAATCAAATGTACTCAAAATGATTACATTTGACTTGTTTTTGTGTACCTATTTTTAATAATGTACTTGTTTTCTGCCCGGACAGCACCAGAATCTATTCTATCGGTGATTTTTGATACAATTTTTTTTACTGAAATCGTCTCACCAAGCCTTCAATATCTTTAATATGAAATGTGGTGTAATTCCGTTTATTAGTCTTATCTACAGATGCATCTAAACAGGAGAACTTGTTTTACGGCCACCCGAATTACTTAATGAAATTTTTTTCTACCGTTGAGATATAATTTTAGACAATTGTGACAAAGATTCTTTATTACAAGTAGAATAAAGAAGGTGAAGAAGAGGTTATCGTTCCATATGCGTTCTAAAATTCATTTACTTCAAACTTTGTAAGAAAGCCAAAACTATTTTTTGCTCTTTTGCTTTGCTTAATTCATTTATCCATAGGGCTCGTCCTCTTTCGTAAGAAAACAATAAAAAACCAGCACGCAAAACGTACTTTAATAAGGATATTGCGACAATTAGATATGCAGCTTGGACTTCCTGCTTTTTATGCTTTTAAAACTTTTAGCATTATTAGAGAAAGTGTTAATCCCATTAACTTCTCGCTTTTAAATTATGCAATAGGCTTTTTAGAGTCTTTGAAAGAGTGTAGAAGGCTCTGGAGTAGTGTTTCAGCTGTGCTCAAACCATTTTCTTTTGAGTGTATTAAGAAACAAATGTGATGAAGTATTTATTTATATACCCTTAGACTTTAAATCCATTGCAATTTAAAAAAAAAATACTAGACCGATTTTCATGTGTGTTTACTAATGTAATGTGCAAATTTATTTTCATTTGCATTTAAAAATATATCTGGTTTCAATTCTTGATTCAATAAGAAACCTCTATGATATCAAGTATGATGTAGTATTATAGCCAATTTGAATTTAAAATATCTCAAAATTTCTCTTATTAACTCGATTTTTCCAAATAAAATTTAAAATAATTTTTTAAAAACTATTTAGTATATATTGTTAAAAAAAACTGTTTAATGAAACTATACGTTTGAGCTATAAATCTTCCTAATTATGAAACGTGTTAACATAAATATTTTATTTGAAAACTGAAAAAAACAAAAACAAAGTTTACACATGTATACTGTAAAACACATACGTATATCTTTATAGATCACTATCTGAAGTACCCGGCGTTGCTCGGGAAAAAACTTCTGCCTCGGAACGAAACTGTAGAGTTGTATAAAAAACAAATTCAAAGTCACTTGTTGACAATGACTTTCCTCTAGACCTCTAGTTTTGAAAGTCAAGTGTGCAAAATGATATTAATTTTTATCCTCTTAAGAATACTTTCACCATTTGGGGGGTATTTTTACATATATGACCATATATTAGTTCATTTGGCGAAATTTGTATTTATTTGGCGGCTTTTTATTGATTTTGTGAGATTTTTATTCATTTGGCAACATTTGTATTTATTTGGTGACAATTTTATTCATTTAATGATATTTGTATTTATCTGGCGACATTTGGCGGTATATTGGCGATATTTACTCATCAGTCAATCAGAATGCATCGTTTATCCTCGCCATAGCTAACTTATGTTACATTGTTACAATGTTGAAATATTCCATTGTTACAGTATTGCATTATTGAAATTAGATTTTAGTAAGAAGTCAATGGGGGTTAAGCGAGTTAAGGTGTGGGAAGGGGGTCTTCCGTTGAATTTATTTTGTGCAACCAGGATCCATTAATTACCTCTCCACGAGGAAGGAATTCCCTGCTGTTTCAGAAATTCAGAATATCGTCTTAATTGGGAAGAAGGGAAACGGCATTCTTTTACGAAACACTTTTGTTGAGAAGTAATGGAAAGGCGAAATTAAGATTTTGACGCTGCGATACCTTCAGAGAGCAGTAGGTATCGAAGCTTTCTTTTTTTTTTTTTTAAAAACTATATCATTATCAGTACCTATATTCGATTGGTAGCAATGATTTGTTTAGAATTTATAACGTTAATATATAAATTTGCAGTAAATTTGTATTTTCAATTGCACACGGGAAAAAAAAGTGTTTAAAAATTAGTACCTGAACATACTCAGTTTTCTTTGAGTACAATTGCATCGTAAAAACTATATCATTATCAGTTACTCAAATTTAAGTAATCGTACTTTCTCAAAAATGAGCAGTGTGACTTCATATTGCTAATCTCAGCTTCAGTTTAAGCCATTTTAACAAAGCGACCTGACAAATTTAAAACAAATGTTCAGAAGATGGTTATCCACGTTATTTGATGTCGATTGTTTAAATGGCAACTGAGTTATTACAACTCAACTATCTTGCTTCCAATTCTTTTGACACACCTTTTTAACATTTCTTCTGCTTATAACTTCTTTAAGTTTCCCTGGTAGTACAACGGATTAGGCACTGCACTGCGGTTCCTGAGGATATGGGTTCGAATCCCGGTAAATCTTGGTTGTCATTGTCGAAATTTATTGAAAGTGTTTTATGAAAGCAGCCTATGTAGGCAAGCTACCTCTCTTTTTATTCATTTTCACTCATTTTTGAGTACATGTCTTTTTCAAAAATAAAACATATGTAATCGGAGCTATGATAAGCACCAAATGCATTCAAAAATGAGTACATTTGACTTATTTTGAGTACCTATTTTTAACAGTGTACAGGCGATGTTTTTTCCAATTTTATCATGCTGCAGGTTCAGGGACAGCCCTTATGTTTACGATACTCTAAATTGCATGAATATTTTTTTACACAAACTTGTTAAAGGGATTGTTAACGAACACCTGCGGTGACAGTTAACAATCTCGTTCAAAAAATATTACCCTGGCACAACACGTCAACAAAAGAAAACAACAAGCAACAAACAATTTGTTGCTTCTCGCTATAAAGGTTACGAGTTCACACCTCTGCGTGCGGAAACGAATTTTACAGTATTGCGCTAATAAATTTTGAAATCTCCACCCCCTAGGAAACGGGGGAGCGGGGGGGGGGGCATGAGAGTGGATAAATATTCGAAGAAGGTAAAATTATACTTTATACCCAAAGTATATATGCAGCAGCAAATGTAAAATGTTTAAAACCAATTCGATGGTTTATTAGTAGCACAATTGGTTTTTAGACATGTGAGTAAATATGGCTTATGTAAACATGAACAAACTAAACATTGTTCTTTTTTTTTTCAAGAAAAATATGAATTAAAAATGAACGTATAAACAAAAAACTATTTCGATTATTTTTCATTGAGATGGCGACGCGATAATTGAAGTATATTGTTGTAGTTTGCTTTTGCTTGATTGGTGCTGTGATGCGATTTGGTTTATGTCGTGCGTTTATGTGTACTATCTAAACGTAATAGGGATTCCATGAGATTGGATCTGTGATATTTGTCTTCCTTTTATTCCACTGTGAGTTATAATGTGTTGCATTAAAAAAAACTTACATTTCACTGTATTAAAAATGAGTACCTGAACATACTCGTTTTTCTTTTAGTACAATGCACCTGACAAACCTTATATAGTTGTTCATAAAATGGCTTTCCACATTATTTGATGTCGATTGCTTAAATGGAAACTGAGTAATTACAACTGAATTATCTTACTTTCCAATCTTTTGGCACACCTGTTTAACATGTCTTCTGTTTATAACTTCTTCACGTCACCCTGTACACTGGACTGCGGTGCCTGAGGATCTGGGTTCGATTCCCGGTAAGTCTTGTTTGTGATTGTTGATATTTATTGAAAGTGATTTATGAAGGCAGTCTATGTAGGTAAGCAACTACTCCTTTTATTCGTTTTTACTCATTGTAATAATTTTTGAGTACATGTCTTTTTCAAAAATGAAACTTATGTATTCGGTATATCGAACGTACTCAAAAATGGGCAGATTTTACTTATTTGTGTACCTATTTTCAACAGTGTTCTACTTTCATTAAAAGTAAATAAATTGGTTAGATCTTTATGCCATGTAAACTATCACTTGTCTATTGCTGATACTAATCCTGATACTATGTAGTGATATGCTCATCCCGATACTACGCAGTTGATTAAGAAAGAGAAAGATTTAAAGATACTATGTTGTTCGTTGATTTTAAAGACTTTTCACGTCAAAATTCCTTTTAAACACATAATAAATTCCTTTTATCTGTAACATTATCATTTGGTGCATTTTTCTCTGATTAGCTGGGCCCCTTTAGAAGAGCGGGGCCCTGCGCTGCAGTAAGCGTCTCACATCCCTATGGACGGCCCTGCTTCTAGGAAACACCCCAACGTTTTTGATTATTAGATTAGAAAATATTGTAACATCGAATATTTTTATGAAGCTCCGCCAGAGGGTTAAAGTCAATACACTAACTTAAATACGTAACTTATTTACCAAACTCATGATAAACTAAACTTGTATGAAAATATAATGAAATGAATAAAACAATGAAATATCAAACTAAATTCCAGCTTACGAAATTAAAATTTCAAATGGAATGAAATTGAAATGTAATTCGAAGCAGATCTAGCTAAGTTCAAAATGGCGATGAGATTAAATAGCAATTCAACAGACAGAAAGAAGCGGAAAAGAATTTCTATTGAATGGATCATAAAATGGAAAAGTAATATCCTTATAATTCTATAGTTTTTTCTAGGAATGAAAATGTTATTGCACATATTTTTATTGGAATGTTTTTATTGTGTGTTGTTCTATGAATTCCAATTGGGAAATCGAAAGTTTCGAAGTATTTAGACAGAATTATACATGAATATTTTCTCTCATGTAAATAAACAATTTTTTATATATATTCTTAACGTAACTAAGGTGTTGATTCGCGATGGAGAGTTTTTTAAAAAAAACTTAAATAAATTCTTTGCGTTGAAATAAAAACAACTGAAAATCACAGCGACGCATTTGTATCCGAATCGATAGCACTTCAATGAAAACAAAGACTTCACCCTACAAAGCTGTTCAAAGAGTTAGTAATATCTTATCTTTATCGCTCTTAAAAAGATGTTGGAAACCAACTAATTTTTATCATGCGCCCATATTATTTAGCAGAGAAATATATAAACAATACTTTGTATGAAAAAAAGGTAAATTTATCTTTTATTATTTTATTACACGATTTTAACTCAATTTGCTATCTTAACGTTTCTTTTCATCTTGTTCCTTTCCATGTGTTAAATAGAGAGCTTGTTAGACTTGAGACTTGGCAAACTACGTAATTCCGATAACATTGTATTTAGTTATAATTCTTAGCAATTGTTAGTTAATACTATTTAATAATAAGTTTCATTTTAGATTAAAAAAATTAACAATGACACACACAAGCTTCATACTGGTTTTAACAGTACAATCCTATTATCACGTGTGTAGTTTTTTGACGCCATTTTGTGTTACTTTACACAAAAATAACAAGAATGTGTGTATATGTGTTTTGTATTTTAATTTAAGTATTGAGTGAAAAAAGATTTTGGGGGTTTTGTTTTCATATTTACCTAAAAGAAAAAAAGTGTTAAATTAATGCATGTTAAAATAAATATTTGGTTATTTTGTTTCTTACAATAGAAAAATTATTTCAGTTTAAAATTCTAATTTGCCGGCATGGACAGATCTACCGACACTTCTATTAATATTACTTATTTCTAATTGGACAGTTGCGGTGCTGAAGCATTTACGTTTAGAAACGTTTTTGGATGGACGATAAACGGATGATATAAAAATTCCGTTTAAAAATTATGTTTTTATTAATTTTTTTAGAAAGAAAAATATAAATTATTTTAGTAAATTTATTAAAAACCAAAGCATTGGTGCATTTAAATAAACGGGTTCGGGATATCACAGAATGATTGTTCCATGCTTTTATTTTAATCAATTATAATGTGCAGTTATATAATAAAGAAAAATAACCCTTTTAAAGTGTTCTTTTTTTTAGACTCCGTTTCTGAATTTGTCATTTGTACAAGCTTTACTTAAAACAAAACGTTCAGTAACCTTCAGCTAATCTTTTCATTGTATTACAATAACTTATAAAAATGTGTTAACTCTTTAAGACCGAAATTCCGGTACGAAACAGAATGGGAAACCCGTTCAAATGCGATTCTATATGCATATGACTTTTGTTTTATTATCTTATAATAATATTCCATTAATAAAATGAAATGAAAGTTCTAAAACTAACCATTTAGAGAGAGAGACAACATAATTACAGCTCAATCCCGAAGAATATCGAATACTTTTCTTGTTCGAAACTTTCTAATAAAAAAAAAATGAAGCTCAAAAGAAATCGTCTGCTCTTCAAAATTCCCCAAGAAAAATCCCTCTCTTTTCGAACCTCGTTCCAATGTGACGTAACACTCCTGTGCGCCTGCGCCCTTTGACTTAATAAGGAAAGTTACCTCTACACCCAATGGCGTCAGGTCGAATCGGATCGTGGTAGGCGCGCCTACGAGAAACTTGCCGTTCCGTCTGCTACGATTTCGTTTGCGGCGTGGAGACAACGTGAGTTGCATTCGACGAACCGTGTTCTCTTTTTAGAACATTTTTAAAAAGTTGTTTTAATTAGGGGAATAGCGCCGATTGTTTGGACTGATATTTTCTCCAGCTGTTTTGTATTTTGGAAGATTTTCGTCTTCGATATTTACTGTGGTGTTTGACGAGGAATGAAACTCGACCAGGTAAGAGGTGCTTTTGTTTACATTAGGTTTCGGTTTTTATTTCGGTCGGTTGTTTACTTTTTATGGTCAGGCGCTCTTCACTTCGATATCTTTATTTTCATCTGTAAAATAAGATCGCAAATTTTAAAATTTTCTACATTAAAATCAAGTAGTTAAAAAATTATCTTTTTGTTGTGTTTGTATGTTAACACTCTCTCCAGTTTACTTTGTCAATTTTTATTATTTTAAATGATATTTATGGAAAAAATATTTTAAAATTAAAAAAAAATCGAATGGGAAAATTTATAACTAAATATTTGTGTAATTTTTTGATACTTTGATAAATATTTTTTATAAAATTAATTTTAAGTTAAACTATTAAATGTTTTTTAAGACATATTAAAACTTCTTCATTTTTGTACTTTTATAAATTATATTTTTACTTCGAAAAGTGGAAAAATGTTCTAATAATAGTCATGTTAAAGTGATAATATTTTGCGAAAATGTTTTTTTTTCGAAAAATTGGGAAAATAGGAAATTACTGTAATTTTTCCTGACCAGATGGTGATAATGGAAATGATTATGCAGTTTAATTAACTTGAAAATTTTATCTTTGAAAGCCAAATGCCGTAAAAAATTGTTTTGTGAAATCTGTGCATATTCAAAGATTGAGCAATGAAACGGCCATCTGTCTTCAATGCATTAATGCGATATATTTCCCGAACTGTAATTTTACAACTGCAGTTCATTAATGAGATGAGTTTAATAAAAGTCTGCAGTTTCTTGTTGAGAATACATCATTAGTACTAGTATTAACTTCATATTAAAAAAATATTAATTATTATTTTTTAACTATTATTTCAAAATTATTATTATTTATATTTTAAATTTTGTTACTTTAATTTTGAAATTATTATTAACACCATCTTACCGTTGTTGTATTGTTACAATATTACTATTATTATTATTATTATTAAAAAATCCTTGCTGTTGTTTTCATTATCATTATTAACTCATTATAGTTATTATTATCGCTACATTATCTGTATTTTTATATTGGTTGTTATTATTATTATTTCAATAATGTTATTTATTAAATCATTATTGTTATTATTATTATTTCAATAATGTTATTTGTTAAATCATTATTGTTATTATTATTATTTCAATAATGTTATTTATTAAATCATTATTGTTATTATTATTATTTCAATAATGTTATTTATTAAATCATTATTGTTAATATTATTATTTCAATAATATTATTATTTCAATAATATTATTATTTCAATAATATTATTTATTAAATTATTATTATTATTATTATTATTATTATTATACTCATTACAATTCATATTATTATCACCACCTCATTTTTATTTGCAAGTCATTATTATACTCATTACATTTATTATTATCGTTATCACTACCTTATTTTTATTTGTATGTTATTATTATTATTAATAATAATAATATTTTTAAATAATATTTTCGTTGTTTATTATCATTATTGATGTTATTTATAATTATATAATACAATTAGTATAATAATTTTCTCTTTATTGTTATTTGTATTATAATTATTATCAAAATAATATTGTTATTATTTATGATTATTAATAATGATAAACAATAAGAAGAATAAAATCCTTAGGGTAAAAATGCATATGATCGCTTTCACTTTCACACAGTAGAAGAATCTATACGATATCCTATAGATTCTTCAACTATATGAAAGTGAAAACTATGAACTGAACTGTGAATTTCCTTTTCACTTTTAAATCTTGAGTGAAAACTTATTAAAATAGTATTGTAATCACTTGCATTAAGTAACTCCAAGTATTATATTAAACGAAATTGGTCATCTGGGTTTAACATGGGTTGTTGGTGGGCACATGGACCCACACGAGCCCAGCTATCCCATGTGGGTCCCACGTCGGCCCATTGGGATTCATGTCCGTGTGCTACCTGGGATAGTTGTGACTTTGAACTTACACTAATTATTTAAAAATAGAAAACAATTTAAATTAAAAAAATAACTACAATATTAAAAAAAAAATACTTTGAGTTTTTCATTACAATGTTCCTCAAAAAATAAACAATTTCTGGCAATTTTGTAGCTCAATTTGAAACTAAACACTAAATAATTTTAATCGTATTAATAAAATTGCTAACCGTACTGTTAACAAATGAACTAAAAATTGACGAAAACCTCCGTTTAAATATTTTAAAGAAAAGCATTGAAAATTAGAAAAAAGTGCATAACTATAGAATTGATAACCACTTCCTTGGCGAGCTTATCGAATTGGTTGGCGCGCTTAAGTTGGTTAAAATTGGTTAATATTTTAGGGTCCCTGATCTCACTTTACAATAAACGTGATATAGCAAACAATTTCCCATAACATAGCAACCAATTACAAGTGAAAGTCCACATGAAACACCATTTATCAAGACGTTATTCAAACGACAGTGAATTATGCAGTTCTTTGTTGTCAACACATTTGAATGTAAAACTCACACAAGTAGTGAATCTTGATACGCCATCTAAAGGTTTTTGAACCTGGTATTGTTTTTCTTACTCTTGGCGAAGCGAAATTTATTTTGCTCAATTTCCCTTCCATATTTTTTTTTAATTAAGGTACACAACAATTTCGGTTCTAATAGATAGATCCTCCCGTGTACGCCTCCGTGTACTGACAGCTTAATTATAACCACGCTGTATTTAATGACAACCTGGGCAATGCTAAAGTTGAAGTCAAGTGTTTGCCGCACTCGGTATTTACTGTGTTAAGAGGATGACGGATGTTAAATTAATCAGTAGATGCTCAATTATGCTCTGTCAGAATAGCACTGTAACTGCCTATATTGCAAGGTCAGGGAATTTCTAGTATTTTTAATTAAAACACTATCTTGTGTTTTTCTATGTAAAAATTCACCGTTTTGGATTTGAGTGGAGAAAGGTCACCAAAATAATTCATCATATACAGCGTAATCAGTACCGGACGTATGTGGTCTGATATAGCTGTTAAATTCGTAAGATTTTAAAGCAATCGGTACCGTGAGGTCTGACAAGTGTTCTGTGTCTACTATTTTTGTCTCCCAATATGCTGTATAACAAAACTATACTGTCACAAAATTGTAAATTATTTTTAATTTAACATTTAGTTCATTTAAAAAAATCGTTTTTACTATTATAAGTGCCGACAAATTGTTTTTAAGTAAATTAGTAGATATAGTTAAAATTAATTTTGAATGTAGATAATTTATAGTTATTCTAAAATTAAAAAAGTAATATTGATTTATAGTTTTTTTTATGTTTATTGCGGATTGTTTAGTTATTATATTAATTCCTTTTGTGTAGTGGGACAGTGGAAAGTGTTGCACTCGCGTTATAAGCAATAATTCTAAAACTTGGTACTGTATTGAAATGCGTCTTTAGGGAAGACGGATTTACAGGGAGTAGTGCGAATAATATGATACAGGCATGTAAAATTTTTACATTTAAATCATAACTATAATACAAATTAACTTTTCAAAATGCATTAATGGGCACACTTTTGATTCGCATTAAGAGGACACAATACCCCAAAATTGTAAAATTCACGATATTTTTGCTAAAATTCTAGTTTGGAATTTTCTAAATATGCTTGGAAAATTCTTAAACTGTGTGTTTTTAATGAGTTATTTAAGATTTTATGCTGGATTGTCAGGTATATTTTTCAAGGAGCGAAAACGTTAGATCGTTTTTTCTCAGTATTTGGTTGTCCTTGATATTAAGTTTTTCGTAACTCTAAATTTTTTTATAATTATTATTGGAGAAATGTATAATATCTTCAGCACATTCTAAAATATGGGTATATTACAAATTGGCATGCTAATTAGCTTTATGAATAGTAGTTTTTTTTAATTACTACAGTAAAAAAAATTAAGTTTTAAGAACTTTTTTGTGTTATTATGAATAACTATGTATAAAAAAAATCAAATACATATAGCATACAAAATTTTAATGTCAATTCTTATTTATTATAATTCAAAGAACCTAAGAAAAAATTTAGTTAAATGATATAAATATTTTTAAAAAAAACTTAAAAAATTGAAAAAGTTTAAATTTTGAAAGAAAAAAAAATACAAACAATTATGGAATATTTGTTTTAAATATTATTCTGTTATATAAATTTAAATAGTATACATTAAAATTTTCATTTAATAAGTCAAAAATAATAATACAGTTTAGGTGATACCGTGTCTCCTTAACTTTGAAAATACACGAGTTTATTCGACACTTATTGGCACTACATAGTCTACTAATCCCAGACCATCACCCATCCCTTTTCGACCTCAAAAGTAGGCACCTAAACGGATGCAGACACCCTCAACACTCACACAAAACTTAAATCTTGACGATCGAGTTTTGCCGTCTGTACAATACGAATGATGCTTTCGAGTGCATCCTGGAACACTCCTTCTCGCTTCCTAGAGATGGCTCCGTTTCCAATGATAATAATCGCCAAGTGTCGTCATCATCGAGAAGATAAGATACACTTTTATCTGAGTCACCAATTTTTTTATTTTTTGGTCTCAATTTTTTCCTGATGTGTGTGTGTGAGTTTGGATTGGACTTGCACACCTCTTATCTCTGGATGCTATTTTTCTCGGCATCATTTTTAATGATCTGTGTCACAGGAGCAGAGTTGGTGAGGTTCAGAGATATGGTTCATTAGCATTGGGTTCTGTATGTAGGATAAAAAATTTTTGGCAAATAACAATAATTTAAATTTTGTTTGAGTTGTTAGTAAATAATGTGAAGATAGAAGTTCCAGAATGTTTTCTGATTGTTTTTTTAACTCTCTTTTGTGATTTTTAATCTTACTGGGAAATTTTCGAATTTCTTGGAATGATCCTACAAAGATATTGAAGATATGCTCATTTTACACGAACGAGTAAAACGCGCGTGAGCTTCTCGGTGATTCGAGAATCTGTACCACGTGGTATGAATTATCAAATCACCGAGAAGCTCACACGCGTTTTACTCGTTCGTGTAGAATTTGCCTTAGGTAATGTAATCATTAGAGCTTTTGGGAACTCAGGTACAAAATGGAGGGTCGTCATTTAAAAATTGCTCAGCCATGGTCATTGTTTGTATGTATGAAATTTAGCTGTGTTAGCTTAATAAAACATTATTTTTACCCAACTACTTTGCTTATATTTTAAACATTTCGCTTAACTTTAGTAACAACAAATAAAGGGTTTAGGTATAGCAAAATAAAGGGTTTATTTTTTCCTCTATAGGCGCGTTTAAGCAAATGTGGACGCAGCCATACTCTACTCCAATTTTTTTTAAAAAGTGATTTAGTGGTGTTTTTTAATACCATAGCATTGTAGAAATATTAAATGTATATAAATATTATATTTTCTTCTTATAGAATTAATTTTTATATTGCCAAATAAATAGTTTGTGCTCTTGCTTTTTAACCACTTTGACTTGCAAATGACTTTCTATTTTAATAGCAGATTGCATTTAAAATGGGTTTGAAAATAAAATAAAAAAGTACTCAACCAAAAGCAATACATGTCGGTTTATTTTAACATGAAAAATATACGAAATATTGCGGTGTCGATGAAAGTGGGGTACAGTTGTTATCCCTTCAATTGGCTTCAAGTCAACAAAATATTTTGCCCAATCCAGAAGTTGCAGTTAGAGATCAGTGAGTATTGGTCCTACAAGAATACTTGATTCAGTACAAACCACTTCCTGTTTTACGCAGAAGCGAAAGTGTCAACGGAATACGCGAAGTGAAATCCGGTGAAAACCTCCTGTTTGGCGTTTAAAATTAGAGGCTCCTCCGCTATTTCTGAGGGTGTTCCGTTTCATGTTCTCAGTTGTTTTTTTTACTTCTCTTTTCTCCGTTGCCGAAGAAACTTTTCTCAGGTCTATTCTCAAACATCGGAGGGTGAAGGAATCACCTTAAAGCATGAAATGAGGTCAAATGCGATTTGTATCTTATTTTGCGTGGAAGGAAAGGAACTCGTCTTAAAATGTTGTTTTTACCTCTCTCTTTTGTTTGACCATAGAATAATTGTTTTGTTTACCATGGAATAATGCAAAATTGATACTTAAGAAGTTTATATTCATTTGGTGATTTGTTTTTCTATTTCTGTCTTATTAATAATCAAAGAGACTGATATACTTATCGAGAAAAATTATGAAGCTTCCTTACCATGCTACATCGATGTAGACAAGAGTTATGTTTTATCCAATGTTTTGGTATGATCATACCAAAATATTGGATTAAACATAACTCTTGTCTTTTTAATTGATATTAATTAAAACAACAAGTTGATTATTTTCAAAATAATTTCTGTTATTTATTGAATAAAAGGTTGCTTAACTAAAATATCGCTTTCAATTAGAGCAGTGGTCCCTATCTTAAGATGGATACGGACCACCAAATTAAAATTTAGACAAAACATTAAGGACCACCAAATTAAGAGTTGGACAAGGCAAGGGCCACCGTTTTCTGAAAATACTAAAGAAAATGCACGTGTAAAATATCATTTTGGCACTAAATGTGATCGGTTGAATTAACGTAACACTAAAGCTGCACAGTGGGCTATTTGCGACGTATCAAGGTTTATCTTAAAGGAAAGACACGGGAACACTGTATCGTATTTTAGAACCATGTTCAGATGACGAGATCAACACTTACAAGCACCCGACGCAACCCGAATAGGCGTCAAGACGTTAGACCACCATCAAATTTAACATGCGCTAGCCCCACTAAATATAATTCAGGTATTTAATATCATATACTGGCAGATGTGATATTTTTCACAGACTGACTGCCATACTTTTCAATAAGATAGAAATGTTTTCTTATAAAGTAGTTCCCATATCATTACAAGCAAGCATATGAAAGTTGAAAAATGGAGTTCCATTGATTCAATCAATTTTAAAATGTTTCTAAAATTATACTTAGCGATTTCCAATTTGAAATCAAAGGCGTAATATTGGAATTGAAAAGGACTTGTTTGCTCATGCAACTTTTTAATTATAAATTTCAGCTTGTTTAACCTTTATTGTAAACCATGCTTTTGGTATAAAAAAAACGTACTAAAAAAAGTCAATACGTTTTGCGGTAAATAGATGAGAGTCCAAATGATATTGTTTTCTTTTATTATTTAACCGCATTTTTTTCCAGATCAAAAGAGACTATATTCTCTACCAAGTATATAAACATGTTGTTTATTGTGATATTGTTTTTTGATAAAACTTGTTTTTATGATAATTTTTTTTTAATAATAAAATATAATATTGTAATTATGTAAAAAAAATTAAATTCAATGCAATTTGTGTTTATTTTAACGTACATACGTCTGATTTGTACACTTGAAAATATTTTGCACAAAAATTATCAGACATTTTAAAAAGTTGAAAAACTTCCAAGATATCAAACCATATTTAACTTTTATTTTCATTTCAAATAATCATTTTTATTAATACAAAATCATAGCACAAAATTAATTCCCTTGCTTATTTAAATGACAGCTTATACCTTTTACATAAAATTTTCACTTAAAATATATTTCAGTTGAACTCATTTTAAAAATAAATATCATACTTTCCGACTAATACCAGGACATGAATTTCTTCACCCCAAATTCCTCTACCAAAAAAAATTACTATACGCAATAATAAAAGCTCAGAGCAAAGTGTCGGGGGCTTACAAATAACCCTGTAATTGCACACATAAAAAAGCCTTATCTGCCCTGACCTCTCCTCTGGATTTCAATCTTCAGCAGGGACACCCAGTTCCATTCGGTCGTTTGTTACGCACCCTTCCCCGAATGTCGGAAGGCGGGGAGCGAGTGTCAACATAAATGTGAACAATCCATTACACACCCTCGGGCCCCCCTGAAAACGGGCCCCTTTTTTTCAAATCGGTGCTCTCTTCCTCTTGTTCTCTTGTATTGATGAATGCGCGTTTGATTTTGGCGACAAATTGGAATAATTTTGGCGTGAGAGAATGCTTTGGCCACTGTTTAAATTTTATTCCCTTATACACAGGTTATTTTGACAAAGAACTTTTAATGAAAAATATTGTAATTTTTTTAAGGTCCCTTTCAGTTTTTAATTCTTTATTTAAGTGGTTACTAACCTTTAGATGGTCACCAGGGCCCTCGTTAGCGCCCCCAATGTTGGTAAATTCCTGTAGACTTTGCAAATCCTAAATTTAGAAATCCCATTCCTAGTTGGCGAATTTGTTAAATGTCAAATTTGCAAATTTTTTAATATTTTGTTAATTATATAAAGTTAAATTTGTTATATATATAATGCAATTTGTCAAGTTTGTTAAATATTTGGCTTTTTTTTAAGTGAAACTAAGAAATTTCACTTTAAAAAAAAAGAAGAAAAGAAACGTAAATGTTGGCCGTTGGTCATTATTTGCTTGTAGAACATTCAGATATATTGGTATAATAAAACATTATTTTTGCCTAACTACTTCCCTTATATTTTAAACAAATCGCTTAACTTTACCAGCAGCAAACAAAGTAGTTAAACTATAATAAAAAGAATGGTTTATTAAGCCAAACAATGATAATCCCCCAACAATTTTTGGCCACCGTGTATTTTTCTAAATAAAACGGTATATCGGGTTTAAAATTTAAGTTAATGCATATGTATTGATTTTAAACTACATTCTTCAAAAAATAAACCCGATATTTTTTTTTATTCCTATATTAAGTTGCCATGAAGATATGGGGCTTTACAAATCCACCTCTGAGTATAGGAAATCTCTCTCTTTATGTTAGTATAAACTGTGAAAGGTGTCTGAATTATTTTATTCCAGTTTCTGTAATGATTTCAAAAGAATTGCTAATACATGGAGATGGTATTTCACAACAATATGTCCAAATCCCACCACAGAAGGCGGCACGATCCACAATTTATTGAGTGAATTTGTATTCGAAATTTACGTCGCGAGGTTTTATTGTAGGATTGCATGTTATATGTCACCTGCCTTTTCCGCCTTTTATATATAGAAAATTCCTGGTTTTTATTGGATCATTGCTGTATTATCTCTCTCTCTTAAATTTCTTGATTGGCCGAATACACGTCGCACTAGAGCTACACAATAGGCATTGTCGACCATTCTGGATCTATGTAAGACCTGGTTAGCACTGCCACGTAATTTTTTAATAATGGTCAGATGACGAGGTCAACACCTGTACTGGCATTCATGCCAGTCGCACCGGGAGAATTTGGGTGAAAGGGGGAAGGGAAGCACGACCCCCCAAAAAATCTGGAAACTATGAAAGTTGGGAATTTCAACTTTTAAAAATCCCCGAGTTGGAAAAATTGATGCCTGAAAAAAATTATTATTATCAGCTAACGAAAACTAGGGAAGATTTAGAAATTGCCCAACTTGTAAGATTACATTTAAATTAGACCTCAGAACGGTCACTGCATTGGAACATGCGTACAACAAATCAATGTTTCTGAGAGAACTGTCGAAGAAGAATCGAGAGAATCGAGAAGATCGAAGAGAGATCGAAGAGAATCGAGAAGAAAAATGTCGACTAGTTGGAACTGGGAATTTTCAGGACTGCTGAATTAGGAATTTTGAATCGATAAATTGTGAATTTCGAATCGTTAAGTTAGGAAATTTTTTGTTCCAAACCCCCCCCTTCCCCAAACACACACCTTACATCGGCGTACGTTATTATCATTATATAAAGCAAAGTTGGCTTCCTTCAGTTGGCGTTGTCGACCAATTCCTATCAATACAATCTGCTGAAAGATATCTACCCCTTTGATTTTTTTTATCTATAATTTTATTTTATTTCAAATAGACTACTTTGCTCAGATTTTTAACTAAAAAAATATTTAAAATAATAATTAAAAAAAAATATTTATTAAAAAGCAAAAAAGAGTTATCCCATTGCTATGGATAATTTATTCAATACGTTTTTTTCATCTAGTGGTATAAAAATGGTACAAAACTGGTCAAGCCAAAACCTTAAAATCTGGTTCAAGGGGCCCCGTTGCTTCCTTTGCACAGGGCTCCGCTTCTTCTAAGGGCGGCCCTGGTTATTAGTCTAATATAGAATTGCGCTTTGTCAATAATTCATTTGAAACCATAAACCTCTACTCATAACAAGCAAAATGTCGAATAATAATAAAAATTATAATACAAAAAATTCGTTGTACATTATGAGAAAGTTATCCATACAGGAAATTTTCATTCTCTAAAAAGACCATATCTCGAGGAAGCATCTCATCTTTAATGATACTTCGCAAGGACGCAAGCCGTTTCTAGTAGACATGTCGTAAAAGTTAACCGAGTGGGCGGCACACACATTTGGGGTTTTGCGAAATGGTGGTGGTTGCTGTTTGCAAACCCACCTTTCACTTGCCAAGTTACTTTCCGTCCTTGTGAGATAAAGTTTGAAAAATTTATTTTTTGCCCTATTTCAGAAACCGAGTTCTGCTGCAACCATTGGCTTATTTCATTTATGGTCTTATATGGAGTATGGTCCATTGCATTTTAGGTATTGAATTTGAAATCGCTTCCTGTTTCAAACTTTTGATGGATATGTTATATTTTTCATATAAAAATACTTAATATTGCTTTGCTATTATGTATATTGCGATATCAGATATTTTAGTTCAGCAACGCAAAAATGACTCTTTTTGGAAAAACGTAAAAAGTTTACATTTATTTTAAATATTTATATTTGTTGTAGTGTACTGTCCGAAACTTGAAACACTTAAATTACAGCTTTTTTTTAGCCTTCTGACGTTCAAACATAGTTTGTGAATTGTATAGAAAATATTTTCTGAAAATAATGACAATATTTTTATAAAAATCGAAAACTATTTTTAAAAAATGCAGTGTTTTGTCGTGCAGTGAATTTAAAGAAGTCTGCAGTGAATTTAAAGGTTAGTTCATTGCTGATAAAGCTGTAGATTCAAGGTATGATGACTTTATATCTGACTATTATTGTTATTATTTTTTTAAATATTACTTTTAATTACCGCACTGTTTTGTTTACGATTATTTCTAATGCATATGTTACAGTGAAAGACCGAAATCTGGAGAATGACGACTTGCACCGGTGAATGTCAACATTCACATAATCGCTTGGTGTATGTCCGAAATATTTGCTAAATACCCTTATTTTATTCATATTTTCAATGGGCATACTAAGTTAATATTTTTTTTTCAAATACAGATAAGATTTTTCAGAACGAACCTTGGCATTAGCATTACATATAATACTATTATAACACAGCATTAATACTAGTATAACACAGCATTAATACAAGTATAACACAGCATTAATACAATATATGAATATAACATAGCATTGATATTACACATATACGCTGAGCGGCTAAAATATTATGAGCACCCAACGCTGTTAAGTAAATGCGTCGTTACGCTGTTTCCGCCATTGGGCAAGAGGAGTGTAAAAAAAATAAAGCTACTTGCTTCAACGTTAGTAGAAGCGTTTTGTTCGAAAAGGTATAAGAAAAAAACAATTTGAAGGACTTTGAACGTGGGAGGATTGTGGGTGCTCGGAGTCATGGTGTGAGCATTAGCAAAACCGCAGCATTTGTGAGATGTCCATGTTTGTAAGGGACAAAGAAGGTCAACAGTGCAGCAAATTTTTTATCAAGGATCCTCCCAAAGTATGATTGAACTCGCTATTCGCCATACGCTTCAACATATGGAATATGAGTACGGTTATAATATATTTCCCCTCAATGTACCCACTTTTATCTAAGTTAAATTACAATAACTAAGTAATCGCAAAGCATACACTAAGTTATGCAATTACTTAATGTTTGTGTATCAGTATCTTGATATATATTTCTCTTACGCGGTGATTGAAAAACGCTGTTTTTCTGTATGCTGAGTGGCAACAGTTACTTTGTTTACGAAATTCTGTTGTGCCCGTATTTTTATTTTGCCATTATGTAAGCCGTTTTGACGATTAGCTTCAATTCATTAGTAAATAATTATTTTGTAGATGTCAGCTTAAATTATGAAGAATATAAACCCTATTACATTAAAAATAGAAGTTTTGAAAAACGATTTTGAGTTTTCAAATGAGCGGAACATTGACGTGGCGCCATCTGTTGGCAATTTTGAAAACTAGATTTCTATGACCTTCATTTTTATGACGTATTAACTTAGTTACGTACACACTTCTGGTAGGCAAGAGTATGGTAAGCTTAACGTCAATTATGCCAAAACAAACTACCAATAATGTTAAAAATTAAACTAAAACGCAGGAAAGGTGTGAAAAATAACTTGGAAAATAATAAATAATGGTAGAAATAAAATGACAAATAATGGCTTGCCAGTGGTTCCATTGTTTTCATTTGTAGTTTAAAAGAAATTAAATGATTTTATATTGATTTACATGGCGAAAAAATGTATTGATGCCAAGATGAATTATAATTTAAATTTAGTTTCAACGTTTAAAGTTTTTGGTAATATATTTAAAAAAAGTATTGTTACTAGGACACACTGTTATTTTGTCCTACCTTTTAGCGAGCGAAGCGAGAAGTGGTTTGCGGAGCAAACCTATGAGGATTGCGTAGCAATCCTCCGGGGGTTGGCGGAGCGTTAGCGGAGCAGGGGGCGGAGCCTTCTAGTTTAAGTTAAAAGAACTGGGAGACGATTACATTTTTAAAAGGACTTAGGAAAGGAGTGAGAATATAAAACTTAAGAGTAATCTTATAAATTTAAAAATTGAGTTTTTTACATAATAAAAACATTGTTACAATACGTTTAAAAAATATTTTTCATCTGATTTCAAAAATGAAAGCGGTAAAAAGTCTTATATTTCTAAAGCACCAAAAATTTTAGTTTTATGTTTTTAAATAGTAAAATCGGTATATCTGTCAGATAAATCTGGTTTATGCCTGAAGTATGAAAATATATTAAACAAATTGCTTACATTTCATTTATCAAGTTTTTTAATGTATAATTATCAGCTTACTGTCAAAAATATTCTATTTATTTAGCAAGAAAATGAAAATAATACTATTATTTATGGGGTATATATTTTTTTCAGATGTATTTACTTAAAATGCTAAGCTTTTCTTTCACAAAACATTCTTACATAGTTTTCAAATACAAGATTCTTGATCCTTTACCCCGTTAGCTCCATATCGAATTTAATTCATTCACGACTTGAATTTGGTCAGTTGAAAACTTGTATTTAAACACCTGTCCAGGCTGAATATAAGAAAGCTTCATTGTCACAAGAAATACTTTCTCCAATGTTAAGTAAGTATAGAATAGATGTAATATTTCCGTAAAACGCACGTGTATAATTTTATATTGGTGTAATCACAGTCGACGTTAATCCTCTGGATTATCTTGAAAACATTTCAAATATTCGTCGGTACCTTTGAAACGATTAAGAAAGGATTAAATTCCTTGGAAGACAAGGCACTACAAATTCTGTAATAAATTTAAATTTTATTTGTAAAGTTTTTTGAGAGGACATCAAAGCGTCACAAATTAGTTTCGCTCTCACATAAAGTAAATCAACTATAAATTATTCTTAAGCAAATAAATGTCCATTTACATAAGCAGATAAGCAGCTTATCAAGGTCAAGTATCTAAAGACGGAACAAACCAACAAGCTGTGTTTAAGAACCAATTATTCGAAAAATTTGTACTTTAATAACCAATGTCAAATGAGTCTTTAGAAATTGGGTCTGTCTCTTTCAAATAAAATTCACATTTTAGCCATTAGTTAATTGTATCTTTAATTTACTACTACGATTATCCCAGTTTTTTTATATTTGTTTTTCGACCTTATATTTCGATTTGTTAAAGAATCTTTGTATGAAATTAATTGTTGTTTTTAAATAAATTTGTTTTGTTGTGAAAATGTATGTTTCTTGTTTTTTTTTAGGTATGGGCGATTTAATGTGAATTTCAATTAGTTGCGTAGTTATCCAATGCTTTATAGTAATGGGTTTCAATAATTTAGTGATAGTTTTAGAATCCTTTATACGAGTAATATGTTAATTTTTCATAAATATGGCATTATAAATTTTTACCATACTAGGGGGCTCCGCCCCCTGCTCCGCTAACGCTCCACCAACCCCCGGAGGATTGCTTCGCAAACCAATACCGGCTTCACTGTAGGCAATGACAATGTGTCCTAACAACAATACTTTTTTTAGTTATATAAATTATTACTGGCAGTGCCGTCACACAAATTTATTTTTAGTATGTTGAGACAAGAAATTTCCCAACTTAACGATCCGAAATTCCGAACTTGAACGATTCAAAATTCCCAACCTAAGGACATCGGGTACCAGCTGAAGTGTTGTCCTCGTTATCTGACCACTGTTAACAATATGAGGCATCGTTCCCGGGTCTTTCTTTGAGAAAGGCCTCGAACCAAAGCGTCCTTGATGTAGTAAGTAAATACGTACCAATAACAAATCAAGGGCGGTTTGCTCGAACCAACGCCAGTAGTTCAATGTGCAGCTCTAGTGTGACGTTATTTAACCAGACCACACCTACCTATTCGAAATTGCACAACACAACAGTGCTAAAAAAATTCCCAGTTCTAACTTATAAGACATTTTCAGCTTTTTTATAGGTAATATTAAACAGTTCTTTCGAAAGTATTGATTTGTCGCACGCATGTTCCAATGCAGTGGTCCGTTTTGAGGTCTAATTTAAGTTTCATCTTAATAAAAGTTGCTAATAATATTAATTTGCCTGAGGCATAAATTTTCCCAACTCAGAGATTTTTAAAACTCGAAATTCCCAACTTTTAAGGTTTCAAGTTTACAGAGGGGGGGGGGGCATGCTTCCCCCCAATCCCCCCCCCCCATAACTGGAAAAACTCAACTGTAGAACTGCTTCAACGCAATTGTGCTCATTGAAAAGCGAAACATGTGTAAACAAACAACAGCATAAACGCGCCAAGAATAAATAGGCTTAATCGCCAACTTATATTTATATTAAGTAAGATAATTGAGAATTGGCGCTAATAATAATTCGCCGTTGGCAGCCAAATACACGTTGGCATTTTGCCAATGTTGGCATTTCCTTCCGGAGTATCTTTTAATAATATTTATAGTACTTCACATAAATAGTTACATCTAATTTATTTTTTAAGATAGAATTTCAGTATTGATACCATTCAAGAAAGAAAGATTTTACGAACATAACTATATTTTTTTAACGGGAAAAAAGTATACTTTTGAACTATTTAGAGCAGTTTTAATTTATCACTTAAAATTTTACCCGTATAATTGACGATTATTTCAGACATTTCGTCAATTATTTAAAAATTTATAACTACAAAACTAAATCGAAATTTCACAAACGCTCTGGATCATTTGTAGCCAATAGTTTAATCTATATCCCTAATTTTTTATTTATTTTTTTGTTGAAAATTGGAAGACAAGTATCCAAAAATGTATGAATTGTTTTCAAAATTTTCTAATATCATGACTTTAACATAAAATAACGTCTAATATACTGATCGTATTGAAAAAAGAAAATATTCATCTTATTACCCAAACATTTCTTAATAAACTGGCATTATTTCATAATTTTAGGACTTTTACTTTTTGAGATGCAAGCGGAACAATGAGACAAAAAGTCGCAAATTAAAATTTTCTCGAAATATCCGACATTTTTATCCTTCTTCGCTATTTTTTATACCTATCTTAATTGACCATATCTAATTTAATTGTAAAGATAGAAATATAATCTTTATAACATCAGAAAGAAGAAGTTTTAACGAACATTAATATATTTTTTTGAATAAGAGAATATGTAATTTTAAATGACTTATAGCAATTTAGAAATCACGTTTCAAAAATGAGGGTGAAAAAACTTAAAAAAGTGGAGCGTGTTTAAATGTTTCAAAAATTTATAAATCCAAAACTAATTCGAATTTAAAAAAATGCTTACTTGGATTTCCAGTTCAAACCTATTTCTACACTCCCTAAAAAAATTGGATCTCTCCTCTTAATAGTGTTTCAGAAACTCGACGGACAAAATTAGTTGTAAGCGAAATTTTATCAACGACGACTTTAATATTAAATAACTTATAAACTAATAACAGTATTGAAACAAAAATATATTCTTCTTATTTATCAAACATTTCTTAACAAATTCACTTAATTTCGTAATTTTAGGACTTTTACATTTTGAGATACGATCTGAATAACATTGAAAGAACTGAAAATTCCCCCTAGTACTTACTTTTTCTCCCTAGGGCTTACTTTTTTTTAAAATAGAGAGATACTTTAAAATGTAATTGAAAAGATTCGAATTCGAACTTATATGTTATAACGCGAAAAAGAACGCAAAAATATAAAACCTTAATTTAAATATTTATTGTATCTCTATATGTAGGAGTGGTTTGTTGAAAGTTGGTAGTCGTAAATATTGAAAACGAGAGTCATATACAAAAGTTGTATTTAACTATCCGAGCTGTCATGAAAATAAAAAAATTAAAGTCGTTTTCTCAGTAAAACAATTTAAATTCTATTTGTTATATTCATGAATTAATTTTTCTTCTTCTTTGTAATATTTTTAATTTGATTGAAATAGATCTTATACACTTCAATGGAAGATATTTTGGAAAAAGCAAACTTTTAGTTAAACTTTATATATAGATTCCAATTTCATTGATTTGTGTTAGATTTGAAAGTCTAACACTCTTATTTTTTTACAACGCAAATTTAAGAATACATAGAAAAACAATAGGAATATAAAAGATTAATGCAAAATCTAGAAAAAAATATATAGAATATATTATAACAATAACACAATGAATTGCGAAACAGCTAAGAAACTGGCTTTAGAATATCCTCTACCATAATTTTTTTAATACTCATTTTCGAAGAACTAAGCTTAAAATATACTTAAATTACTTCAATCTTGTAGAAATATATTTTCATAAGCAACTGAAAATCCGAACATAATTCCTTTCAGATTTTTTTTTATAAAAGAAAAGACCTTCCAAGTTGAAAATAAGCTTACAAAGATTTACTCCATATTCTCATTTCCGAAAACGTTTTCTTGTTGTTAAGGTCTATGTCATTTAACAATATTTACTTAAAAGATTTTTTAAAAAAAGAACTCAGACATAACAGCATAACTCGATATCTGGCCTTTTTTTTAATCTTCTGTTGGCGTACACGAGACCTGAAGAAGGTGGGGAAACCTTCACAGTTCAATGGCAACTGCAATGTCGAAAAGTGTGGGCATTGCAGATGTTCTTCTTGGCGCGTTTTCGGTGTAGGTTGGGAATGTGTCCCGTGTGCTAAGCGAGTGTAGGTGCCGACCACACATTATCGGCGGTGGCTTCAACCTCAAGCTTCTAGTTTTTGTTGTTCGACCGCAAAAACAGCACGTTTCAAGCGTGGTTGTGCAGAGACGGGAATCAAGGTTTTCTGTTCGTGGAATTGAATTCGAATTGGGGATTCAGAGGTTCCTGTTGTGAAAAAAGCAGAAGCTGTGGATTATTACGTTTCTTTATTGTCGGCTTCCGTAAATTTGGATTAATTTGGTTTGAGATCGTTCTAGGAATTTTGTTGTTGGTTTTGAGCGTTTTCATCGATAGCTTATTCTGCTGTTTGGCGGTAAGTGCTGACTTGTTTATTGAATGTTATAAGTTTTTAGTTATTTTATAACTACAGTACAACTTCAATTATTCGAACTTCAGTTATCCGGATCAAACAAAGCGGATCGATAATTATCCGGATTCAGATCGCTTTGATGAAGAAAAAAAAATTAACAAAATCCGCTTTTTAAAAGTTTATTATTGGCAAATGATATTATTTTTAATAGTCATTAAATTACATTTAATACTAAAGCAAAATTAAATTATTTTTACTAAGAAATAACCTTTTTTTTCGTGAATTATCCTATTATCCGGATTTTTGATTATCCGGGTGGGATCTGGTCCCAATTGATTCGGATAATTAAAGTTAATACTGTATATTGAATTAGAATGAACTATTAAAGGTGACTATATAACCAACCACATTTCTATTTTCAACATACTATCTAAATAGAAATACATATAAAACAACTTTTATAATACTCTCATATTAATGTGAGACATTTCTATTTTTTTTCTCATTCACACTATATCTGACGAAACATAAGTTTTCAGAATTAAAATAATTTTAAACATTAAAGCCATTTGCTGTTTTAAAGTATCACATCTAATGTATTAAGTTATAAACTTCATTAATTAATATTATTTATATTAATATTTAACATACAGGTTAATGATATAAGGATTTTTGGGAATTTAAAATATATATTGCTTGGGCCCCCTGCAGAACAAAATCCTGGCTACATCACCGGCGTTTCTGATTATTCAAAAATAATACAGGTGCTTTATTATTACTTGTCTAACGTTAATAATCCAGGGTTATGAGAGTAAATATTTTACAATTTATTTTCAAGACTATACTTATTTATTTTATTATATACTATTACTTTATAGCAATACACTGTAAATTAATTTGCACAGGTTAAGTAATATGCATAACGCCAAGGGGGAGGGGGGGGGGCGTTGTGGGAATGGCCTTCCCTCTCCACCCTCCAATAATTTTACAAGTCGGCATATTCATAATTTCACATGTTCATTTTAAGAAAAATTCGAAAGTTTGTTTAAAATATAATTTTTTTTTTAGATCATTCGGCAATTATGTTTCTTTTTAGATAGATTTTGATATGCAAAAAAGCAATGGAAATGGAATGGTATGGATCGAGAATTGAAGACGAGTTAAATTAATATTAGTGAATGAAGTTTAACATGCGCTGAATGTCTGATTCGGAAAATCACTGAACTTTTAGAACTTCACCCGAATTTTCAGTCGGAAATTTATTGTCGATCGCCCCCCCCCCCCTCTCTCCTCTATCTAATCGTATACCCCGTAGAGGCGGTCCTCTAATCGCCTGCATAGATACAGATCATAATTAGACCGATAATTACTTTTCGGCACCTTGCTCCTCCTGACCGCAAACCCATTTATGAATTCCATTATATGTCGGTGATGCTATCACCAACGCTCACGATCACGAATATAATGGATTTTTAGCGATATGAGACCATCTCCTATGTTGAACTGAAGTTATCGTTGACAGCCACAACTCACTGGAATGGAAATCACGTATATTCGTTGAACTAACCGCGCATGAATTATATTACATGTATTTTTAAACATAAAATTGAAAATAAATAGAAAGTTAAATGGTGGTTTATAACTTTAGTTGGATTGTACTCTCAACTACGATAGTGCATTATTCAAGAAAATAGCACATGTCTTGTGAAATATTGGATTCTAAACTCAAACAAACATCCAATAAATACTACGTCGGATTTAACCCTTAAAATATATATCTAAAGTTCTCCGAGCTCCTGTTTTTTCCTTCCTACTCTACCCCCTTAAAGTTCAAGCTCTGATATTTCTCAAATGATTAGTCAGAACTAAACGTCCCTCGCTCTGTTTGGAATCATATTTGGACATTTAATTTCATACATAACAAGTGTTTAAAAATATTAAAAAAAAAATTATGTCACGATTAATATATGTTCTTGCGACAATGTACTTCTGGCATTATAAAATTAAAAAAAAAATATCATACAAAGATTAAGCTGTTAACGAAAATTTTAAACACTTATAAATTACATTTTTACTTTAATATTTGGTTTATTTAATTAGTTTGCATTTCATCCATAAAATTTCTTTACGTATATTTTTCTACAGAGTATTACATTTTAGATTTGTGAAAGCTATAATTGTTTTAATAATCATAAAAAAGAAGCAATCATTTCATATATAATACTTCTTATACCCAAATATGTTGCAAGTTCACTGTTATAAAATTAAGAAAAGTTAATTTAAACTATATATAATACAACAAAGCGGAAAGTCTTTAAAGAATATTACATGTACTAAATTCGTATCTTTATTCGTTAAGATTAAATGTATTTAAAAAACAATAGAAAACATTTTAAAAATATTGAGAATTCCAAATCGTTTGTATTTAAATGAATTTTTCTATTTTTTTCAGAACGGTATAAAAACAAATTAATATAATTGGTAGTAATTAGTTTTGTAGGCTAGCATCTGCTGTTTTTATTCATTTTTACCCATTTTATTCATTTTTAAGTACATGTCTTTTTCAAAATTGAAACTTATGTATTCGGAGCCATTATATGCATCGAATGTATTCAAAAATGAGTATAAAAACAAATTAATATAATTGGTAGTTATTAGTTTTGTAGGCTAGCATCTGCTGTTTTTATTCATTTTTACCCATTTTATTCATTTTTAAGTACATGTCTTTCAAAATTGAAACTTATGTATTCGGAGCCATTATATGCATCGAATGTATTCAAAAATGAGTATAAAAACAAATTAATATAATTGGTAGTTATTAGTTTTGTAGGCTAGCATCTGCTGTTTTTATTCATTTTTACCCATTTTATTCATTTTTAAGTACATGTCTTTTTCAAAATTGAAACTTATGTATTCGGAGCCATTATATGCATCGAATGTATTCAAAAATGAGTATAAAAACAAATTAATATAATTGGTAGTTATTAGTTTTGTAGGCTAGCATCTGCTGTTTTCATTCATTTTTACCCATTTTATTCATTTTTAAGTACATGTCTTTCAAAATTGAAACTTATGTATTCGGAGCCATTATATGCATTGAATGTATTCAAAAATGAGTATAAAAACAAATTAATATAATTGGTAGTTATTAGTTTTGTAGGCTAGCATCTGCTGTTTTTATTCATTTTTACCCATTTTATTCATTTTTAAGTACATGTCTTTTTCAAAATTGAAACTTATGTATTCGGAGCCATTATATGCATCGAATGTATTCAAAAATGAGTATAAAAACAAATTAATATAATTGGTAGTAATTAGTTTTGTAGGCTAGCATCTGCTGTTTTTATTCATTTTTACCCATTTTATTCATTTTTACCCATTTTATTCATTTTTAAGTACATGTCTTTCAAAATTGAAACTTATGTATTCGGAGCCATTATATGCATTGAATGTATTCAAAAATGAGTATAAAAACAAATTAATATAATTGGTAGTAATTAGTTTTGTAGGCTAGCATCTGCTGTTTTTATTCATTTTTACCCATTTTATTCATTTTTAAGTACATGTCTTTTTCAAAATTGAAACTTATGTATTCGGAGCCATTATATGCATCGAATGTATTCAAAAATGAGTATAAAAACAAATTAATATAAATGGTAGTTATTAGTTTTGTAGGCTAGCATCTGCTGTTTTTATTCATTTTTACCCATTTTATTCATTTTTAAGTACATGTCTTTTTCAAAATTGAAACTTATGTATTCGGAGCCATTATATGCATTGAATGAATTCAAAAATGAGTATAAAAACAAATTAATATAATTGGTAGTAATTAGTTTTGTAGGCTAGCATCTGCTGTTTTTATTCATTTTTACCCATTTTATTCATTTTTAAGTACATGTCTTTTTCAAAATTGAAACTTATGTATTCGGAGCCATTATATGCATTGAATGTATTCAAAAATGAGTATAAAAACAAATTAATATAATTGGTAGTAATTAGTTTTGTAGGCTAGCATCTGCTGTTTTTATTCATTTTTACCCATTTTATTCATTTTTAAGTACATGTCTTTTTCAAAATTGAAACTTATGTATTCGGAGCCATTATATGCATTGAATGTATTCAAAAATGAGTATAAAAACAAATTAATATAATTGGTAGTTATTAGTTTTGTAGGCTAGCATCTGCTGTTTTTATTCATTTTTACCCATTTTATTCATTTTTAAGTACATGTCTTTCAAAATTGAAACTTATGTATTCGGAGCCATTATATACATCGAATGTATTCAAAAATGAGTATAAAAACAAATTAATATAATTGGTAGTTATTAGTTTTGTAGGCTAGCATCTGCTGTTTTTATTCATTTTTACCCATTTTATTCATTTTTAAGTACATGTCTTTTTCAAAATTGAAACTTATGTATTCGGAGCCATTATATGCATCGAATGTATTCAAAAATGAGTACATTTTACTTATTTTTGAATACTTATTTTTAACAGTGTAAGAATATTATTATATTTTTTTACATTTGAAAGTGGTCAACAAAATTAAAAATTCACCAATACAATAATTTTGTTCAATATTAATCATGTAATTTAAATTCCAATTTATTTATTATGTATTATCCTTCATTGTCATGTCCCATCCCAGTATCATGACGATATCTTTACACAAACCGCTTTGGCTTATACCAGCATGGGCGATATCCATGGGAGCGTTGGCGTCCCCGATCAACCGACGCAATTTCGACCTACGTTTTGACCACTTTTCTTTCCATCTACCGAATCTACATCTTACACACCTTTTTCCGTCGAGTTCAGCGACAACTAAGTAGGTTGCGGTCGCGAATATTTTATGCATCGAACATTGAAAGTGATGTCTAACTCCAACTTGCATGCTTTTCGGATTGCGTGCAAGGTCAGGACATGGCGTAACAGCGCAAAAAGGAGTTACGCTGCTGATTTAATGCTGGAGGAACACGTTGGACGCTCTGGTGATTTATATTTGGTCGGCCTTCGGTTTGTTGTGATTGATTTGGAATTTTCCATTGTGTGATTATCGATTGTTTTAAGTTTGGGAGTGATCCTGGTTGTAAATTGTTGCCTCCTACGGTGTTTTCTCGCTTGTGCATTGGCACTTAAAATAGTCGGATTAATAAATTTTGTAATTGAAGGTTATGTGTTATTTTGTACCAATTTGTTATCGAAGATTTATCGACGTTTATTTCAGTCATTAAGCTACTTTGCATAAAGTAATATGTCGTCAATATCTTAAGTGAATAATAGTTTTATGGAGTTGATATTTATAGACCATTAACCTTGAAAGTTATTTTTTTTATCATCGTTTAGTAAATTAATCACAAATCTAGAAAAAGCTTTTTACTTACAAAAATGTTTATTTGCTCTTGAATATATTAAAACATTTAAAACTATATTCACCAGAATTTTCATCCCAGACTAGTGTATTAATAGGGAAACAGATTTTTTTTTTAATTTTTCTCTTAAGAATTAAAAATATAGATACAAATTAAAAAAAAATTAATTAATATTGAAATTATTATAGAAAATATTACAGAAATTAAAATAGAAATTATTATAGAAATAATTTTTTTTAAAATTTCAGTTCAACGATGTACCATATATTGGTGTAAAACAGAGGTTTGCAGTAAATTACACCATATTATGGTGTAATCTAGTTTGAACCAAAAATCCTTTATCGAAAAAAAAACACGGAGGTTTCCCCGATAACGGGTTTAACTTCTTTAACTGCAACCGAAATTTTCGCTGTCGCTGCATCAACAAACCGAATAATCCCCGCCAAGAAAGACAACGACGAATAAGGGCCTTCGTGACCCAGTGTCTAAAGGCGTTCAGCTATGAATCAAATGATTCTTAGTTCGAGCTCGATCGGTGGACTTGACAAAGAAAAGTAAAAAGTTTCTATCTTGCGATCGGAGCTACACTACAAAAATACTACCACTAAAAATATTAAAAAAACTCGAATTTTGAGTTTAATGCAACGTTATGAGTTTTGGTGCAACGTTTCACCACTAAATGGTATCCGTGGTAGCACCGTAAAATGGTGACACTAAGCACCAAATGTTGGTTGCAGCAAAATCGGTACCAAATTTTGGAGCAAGATCGTAATAATTTTTAACAGTGTATTAAGAGATATAAATTTAATTTTGCACTGTAGAACATTTCATTAAAATATTTTTTTAATAAGTCGTCATAGTTACATAGATGCAAATGGTTGAATCCGAACTTTGGTAGTTAGGAATATATAAATATAGAACGTTATATCGCAAACTCTTGATTTTTAAGTTTAAATAATATCACGCTTTCTACCTACCTGCATATATGTTATGGCCATACTTTTGACGTTATTTAATCTAAAATACAATATTTTTATACATAATTATCTTTAGAAATGATTGTTGAATATTTGAAACTAAATAAAATCAATTCTAAAACATTGACTTTTCAAATTGATCTGCATTTATAAGTCAAGATTCAAATGTATAGTGTGGTTCAAATGAATGGGAAACATCCATTAACAATTGTTTTAACGAATCAACAAGCGAGTTTGGACAAATTGACCAATTAGCTTATCTACACACTGCAAAAAATGTGACGTCACAGTAGTCATTTAACCAGAGCCGACTTATGTTGCAAAATTTTTACTCATTCATGTTGCATTTTGTTTTAAATTCTTTAGTTGATTAATACATTAATGTAATTTGACTTGTTTACAGTTTGACCTTTCTACCGCTGTAGGCCACTGAAAACTACAAACGCCATTGACCTTTGAAAGATGACGACACTTAATTCTCTACCTTATCTGCAAATTTATTTTTTTGCTAATCCATTTAGGAGTCTTTCTGGCTGTGATTTATTTGTTGTCGTAGAACTGGGCATTACTGTCTTTCTTTTTTTTCCACTATGCATTTAGTACTCTACTTAATGAATCAAGTAGCAAATAAAGTTGTTAAGGTTCCAACATCTGAGTTCCGCATTAAACTGGTTTAAATTATGTGCATACTTAAATTTACCTAAAAGAATGACAGTCTCAGCGAGGTTATAAATGTCTTTAATTTAGCAGAAACTCTTTAGGTGGTGATTTTAAAACATAAGCGATAAATCTATGTAACTTGAAATGCATAATTCCAAACAGAAGAAGGGAATATATTATATTTGCAAAATATATTTTTTTGCATGAAACTATAACCTAACTTTAGCTTAAAACTCGATGAATTAAATTACTATACTGTGTCGTATTCTGTAGTATTCCCTAAATCTTCATACAACTTTACATGTTTTATTTATTCTTATATTTCGATAATAATGGGATGGGTGGATAGCAATGATAAATATGATACCAAAAAACTTTTGTAAAATCTCTGTTAGACAAGTGGCAGTTTTTACGTCCGAATAAACTTGAAATTCTTTCTAATGACTGACTAAATGGATTATAGAAAAATAAATCCCTTAATGGTTTGTTTAATTTTTTTAGAACAAAATCGAAATGTAGTAATTTGTTTCCTCTATATTTTGTACTAAATCGTTGGTCTTTAAAAGTATTTTTTAAACACATAAATTGCACTTAAAATTTTCCCAATATATACGGAACACATTTTAAGTTTGATAAAATATCCGCTTTTCTGCCAAAAAGTGTTTGTTCCTCCCTCCCCTTTTTATGACTTTATTATTTTTATTAACTTATTATTTTTACAACTTTATATATCAGATTTACAAACTTATAAACAAGACACCCATAGCCGTATGTAGAGTTATTGGGCATCTAGGCTGAATATGTGCCTCTCCCCCCCCCCCCCCCAACTACAGGAAGGGGGAGGGGGTATAGAATATCCCTAACAAAACAAGGGGGGCAATTAGACTGAGTTGCCCCCCTCCCTCGCAAAACAAGGGGGAGGTCGGAATTTTTTTGAAAAATATAAATTCCAATTCCAGAACTGCAGTTTAAACCATTTTTAAGCGTACAAATGTAACTGAGATACACTGCTGTTTGTAAATTTCCAATACTATGTTAAAATTTTTCAAAGGTTTTAAGGAATCTCAAAGTGCAATGGTAGTAATTCTATGAAAATGATAGTAAATCTATGAAAATGATAGTAAATCTATAAAAATGATAGTAAATAATAAACAAAATAAAAATGTAATAAAAATAAAAGCAAATGATTTAAAAAAAAAAAGTAAAAGTACACATTGTAATTAGTACACATTAAATATATTTCTTTTAAAAACATAAAAGTATTAGGGTATATTTGCATTGTACAAATCTGTTAAGAAAATAAAACTTTCCTGCATAAAAAAAAATATTGTAGTATACTATTTCCAATTAAGATTTGTGTTATCATCCTTCCACATGATTTTTTCCACAAGTTGACTTTTTTTTTTAAATTTATGTGTGGTGCGGAAACTTTTGCGTTGCGATCCCCTAGGCTACAGCCTATGTAGTCTATGCCTAAATCCGGCTCTGCAGACACCCTACCAACGAAAACCCTTTTTATGTTTAAAAAACAAATAAAGTCATACAACACATTTATCAACTGCTTCGAGACAAAACCTTGCAGATGGGTGGCACCCTAAGTTATTTGTGTACTTTTCTGAGCCGTTGAGGTTATATTTTTTAACTTTCAGTTTATTCCACCCAGTGCTTTTTGCACTGTAATAGCACTCCAAATAGCACTGAGGTGAGTGCTATTTGGAGAGTTGAGTGCTGGTTAAGGATTAAATGTCACAAGAACTTTTACTATGTTTTTTTTTAACAATTTAACCATATTTATTTTAAAAATGTATCTTATTCAATATGTAATTTAAACAAAAAATACAATTATTTTAAAATAGAAAATTTAGTTAAATAAACTTTATTGACCCTCACTCCCACCTGTTTAGAAAGTCAGAAAACTTATCTTAAAATATATGGGAACTAATACATTGAACTTGAATTTTATTAGATGAGGTGTTTGTAAACGTAATATCTACACTACCTTACACTTAAGAATTTAAAATGGTAAAGCTTCTATTGAAGTCATCTAATTATAACGCTTTTGTATATTTAATAGATGACGTAATTTTAGTATAACAAATTTGCATTTTTATTTGTTTTCAAATTTTTATTTAGAGACTAGAATTAAGGACTTTGCCCTAGAATTAGACTATTATGGCTTCGAAAATTGAAATTAGACTATTATGTCTAAATAAAAGAAAATCTTTCATGAAACAGTGCATCGTTCTCTTTTTAAAGTATTAATATAGTTAAGTATAAAAAATGCAAACAGATTATATTAACTTTTTCTAGTGAAACTCTCGTATTTAATCTATTTTCTCAATGTCAATTTCAGTAATGTTTATTTATAAACGTTATATTCAAAATAAAATAATTTAGTTTTTAACATGCATTTTCTTTTGTCAATTTGAAATAACCAATCAACGTGCATAGTTCAGGATCATTCCATTTAAGTATTCTATTTTAAGGTTATTTATTATTTCACATTTACTTTAAATGAAACTTTTTACAAAGCGCCACACTTAAAATAAAATTATGAATTGCTCTAATAGTAAAAATTTAAAAATGTGTCAGCCGAATAAATTTTAAAATAATTGAATATCCTGATTTTAGCCACAGCGTTTCTCGCGCACCATTTCTTATAAGTGGCCGTGATGATGTGATGATGTCACAAATGGTGTCACGCTTGGACGGGGGGGGGGGGGTCATGAATCTGTGACACTTTGTGACAAGGGAGGAGGGGTTTACAATAGTTGTGGGACATCACACACACATTGCCTAAAAACACTGTAAATCAATGGAAACAACAAAAAAATTAGAAAAATAAACGCTGATTAGCAGTCATACTAAATACGTCATTAATTATTTGCATTTATGATAATTAGCAATTAGTTTTTAATTATTAATTATTTGTTAATTACTGAGAAATTTGCATACATTTCTTAAGATATGTAATCTTAACCCCCCCCCCCCTTCTTACGCCTTTGGTAGAAGAACGGGACATGTGACAGACGAGGGGGAGGGAGAGGGTTATGGTGAAGTATGACAGTTTGTGACATAGGGGGTGTGAGGGGTCAAAAATACCGGGGAAAGGTGTGACATCCTTTATAGACGGCCCATGAATGTTACAAAACCAGAAAATTATTTGTTTGACAAAGTAAATTGTAGAGTTCATATAATTTTTTTTAAACATAGAATAAACATTTCACTAGTTATAAACTTGTTTTACGCATAAAAACGCAGTTAGTCATTTATTTATAAGTAAGGAATCGAATAAGTTCATTTGCTAAGAACTTTAGAAGGACATTAATAATTGTGTAGGTTTGTATTTAGCTGCCTTCGTGTATTCTCTATTAATAAATAACCAATTTATTACACATTGTCATTTTAATATTAAAAGTGTAAAACATATTTCGTGTTTATTTCATTTTAAGAAAAGCATGTGTTTAAATTTTAAACAAAATAACTTAATTTTTCGTGCCAATTTTATTAAGTTATTGCTTTGTAAACTGCGTTTTCTTTATACACTAAAATGGCAAAATAATTTTCATTGCTTCTTTAACTTTTTTTCTTATACATGAGATAACTTTTTTTTATACCTATGACATTTTCGGCAAAAAACTCGCATCCAATAAAAACTGTGCGAAACGTAGATAATATAGAATTTCGCATTTAAATGTCAATAAGATGTCAGAGTTGTAGATAATACAATAGTAAATGCTTTGCCGTTCCATAAATTGGGGTTATTGTTCCTTTATAGTAACACAATGTACTTTTATCAAGGTAAGTCAAACTCAAGGCTTTCATCCATCATTTTTTGTAAAAAAACTCAATATAACAAACTATAAGGAATCTTAAACGCCAATATATGCTTTTTTATTATTTAAATAGCCTATTTAAATTTGCCTCTCTTTAAACACACTGCTAGAAAATAGCATTTTCCATATAGTATTACATACTAAATGGTACTTATTTAGTGACTAAATTAAAAAAAGGAGTGTCTAGTTAAATAATAATTAGTTAAGTTACTTTAGTAACTAGTTAATGTTTAGTTTTTGTATCATTTTGTGCCACTAGGTATTGTAATTCCCTCAGTGATTTTTCTTGTTTAAATTATTTTCTATACTTTGGTGATTATCCTCAATAGAAGAGAATTGTTTTTGTTAGGTCCATTGTACACGAACGAGTAAAACGCGCGTGAGTTTCTCGGTGATTCGAAAATTCATATCACGTGGTATGAATTCTCGAATCATTGAGAAGCTCACGCGCGTTTTATTCGTTCGGGTAGAATGGACCTTAGAGTGTAACGTCTATGTAATATTTTAGTTTAGTTAATTTTTGAGAAAAAAATAATTAAAAACGAAAAAATTTTAACTTGTAATTTTTAAATACTGGAAATCTGGAGAAACTTTGAAGTAAAAGGGAAAAGAAACTGGAATTTACTTCAGACATTAGTTATTAAATTTGATAAATTATTATTTGATGTTCTGTCAAAATATAGATTAAAAACTATTTTTTTTTGCTAGAATATCTGAGCTTTTTTTTAAATATCAACATTTAATTTATTTTTTTTAATGTTTCGACAAAAATAGAACCGGTATCAACAAGAGTAAATATTTTTTTAGGCATGATTGGACTTATTTTACAATTGGACATGGATGGAGTAATCGAAAACAAATCTTATATATTAAGTGGAATTTTTTTTTTTGTAATATTATATTTCATATTATGATTTCCTTATTTTGGTTAAATTCAAGGGTTAATAATAATTGTGTAGTTTAAAAAATGACTTCCAATTAAACTTTGCCCTATTTGTACTTGGAAGAAACACCATCAAATTTTTTTAACCGCCTGAAAAGCGCGTCAAACAACCGCCAAAGTGCACCAAAGAAGACCGGCTATAAATTTTACTGTTATGTATTTTTATGTATGCTAGCGCAAGATTTGTGTTTTAATTTAGATATTTGGAGAAAAAAATTGATGGATAAGGGATGTCTTACATCTGATCCTTTTGAAAAAAAAATGTCCAGTTATCCGGAATTTAATTATACGAAATTCTCAAATAATCAGAATCTCATTCTTCCCGTTTGAAAAAAAAAATATCGTCCGATTTCAAAAACTTTTATATTGTTAAATAGAGAAAAAAATCACTTACGCAACTTTTTTTAAAACCTTTTATCCGGCTGTTATATATCCGAAAATATCGATTAACCGATTTTTTTTAAAATAATTCATCCGATTTCAAAATATTTTCGTGTTGAATAAAGAGTGTACAACAATGACATTTCGTTCACCCAACATTCATTAGCATGTATATTTATTGTTTTACAATATACATTCATGACACAATATAGTTATGTTTACCAGGCCTTTATTAAACTCGATCCCAGGCTTGGAAAAATGTGAGCAATAACTGGAATTTCTTGGTAAATAATAGCATGGGGGATTAGTTCTTTGCCAAATTAAAAACTAAAAAAGAAAATATAAAATAATCTTTAAAAAAAAAAAAAAAACGACTTTAAGAAAAATGCGCCAACAAGCAAAACATATTTTTAAATTTTATAAACAAGTTGAAGAAATTGAATTATTTAATATCCATTTTATACTTACTACAACTTTTTAAATTTGGTGCCAATTTATAAAAAACATGCGCCAATTTTGGCGCCGATTTAAAAAAAAGTTGTAATAAGTATAAAATTGTTTTTATATAATTAAACTTTTTCATTTTTTTCGTAAAATTAAAAATTATTATTTCTTTTAAGCGCATTTTCCTTAAAGACGGTTTTCCTTTTTTTTAAAAAGATTATTTTATTTATCCTAAAAGTTTGTCACATATGTAAAAAAAAAATTAAAGATTTTTTTTATTAAATTGGTAGACTTTTTTTTGTTTTTGTTTTAACAAAGTTAATTCCGTAATATAATAATGTTTGTGAACTTCAAGAATCATTTTTTTTTCTAGGTTTTATTTCTATTTTTTTTATTATTCTCCCGAAATAAAATTTCACTGACATTTCTTTAGGAGGAACGCTTTATTATTCCATAAGACAAATAAAATAAAAATACATTTTTATTTGGTCATTTTCAAATATGACACCATTTCTTGTCATAAATTAAACATCGCACGCGGAAAATCTTTCAGATGATCTCTAGCGCTTTTTTCAAGCTAGTTCGTGAGTTTGGCCTAGTTGAAGATTGCTATCTGTGTATTTGTCTTTCAATTATACTTATGACCGCACATCTGAGCGTGGGATTCGTTACGTCAACTTTCGCACTTAAAAACTATGATCTCAACTCTGAGCTAAAGAAAAACTAAACTTAGAAAATATGCGATTTACTCACAAAAACAATTCTAAAATTTAAAACTAAAAAGCAGCACGTAGAACTAACTTGGTTTAGTTTTATGTGTTAAACCATTAGTATGAATAATTAACCTCTGTAATATATGTAATTATGGATTCATTTGAACGATCATTACGGGTCGTGCTAAGGAGTAATTGAAATTATACAGTTCTTTATGATTTTGTTATGCTAATTTTTTCTCAATAGCAACGTTATGAAAATGGTGAATTTCCGCTCATAACAACACCTGAAAAGTTTTTAAATTATCTTTAAAAAATGTAAATTTTATTGCAGTTTATATATTTTGTAGAAAAATTATACATTTAAAATAAATGAACTGTGTAACTTCAAACTGTATACTGATGGAGCCTCTGTTATTTGAAACAAAACAGTCAATTTTCTATTTGCAAGTTATTTTCATAATACTTAATCATACAATAGGCAAATAGGTTGCTAAATAAGTGCCTCTTTTTTTAATATAACGGTGGTTCTCAATTGATGGCCCGTGGATCGATATTAAAATGTAAAAAGAAAGGCTCTTAAAAACGAGTATCTGAACCTACTCGTTTTTTAAGTACTTTCTTTGAGTACAACTGCATTGTAAATGAGTGATGACGTACTCGAATTTAAGCAACCACACTTTCGCAAAAGTGAAAAGAGTGATTTAATATTGCTAATATCAGCTTTTGTTCAAGCCACCTTAACAAAGTGACCTGGCAAACTTAAAATAGTTATTCAGAAGATGGTTTTCCACATTATTTGATGTCGATTGCTTATATGGAAATTGAGTTATTACAACTCAATTATCTTACTACCCAAAACTATTGGCACACCTTTTTAACATTTCTTCTGCTTACAACTTCTTCACGTCGCCCTGGTAGTTTAACGGATAAGGCACTGGACTGCGGTGCTTGAGGATCTGGGTTTGATTCCCGGTAAGTCTTGGTTGTAATTGTCGATATTTATTGAAAGTTATTAGTGAAAGCAGCCTACTTAGGCAAACTCCTGCTCTTTTTATTCAATTTTACTCATTGTAAGCATTTCTGAGTACATGTCTTTTTCAAAAATGAAACTTATGTATTCGGTAAGCATCGAATGTAATCAAAAATGAGTACATTTAATTTATTTTTTGTGTACCTATTTTTAACAGTGCAGGGAACAAGTTCTCGCACTTTTCACCTGTAGACTACGCGGTTACTGGAACCAACCCATCCAGCTCAAACACCACTTTAGAATCTTTGAAATATGACCCATATTTCAATGATTAGAAATTCTTACCTTTCGATAATTTATTTTAAAACAAAAACACTTTTTTAATCAATATTATACTTTTATTTAAAAAACAATATTTTTATACCCGAGTCATTTAGTATCTAAATAAAATATATTAACTCAATTTTAGAAAAGATGGTTCTGGCGTTATCGAAATTTCGATTTACAGCCAAATAAAACGATTGGCGCGAATTAAATTGTAAATTAATGTATAACGGGGCCAAAAATATCGCCTTAGGAAAAATAAACAAATAAGTTAAAACTATTGCAATATAATTATAAAAACATTAGTTTTTGTATTTACCATTTAAAAATAATTCTTAATAAAACCTCCCTCTCTATTCACAAGAGATACCCTTTAGGGTGCCAAATAATTGCGGACCATCCCTCTATTTGGCGACTGACACACTTGCATAATCGGCGCAAGCATCATCAAACCGGTTGTGTGTAATTAAAATCCGTGTCGTGTCACTGCCTTGGCGCCGGCAAACTAGAGATAGGTACACATTGGCGGCACATTAATTTATGGGAAGGAGAGAATCACCTTGTAACTCTTCTCTGTAGATTTATTGGCGGGGGAGGGGGGGGGGGAACGAATTAAACTTGAGCAGAGTCTTGATATTCTCTTTACTAGGTGGATCTGCAATGCGGAACGTCATTAAAAATGATACATTCGAAGAAAAAAGTACTTTTTAAAACACGCTTTTATAAAATTTTCATAAAAATAATCTATTGTTGTTAATCACCTAAAAATAAAAGTGTGGTGCGCTCATACAGTGAATGTTACAGTCATTTATTTGATTGTCACACGCTTTTATTATTAGTCGATTTAGAAAGATAATTTATTGTTAGTTGTTTTATTCGATACTCATCATAGCTTCGAATACATAAGTTTAATTTTTGAAAAAGACATGTACTCAAAGATGAGTACAATGTGTAAAAAAGAATAAAAAGAGCATTTCTTTTCCTACATAGGATGCTGTCATAAATCACTTTCAATAAATTTCAACAACTACAAACAAGATTTATCAGGAATCGAACACAGATCCTCACGCACCACAGTCCAATTTGTTATCCGTTATACTACCAGGGCGACATAAAGAAGTTATAAGCAGAAGAAATGATAAAAAGGTGTGCCAAAAGAATAGGAAGTAAGATAATTGAGTCGCAATAACTCAGTTTACATTTAAGAAATCGACCTCAAACAATGTGTAAAACCATTTTCTGAACAACTTTATTAAGTTTATCAGGTAACTCTCTTTGTTAAGATTGTTTAGACAGAGGCTGAGATTAACAATATTAAATCCCACTCCTTATTTTTGGCAAAGTACGATTACTTCAATTTGATTACGTCATCGCTTATTTACAATGCAATTGTACTCAAAGAAAAACGAGTATGTTCAGATACTCATTTTAAGTACCTGTTTTTTACAATGTATTAAAGACGTTTATTTAAAAATTCCAAGTTTTCATTTTGGGTCTTCCTCTCTGCATAAATCCCGATCATCGCTAAAGTTCTATTGCAACTATAGTGTGACTAATTCAACCAACAAAAAATTTATTATCTTTGAAGTGAGTTGGTATCCTGTATACTGGTAATCTTAAATTGACTGTTATTGTTAAATAAATTGGTAATGTTAATTCTAAAATAAAGGTAGGTATTTAAAGTACTTTTATCTCAGAAATATTTAAAATTTTAAAATTTTATTATAAAATAAATTTTATTATAAAATAAATTTTATTATAAAATAAATTTTATTATAAAATAAATTTTATTATAAAATAAATTTTATTATAAAATAAATTTTATTATAAAATAAATTTTATTATAAAATAAATTTTATTATAAAATAAATTTTATTATAAAATAAATTTTATTATAAAATAAATTTTATTATAAAATAAATTTTATTATAAAATAAATTTTATTATAAAATAAATTTTATTATAAAATAAATTTTATTATAAAATAAATTTTATTATAAAATAAATTTTATTATAAAATAAATTTTATTATAAAATAAATTTTATTATAAAATAAATTTTATTGTAAAATAAATTTTATTGTAAAATAAATTTTATTGTAAAATAAATTTTATTGTAAAATAAATTTTATTACAAAATAAATTTTATTACAAAATAAATTTTATTATAAAATAAATTTTATTATAAAATAAATTTTATTATAAAATAAATTTTATTACAAAATAAATTTTATTACAAAATAAATTTTATTATAAAATAAATTTTATTATAAAATAAATTTTATTATAAAATAAATTTTATTATAAAATATTTTAGATTTGTAACTTTTTTTTAGAGCGAAACAGATACTTTTAATTTTTTTTTATTTAAAATAAAGCATGTTTTTACTTTAAATCATGTTATTGCGTTTTTGTCAATACGACGTTTTTATAATTCCAATTCTTTTCCACGGATTTCCAGCTTTTCTATCAATACACGTAAACTTTAAATTCATAAAAATGTTCGATGCTGAAATATTTTTTAAATCTAAAGCTTTGGTGTATTTCTTAGAAGTTAGATCTATTAAAATAATAAAAATATATGTAATATACATGTATTTGAAATCTACTATATACTATTTTGTAAAGAACACAATTTTACTATTTTGCCCTTTTTTCAAACGCTCAAAAGAACTAGGCTTCTGATTTTTTTTTTACCATATGTTCTTTATACGAGGTATTTGTATTTACTGAAGTGAGATTTTGTTGTATTTCCAAATACAATTTTTTTACCGCTTATTTTGTTAATTTTTTTTTTATACAAATTGACCTTTATAATAACTTTTATTTAAAAAAAATCACGAATTTAAAATAAAAATATTACTTTAGCAGTAGTTCACCAAGTATCTATTTAATCCTATGAAAAAAAATGTATATCTGCATTTATTTATTTCTAAGAAAAAGCTACCTGAAATGTGTAATATATGTCGTCCAATTCCAAAATGTCTCCCGTCTATTTTGCTAAATTCTAAAACGTCTGCTGTCCTAAATTTAGTTCCAAAATGTCTCCTGTCCATTTTGCTCAATTCTAATACGTCTTCTGTCCTAAATTTAGTTCCAAAATGTCTCCTGTCCATTTTGCTCAATTCTAATACGTCTGCTGTCCTAAATTTAGTTACAAAATGTCTCCTGTCCATTTTGCTCAATTCTAAAACCTCTGCTGTCCTAAATTTAGTTCCAAAATGTCTCCGTCTAATTTTCTCAATTCTACGTCTGCTGTCCTAAATTTAATTCCAAAATGTCTCTGTTCCAAATATTTTTTTTTAATATAATGATCAAAATATTAATTTTCCAGTTGTTTTATACCATTTCATGCATTCAGGTATTTGTTTTAGACATTAAAAAAAAACTTTTTTTATTCCACGTGTAGTAATAAAATTTCATGAAAAAAATTTGATTTACCGTAAGTTTTAAAAAAGTTGGCAAGAGACGTTTTGAAATTAGTCGACTCATTTCAGGTACATAGAGTACCAACTCCCCTTAAAATGTTTGAGCTCTTGTCATCTCAATATTCATCTTAATAGGCAACACAATCTTACGTACGATTCAGTAAAAGAATGTATTCCAAGACGAGATTTTAATCACCATTTAACTTCACAAAGTTTATACTTTAACGATTTCCTTCATCGCCTCCTGGTCCAGATGGACATCTACATTGCTTATTGTGACATTGATTACAGTGTTCGCGAAAGATGAAATGACAAGTGTCTGGTGCGAAAACTGCCTCTGTTTCTAGATTCGATCCCGCCCTGCCGTTTGATCTGTGTGAACCTGTTATGGGTCGAGTTCGCATCCCACCATCTCATTTGGATTACTAATATTTTCTTCAACAACTTAAATGTATTTTTTTTAATATGATGGTCGATAAATTCCTTTTTTTATATTGAAGTTTTTGTTTATATTTCTATTCCCTAGATAGTTGTTACCCACGGTTTCAGAAGCGTTGATAAACGACACTGTATTTTTTTTAATAATCTGAAACAATAATATAAAACTACAGAATGGTTTATTTTAAATTCAAAAATTTATAATACGTCTATATATGTCACCTTACAATAATTTAAATGCGAAGTAGGTGATAGTTTTTTTTTATTTCAATATAAATCCAAAATTGAAAGATAATGCGATATTCGACTTTCCTTCAATGATTTCATCTGTTTCACTAAAAATATTATTAATTTATGTTTAGTTATTAGTTAAAATAGTCAATGGAGATGCATCACTCAGTATTAACGTAAATATTTAACAGAATTTGCATATATATATATATTATACAAATATACACTTTTATACTGATGTTGGTGAAATTTTGAACACTTCACCTTCAAAGCTAGAGGAAGGTTACTATCAACATGAAATTTCAAATAACCACATCCATCCTCTTTTTCTATCCCTTAACTCGCTTAACCCCTTTGACTTCTTACTAAAACCTAATTAGAATAATCCAATACTGTAACAATGCAATATTTCAATATTGTAACAATGTAACATAAAATAGTTATCTATGAGGATGGGTAAACGATTCGTTCTGATTGGCTGAGGAGTTCATATCACCTATATACAGCCAAAATGTTGCCAAATTAATAAAAATATCGCCAAATAAAAATTGTTGCCAAATCAATAAAAATGTCACCAAATAAATAAAAGGTTTCGTCAAATTAATGAATGTATCACTAACTGAACTAAAATATGGTCATATGTAAAAATATCATCCAGTTTTTTCAACGAAGGACACTTCAGCTAGTATAAATATATAAAAATCCTCTGTAGTTTTAGATCCTAATTCATTAATTAAACCTTTAAAATATATACTTTATCCACATATACCATGAAAAAATACTTTAAATTCGAAACTCAATGCAATTTATAACACTGCATAAGACAGCTTACGTTAACATCCATTTATTTCCTTTCAAAGTAGAAACTTCTAACAGCTTATGAAAGATTACTTCAACCTCCATTTATTTCGGATGAAAGTGGAAATTCGAAACTATTATTCATGGAAACTTATATTTCCATCTCACTTCAAGGACAGTCCTGATCGTGGATAATTCTTCGTGATACCTGCTTCGTGATCGACACATTAATGTCAAAACATCAGAAACTTCACATTAAATACCCGACTCTCTTTTGATTAATAAGACGATCAACTGCTTAGGTAATTAAGCCATTAGGCCTATCAAATCACGAATTTAATTACAACCTTTCCACATTCTTCTGTAATTACCAAATTATAAATCAATTAATTTGTTGGACGAGGAACTGTTTACATAGGCATGATGGCTACTGCAAGTTTAATAGCTGTGACTCGGGGTAAGATATCTTGTTTATGAATGATCGCCCTTGTTCGAATGGGACCACTTGTCATTTCCTTTTTAATAAATAACGTGGACCACCAAAGCTGATTCTGTAGTTAATGCTAAATAACTAGAGATAAGAGGAGAGGCTGTTACGAAATAAGGGAACTGTAAATTTCTAAATTGCGGCAGCTGATAGCTTCCTTTTTATTACTGATATTTCCAGAATATCTGTGTATTTTAATTATTATTTGAAAAGATGTTTAACAAAAGCCTATTCAGACCTCGAAATTAGGTAATTTTGCTTTCATACGATCAATTTAATCAATTGTAGTTAGATTAACCCCCTAAAATCATATTTACAACACTAAATCAATATTTATACACACTATTAAAATTAGGTACTCAAAAATAAGTAAAATGCACTCATTTTTTAATACATCCGATGCTTATCATGGCTCCAATACATAGGTTTCATTTTTGAAAAATACATGTATTCAAAAATGAGTGGGTGAGAGGTTGCTCTCGCAGAGTGGCGCTGGTGTACCGGAAGTGACGGAATGCGTGGGAGAGAGCGTTCGGTTGTTTTGGAGGGAGAGAAAAAAAAAGCGAGGACCGGAGGCGGATTCGAAAAGCAAAAGTAACAAGTGTCCGGTGTTATCAATTGTCCGGTGGTATCAAGTGTCCGGTGTCAACAATTGTCCGGTGTTATCAAGTGTCCGGTGTTATCAATTGTCCGGTGGTATCGTGTCCGGTGTCATCAATTGTCCGGTGTTATCAAGTGTCCGGTGTTATCAATTGTCCGGTGGTATCAAGTGTCCGGTGTCATCAATTGTCCGGTGTTATCAATTGTCCGGTGTTATCAAGTGTCTGGTGTTATCAAGTATCCGGTGTTGTTCTGAATTGTCCGGGGGTTTCAAGAGTATCAACGAACCAAGATTTGAGCTGGGACAAAGCTTACAGTGGCGCCGACGACAGCGGTTGTCTGAGAAATACATACGGCATATTTCCAGAAAAGTAGGTCTTCAACGCTTTGAACCGGTGATATGAGGTGCTGCAACAATAATCAACGGTAATAGATATACCTTACTATTCTTAAAATACAGGGGGGGACAAACATATTTTTTTTTGTTATGTAAAATATATGGTTGATGTAGTTTCGGTTTGATATATGTAAAATATATGGTTGATGTAGTTTCGATTTGATATATGTAAAATATATGGTTGATGTAGTTTCGGTTTGATATATGTAAAATATATGGTTGAGGTGTATTTTGAGGAGAAAAATAGTGGGGGAAAAAAAATCCCTTAAGAAAAATTATGCTGTTATTTTACCAGCATTAAGTAATTTAGAATGCTGTATAATGTTACTGGTTTGTTCAAATATCTGACAATTGGCATATTATAATTCTTATTTTTATAAGTTAAAGGTATTTTGGCTAACTTTTATTATATAACTGTATTTGCTGTGTAATTAAGATGGCATTCTTCGGGAAAGCAAAGAGAGAGGATTTAATTGTGCTAGCCACGGAATTAGGTGAGAAAATTCCTACAGGTAGTAGGATGGTAGATTTAAAAAAAATTATCACCGCTAGTGTTGAATTTGAGGAGGAATATGCAAAGAATATGTTGGGTAATATAATAGAAGATAGGATTAAGCAGGAGCAGCAGGGGAAGGAAGAAAAAGAGAAACAATTAGAGAGAGAACATGAACTTAAGCTTAAAGAATTAGAAATGCAGGGGCTCTCGGGTAAAGGCGGCACTGCTTTCGGTTCAGGAGACATTTCGGAAAGAAACGGGTGTAATTTTATGGGATATTTAAATATAATGAAAGGTTCAATCTTGGACCCTCCCGAAAAACCAGAGGATTGGCCTTTTTATTTTCATCATATCGAAATTATGTTTAAATTGTATGAAGTTCCTGATCACTTTCAGGGCAAAATTGTACTGTACAGCTTAAAAGAACGGGTAAGGGGTATAAGTTCTATACTGGGGGAGGACGAATTGGATAATTATAGTCGTATCAAAGATACCATGTTAAAAAGGTTTAAAATCACTCCCCTACAACATAAAATTAATTTTGACAAATGTGGCAAACAATACGATGAATCTTATACTCAGTATGCAACGAAATTAGAGACTGCATTAGAACTATATTTAAAATCGAGGGATGTCACGACTTTCGAAAAATTAAAACAATTAATAATAGCGGATAAGATAAAAGATAGTCTACCTCAAAATGTGAAATCTCACGTTTACCTCAAAGAGACAGAATGTTGGTTAGCGGTTAGGGAATTAACACAAGAAATTGATAATTTTGTGATTGCAATGTCAAGGAACTATTGTAATCAAGGTTATAGAGGCAGAGGCAATTTTCTTGGGGAAGGTAGACAGAAGTATGAGACGCGGGAAGGTAAAAATGAAAACAGAAACTGGTCTAGTACACAGGTTGGAGGTGAAAACTACAAAGACAAATTTGATCCTGAGAAAAAACTCGTTCAATGCTACGCATGTAAGGAAGAGGGACATATAAAACGATTTTGCCCTAGGGTTAATAAGGTCCCGAAGCAGACAAGTGACATGGGAAATTCGGAATTGGAGGAAATGGGCATAAATAAGGTTTGTGTAGATTTCTCCGGTTTCGATCGGAAAGGTTACTGCTTAGAGGATATACCTTTGGGGTTAACGGAGTCGGACCTTCCGAGGATGGATTTCGTGATCGATGGATCTTTGTTTCAAGGGGTTATAGATACGGGCGCACAGATAAGTGTGCTGAGAAAATCGGTGGTGCCAAGTAAATATTTAGAATCTGGGGGAAAATTATTCCTGCGTTCGGCATGTGGCACCCTGATTGAGGCTGCGATGATTTCAGTTCCTCTGAGCATTGGGACGGAGAAAGGTGGGGTTACACCTTACGTAAATGTTCAAGTAGCAGTTGTAGATAGGTTAAGTGAGGATGCATTGATCACCCCCATAGTATTTAAACTACTAAGAGAGCAAATGAGAAAGTATTTGGGGGAGGATAGATCGGAGGATATGGGGGCTGCAATCTTGGGAATGCAGGTAGAAACTGAAAATGTCACTGGGAAAGAAGGGAGTGAAGAACAAAATGATATGGAGGATTTACCTGACGATGAGCAGGCTGGGAAAAGCATCCCTATAGACATAGTGCAAAGCCAACAGGCACATGATAACATAGTGCAAAACCAACAAGATAGAGATTGTCATGAACGGGATATCGATCCACCGCTATCGCAAGCACAGAAATTTCGCAAAGACCAAGCAAATTGCGAATCATTAAAAAGGGTTTTTATGGAAGCAAGGAACAATAAGAATGGTTATTGGTTAGAATCGGGAATCCTTTACCACACTGGTAAGTTTAATGGGCAGAAATGCAGTCAATTGGTTATACCTCAGAGTAGGAGGGAAGACATTTTAAAATTGGCTCATGAAACTTTAACTGGAGGGCATATGGCGTCAAAGAAGACTGGAGAGCGCATTAGACTTTCTTTTTGGTGGGAGGGGTTGACAAAAGATGTCAAACGATTTTGTGAATCTTGTCATGATTGTCAACTTCGACGCCAAAAGAGGGTTCACGATAGGGCGCCAATTGAAGCAGTAGGGAGACCAGAACTTCCGTTTCAGGTTATGAATGCTGATCTATTTGGACCAATTGAGCCCAAATCTTCACGGGGACATAAATATGTATTGTGTGTAATGGACCAACACAGTAGATGGCCAGAAGCAGTTCCAATTAAATCATTAACTGCGAAAGCTACTTGTGAAGCGTTTATGGAAATATTTATGAGGACAGGTATACCAAGAATGATATGGATGGATAATGGGACAAATTTTGCTGCAAAGCTGCCAGAGGAGTTTTTAAAACGCTTAGGATCGTCTCCAAAATTTTCAACTCCGGGTTATCCTCAGGCCAATGGACTTTGCGAAAGATTCATTGGTACGATGAAAAGAATGTTGCACCATTGCGTGAAATCTCAAGGCAAAGGATGGGATAAGCAATTGCCATATTTGTTGTGGGCTTATCGAGAAGTTCCAAACGCAACAACTGGTGTCCCTCCATTTTTACTAGTATACGGCCGTATACCAGTGGGACCTTTAGCTATCTTGAAATTCAGCTGGGAAGATGATGCAGTTTTACCGCAAGGGGTTGGAGAATCTGTAAGTGAATATTTGAGGGCACTCCGCGACCGGTTGAAAGATGCTGAAATATTTGCTACTCAGCATGGAAACATCCAGCAGCAAAAATATGTCCATTACCACAATCTAAGGTCAAAGGAACAACAATTCAGTGTTGGTGACGAAGTCGTGGTGCTGATACCTGATTCTACTAACAAACTTTGCTCCAAATGGATGGGGCCGGGTGAAGTAGCGGAAGTTAAATCCCCGCATTCTTATTTGGTAAAGTTGCCAGATCAAAGCGTTCGTCATCTACATAGTAACAAATTAAGGAAATACATACAACCAGTTAATACTATAGGAATTATATACGAGGCGGACAGAGACTTTGGTGAAATTCAACATGCACCGATTGAAAAATGTTCAGCAGTAGGAGTATGGCTGAGTAAGCTTACCAGTTCAAAAGACTGGGACCATTTAGACGGGGTTCAACGGGAACAATTAACTAGAGTAATAAGGGATTATCATATGTTTTTTGATGGAGAAATTAAATGCGCCAAAGTTGGGTCGCATAGAATAATTTTGAAACCGGACATTCAAAGGAAACAACCCTACATTTACAAAGTCCCTGAATTATTAAAATCGCAAGTGGAGAAACAAATTTCAGAATTATTGCAAAGGGGGTTGATAGAGCCTTCGGTGGCTGAAATAGCATACCCTATAGTGTGTGTAGCAAAAAAGGACGGTACCATTAGACTTTGTGTGGACTATCGCGGCTTAAATGCGGAAAGTCAGATAATGTCGTTTCCAATGCAGAATGCAGAGGAATTACGCTATAGAGCGGGAGCTGCCTATTTTTTGACCACACTAGACATTTTGAAAGGCTATTGGAAAATTCCAATGGAAGAGGGAAGTAAAATACTGACTAGCTTTGTTTCACCGAAAGGTCAATATCAATGGAAAGTGATGCCTTTTGGATTAGCTGGGGCTCCGGCAACTTTTCAGAGGGCAATGAACCAAGCTCTAAAATCGCATAGTGGTTATGCAGAAAGTTTTATTGACGACATAGTAATCTATTCGGTAAACTGGGAGGATCACTTAAAACACATTACAGCCGTTCTTAAGACGCTTCAATCCTTAAATTTTACTGCAAACTTGGATAAGTGTTCCTTCGGCAAACCAGAGGTAAAATATTTAGGTCACATTGTAGGTTCGGGAAAGCATGGGCCCGATCCGGACAAAATTAAGACTATCAAAAACTTAAAAGTACCTAAAACAAAAAAATCTTTGAGGTCAGCATTGGGACTATTTAACTACTACAGGGAATATGTACCAGGATATGCTAGAATAGCTAAACCCTTAACTGATTTGACAAAGAAATCCATTCCTAACGATGTCCCCTGGACCGAAGAAGCAGAATGTGCATTTAATGAATTAAAAGATGCTTTATGTAGAGCGGTTTCGCTGTACACACCTGATTTAGCACGACCGTTTGAAATTCATACAGATGCCTCATTGACGGGAATAGGCGCATGTTTAATTCAGAGAGATTCTACGGGAAGAGCTAGGCCGATAACGTTTGCTAGTCAGAAACTGACAAATACGCAGACAAACTGGAGTACAATAGAACGTGAAGCTTTTGCTGTAATGTGGGCGCTAAACAAGTTTGAAGTTTGGACTTATGGGAAACCAATTTTACTTCATACTGATCATAATCCCTTAAAATTTCTTACTGAGAGAATCCCGAAGAATGCTCGATTACAGAGATGGGCATTAGCCCTTGCAAGGTTGCCCATAGACCAGGTGCTGTTAACACGGACGCTGATGCTCTGTCTCGCATCGAGTATGAGGATTAATGCAATGTTTATGTAGTAAATGTAAATTTTGGAGAAAAAAAAATGTAAATGTATGTGTTTATGTACTTTAGTAAATTAATATGTTTATTATTTTATTGATTTGTTTATATGTAATAATGGATATGTTGAATGTTTAATTGTAAGCTCATGCATGAGAAGCAATTATGGGACACAAACACTAACACACACTGAAGGTACTTTCTATAATTGGACATTGAAGTGTACGCGGACAAAGCTAGTAATAGTTTCACTGCAGGACTATAGTCATGCAGTGGAAACTGGAGGGAAGGTGTGAGAGGTTGCTCTCGCAGAGTGGCGCTGGTGTACCGGAAGTGACGGAATGCGTGGGAGAGAGCGTTCGGTTGTTTTGGAGGGAGAGAAAAAAAAAAGCGAGGACCGGAGGCGGATTCGAAAAGCAAAAGTAACAAGTGTCCGGTGTTATCAATTGTCCGGTGGTATCAAGTGTCCGGTGTCAACAATTGTCCGGTGTTATCAAGTGTCCGGTGTTATCAATTGTCCGGTGTTATCAAGTGTCCGGTGTTATCAATTGTCCGGTGGTATCAAGTGTCCGGTGTCATCAATTGTCCGGTGTTATCAATTGTCCGGTGTTATCAAGTGTCTGGTGTTATCAAGTATCCGGTGTTGTTCTGAATTGTCCGGGGGTTTCAAGAGTATCAACGAACCAAGATTTGAGCTGGGACAAAGCTTACAGAGTGCAATGAATAAAAAGAGCAGTTGCTTGCCTACATAGGCTGCCTTCATAAATCACTTTCAATAAATATCGACAATTACAACCAAGTCTTACTGGGAATTTAACCCATATCCTCAGGCACCGCAGTCCAATGCCTTATCCGTTGTACTTACAAGGGCGACGTGAAGAAGTTATAAACAGAAGAAATGTTAAAAAGATGTGCCAAAAGAATGGGAAGCAAGATAATAGAGATGTAATAACTCAGTTTTCATTTAAACAATCAACATCAAATAATGTGGAAAAAGGTTATTCCATATGATCATATTTCAGTTCAGTTAGTGATATATTCATTAATTCGACGAATTATTTTAATCATTTTGTGACATTTTTATTGATTTGGCGCACTTTTTATTCATTTGGCGATATTTTTTTATTCATTTCGCGATATTTTTATTTATTTAATTTATTTTCTCTGTACATATTTTTTTTCAATAGTTCTAATAGTTCCAGGGATATAGAATTTCAATAGTTCCAGCGGTGAAATTCAAGTTCGGTATTATAGAGATTATGTTTTAAATTACGATTTTAAAAAAAATCATTCCAAAACGAAAAATTTCCATATTAGGCAATGTAAGTTAGAAATTCTCGAAGGGTCAATTGACCCTATCCTAGATCCGTGATTGAATGAATAGTAGTAATGAGGAACCAATATTCAAACGAAAATGTATTTTCGAAAAAATAAAAATAAATTTTCACTGGTTATACCCAGGGAATCCCGACGAAAAATCTAAAAATTGCAAATAATAACGAAACCAATCATAACTTTCAAACTAAGCAACAGTGATCATAAATTCTTCAGTGCATGTAAGAAAAAGGGGAGGACCCTATTTCTATAAGTTTCGGATCCCCTCACGATTCTCAACTCTTTTTAAAAAGAAAGTGGCAACACGAATGGCGTGACACATAAATCTGCCTTGAGTGGAATATCCATAGGCTATTTTATGAAAATGATATGATTGATGTTTGTGTTACCTTCTCATTTTGCTCTATAGTCACTTCGGTAAAAAGGAGGATTTATCATAAGAAATAACTATAATTTTAAATAAGGATTTATTTGGTATTTGAATACAACAAATCGACACTTTATAATTAAAGTATATATCATGATGACAGTTTGCTTTTGATTTGAAAAGGCGTTCATGTCGGACGCTTAACTTATCTTTAAAATTCAAAAGTTGATGTTTAAATATTTTGTGCATGTGTTTATATATTTTGTGCATTTTGTTTACTTGTGCTGAAAACATTGTTAATCAATGTGCATGTGTATTTCTGGAATTCGGTAAAAGATATATTATGTGTGAACTCGTCTATCTCTCACATATAACGTGTTGTGCGCATGTGTGAATTCTATATAAAGGGTGCATGAATAACAAGAGATTAATCGTTACTCAAATATTCATTATTCTTTGATTTTTTTTTACATTTCCGTTGCGAACAGTTGGCGTTAATGTATCTATCATTATAAAAGATAGAGTTTGCTTGTGTGTCTTTGGCACACAAAACGCAATATTCCACTGCTCGGACGTGTCTGAATATTTTTTATATTTAATATATACTATAAAACCTCTAATTGTGTGCCTGGGAGGCTTGAAATTTCAAATCTCCGTTTAGTTTTTCCATTTATAATGGTTTTAGAAGCTGATTTTTTGTTTTAAATGGCAATTGATAACTATGAAATACTTCTAAGTAAATTAATATATATTTATGGTTTCAAACAATTGAAAGTTGACGAAAATTGCTTTAGCGAAATAACTTTTTCTGAAAATGATGCTTCAAACGGCAAACTAATATAAAAGCTAATATACGGAGATGTACCCGGAGGTGTCTGGGCAATAGACCAGTTATTTTGCTTTCGAGAAAATAAAAGAGAAGGAATAAATATGGTAGATGAACCAATGGGATAAAAATAAATTTAACGCGTGTAAAATCGCGGATAACAGCTAGTTTAATAATAACTTAAGCAATAATAATAATAATAACTAATTTACACAATTTTTATACTGACTCAATTTGATATAATGATTTTGAAGGCAATACAGAAAAGAAAATCTCATCTACGTATAAGTAAGAAAAGAAAATCTCTCTAAGTATCTCATTAATTTAAAAAAAACTTTATTTCGTATTTTTAAATAATCAAATTAGTAAGTTAAAATTAGTTTTTATTCAATGTATGTTTTTAAATAAACTACTTGGTACTTTAAGTTTAAAGGATTTTATTCGATTACTTTTATCCTTAAGTGCAAAAATTCCTTTGATTATTTTTAGCTAAATAATTTAATATATATTTTTAACAAAAATGTACCCACAATTATTTATGTGTTTAAATATATATAAATACTTTTAAAATCACTCTTTTATGTCAATGCGTCAAATCTTTTCCCATCAATTACTTTTTAACACTACTTTTTAACCCTACTTTTTCATCCCTATTTTTTAACTACGTATTAAACGTGATATATATATATATATATATATATGTGTATATATATATATATATATATATATATATATATATATATATATATATATATATATATATATATATATAAAATTTACTATAACTAAAAGCATGTGGAGTCCACATTATTTTGAATCCCTACTATACAAGCAGTCTTTTAAATTTGAGCCAAAAGCCTTGAAAATACAACAATGGCGTCAACAATGATTACGAAATGTTAAAAAAGGTGATGATCGTTGTTTGGCGACTGTATCACATTCAGCTGTATTAATACAATAAAATATTTTAGCCCAACTATTTCGCTTATATTTTAAACAAGTCGTTCAGCTTTAGTAACAAAAAATTCATCAGTTAAAGTATAGCAATAATATTGGTTTATTACATGTAATTAAACCGCCATCGCTCAACAATTTGTGACCACACTATATTACATTTATTAGAAATCCTTATAACTAAATGGGAATTTTCTGCGAAATGGTTGTCCATTTTCCGAAATAACACCGAATCACTCACCAATAAGACCATCAAAAAGAGAAATGTTTCCAGTCAGTCAATTTGTAAAGACGCCTTCTTAAATTCCCTAAACACCCTTTTAAATTTCTGGTCACGTTTCAGTTTGAAACTGCTTTAGTATCTTTAAACCCAGACTTCTGGATTAAGTATCACAAGAATAAAAATAGTATGGGGTTTTTTTAGACAGCGATATAAATCACACTTCCAATTCCTTATCAATAAAAAAAAAGCTTTAGTGTAACAGACATGGAACCGGATTTTTTAACTGGGAAATTGGGTTTTATGTCTCTATGTGTCAAAGCTGAACTCGACCATCTCATAATGGGGACTTTGATGTGACAGGTTTTATGTTTTGCTTTAATGTTGTCTTCATATGTTGAAACAGTTAGACTTTAAAATATAATAAAATTTGCAAATGTTTCTTTTTAATCAGCGTAATCTTATAGGGATTACAAATTTAGGATTTTTTCAACAAAAACTCAAAAATAACGCAAGTGTTGTAATTTGACTGGAAATTCCATTCCACGTTTTTTAGAGAATGTTAGAAGATAGTTTTAGAGAATAGTTTGTGTTATGTATATTTGTTGTGGGGTCGGTCAAGAAAGGGATCAATTGAACTTCGCCAAATCCGTGGTCGGTTTTGGTGGTTTAAACAAACAAAATTATCGGCAAGTTGCCGTATGGTGGAAGTGAAATGTATGTCTTATTTTATACTTGTAAACGATTTAAGCAAATCTTTGTAAATATATTCTGGTTTTTCTTTGATAAGGAAAGGCCTCCGTGGTCGAGCGGTTAAGGCGTTCAGCTACTAATCCGAGGATTGGTGGTTCGAACCCGTGCAATGGACTTGGCAAAGAAAAGTAAAAAAGTAGTGATCTTGTGATCGGAGAAGAATCGGTCCAGAACATCCCGAAAAATTAACGGCGTGTATACGGGACTGGTGCACGATAAATCTGATCGGGGTCAAAGTCCCGACGTCTATTGAAGGCGTTGGGTGCCAGTTCAGGTGTTTCCTCGTCATCTGACCATAGTTCTAAAATAACGAGGTGGATGTATGAATGTGTGTGTGAATGTGTAGGTATTTCCTTCGAGATAGACCCGAACCGTCGCCAATAGCCCACTGTGCAGCTCTAGTGCGACGTTAATTAACCAAACCAAACCTTTGATAAGGAATTGTAAGCATAAAGTTGTGCTTGTGTTTGAAACAAAATCTCCTGTATTCTGTGTGTGTGCTTTTTATTAGAACTGTGGATTAATTGTTGGAATGGATGTTATGCTCGAATAAGTAATTTAAAAATGAACAATATTTAAGATTCACTATACATTGCTAGCAGTTATTTTGTTTTGTTTACGTTAGAGCTCAATAAATTCATAAATAATCATGCTTCTGAATCGTTTTGTGCATGTTAGTTGTACGAAATTGTAACTGCATATACATTACACATAGCATACACGGTGAATGCACAGATGGAATTCAGAAGTTCAAAAAGCAAATAATTAGGTTTACTATCGACGGCTTGTTCTTCTTTTCTAAATTGGTAAAGTATTCCAATTTAAAGGGTATTTATATCAAACCATTTTCAGAATTAATCTTCTACATTTTCCGATTACGTAAGTGACGTGAATCAATTAATAATAAATAATATAAAAGTGTCTCATATGGAAGAATAAATGATTTGTTATTTACTCCTTATACACTGTTAAAAATTGGTATTTAAAATTAAGTAAAAGTACTCATTTTTGAATACATTCGATCTTATCATGGCTCCGAATACATAAGTTTCAATTTTGAAAAAGACATGTACTAAAAAATGAGTACAATGAGTAAATATGTATAAAAAGAGCATGAGCTTGTCTACATAGGCTACCTTCATAAATCAGTTTCAATTAATATCGGTAAAAAATCTTGTACTGTGTTTTTTCAGATTCATAACTTAATCCCTAACGAATCTTAAATTTATTTCTGAAAACTATTCCATTCCCCAGGAATTTAATGTCTTCGTTTTTCTAATATCTGGGTTTTATATTTATTTCAACTGCAGCAATAACACAGCAATTACTTACAAATATTAAAAAAAAAATGTTTTGAAACGGAATAATGAGACATTTATTTCCAGTATTCCCTTAAAAGATCTTCCTGATCCTTTCTTGCCCACAACAAAAAAAAATTCTAAACTTGACCCAAACTTGTCAACCCTTTAAACCCAAGACCTCTCTTACAGCAACAACTCAACTCAGCTCACAATCGTCAACAGCCATCAATCTTCCTTTTTGATGAGTCCCCATCCAACATTGAATACAATCTCATGGACATCGTTGTCTCACTTCATTTAAACCAAGCCAACACGGACTTAGGCAAGCGTCTTGATTATAGTGATTTCTTGCCTCGGCTTATCCATCGCCAAATTGTTTTTCGCGGTCAAACGCCAATGGAAGCCTTTTCTAGTATTGTCACTTGCTGTCGGAATGGGGATCAGGCAAAAGGGTCGCGTCGTAAGAGACGTCGCTCTTGTAAAAGCATTGATACCCGACGTGGTTAGTTACTTCTTGGTGGTCGCAATTATTTTGTCCCTTCTCTCTTGAGCTGAGCTTGTTTTGTCGTGTTCGGATAACTGGGAGTTTAGTTTCACTAATGATGTCGCGGTATGCGTGTGTGTGGATCTGTGGTTTGAATAATAAGGCAGAGGGGATGTTTGCTAAGGTTTTGAGTTTTTGAAGAGACGACTTTGAAATGTAAGTTTGAGAGTTTGTTAAACATATATTTGTATTTAGATATTTTTTTTTTTACAATGCTTTGCTATATCATTGATCATATTTTTTCCTTCTTGAAAAAAAAATAGTTTGCACGCAAAATACCTGCCAGAAACCTGAAAAAATATTTAAAATAATAGTTAACAATCTAATTGTACCCAATGACCCAAAAGGGGGTTTTGCTTTCAAGAAGCAGTAGTAAAATTACGGACTAAAAGAAATGTTATAATTGAAAGAAAATTTTGTTTTTTAAGAAATAGTACCGAATTTCATAACTGTAAAACATTAGGTTATTTTTTTAAATTCATAGAATAATTTTTTTGAATATATCCATATAACAAGAATAATTAGTAAAATTACGGACTAAGTGAAATGTTATAAATGAAAGAAAATGTTGCTTTTTAAAAAATATTACCAAATTTCATAACTGTAAAACATTAAGTTATTTTTTTAAAATTCATAGAATTTTTTTTTGAATATATCCATATAAGAGGAATAATTAGTAAAATTACGGACTAAGTGAAATGTTATAAATGAAACAAAATGTTGCTTTTTAAAAAATATTACGGAATTTCATAACTGTAAAACATAAAGTTATTTTTAAAAAAATCATAGAATTTTTTTTTTTTTAATATATCCATATTACAGGAATAAATAGTAAAATTACGGACTAAAAGAAATGTTATAAATGAAAGAAAATGTTGCTTTTTAAAAAATATTACTGCATTTCGTAACTGTAAAACATTAAGTTATTTTTTAAAATTCATAGAATAATTTTTTTCAATATATCCATATAACAGGAATAATTAGTAAAATTACGAACTAAAAGAAATGTTATAAATGAAAAAAAAATGTTGCTTTTTAAAAAATATTACCGAATTTCATAACGGTAAAACATTAAGTTATTTTTTTTAAATACATAGAATAAATATTAAAAATATATGCATATAACAAGGTAAATTATGCAACAATCCTTCTATTATAGAAATAAATTTTTATAAGGGCTTATTATTAAAAACTTAGAATTAATAAAGAAATTGGTTATTTATAAATACGGTTAGTTTAGTTACGATTTAAATATATTTGAATGAATCAATCGAAAAGAAATTACTTAATTCCGGCTCATACTATTTAACCAAATTTTTAAAGTTAGCTTTCTTTGTAAAAATGTTAAACCAAACTTTTTAATCTTTCATATTTATCATTTTCCAAATCAAGTTACATTACTATTATCACATATGTATGAAATATTTAAATCAACAATTCAAAATCTCATTTTTAAGTGGTTTGAATATATTTTCTACAAAATATATATAAGATTTTTTAAAAAACGCAAATATAACTTCCTTTTTTAAATGTCGGCACATACTTAAAAGAGTCTATTACAAATGCTTTAAATGCTAAGCTGCATTCAGAATGAGCTTTTGCGGTCAATTGTTTTCTTTTTTTCTTTTCTAATTGGAGAACAATTGGCGAGAGATAAAGAAACATATGCAGAATTGGGTCAAGGTTCTTTCATTTTTCTTCTTCAATTCGAACAATAAGATTCTCCCGAAGAAGAAGAAGATCGAATATTGCTGGCCATGAGATTATCATCTTATGTTCTTTAATGAGGATTTTATTTATTTTTGCATCTTTGGTTTGGCTTAACACTTGCATTTAAAAAGAAAGCATTCTTCTTTAGGGTTTTGAAATTAAATTTTTGGTTTTAATGTGATTTCTTTTGAAAGCAAATGGAAGATAGAAATTTTATAACGTTTTCCAATTTGTTAAGCTATTATTTCCGATGCGTGTTTTAGAAAAGGATTTTATTTATAACTGCAGCTCATTTGCTTTTAACAAGAACATGAATAAATTGAAAATTGTATATTTAAACGTATATAATCGATTTTTGATTTAAGGTTAGTGTTTTAAATGTTTAAATATCAATGGAGGCGATTCCCATGGATAGGAACAAAAACTGATTATCGTTATTTGAACGAATTTTAATCGTAATCGAATTAATTTTGAGTTACGGTTAGAGTTTGAAATATCAAGTAGTGGCAAATAGACAAGAAAGTACTTTTTCCCTAATTTTGGTATTTTTTAAAAATAAAATATATAAATATAATTTGTACTCTATTTTAATAGAAATGGAAAATTGTTTGATAATAAAAACTCTTGCATTCACCACTAGCTTCATTTTCAAAATGTAATCGAATTTGCCATAAGGCTGTTTTTTAATAATGTAACAAATGTTCATTATAGACGAATAAATAACTTTTAAGTAAAGATTTTTATTCGAAAAAAATATTAACTCTTGTTTAATGTCGGATTTTCGATTTTAAAAAATGATAATTACTATTCAATAAGGGTTTCAATCTCTTTTCGTTGTTTTAGTAAAATTTCACAAATATCAATTTTAAAAAGACCAAAAAATATATTATCATCTCATTTCAACAAAATGATTGGTAACTCGTAACATCACAACAAAATAATTGGATTAGTTTCCAGCAATCTCTAAAAAACCTGAAATCAAACAGTTTAAGAGCATAAAACTTCTTACGTTATATCTGTTATCGATGTCACGCCTCATTAGATACTAGTAAATTATATATCTAATTTAGATCTATTTAAAATCAATTTCGTTCTGAGACAGTCATACAAATCCATTTTAAAAACTACTTTTTTTTAGAATCAGCGGTTTTTAAAACGTTTTAGATAGCCGCGCACTGGCAACTATCGGACATGCAACTATCGGGCAAAATATCCTTTCGCTCGATAACAACTTTAGAAAATAATCGACAATTTGGCGATTTTGTATGGATTGTGATCTTACGAGTTTGGCGATTTTTCATCTTTACTTTGGCGATTTCGGAATCTGAAACGTGGCGGTCTGGAGTCGAATGCAATTAAAATTATCGCCGGGAAGTTGCCGAGTGATTTTTTAGACACATCAGATGATTATCGCCGAGCGATAATTGCACTGCAATTATCGCTCGTGCTCGGCTAGCCTTAGAAATAAAGGAATCCCAAAATCGAAATTTATTACCAAAAACCATCTTTTACATTTTTATGTTTATATGAGGAAATTAAGATTAATACTAGATAAAAAAATTTTAAGATAAGATTTTTGTATTAAATGATTAAACATAAAACATTGTATTTAAATAAATATCTCACAAATATTTTGGTGGTTAGACAAGAGCTGCACGAACCACGTCAGACCCTTTAAAATTTTCAAACAAGTAATCTTCTTCCCTCAGAAATATCGGAGAAAAACGATGCATAAGTGTCTTTCGATATATCATCGACATGAAAATCACGATTTCGGTATCAAGATGTCGTTGTGATACTATTATGTGCGATATATATCTTAGACCTAATTGAATGTAAAGCACATTGTTAAAAATAGGTACTCAAAAATAAGTAAAATGTACTAATTTATGTATGCATTCGAAGCTTATCATGGCTCCGAATACATAAGTTTTAATTTTGAAAAAGACATGTACTCAAAACCTGAGTAAAAATGAATAAATAGAGCAATTACTTGCCTACATAGGCTGCTTTCATAAATCACTTCCAATAAATACCGACAATTACACCGAAGACTTACCAAGAATCGAACCCAAATCTGCAGGCACCGCTGTCCAGTTCTTTATCCGTTAATCTACCAGAGCGACGTGAAGAAGTTATTAACAGAAGTCATGTTAAAAAGGTGTGCCAAAATAAGGGGAAGTTAGATAATTGAATTGTAATAACTCAGTTTCCATTTAAGCAATCGACATCAATTAATGTGGAAAACCATCTTCTGAACAAATATTTTAAGTATGTCAGGTCGCTTTGTTAAGATGGCTTGAATAGAAGCTGAGATGAGCAATATTAACTCACACTGCTAATTTTCACAAATGTACGATTACTTAAATCTGATACGTCATCACTCATTTACGATGCAATTGTACTCAAAGGAAGACGAGTAGGTTCAGGTACTCATTTTTAAGCACCTTTTTTTTCTACTGCGTATAATCCTTATTTTTCTTCGATATATTTATCAATTTTACAATTACAAACGTCAACAATAAATAGCAGGCTCAAGGCCCAGCAAAATTGGTTCAACCTAGTAGCTCCATTTGTAGATCAAATTAATCTTTTAAATTATTCAACTTTACTTCTCCTCATTTTTGCGAAAGTACGATTACTTAAATTTAAGAACGTCATCGCTCATTTACGATTCAATTGTACCAAAAAAAAAACGAGTACCCTCATGTACTCATTTCTAAGCGCCTTTTTTTACATTGTATTTCTAATGAAAATTGGCAAACATTTTAGCGCAGTATTTTGATACTATTTTTGCTACTGTGATTGCAATCTACCACACTTTATGATCTCCTAGATGTCAGAGATATTCGTACAGAGGCCTTTTATATTTATTTGTACGTAAGTCAGGATGTGGTTAGGACTGCTAGCGGAAGCTTCACATTTTTGTAAAAAGAGGAATGCTGTTCTCCATTCATCAATTGAAGGGTCCTCGTGTGGCTTACTTCCGTTAAATTTGAACCGAAAATGTGTTGCAGAATCTCAAACAAAATGTTTCGTATTGATTGGTTGATATATATAGGCTTAAAAAAATCTAAATAAAATTTAACTTACAAATTAAAATGTAGAACATGGCTTTAAATCTCAATTCAAACAATGCTAATAAAATAAATTTGTATTAAAATTTATTTCGAATCACATAAAAAACATGAGAATATGTTCATTTAAATATATGTTATCAATACAATATTGTCAATAGCATAAGTATTGCGTGATTGTTATTTTAAATTTAATTTCATAGATTTTTATTATTTATGTCGCTTTAGGAATAGAAATGCATTTTTTATATGTTTTTTAAGTCAAATAACTAATACTACATATAAAAAATACCAATGACATATGTTTGTGTAGTGTCAGGCCCGTCGCATTTCAGGAGGGGGAGGGGAGTCCCCAAATAATCTGGAAACCCCAAAAGTTGGGAATTTCAAGTTTAAAAATCCCCAATTTGGGAAAATGTATGCCTAAAGAAAATTAATATTAGCAAATAAAAGCTGTGGAAGATTAGAAATTACTCAACTAGTAAGATTACATTTAAATTAGACAATGCTTATGAGAGACTGCTTAATATTACCTAATATATATGAAAAATGCCGATAAATTGAAACTGGAAATTTTCAGCACTGTTAAGTTGGGAATTTTGAATGGAAAATTTGGATAACTTCTTGTATCAATCCCCCCAAACACATTTTATGTGACGCGCTGTGTGTGCAGCAGGTATATGGGAAACTATCATTAAATAAATACATGACATTTGAATATATAGACGACATCCTGAATTTAAATATTGAAAACTTAGATTTAAACATGCAAAGATTGAATTTTTATTACATTAACTGACATAAGTTGATATTACCACTATTTCAAGCTGAAAAAACAGACAATATATTAATTTTAGTTTACTTTACTAACTTTACATATTAAGAAGTATACTTCTATAGCTTCAATCCTCCATCGCACGACTACAATCTTATGTTTTTAACAGCAAATCTCCCCTTTAAAAAAAATAATCCCCCTCTCAACGTATTATAAAGACTATCAGAATTAACTACCTTTTGAATGAAATCACCTACATTTTGTTTTCTTCGGCAAACAATGAATATCGGAACCGTACCCTCGCAATGTCAAAGGCGATTCCAATCATTTTATAACGCTAAGTTAATCAAGACCGTAATGCCTCGTAGGAAAGGTGAGGGGGAACCAGTTTCGCTGACGCCTTGCATAGAGTATATCTTATTATTATTTTGTATCTTTGCTTCTGAACTTTCTTCCCTCTTTTTTTTTAGTACAGATATACGAAGCTTGTTTATCCCTTTCCAGAGAGGTTTGTTCTGTTTCTTTTTTCCCCTTTTCGAACTTCCGAAGGACGTTTTCCTAATTTGGCGATGTTCACGTTCGACGTGTGCTTGTTTCTTTTTTTTTTTTTTATTATTTTATTTCTTGGCGATAATTTGTCTGGAAATTTACCTTTTGACAGGTGCCATCGTGGTAAAGCAAGACACAGGATGAAAATCACCATGCCGGTTTAATGCCTTTTTCGCTCAAATGACCTGCATGCGCGCTTTTGGTGTTTGAAAATAGTCAATCTGTTAATTTAATAATAAACTAGCGAAAGTAACTTCGTATTTGCTAAATTACAACGACACACAGTATAAATAAATCAGCTTACTTTCTAATTAAATAACATATCAATACATATATAAAATGGAGTGTCTGTCAGTGGATTCGAACAAAACCACTATTTTTAAGCAGTGGCGGCTCGGCTCGTGGGCTACATCAAGTACCGAAATTTATTAATGTATTTAAAAACTAAAATCAGAAAAATTACTAATTTTCTTAATTGAAGATTATAATTGAAAATGGGGAAATTTCTACGGTAAGTAAAAAAAACCGAATGGAAAATAAAAAAGGGACTGCAGCCACAAAGCGAAGTCAGGAATCGGCTGCATCGTTGCCATGACAACCTCTACGCAGTATGGAGACAGTGCTTCATGCTATTGCATTGTCTTTGTGGCGAACTTCAGCCCGAAATGAATTTTTCAACTTCGGCTGTACTTGTGAATTCGATAAACTGATTGGCTCGTGCGTGAATCGCGGGGACGGGCGGGAACTGACAATTTCCAAGAATCTCTCCAAACGGAAATAGTTTTCGTGATAAGTTTGCACGTGTGTTGTTCTTTCGTTACTTAAATTAATATTAAAATTGACCGATTCGCAAGTCTAAAAGAAAGGAGAATTGATTTAATTTTCAAAAAATAAGTAAGTGTTTTTAATTTTTTTCGCATGTTATCACTCCGTAAAAATTGAAAGTAAACTTTGATTTAAGTAATAAATATTAAAGAATTTTCGTTCACTTATGGTTGTGGGTATGCGCAGGGAAGGGGGAGGGGATTCACATGATTTCGGCTGTAGTCACATTTTCGACCATGGGCCGCCATTGTTTTTAAGTTTTTTAATGAATTAGGATACACTGATACAGAAAATAACCTTAAAATGTTTTTGCCTGTCTGTTGTTCTGTCCATTAGTCCGGTTTTAAATTAAAAACGACGTAATGGATTTTTATAAAACTTGCACCATTTTATCAATAATATCCCAACTTAGCATCTGCATTTGTTTCATATTGATATCTGCGATCGTTCACAAATTATATAATTTTTTATACTTCATAGACATTACTATAATATTTTTGTTGTGGATCTCTTTTAATAAAAATTGTATTGTTGAGATTAGTTATGAACTAACTAGTAATATTAAGATTAATATATTCAACATTGTTGGCTACGTCACCAGCTGCAGATTATAGGAATCGGTCGTTAACAAAAACCTCGCCAACCGAAGGAGGAAAGTAAACCAGTTGTGATTTGAGCTATTCCGACTGGCACAGAATTGTATTTAGAGTTAGTTTACCCTAGGCTAATATGCGGTGCAGCAGGCCAACTTCAAGGAGGGGGAATACTCCCTGTAAAAAGTGGGGCGTCGGAATTTTTTTTTTGAAAAATATATTTTAAATAACTACAGTATTTTTAAGTATACAAACAAAATTGGGATATACTTTTTTGTAAATTTCCAATATTATGTTAAAAAAATACAACGGTTTCAAGCCAATGGCATTCTGGAATCTATGAAAGAGGTAATAAAATATTGCATTCGTCTTTGTATTACCCTCAAATGGCTAAAAAAAAACTTTTTAGAAAATAAAAACAACTGTTTTCTAAAATTATAAGTAAAACAATTATTAGTAATTATCATAAATTAAACATATATTTTTAAAAGAACATAAAAGTATTAGGGTATATTTACATTGTACAAATCTGTTAAGAAAACTAAATTTTCAACCTCATAAAAAGATTGTAATATACTTTTTTTATTAGGATCTGGATTATCATCTTTCTAAATAATTTTTTTCCGCAAATTGACTGGTTTTTTTTGGGTGTGTGGTATGGGCCCCTATGCCTAAATCCGGCCCTGGGGGGGGGGGGGTCATGGGGCGGGTACCCATCTATGTCCCATACATGCTTTGTTTTGTTTCAGGCCCTTAAACACATCGGTGCCTAATTGACTTTGTCTCTGAATCCAAAAAGGAGCCACTCACTTGAGTTTAACGTTAAACTCCGCGATGTCTCGACAGACGCGGCCTACCTAATTTTGTCTGTTCCTTTTTTTTACTCTCACTAACTTTTAGTTATCTCTATAAAGAAAACTAACTTTATAATAAATTATAATTATCAGTACTCTATAGTTGAACTCTGTTTGTGACATGTACAATAACAATATTTAATTTATATGTACAATTTCACGGCGGTTTCATTAATATCTCACTGTAATTATTGAAAGTTAAAGAACCGATGAACTGTAATTAAAATAAATAATAGCTATTTAAATGTCTTAGATGAAAGGACTCAAGTGATTCGCAAGCCCAAATCTGGTTTTTGCTCGACGAAAAAACCCCGGTATCAGCGTAAACGACAGCGCCTAAGCAAAATTAAGAATTATTTTATTTTTGTATCCTGAAACTCTTTAAAAACAGCAATTATCCCCATAGCAGAAGAAAAGAAGAGACATTGATCTATATTTCTTATTTTGTAATAGCTATTTTTACTAAATTTCTGTTGTTGTAGGATTTTAGTTTCTTTCCTGGCGAAAAGGAATGAAAACAGCTTTGTTAAAAATATTATTCGAGCATAATGTATAAAATTATCATTTATTTCATCTCCGTTGAAATCGGCCTTTTCTGGTTTAATAGTTTAAGGATTCAACGACTAAAACTTTATTTTATATCATTCTATTTTCTAAAAAATGAATTATAGTTTTTTTTATATGTTTCATTAACTATTTGTGTGGTCCGTTGAAGTTTACACAGGGTGGTAACATAACCTGGAAAACCGGGAAATCAGGGAATTATCAGGGATTTTTTTTATTCTGGAAATATCAGGGAATCGTCAAGGAAATTTTCAAAATTTCACAAAAAAATCAGGGAAATTTTCAATTTTTGATCATTAAAACAGCAATTATCGTCTATTATGCCCTCTATTCTGGGAAATTTAGTTGTCAATATTTCCTTTTAGTTCTGAAAAAGAACTTTTAAAAAAGTATGGTTATGCGCATTTTTATATTTTCAGTTTTATTTTTGTAAAAACGTGAACCACTGCTAGAGCATGGCCCACTAGACAAGTCTGAGTCTAGTTGGCCGTGGCTAGAGGGAGCAACAAAAGCAAAGTGCATTGGATCTTGAATTGTAAGCAACATGTGAGGGGCTAATGAATATGTGATTTATTGAAGATTGGAATATGAAATATGAAGCTTATAAAACATTTAAATTTATCTACAAAAGGAATAATTTAAAAACACTTGCTTTTTTGCATTAGCTGCTTCTAGCGAACATGTTTAATTACTATTATTCCTACCGCAATTGCGAAATTCGGATTGTATCCATAAATTGTTGTTTTAACTGTCAATAAGTTTTGCAAATAATTTTCCATTTATAATGCAATAGATTTATTGGATCATTGTAGCGTGGATACTTTATTTCTATAGAAAGCGCGTATTGCGACATTTCTTAATGTAATTGTAAAATCAGAGAAGTTTTTGTGACACCATCATGGAAATCCGGGAAATATCAGGGAACTTTTTTTCCAGAAACCCTGTTACAGAAATCTCAATGAGAAACACGTTTGATATTTTCATAACAGTTAGCAGGGCCAAATTTATTTTAGTTTATAGTAAGCACTAACACGTATATTTGATTTAGTACTTAGTCTAGTCTATAATAATAATAAAAGAAGAATTTGTTTGTGTGTGGCACGCAAAACACTACCTTCCACTGCTTGGATATGTCTGAAAATTTATATATAGATACTATTCAACCTCTAATTCTGCACTTGAGACTTGAAATTTTAAAATTCTATTTAGTTTTCCTTTTATAAAGGTTTTAGAAGTTATTTTTATTAAATGGCCAATTAAAAAATAGTACCTACATTGTTATCAAATCATATGATCATGACGGCAATGAAATACTTTAAAATAAATTGATGTATATTTATTGTTTTAAACAATTGAAAGTTGGCGATCAGAAATTGCTTTGGCGAAATAACTCTTTCTGACAATCATGCTTCAACGAGAAAACTAACGGAAAAGCTAACATTCGGAGATGTACCCGAAGATTCCTGAATAATAATCCAGTTATTTTTCCTTCGAGAAAATAAAAGAGAAGGATTAAACGGAGAGAACGAACCAATGAGTTAACATTCTTTTTTAACGCCTGCGGAACCGCGGGTAACAACTAATCTTTATATATAATTCTCTTACGCGGTGATTGAAAAACACTGTTTTTCTCTACGCAGAATGGCAACAGTTAGTTTGTTTACGAAATTCTGTTGTGCCCGTATATTTATTTTGCCATTATGTAAGCCATTTTGACGATTAGCCCCTTCAATTCATTAGTAAATAATTATTTTGGCGGAGCGTTAGCGGAGCCTCCTAGTATAATATAAAAAGCTAATTTTTTTTAATAATTTTAACTAATTAGGAAAGTATATCTCTTATGAATTCATCACTTTTTTTTATGGAATATTCATTTTCTCTTTATTTACAGAAACCTGAAGACTCTTCTCACAGTTTCCGAACGAAAACTTTCCGAAAAAACCGAATTTGCGACCACTGCAAGTTGTCAATCGAATATCAAGGGAGCTCCTGCAAAAGTGAGTTCATATTTTAGATTTTTGGCACACTCTATACTAAACATCCAGTGGTTTCCCAGTGGATAAAGGCGTTCAGCTTGTAATAAGAGGATAGCTAGTCAGCCCCGTGCAGTGGACTTGACATAAAAGTAAAAAATTAGTGATCTTGCGATCGGTGGGTTGCCAGCTTCGCCACAAAAACACTAGAAAATGGTCCGGAACATCCAACAAATTATACCGGCGTTTCACCATAAAATCGGGTAGTGAAAACGCGAATTTTAGTTCAACGTTATACCATAAAATGGTGAAGCAAAAATATGAGTTTTGGGGTAACGTTTCATTATTTGGATTTATCATATTGAACTGTATGGACATAATAAAACATTAGTTTTAGTGTACTACTCAACTTATATTTTAAACAAGTCGCCTAGCTTTAGTAGCAACAAACAAAGTAGTTAAAGCATAGCAAAAAGAATCGTTTATTACGTGTAGTTAAACAACTAAATAAATTATCATGGCCCATAATTCGTTACCTGTCTATTGAGATCACAAAATGGTTTTGAATGGACGTGTGTGAGTAAATTAGCATTTACTATATCTTCATACTACTTAGAAATAAAAAGAAATAGTCATTCGTCAGTTGTAATGGAAAAATAATTGCATAAAAGTCATTAAATAATTTTGATCTCTGGAAATATTAACTTGGCTAAAACGTTATGCTGTAATGTAATTTATAACAGATAACATCTCTATTGATCATTACAGGACAGCAAATGTATTCAATTGTACTTACCACTCCTAAAAAAGAAAGGGAATGTATTATGATATATTCTTTGCATTTTGTTACTGAGTGACCAAAGTATGCGTATCGAATCATCAATAATTGAAAATAAAAAACATGTAATTTTTTATTGCCAGACAACCTTGGAAGAATTTCGAATTAATCGAGCCTTCATCTATAATATTCTAAAAGATTATGCCATTTCAGTTGTATGCATCGATCCGGTCGATACAAAAAAAGATATCTATTTTAAATGCTGACAGATTTCACATGTCCTGCGGACAATTTTAAAGTGATTACTGATCTATTTTTTTTTAGTTGTATTGGTTTATTCAAATTTATTTAATGCTAAAAAGTAAATTCTAATGTAAGCGGTTAATGATTGGATGAAGTTTATATGAAAAAGGGTATAGAAAAAAGGGTTTTCTTGATTGATTTCGTAGAGTGAGATAAGTTGTTTTGAAGAAATAACTTACTGTAAGTTTTCTATTTTTGGATTATTCTCTATTACATTGTATTATATAAGTTTTAAAATATCTTTAAGAACATATCATATTTCTCTATTTGTAGAGCTTTAAATCAGATATGAGTTTGACTATTCTGAAGGGCTTTGATAACAAGAAATCTTGCGTAAGAATTCTATGTTAGTATTTGTTATTCTGGACTAGGCTTAGGCGATGGTTCGATATATATCGAAATTCCGGAAGGAAAATCGCGATTTAGATTATGTATATTTCGATTTTACGATTAATCGATTTCACGATTATTCGATTTGACGATTAATCGATTTGACGATTATTTGATTTGACGATTAATCGATTTCACGATTATTCGATTTGACGATTAATCGATTTGACGATTATTCGATTTGACGATTATTCGATTTGACGATTAATCGATTTCACGATTATTCGATTTTACGATTAATCGATTACACGATTACTCCGATTTCACAATTATTCGAAAGTACACTTGCATAATAATGAAAAATATTGATATATCAACACAATATGTTTGTATCGAAAATATAATTATATTAGAAATATCGATTAATCGAACATTTCGATGTTTAATTGGCGATTAATCGCGATTGCAAAATGTCAAAATCGACCAAACCTCTCTGTGGGCTCGATAAAATTATTTCTGAATAAGTAAAAAATTGTAAACATGCATGTCAAGATAAAAAATATATATATAATATATTTAAATTTTACTTTGAACTAAATTGAACTGTTATAGTACTAGGACTCTGACTCTTTATTTATCATGTAAAATGGAGCGTCGCAAAGCTCAAGTGACCCTAAACACCGCTTGGGATGTTACGAAAATGTGCCAAGGAGTAAGAAAAAAGAATCCATCTAAAGAATTAAAAAGGAGACATAAAAAACATATACTTAAAAAAAATTCCAACAATTTAACTTTTTGGTTTTTTAAGTAAATTACTATATCTAAAATATTTAAATAAATTTTATAGACATTTAATATTATATAATTAATTGCATTACCTTGTACAAGCTTCTTTCAGTGCAATCTCATTTTGCACTAAGGAAATATAGCTTACATTTGAAACAATGTTTACAGCAGACTATTTGTTTATCTCGCATTTTAGAGTTTGGCAAAGTTTGGTTAGGTTCCCCAATTGCACATTACAAGAATAAAAGAGTTCCCTGGAAGCAGAATTATGTGTGTCGCAATTAAATGAGCAATTTTAGAATTTAAATCTCATATATTCCTACACCGGCTTTGTTTATAAAAAAATATATATTTTTGGACATGTTTCAGTAAATCTAAATAGACCCCAGTAGTGTCATTAAATTAAGAAGATATATTAAAAATATCGTATTCTACCTTACACAGAAATATCATAAAGTACTTTCTTAATTAATAGACAACATAAAAATGTGTTCCTACTCCATAAATGTCACACATTTTATATCACCCACTTAATTTTAAAACACCTAATCGTTTTACAAACACCAGCTGAATAAATACACCAACCTAATTCATTAGCGTTGAAAGCATTTCGAGAAATTTAATACTCCATTTAACAGATTTATCTGCGGACATGATTAATCGCTGTCACTATAAAAATAGGGACCCATTCGAGAATTCCTACAGGACCACACCCAACGATGTCACGAGCATTGGACCTAAATTTTAATGACCCAAAGATGTCAGAGAGCATAGAAAAAACACCCATATGTCCCAAGTTGTTTGCTTAGTAAAAAAACCTTTCTTCAGAACGTTTTTTGCTCAGCTTGGATGACAAGTGGTATAAGTCACAGAACTTTGAAAAAGAACTAACACCACGTTCCATGACTTTAAAAAGAACTAACACCACGTTCCATGACTTGAAAAAGAACTAACACCACGTTCCATGACTTGAAAAAGAACTAACACCACGTTCCATGACTTGAAAAAGAACTAACACCACGTTCCATGACTTGAAAAAGAACTAACACCACGTTCCATGACTTGAAAAAGAACTAACACCACGTTCCATGAATTGAAAAAGAACTAACACCACGTTCCATGACTTGAAAAAGAACTAACACCACGTTCCATGACTTGAAAAAGAACTAACACCACGTTCCATAACTTGAAAAAGAACTAACACCACGTTCCATGACTTGAAAAAGAACTAACACCATATTCCATGACAGCACTGTTAAAAATAGGTATTCAAAAATAAGTAAAATGTACTCATTTTTCATTACATTCCATACTTATCATAGCTACGAATACATGCGTTTCATTATTGAAAAAAGACATATACTTAAAAATAAGTAAAAATGAATAAAGAAAGTAGTAGCTTGCCTACATAGGCTGCCTTCATAAATCACTTTCAATAAATATCGACAATTACAACTTAGACTTACCGGGAATTGAACCCATGTCTGCATCACCGCTGTCCAGTCTTATCCGTTAAGTTATCAAGGCGACGCAAAGTAATTATAAGCAGAAGTAATGTTAAAAAGGTGTGCCAAAAAAATGGGAAGTAAGATAATTTAATTGTAATAACTCACTTTCCATTTAAGCATTCGACATCAAATCATGTGGGAAACCATCTTCTGAACAACTATTTTAAGTTCCCCAGGTCGCTTTGTTAAGATGGCTTGAACAGAAGCTGGGATTAGCAATATTAAACCACACTGCTCATTTTTTTCGAAAGTACGGTTGCTTAAATTTGAGTACGCCATTGCTCATTTACGATGCAATTGTACTTTAAAAAAACAAATACGTCCAGTACTCATTTTTAAGCAATTTTTTTTTACAGTGTATGTAGTTAAATCAATCCTTTGACCAAGTGGTATGGGTCTGAGTTCAAAAGGGTTCCCAATAATGAGGTGGTTGTAATTCCATTTAATGTTATAGTCAATGCGAGTTGCAGACTTGAAACGCTCTTATCTTGAATTTCTGTTTTTAGACTCATTCCACTTAGCACCCAAGCGGCTCATTTGTTGGTGGTCAGCATTCATCACCGACTTGTTTTTATTTCGGCGCTTGTCACAAGGAAACAACTTCGACGTGACATATTGGGAACTTATGGAGTGTTGAACATTCAATGCTATATATATAAAAAAAGGAAAACATGGAATACACTCAATCAAGTTCTTTTTTAAATAACTTTTGGGAAAGAACAGGGCAAGCCTTTATGTTCTTCCGCGAATGCGTTATTATGACCCATTGAACTGAACATATCTTTAAAAAAAAAGAGTTTTGTTTCTATGTAGAAACCAGCTCTCTTGGTATCGCCACGTGATTTTTTGAAGATTCCACGTGAATTATAAATCTTCTGTTATCTCCAGACGAGGAGATAAAAGTTTTATCTGTTATACAAGAACCTCTTTATCCGCTAACGTTGAAGGTGCAGCAGGTTCAGTTTTTTGGGGATTTCTAATTTTAATGTGCGATGAGCGATAGGCCTTCTAAATATAAACGGGGTGATAATACTCTAAAATATAAACCATCCGAGCATTTGGTTGTGTTATTTAAATCCCTTTCGGACAATCTTTTTGAGAATATCGCATCATATTAATTTTTTCTTTGAAATTCAAGCTAAACTAAATCTAAATTAAATTCTTCAAATAATTTTTTTTAAAAAACATTCAAATTCTGCAAATAATAAAAAAAAATCAAATTTTATTTTATTTATATACACGGAAAAACAGTATATTTTACCTAATATTAGCATCACAACTTAGAGTTCTGCCAACTTTGGCACCGTAATCTGTTTGGCTACAATATATTGGCGAGGAAGAGCAGATAACGTTTGGGTGGATTTTTACATATTGATTTGAAAAACAAAAACGTTCGAAGCGGTTTTTAAATACTCCAACTTCTTCTTTAGATTCCAATAAACAATCCCAAGAATTTTTTAAACTCCCAATGGGTGCGATTGATAATAAAAATTGATCCTTTTCACAAGATTTATCTCCGAGATAAGTCCTGTTGGGGGAGATGAACGAAAAGATGAGAACTGGTAGCTGAGTATCGGAAATGCAGGAATCAAGTGATGAGTGGTAATAATAATCATCTCAGAGATCGTAATTGATTAATGATGTTTTCTCTATCTCCTATCAATGGAGATAACGGAAGCTGGGCGCTCATATCCTCGAAAGAGTGACATTGATCCTTAGAAAAAAGAAGGTCGTTACTTGTGGATTGTCAAACAATGTCGCATGTTGGGAGCGAGTGATGGATGGTGTGAGGTTCAAGGAGACGATTTCAAGTTTGACGTCGGTATTTCGGTATAAATCCCAATCCTGATATTTTAGACCACCCATCTAATCCACCTTCTGGTTCGACCTCTGCCAAGACTTTGTTCTGAGGGTTTTTTTTACAGATATTTCCTTAGAAGATGAATATAAAGGGTGGTCATAAACTGTTGGGCGATGGTTATTGTTTGAATGTATCACATTTATCGGTATGACATAATAAAACATTATTTTTCTCCAACTACTTCGCTTATATTTTAAACAAATCGCTTTGCTGTACACTGTTGAAAATTTAGTACGACCTTGCACCAAAATTTAATACCCATTTAGCTTGTAGCGCTTTGCTATTACTATTGCATTATGCACTACTTGGCTACGCTCGGTATTGAACAGAGGAACTTCGGCTTGCTACGCCGATACTCTGTCAGTCAGGCCAAAGTGATCACTCTCGCCTAAGCGGGAGTATCGGGTAGATGAAGTGAATCCCATAAGCTGCAACCATTATTTGGTGCTTATTTTCTCCATTTTATGGTGCTACCACGGATACCATTTACTGTTGAAGCGTTTCACCAAAACTCATACTTTCGCTTCACCATTTTATGATGAAACGTTGAACCGAAATTCGCGTTTTCGCTACCCCATATTATGGTGAAACACCGGTACAACTTGTTGGATGTTCTGGACCATTTTCTAGTATTTTTGTAGCGAAGCTGACAACTCTCTGATCGCAAGATCACGACTTTTTTTTTTTACTTTTTTCGTCAAGTCCACCGCACGGGCTAAAACTAGCAATCCTCCGATTACCAGCTGAACGCCTTTTAGTCAGGGTGCCAAATCGAAAAGCTTGTTTTGGCGTACGGAGAAAATGTTTTCATGGTTTCTGATGTAGTAAATGGTGCAGATTTCAGAATCCATTGATGCTACCCTGTAAATCTTGAGCATTTTGAAAAATCCAAGATGGCGCCTACCGCGCAACGTTCGCGAACACTTCATAAGCTTATTTTGGCGTACGGAGAAAATGTTTTCATGGTTTCTGATGTAGTAAATGGTGTATATTTCAGAACCGATTGATGCCACTCTACAAAACTTGAGCAATTTGAAAAATCCAAGATGGCGCCTACTGCGCATCCTTCGCGAAGAGTGGAAAACTTTGTTTTGACAGATGGAAAATTTTTTTTCCTAGTTTCTGATGCAGTAAATAGCGTAGATTTTACAACTGATTGATGTCACTCTGCAAAATTTGATAAATTTGAAAAATCCAAGATGGCGCCCGCGAGATATTCGTCCTTTATTTGAGTGACGCTGTGATCGACGAAATACATCAGTGTTGCCCAAATCGAAAAGCTTGTTTTGGCGTAGGGAAAAAATGTTTTCGCAGTTTCTCATGCAGTAACTAGCATAGATCTCAGAACCGATTGATGCCACTCTGTAAATCTTGAGCAATTTGAAAAAACCAAGATGGCGCCCATGATTGACATTAAAAAGATGTTCACTTTGTAGTGTAGTAATAGTAGCATGTGAGACATCGTTCTTAATATTTTTTGGTCCAGGAATCTGAATACAATGTTATTTTTCACATAAAATAACTGTGGAAACTAATTTGAATGTTATTCCAAGATGGCGCCCAAGAGATGGCCGCTTTAAAAATGTTCACTTTAGTGTGTAGTAATAGTGGCATGTAAGACATCGTTTTAAAAGGTTTTTGGTCAAGGAATCTGAATATAATGTTATTTTTCACTTAAAATAAATCTGGAATGCAATTCAGATGGTATTCCAAGATGGCGTCAAAGATGACCACTATAAAAATGTCCAATTTAGAGTGTAGTAATAGTGGCATGTAAGACATCGTTTTTAGGTCAAGGAACCTGAATATATTGTTATTTTTCAATTAAAATGACTGTAGAAACTAATTTAGATGGTAAACTGATGAATTTAACACATTATGTATCTGCCATTAATTGATCTACCTCCAACAGATTGTGATACAGTATTAACCTTTACGTTGGAAGTCAGGAAATTTACCATAATTTGTGAGCAGCCATTTGTCGTTTGCAGCAGATCAGGTTATTTACAAAATAATGGTTGATATAATATTGAATATTTCCCAAACAGTTTTCAAACTTTGGTCCTCGCCTTTGGGAGGATGAATACACTGATGCTCTTCATAGGGTCTGTAGGTTCACTAATGGCAGGAAATGGAATTGTGGTAATACCAGAATCAGCATTTGCAGGTGTGTTGAAATAGTTATCAAGAAAGAAGTTTACTGAAAACATTCGTGCACTAAGATTAGTGCCCAAAGAAATGCTGCGACCTATTCTAAATTACATTGGTGCAACTAGTATTGCCAAAATGATGGCTAAACTGGGGGATGAATGCTCTTTAAACCGCACAACTAAGTTATGGACCGAATATTACATCAAATCTGTCCAGCTAATAATGAATTTTGTGAGAGCTGAAACGGAAGTTAGTTAGTGCCTTATTCTTAGACTATACGTTACTTATCTTTAGACAGTAGGCCATATTTTGCATATGCAGTCTATTATAATTATTTAAAGTATGCCACTGTTTATGTGATGTTCATAGAAAAGATACCACAAAGATGTTTAGAAATTTTTTTGAAAGAAGAACATGGGATGAGATATATAACTCGTTATTGGAATGTGATATGGTCCGATACGATGATAGATAACAATATTATGCGATATAAACATGCAGCAAAAGGATATTTTTTTGACAAGTCTTACACTAAACAGTGCTGGAGTCAAGAGATGGGCTTCAAGTGTACTTGTGAGGAATCAGCCAGAGAATGATTTTTGCAAAGTGGCAGAGCTGGAATTATGCAGGCAGCTTTTAAATCCATCAGAGCACAAAAGGCTTAGTACACATTGTGACTGATAATATTGCATTAAGAAAAATTAACGTTGACAATGCTTTTGAATTGGGTGGTAAATGTGTACTGAAGTTTAAAGACTCCCTTCAAAGTGCTTTCTATGACAGTTTACAGAAAGGTGTTGTCAGCATGGATGAAAGAAAACAATGCTCCACACAAAAGGCGACCACACATATGGAAGTGAAGAAATGAAAGTGTTGCAATTCCTCATATCAAAGTTTCCGAAGCAATAAACGGAAACAAGTATGAAGAAAATGTTCTTCATGCCAATATGTTTCTGAATTCTATATTTAATTATGGCCAACATATTTCTTATTTGGTTCATGATTGCGTAAGTCTTCATTCTACTTCAATGCAAACCTGATTTTTTTAAAAGTGAAAAGTCATTTCAACTTACAATTAGTTCCTTCCTTAACGAGAAACAAATGTAATTTTATATAGTTTGTTACATTTTTTTTTATATTATCTTAATTATTTTATAAATAAACTACTTGGAGTTCATTTTTTCTACAGTTGCACGTTTGCTGAGAACATAAAAAACTAATATTACCATACTCCAATGGGAACATTTTTAAAGCGCCATCATGAGCGCCCTCTTGGAATACAGTACTAATTATTTCCTACAATTATTTTAAGTGAAAAATAATGATATATTCAGTTTCCTAGATTCAAAAACATTTAAAACGATGTCTCACATGCCACTATTATTACATCCAAAGTGGATGTTTTTAAAGCGGCCATCATCGGCGCCATCTTGGAATACCATCTGAAATGTATTCCAGACTTATTTTAAGTGAAAAATAATATTGCATTCAGATTCCTTGACCCCAAAACATTTAAAACGATGTCTTACATGCCACTATTACTACACACTAAAGTGGACATTTTTAAAGCTGCCATCTCTTGGGCGCCATCTTGGAATAACATTCAAATTAGTTTCCACAGTTATTTTATGTGAAAAATAACATTGTATTCGGATTCCTGGACCAAAAAATATTAAGAACGATGTCTCACATGCCACTATTACTACACTACAAAGTGAACATCTTTTTAATGTCTATCATGGGCGACATCTTGGATTTTTCAAATTGCTCAAGATTTACAGAGTGGCATCAATCAGTTCTGAAATCTATGCTATTTACTGCATCAGAAACTGCGAAAACATTTTTTCCCTACGCCAAAACAAGCTTTTCGATTTGGGCAACACTGATGTATTTCGTCGATCACAGTGTCACTCAAATGAAGGACGAATATCTCGCGGGCGCCATCTTGGATTTTTCAAATTTTGCAGAGTGGCATCAATTAGTTGTAAAATCTACGCTATTTACTGCATCAGAAACTAGGAAAACATTTTTTCCATCTGTCAAAACAAAGTTTTCCACTCTTCGCGAAGGATGCGCAGTAGGCGCCATCTTGGATTTTTCAAATTGCTCAAGTTTTGTAGAGTGGCATCAATCGGTTCTGAAATATACACCATTTACTACATCAGAAACCATGAAAACATTTTCTCCGTACGCCAAAATAAGCTTCTGAAGTGTTCGCGAACGTTGCGCGGCAGGCGCCATCTTGGATTTTTCAAAATGCTCAAGATTTACAGGGTGGCATCAATCGATTCTGAAATCTACGCTATTTACTACATCAGAAACCACGAAAACATTTTCTCCGTACGCCAGAACAAGGTTGACCTATTTTTTGGCATTTGGCACCCTGACTATTTATGCACTAGGCAACCGCGCTCTTAATGCAAGAGGATTAAGGGGATTCTCCAATTTCTGCGCTATTCCCGATTAAGAATTATTTGTAATCGGCAAGAAGAAGATCAAGAATAATTGCCCCATTATATGGCGTAAGTTGCTGCATGTATACATACATACATATATATATATATATATATATATATATAGGAAATTTGTATACGTCTTTATATATAAGCTAAAATATTTATTGTTATTATGAGACTGGACCTTGCTTTGGATGTTATCGGAACGACATTATTTCTAATTAAGTCTCAGCAGAAAGTCGAAGTCGAGTTTAATGGAAGCGGCAGGAAACTTAATTTTACTAGTAATTAATTTAATTAATAAATAAAAGGGTTCCAAAATTGAATTTAATGAAAGTGACGACAAACAATTATTTTCGTAATTAATTTAATTAATGTAGAAAAGGGATTAAAAATGCGAACGCTCACTCTAACTAGTTGTGAAGCGCGAAGAAAGATGATAGTCTGTCAAAATAGCATTAAAAGAACGGAAGAATGCTGTGTATGGCTATGAGACATGAAACTATGTTTCTCGTTTTTCGCAGAATAACTCGGAATGTACCGTAACCGTTCTTTCCCTTTACCCTTCAATTCCTGATCAGACTGGGTGTGGCCTAGTAGCTATCCTCGCCCCCGGCGCGGCGTGTCTGGTGTTCGGAATAATCTGAAAACCCTAAAAATTGGGAATTTTGAGTTTCAAAAATCCTTGAGTTGGGAAATTTATGCCTGAAGAAAAAATAATATTATTAACAAATGGAAGCGAGGGAAGTTTAGAAATTGGCCAACTTGTAAGATTGAACTTATACCTCAGAATGGACACTGCATTGGAACAAGCTTGCTACGAATCAATAATTTCGAAAGAATTGCTTAATATTACAATTTATAAAAAAGCTTAAAAATGTCAATTGGAACTGTGAATTTTTAGCACTGTTGAGTTGGGAATTTCGAATTGTTAAGTTTGGACTGGTTAATTAACGTCGCACTAGAGCTGCACATTGCGCTATTGCCGACGGTTCGGGGCCTATCTCGAAGTTAAGACCCGGGAACGATGCTTCGTATTTTTTAATCATGTTCAGATGACGACGACAACATCTGAGCTGGCACTCAATGTAACCTCAATATGCGTCATTACATTGAACCCCGATCAGTTTTATCATGCACCAGTCCCGTATACACGCCAGTATAATTTGTTGGATGTTCTGGATGACTTTCTAGTATTTTTTTAGCGAAGCTGACAACCCTCCGATCGCAATATCACTAATTTTCTTTGTCAACTACAGCTGAACGCCTTTATCCACTGGGCCACTGGAGGCCCGAACATATAAGGAAAAACGTATTTCCAGATTTTAAGATAAAATGTTAATTTAAATATCAGTATTTCCATGTAGCTATCATTCACACACGAAGGTTACTTCGACAAAAGCCATTCCAAGCGCAGTGGGGCGTACGACTCAATACATGTTATTTTCTGGAATACGGTAATCCATCGGAATACCCCCTCTAAACCAAAAAAACAACAACAAAAAACAAGGATGCCTTCGATTCAGATAAAATATTAATGAGGTCCGCCTCTAACAAGGTTCCATATCGGCGTGCTTTTTAAGGGTAATTATAAGACAGCCCCCCGCCTGTGTGCCTCAGTGCTAGTTTCGGTGGTAATTGATGTGACATGGACTAAGTTATGAATTATGGAATTTGTTGGCGCGCGAACCGTGACGTGAGGGGAATACGATGGAGGAATTCGCTTGCCACACAGAAGGACGACCTGGGAATTTTCGAGGAATAGGAATTAATGTTTACTAACAAATATAAGAGCCCCAGTTGCTCAGTGGATAAGGCGTTCAGCTGCTAATCAGAGGATTGGTGGTTCGAATCCGTGCGATGGACTTGACAAAAGAAAAGCAAAAAAGTAGTGATCATGCGATCGGAGGGTTGCCAGCTTCGCTACAAAAATACTAGAAAGTCGTCCAGAACATCCAACAAATTATACTGGCGTGTATACGGGACTGGTGCACGAAAAAACTGATCGAGGTCCAATGTCCTGACGCCTATTGAGGTTGCGTCGGGTGCCAGCTCAGGTGTTGTTCTCGTCATCTGACTATGGTTCAAAAATACGAGACATCGTTCCCGGGTCTTTTCTTCGAGATAGGCCCCGAACCGTCGCCAATAGCCCACTGTGCAGCTCTTGTGCGACGTTAATGAAACAAACCTAACCTAACAAATATACACGTCTTTGCATGGGGATAATTAAGTTTGGTTTGGTTTGGTTCATTAACGTCGCACTAGGGCTGCACAGTGAGCTATTGCCGACGGTTCGGGGTCTATCTCGAAGGAAAGACCCGGGAACACATACACATTCACACACACTTTCATACATGCACCTCGTTATTTTTAGAACCATGGTCAGATGACGAGGAAACATCTTAACTGGCACCCAACGCCTTCAATAGACGTCGGAACTTTGGACCCCGATCAGATTTATCCTGCACCAATACCGTATACACGTCAGTATAATTTGTTGAACGTTCCTGACGACTTTTCTAGTATTTTGTAGAGAAGCTGGCAACCCTCCGATTACAATATCACTACTTTTATTACTTTTCTTTGTCATGTCCATCGCCTAGGAGGAACCAGGAATCCTCGGATTCCCAGATGACGCCTTTAACCACTCGGCCACGGGGGCCTCTGGGGATAATTAAAGACGAAAATATAGAAATAAACAAGCCTATTTCCTAATTGAATAAAAAAATCAGGTGGGGATAATTCTCACTATACCTTCATTGTTAAAATTAGGTACTCAAAAATAAGTAAATTGTACTCTTGTTTGAGTACATTCAATGCTTATCATGGCTCCGAATACATGTTTCATGAAAAAGACATGTACTCAAAAATGAGTACAATGAGTAAAAATGAATAAAAGGAGCAGATGCCCGCCTACATGGGCTACCTTCATAAATTACTTTCAATAAATATCTACAATTACGACAAATACTTAACGGGAATCGAACTCAGACACCGAAATTGTGCTTTTGTTTATTCCTCTGATGGCATTACTTGCATAGTGATTATTAAAATTTAATGTATAAAAATTTAACATAAAGTGTTGATAAGGCATTAAAACTATATTTACATCTGGTAATAAGTGATTTGGAAAATAAAAGAAAAATTATAAAAATAATAATAAATGTTCCACAACATAATTCTACTTCATTTATACAGATTTTTGTGTTGCAAATATTGTTGCGAGTTTCCTATATGCTAAAATAAGGTTTAATTACAATCAATTGTGTTAACAATATATTCTACTATTTCTGCAGACGATAAAGTTCCCATTTATTTTTCAAAAAGTTTTATTTTAGTAAAGCAATTCAATGTAAAACTATACGTTCAAGAGAACACTAGAGAATTTTTATAAAATTAATTTTCAAACGTTATTTTGAATTTTATTATTGTATGAAATCTAATAAATATATTTATAATATGTTGATTGCCTATAGAATGTGATGGAATTCATTTTTGTAAATAACGATTTATTAATTTGTTCCATTTAATTTCTATAAAAATTATTTTTAAAAGTAATTATTTTGATTTTTATAATCGTTTGTAATCGAAATTCTTTTTCTTTAGGTTGTAAAATCTCGTGTCACAAGGAATGCGAAATGAAGGTAAGTTATTTTTGCTGTTGTTTTGTTCCATTTGGTCCTCAACTACTTTTACAAATGTAAAATTACCTTTCTAAATGAATGAACGTATTTTATAATTCTACCATCAATTCTCATCGGATGTTAACCATAATATTTAAATAAGATATTGATTTAGAATCTAATTGGTAGGTTTGGGCTTGCAGAATATGAATACATTTAGAATGAAATATGATGACAGTCAAGTCCTTGAAAACGCTTTACAATCCTGGGAACGATATAGAACAAAAGTTTCAATTCATTTGATAAAAACTAATGAACAATAATTACACTTATGATTTGAATAAGAAAAATAAAATTGCATTCGATTGCGGCGAACTAATTATACGTTGAGCTGGAACTGCAAATTTACATTTTTCTTTTAAATTACCATGAAGAGTTATTGACAGGTCGAATATAAACAATTAATAATATATTCAAAAATTGAAAAATAACAATTCTTTTGACAGCGAATTTTTTTTTTGTTCTTTAATAAATTGAAGCCATTGAAGCTTTAAATATAATCTCATTTTAAAGCTCTAGGAAATCTGATATAGTAATTTACTATAGAGTCGCATTGTTCCAATGTATCAAAATCTGTTGTACAAAAATGGTCTGGAAAATTTCGCAAATAAATTTGTAGAAAAAACCTTATCATAAAAAATTAGGGAACATATTTTTGGGACGTTTTGCCATATTGTTTTTATATTTCTTTCAATGTTTTTATAACATTATTTTCAATTTGTTCGCTGAAATTGACGATAAAACATTTTATTACCTGTTTTTTTTTTAGAGTTTTGATGTACATTATGAGCAAGAACTTAAGGGACATTTTACTGAAGGGACATTCTTTGTAACTGCTTTGTTTCGGAAAGGACATTTTTGATCATCTTTTTATTTATTACTTAAAATGTTTCAGGAATATTCTAAAAAAAATACTAGTGGGTGTATTTTACTATAATGAACATATTATAAAGAAATAACAATCTGTTGACGAGGGGATTGATGCCATGGAACGCTTCAAAGATTAAAAGACGAAAATAAATCAAGAAATGATAATGCAAAAAAAAATTGGTTTTATTTATGTTATAAATCCTTATATGATCATAAATAACAACTAAACTGACTCTCATTTCAAAGTTAATTTTTTTTATATGAAGCAAACAACAAATATGTCTATTTTCAACGACATTTCCTAAAAAGTAATTATGTGTTCATCGCCAGAAAATCTAGAAATATTCCGAATATAAACTATAGCAATTTAAAATTGTTAGGACTCTTATGAAAATAAAAGGTGCATAAGCGTTTCAGCATATTTGGTTCCATCGTACCTGATCTAAATAAAATGCTCCGCTTTCATTTCGCGATACCTGTTGCCTATACACCTGTCTTTCTCACTCTACAACCGTTTTGTTATCGTTGTGAAGTATAAAATAGCTGAAACACCGTTTCGTGTTCAAAACTGGGAGTCTGCATTAATTTTTTTTAAGTTAGAAAACGTCGCTGAAAAATAAAGTTCATATTAAAAATCATTGGTTTTAATATTTATAAGTAGTAATAGTTTTAATAATATATATAAAATATCATTAATAAATTTCATCCGAAACGTTCTTATTTTAAGTTTGATTATATATTTATTATCAAGCTCGATTCACTTTAAATTACTTCAAGATACTGAAAATTGTAATTTTTTTCTTGTTTTCTTCAAAATGTAGATTAAGTCAATAAAGTTTATTGCGGAGTCATTAGTGTTTTTGCTGTTCCGTTACCCCCACAACGCGTTAATGGAATATCTAAAGTGACATATGTCAGACAACAATCATAACTCGTATAAAACTTCTTTAAGTCGTTTACATTGCCGATATGCAACGAAATAAAAAAGTTTAAATTCAGATTCTTCATATTAGTTGCTATTTTAAAGACCAAAAAATATTAGTCCGTAAAGCCACAAAATTGACTATCATAACTCGTACTACCATAACTCGTATAAAACTTCTTTAAGTCGTTTACATTGTCGATATGCAACGAAATAAAAAAAGTTTAAATTCAGATTCTTCATATTAGTTGTTATTTTAAAGAACAAAAAATATTAGTCCGTAAAGCCACAAAAATGACAATCATAACTCGTATAAAACTTCTTTAAGTCGTTTACATTGTCGATATGCAATGAAATAAGAAAGGTTAAATTCAGATTCTTCATATTAATTAGTTGTTATTGTAAAGAAAAAAAAATATTAGTCCGTAAAGTCACAAAAATGACTATCATAACTCGTACTATCATAACTCCTATAAAACTTCTTTAAGTCGTTTACATTGTCGATATGCAACGAAATTAAAAAGATTAAATTCAGATTCTTTAGTTAGTAAATTCAGATTAATTAGTTGTTATTTTAAAGACCAAAAAATATTAGTCCGTGAAACCAGTATCAATGTTATATTTTGTATCAATGTTAGAAATGAAACATTGATACAAAAAAAGCGGGTAGGACTGAATCCGTAATGTACCATAAAGTTTGGTTTGTGAATGTTTTGTATGTGCAACTGCTCGGACTGCTGCTTCTTGTGTCTCCAGTTAATCTCTAGACCTCTACGCACTTATCACAAGTTTATTCTTCTCGGTATAATATTGTTCGCTTGAAAAATCCTTCAACCTTTTTACGTTTCCTATTCCAAATGTAATCTAATATTTTGGCAACATAGTGATATCTTCGACAAATCGCCTTTTACTACTCCAAATAATTTTCATCCAAATAGTTTAAACCGTCAACTAGTCAAATCGTATTTTAGTAATCATCAGTCTCTTCAATTTGAGAACGCACTCGGCGCACAACCCGTCAAATATAACTGAAGGTACAGTGATTAAACATGCCAGCTTATGCTCGAAATGTTGCTTATTTCCCTCTCCCACGCGATACAAAGATTAGAGGATGTTGTGAATTGATTTGGTCGACGCGGCCCATAATTTTCTCTCTATTCATTGATAAATTTCCCCTGGAGTAATGAGGCTTTGAAATATCGACACATTTTAGTCGCTCAAGTTTCTGTCCATAACCGCTGTACCCGGACCAATTTCAAAGACGTATATATTCACTTTAAAAAAATTCATGTATGTTCTTAACAACGATGACACATTAGATATTGTTCTCCATTTTCTGCATAATCATCCCTGATGGATTGTCATTGTTATTCTCCAGAACCCTTCATTCCATAGCATTGCAAACAAACAACGTTTCTCGGAACCCTTTGCGCGCGTCAACCTCTTAAGTGGCGTCACCTGCAGAACCTCAACCCTTGTTTACCTTCAGTCTTACAAATTCCGCTGCTATATCGGAATGAAGTTTATCAATCCTCGCCTCCCATAGTTTTTCCGTTGAAGAGAAACCAGGTGACATCTCCCTTTCGCAAATAGACGTGACCCACTAAAAGAGTTGTATATGTTGCTTGCATTGGAAGCTGCGTTACTTCTAGAGTAAATCATAAGGACTGCAATATGTCAGAAGCCTCAACAAACATTTTTAAGGTATAAAAATAGATTATGTTGTTAAGATAGATCCAGAACATGTAAGAATTTGTGCTGGCATAGAAATATTTTTCTGGAGTACATAAAAACATAATTTAAATGTGTAATATATTTATCGAATTGCTTAAAATGTACTGAATGTTATTTTATTAGACGTTGTGGGATAAATTAGGTAGTTAAAACTCAAATAGTTAATACATAACTCAAATGTATTTTTATAACATGACTAAACGTACTTTTAAAGCATGACTCAAACGCACTTCTAAAGCATAACTCAAAAGTACTTTTAAATCATAACTCAAACGTACTTTTAAAGCCTGAATCAAACTTAGTCTTAAAGCATAACTCAAACGTATTCTTAAACCATGGCTCAAACGTACTTTTAAAGCCTGACTCAAACGTACTCTTAAAGCATAACTCAAACGTACTTTTAAAGCCTGGCTCAAACGTACTTTTAAAGCCTGACTCAAACGTACTCTTAAAGCATAACTCAAACGTACTTTTAAAGCATGGCTCAAACGTACTTTTAAAGCCTGACGCAAACGTACTCTTAAAGCATAACTCAAACGTACTTTTAAAGCCCGTGCGATAATTGTCGCAAAAACCTCTTCGCACATCCATTCGTTCTAACGGCGAAATATATTAGCGATTTTTTATGGCCAAAAAATCAAAAAAGTTTAACGCTTCTGTTCATTCATAGATGGCAGCATGATCATTGGTTTGTTAAAAAACACGTTTAAATGAACTATTTTAAATGTATTTTTTTTAAAAAAGCGTTTAAATTTATGTGATGAGCGTACGATTTGTCATTGTTCCTGAAAATTATCTTTTTTTTGTTATCTCATGTGTGAAGATCCATTGAGTACAATTGCCGTAAAAGGGATCTTTACAACAGAAAAAATATATGGTGAACCCTCTAAACTTCCATATTTAACACACTTGAAGGCAAATACCTTCATTTGCCATCTGTAGTTCATATAAAAGCTCTGTCTTGCACTCTAAACTCAAAATGTTTCCAAATTCCCTTTTGAGCCAAGCCACAGTTTTCTGTCAGGGGCCGAGATGCACCAGAACACGGAAATGCATCCTGAAGTCAATATGACCATCACGTGGTTTGCAAGTCAAATAACAGGTGCTATTGACAGGATTTATGTGCCGAGTAATGTTTTTCGTCAAACACATTCTCTTGGGTTTGGAAATGTTTATTCCGGACAGAGAAAGGATGGTTAGGTAATGGACACAGTTAAGGGTTGGCTGTATAACATTCGTGATTAATTTGGAAATACCTGGTTTTCTTCTATATTTTGAAATTTAGATCGAATTTTCGGGGGCAATAACTCGAAATGGTTAATAAAAATAGATTTAAGGCCTTATTTTTTAAAGTGATGTTTCTTGTAGAAATCCATATTACATATTCGAAAACAGTTTTTATTAAAAGATGTACTTTAACTGACATTAACAATTAGGCCGTCTAGTTTCAAAACCAGATAGATCCATGTTTTCGATATTCAAATTATTTTATTTTTATTTTTAGTCAATATTTTTGCTTTTTTTATTTTTAGTTATTTATTTTTAGTTTCTTACAGATCTATCTGTAGGCGAAGTCATAACGTTCTATAGCGACAACAGGCTATTCATTTTGCGGTGTTAAAGTACCTGTAAGTTTCAAAACCAGATGAGTAAAGAAATCAGTTTCAAAACCAGATATATCAAGATATGTAGACTACTGCGCTCCGATCGCAGGCGCTGTAGTCGAGCTACATCCCACAGCTTTGTTGCAATACCACATAGATCCCATAGCTTAGTTTCAAAACCAGATAGTTCCAAAAAGACGAACAATTTCTCTCTCCAAGTAATACTTATTCAGAGTTGAAATAGGGTTAAAATCTGTTTCTATCTAATACCAATTTATTTTTAAAAAAATAGAATTTTTCATAAATCCATTTATTATTTTTTTGTTTCTGTTGAAAAATTTGTCAAAAGTGATCTATCCATTTTTGAAACTAGACGATTCAATTTATACCCTTAAATAATCAATTCTAGCCATACAGTTACAACCACACAGTTAGGGATTGTTTCTGTTGATTACATTTTCCTGAAAATATTTGTAATATCCGTTACTTTACTGTATAAATTGTCATTAAACTTTAGAGCCGTTCTTCAGTAGAATCCCATAAGCCGAAAATACTTTTTCAATCAGAAGTGGCAACAAGAAAGATACCCGGTTGCCTAGCAACAAGTTCCGGAAGAAGCGGCGTCTATCGGACGCTCATCATTTGATCCGGGATGAGGATGCTATCTCCATCTTTCGGGTCTTCTCCCGCCATATGTTGCATCACCGCACTCTCTAAAAGGAGAAAGGAAAACTGCAAGTGCAGTGATTTATGACTATTATGAGAAGTTGTTTATTTTGCATAAGGAAGATTTTGTGATTTATTTATATTTTCGATATTGTATAAATATTTGAATATTTATTGACGTGTTTGTCGCAAACGCCAGTTAAGGATTTTTACTAAATAAAAGTAACAGGTATGTGGTTTTACTGTGTGATATATAAAATAATTTAAGCATAGAATGGTTATTGTTATATTATTAATTTTTAGAGCGGTTAGTAAAAGAGCAAAATTGTAAAGTTTTTTTCACTGCAAATTTTTTTTTACTTTATATTTCCAATGCTGCATCTATATTATATATATTTAAATGTTTATTATTTTAATAGATTTAGCTTTTAAGAAACACCCCAACACTTTCGATTTGAAAAATATTTCAAAATCGATTTATGTGTATTTCTTGAAAAACTGGATATCCTTGGACGAGTTAAGTCGTTTAGCTTCGTCAGAGGGTTAAAAAAAGAGTCCTGGATTTGGGATTCTTAATTAAAATACCATATAGTTTTGAATTATAAATTTATATACTCCTATTTTTATAGGTATAATTTAAACGGTTATATTAAAATATTTTTTTATTTTTCATTATCTCCGAAATTAATATATTTTTTGAAAAGGTATAACATATCAAATGTTAACCTCAATTATAGAATGTTTTTATATTAAATTTAAAACAATTTTTTTTAGTATATTTTTAGTACTTTAAAATATTTGATGAAATAATATATATATATATCGTCGGCTTAGAAGTAAAACCACGTATATTTACTAAAGATTACTAACCGTAGTTGGAGACGAAATAAAAGCGATAAGCTCCGAAATGTGGATGACCTTGGTACTGGATTCTAGAGAGGGGAAACATTCACCTTGGATTTCGTCGCCAACTACGGATGGTATATCTGTGGTTTAAGTATACGTGGTTTTACTTCTAAGCCAACGATATACAATTCAGGTGCATTATTCGCTATAATATTTGAAGGAGAAGGTGCTTGGTTTGTTCATTTAAAAATTAAATATATTTTTTAATTAAAAGTTTAGGTTAAATAAAAGTAACTTTCAATCAGGATTACAATTGCGTAAAATATTTAGGAGATACCCTAGAAAATTAAAAAACGTATCTACTTTTTGGAATTACAATAGTTATATGTCAAAACATGATAAAAAATATATATAAAGGCACAAATATTTTGTTCAAAAATATTACTTTATTTTTCGAAAACATTCCAATTAAATAATAAGTAATAAGTGTAATAATTTAAATAATTATTATTGCGTAAATTGAACCACAATATTTTATGCTAGTTGGTAGTTGTTATAGTGCTGTTTGAATTTAAAATATAAATATTTATTTCTCATAAATTACATAGGTAAAGGATTCCGAACACCAACTTAAAATTAAAAACTTTACTGTAAATAATTATAAGAACATTTAATTATTTTTGAAAATATAATTCTAAAAATGTGAGTTTTTTTTGTGTTTTCTAGATTTTTGTACTACCTGCTACGTATATTAAAATACCTCTGACAAAAGTTATTGAATTTTTAATATAAATTCTAGAACTCCGTAAAAAATAATTATCCACAAAAAAATTCAACCATCGATATATTATTTTAAAAAGTTTATAAATATATTTTAAATTGTTTAACAAAGTGTTTATTTAATACAAACGAATCGTTAACAGAGATACTTTAAAATATTATGCATGTCAAAATTGTTTCGAATAAAAGTGTTCATAACCTAGGATTCAAAATTAGTTCAATATATTTTATATAGATGGCAGCACCAAACATTAAACCAATAGCTCTTTTAAAATATCTTTTCTCCTTAGATATTAGATCTCCTCCATTGATAAAATATAAAAATATATTACTATATTTTCATGTGTTCAAAAAATATGTTCCATTTTTTAATTAGTTGCTTTTATTTTTATTTTGCTTAGAGACGCTTGAGACAAATATGAAGACGACTGTATTATTTTATTATAATTTTCATAACTTCCAGAATGACATATTGCACCTATTCAGATTCCTTGAACCGTTGAAATTTTGTAACATAGTAATTTACAAAAACAGTTTTTCTTAATTTTCTTTGCAGACACAAAATGATTTAATTTGCAGTTCTGGAATATATATATTTAAAAAAAAAAATCCTACCCCCTAGTTTCACTGGGGATAATCTATACTAGGGATAATCTATGTACTGGGGTAATCCATACCCATGTGGTTGGGGATCCCGCATCATATATTCAGGCTAAGGGCTACTAACTCCACTGTCCAAGTTCTCCGCCTCCCCTTTTGACATCGCTACTGGTGTGGAGCCCCTGGGCAGGACCACCCTTTCGACGCGAGCCACCGCACAGGGCTTCCGTGTATTAAAAGGGCTTCGCGGCCAGCAAAAAAAAGATAAAAAATTAAATATTATGAAAGAAAATGGATTTTTATTTTTAAAACTGCAATTGCATTATTTTTTTCATTAACTTTTATTCACATATAGGATATATTCTATTACTGATCACATAAGTTTTCCTGCGTCCAGAGAATTAACAAATGTTTTTTACTGAACAGAAAATGCATAATAGACAGATTTATTTATTTAAAACTTCTTTCTGCAAATTTACTATCTATCAAAATGACAATTTGGCAAATTTTTCTTAAATTTTCCATTGTGTTTTTTTAGGGAGAGGAGTGTGTCTTTCGCGGAAGTTAGATTAGCATTAAATAGAATTATGGAGGAAAATGAATTCCAATTTTTAAAACTGCAATTTCATTATTTTTCTTTTATCTTTATTCAGATATAAGATATATTCTATTACCGGCATCCAGAGAATCAATGAATGTTTTTTACTAAACAGGAAAGACGTAATAGGCAAATTTATGTATATAAAACTTTCTTTTACAAATTTATTATCCATCAAAATAAAAATTTGGCAATTTTTTTTTTCTAAAAAGTTTGCATTGTTTTTTAAGGGGATAGGGGAGAGAGATTCCTTCGGAAGTTGAATTAGCATAATATAAAACCTGGATATATCAGGGTTTGTTAAAACAATAACAATTTGGGGGTACCGACTAAAGGGGACCCCGGCTAGATTTGCACTTGGTCCCTATCCTTTTTACGCCACTCTTAAACAAACCTCTTCGCATAACCATAGAAAAAATAATCCATCTTTATTTATCGTTCTATTCCAACAAATAGATATTTTTTTAAAACTGATTCGCATATAATCCGACGTGTGTATCTTTCCAACACAAGAACTGTCATGGCCACACACCATCCGTCTTTGAAACTGAATTTGCGAAGATCACAATCTGGAAACCCAATACCCTATCCGGGAATCCTGGCAGGGAATTACAAATGAGATGAGCAAATATTTGAACTGGAGAGGCAGACACACAATCAGAGAACGAGATTACTTCTATTTTGTCGTCAGCCTTGAAGCCGAGGGGTGTCAGAACCTTGAAACGGAACTCCTCCACCTCCTCCTGTCAAGTCTTATACCTTCAAGGGGTTGAGTTGCAGCTATCCTGTCCTGAAGAAGCCAACCGTTTTTTTTTTTTAAAGGGAAGGGTTCTTGTGTTATTAAAAACCAAAATCGCCGCATTAAGCTGTCCGTCACTAAGTTATGGATTATATTCTTTGGAAATCGATGATAAGAAAGGGGATGGGGAAATTGAGTGTTGGATGTATAGGGTTTGACGTGCTCATGCAGATGACGATGAACCCGGGTGGTTGTGGGGTGTTCGTTAATGCTTGATTTATGGTTTGAAGGCTACAGATCGCAACGTCGGGGATGGTTATTCAAATTTCTGCTTTTTCCTCGCGGTGAATGCACACTGTAAAAATAGGTACTTAAAAATAAGTAAAATATACTTATTTTTGAGTACATTCGATGCTTGTCATAGTTCCGAATACATGAGTTTCATTTTTGAAAAAGATATGTAAACAAAAATCAATAAAAATGAATTAAAAGAGCAGTTACTAGTCTACAAAGGCTGACTTCATAAATCCCTTTTAGTAAATATCGACAATTACAACAAAGACTTACCGCGAATCGAACGCAGATCTGCAGGCACCGCTGTCCAGAGCCTTATCCGTTAAGCTACAGACCGGTGTGAAGAAGTTATAAACAGAAGTAATGTTAAAAAGGTGTGCCAAAAGAATGGGAAGTAAGATAATTGAATTGTAATAATTCAATTTCCATTTCAGCCATCAAGATAAAATAATGTGGAAAACTATCTTTTGCACAAATATTTTAAATTTCTCAAGTCGCTTTGTTAAGATGGCTTGAATAGAAACTGAGATTAGAAATATTAAATCACACTGCTCATTTTTGGGAAAGTACGATTACTTAAATTTCAGTACTTCATCGCTCATTTACGATGTGCAATTACACTTTAAACAAAACGAGTACGTTCATGTGCTCATTTTTAAACACATTTTTTTTATAGTGAAGTATTTATAAATTTAAAACACATTTTCTAATGATGAATTTAAAATTCAATATGGTCATATATTTTTATATAAATATATTAAAAGTTAATTTATTTTCATTCTACTTGTTTCTTTTGCTTGTATTAAGGATAACAGTTTCACAAATAGCACATAATGATGTTCTAATCTTTTTGGTTATATAAATTATTGATTATATATTTAGTTTCGCTAATAATACTTCATTTTAATTATATTTAACTAATTTTAATTATATTTAACTAATTTTAATTATATTTAACTAATTTTAATTATATTTAACTAATTTTAATTATATTTAACTAATTTTAATTATATTTAACTAATTTTAATTATATTTAACTAATTTTAATTATATTTAACTAATTTTAATTATATTTAACTAATTTTAATTATATTTAACTAATTTTAATTATAAAATGAATGAGAATTTAATTATACAATGAAGAAATGAATGAGAATTAATTTAGTTATAAAATGAATGAGAATTTAATTATACAATGAAGAAATGAATGAGAATTAATTTAATTATACAATGAAGAAATTAATGAGAATTAGTTTAATTATAAAATGAATGAGGACCATTAAATCAAGCATCAAAGAATAATGGGTGCATGCATAACAGAAATAAAAACTCCTCAAATACAGATTTGCACTTCCGCATTCAAGTGTTAAAAATATGAACCGATAACACGGGACACCAGCTGTCCATTGAATTTTTAATTTGAGGCGTCAGCAAAAGAAACCTTCCGAATTGAATGTCATTAAACACATATCATTAAGTGGGTGTCTTTGAACTTTTAATGACCCCCACTCGGAGCTTCTTTTATCAATCCATGCTTAACTATACATAATACCTACGATACAATATAATAATAACTACAGCACACACTATCCATCGGGGCTGTTTGATATTCAAAGGGTGATTTTATCTCGACTCGCATCTTTTTTCTCGAGCAAACTGAACAATGGTATTAATGAGAAGACCCTGCTATCAGACGACCCCTAATTGAAATAATGGGCGCGGAAGAATACGCAAACCTCACGCCCTCACACTAACCTTGCATGTCAAACGATTCCACAACCCGTCCACCCCCGCCTCGCGGCGTTGCCAATCCATTTGAACAAATTATGTGTGGAGATGGAAGAATGGACGGTAATTCTTTGGACCTTGAAGGGCAATATTGTAATTCGGACTTCCCCTCACCATCCATCAAACCAAACCTAATTTAAATAAACGGTTTTTTGCGCGATCCATGCAAATTGACCATAAAGTGGTTCTTTTTACCTCGCTTGTTGAACGGCTCACGAATCGGTTCCCTATTGGACGGAAACTGTAAAGTGAAAGATTTATGTAAATTGTGTTTGTCGATGTTTTGAATTGTTTGTTCAGATTTGAAGTGATAAGTCGAAACAGGCATTAAATTGTATTATTTTAAAACCGCGTTTGGGGTTTTTATTTTGATAGTAGATAATAGTTGCATGCATCCTGAACTCCTTATTGACTATAGTCGGTGGACGACTAGAACGCCCACGCCTCCAGTGACGTCAGAGAAGGTTTGTTTATGGGAAGATGTTAGAATTTTACTCAAAACTACTGAACTATTGCAAATCTCGAAGATATTTTCTTAGAATATGGTGTAAAAACCCAAGTTAAACTTAATTAATGCAAAATTTGGACATAAAGAAGCGATATTATTGTTTGTTTACATGAGAAAAATGTATTCGAAATTCCACAAACAAGGCCAAATTCAGTCTCGTTCTAGTCGTCCATTCTCCTTTTTTATATATATATTCTCCGTGTACTAAAAAAGAATAAATTATTATATTCTATTATATAATATATATACAAATAATTGAAAGTTCTCATTGACTCATCGACCCTCTCATCGTTGATTCTGTTACATTTTATATAGCCAGGAAGATGTAATTTGACAGAAATGGTATTCGTACTGTAAATAAGAAAAGTAAGCTACTGGCGTTCCGATTGCACATTTTTGAATGGTGAAAGCCCTATTAGCGTTTTAAAAATTGAAACTCGTAAATTATTTTATTCACTAAGAAGTCAGGAAGCTGAATTGAACCAGAATTGTTTCTTAGGTTTTAGTTGAACTTATTAAGTTGGAAAGTATGCATAAAAGTTCTACATTTCGATTTTTTGTATTGTTTTTTTTAACCCTCTGATCGGCTATCCGATCGATTGTCTGCCATCAGTTTTTCGAGCAACCCACGTCATCTTTAAATTAACATGGAGACTTTGTATTTCAATATTTTCCAAATTTGCTTGATTTGGGTATAAATTATAAGTTATTTCCCTTGTTTTGATGGTTGAAGTCTTATAATTAAATTTTTTATGTGGATTTACATTACTATTGATTGGAATTTCACCCATTGACTAGAAATTCTAAATTGAGATTCTTTTTTATTGTCCCATTTTCTACGTAGTGTGTAAAATTAAATGTATTAAAAACCTTCGCATGTTCTAAACACCGGAAGTTAAAGTATTTTGATATAAATCATAATGCATCAAATCTGTCCCTGCCCCATATCACATTCCAATCCATAAAAGTAATACTTTAAATCGGAGACTCTACAACGAGTCCTATTCTAAGCAAATTATCCATTTTGAGGTCATATTGACAATGTTGTAATCATTTTAGCGATGATCCCATACACAATTTCAATGCCTTGAATGTCATGACTGCCCATTTTTAATACATTACTTTACATTTTTTTATATACGACTGTCTATATAGAAGTTACAACTGTTAGCAGAGACTGATTTACGGCAGGGCATTCGGGGCACTTGCCCAGGGCCCCCATTTTAAGGGGGCCCCCAAAAATGATTTAATGCTAAATATATGTGAAAAAGTTAAATATAAATTTACTAACGATTTTTTAAGAAATCAATTAAATTTACTTTATAAAATTTTTTAATCAATTTTTTTAAATCAATTGATAATTATTTTGCATAACTTCTACTATTTCATCCAATTAAATCAATTGAAATTTTTCAGCACGTTCATGATGTATGTCGCCTTTTCCATTGCGCTTGTCTAAGAAATGCCCTTTGGATCAATTGTAAAATTCAATTAATGACCAAGACCATAAACAAACTGGGTTTGCTAATTGCGCACTTGGTACAGGAAAAAAGTATCCATAGTCGTTTACGGATACTTTTTCCTATAACAAATTTTCTGATATTGTAATCATTAGGGATTTTCTAACTACAAAATGGGTAGAACGCACGATATATCTGGCTCAAATAAAAAAAAACTAAAAGGAACAGAAACGAATGAAGAAACTCTGTTAAAGTACCGAAATTCTCAAAAGAAAGGATTTAGCAGTTTTAAAAAAAATAATTTTTCGCAATATTGAAATTTGCATTGAAGCTGATTCATTACGTCATTTCGCATTGTGTGTCTAATACATAAATTTAGAAGTTTTATTTTGAGTTACGTCGAGGGGCCCCCTAATGTTCTTTTGCCCTGGGCCCCTAAGGTTGTAAGTCGGTCCCTGACTGTCAGAGTAGACCCTGGCCTTACAGAAGAGTGCAGTTGTCAAAGATTTAGAACGTCATCGAAACAGTTGATGAAATTTCTATTGTTTATCATTTACTTATGTGGCAAAAAAAATATTCCCAATAGTCAGGGTGCCAAGTTGAAAAGCTTGTTGATGAAACGAACGAAAAAACTTGAAAAACGATTTGTATCATGCCACTATTGCCACACTGTAAAGTGGACATTTTTATAGCGGCCATCTTGGAAGGACGTCTGAATTAGTTTCCACAGTCATTTTAAGTGATAAATTACATTGTATTCAGATTCCTTAACCAAAAAACATTAAGAACGATGTCTCACATGCCACTATTACCACACCCCAAAGTGGATATCTTTTTAACGGCTATCAAGGGCGCCATCTTGGAATTTTCAAATTGCTCAAGATTTTCAGAGTGGCATCAATCGGCCCGTCGTATTTGCATATCCTAAGCTTTCAAAATCAATGAAAAAATGTTCTCCCTATTCCAAAACATGGTTGACCTATTTTTTGGCATTTGGTACCCTTGCTACAAGTAATTTTAGAACCTACAATTGAGGTGGGGTTGAAAATATCTCTATCAACTCTCATTATGTCTTCTACTAATTTCCAGAAACAAGTACCGATTTATCATTTACAGCAGAACCATCTAAAAACCGCAAGTAAGATTTAATCTGCTAAAGCTAAACGATTATAAGTCTCGGCTCACTCGGTAATTTGTTCTTACTTTTGTCTTGCTAGTTAGATTCTTTTTTCTCATTTTCACTCAGTAAAATGAATTGTCTTCGTTGATGTTTCATTTTAACGCAAGCACCGCCCCAGGCGGTTTGGTCACTGGTTCGATGGAGCAATTGAAGGCGGAATTAGCCTGTGATGAGCTGCTTTTGATCTCTGCCGACCTCCATGACATTCGACTGAAAGGCAATAATTGCTCACGATCAATGTTCGAAACAGACAAAAGTATAAATAAACGATTCCAAAAGAGACAAGAAAATTGACGGGTGCGCATTATTTATGTTATACTTATTTTAAAACGAAATGTTTTGTATTCTGTTTAGTTATACTTGATAGAGTATGTGCTGGTTTTCTCGCTTTAATATTTCTTATGGCATAAAATATTGCTAGTTTCTGAGAACTACCCTAATTTACAAAGAGAAAATAAAGCTTTACAATTTGACTTTCTAAGTGTTCTTTTAAGAAATGAGAAATGCTTTATCAACTTGTTGGGAGATTATATATTTTCGGACTGATATTAAAATGGAGGTTTAACCTTTGGCTGACCTTCTGAATAAACTATTTAAAATACAAGGTGGTCGCAAAATTAATGGTCATTATTCGGGTGTTTAATTACACATATTAAACCATTCTTTTTGCTGTACTTTAAATATTTTATTTGTTGCTACTAAATTTGTGATTTGTTTAAAATATAAGCGAAATAGTTGGGGAAAATAATGTTTTATTATGCCAATACAGTTAAATGTTATACAGTTAAGCAATGACCCTCACCCAACAATTTGTGATCAGACAGAAACATTAACATACATATTTTTTCTGTTGGCAGGGATGATGATATTTAATGACCTTTTATTTGAAATGTCGTAATGGACGAACTGTTGTAATTGATAATGTTTATCCGTATTTATGCAAATTTTTACTGTGCCATTTTCTATCATCTGTATTATCTTAACAATACTTGAGATATATAAAATTTTGAGCTAGAGGTAAAATGCAAAATTTATAATCATCTAAGGGATACAAACGTATTTACCCGTTCATGTATTGCCAGTTTTCTTAAATATGCACAATTAAAAAAGTTTTTTTTAAAAAAATTCTATTTTGAAACAATTTTCAAATTTAAAGAATCAGGTGAACTTTTGAAATCCTTCTTCCCTAAAATAACTATCTTTAAAAAAAAACATGTTGGAAAACATAAAAAAAAAATTGCAGGGAAAACAATTTTACAGATTTGATATTTTCCACATCCTTCATAGGGTAAAACCTTAAAATAGCTCTCATATAAAGTTTTTGAAGAAGCAGATCCGTCTCAAAAGACATATGACCGACGATATCATTCCAAATTCTACATCTCCTAAACATGCCTTATGAAAGTTCACAGACACTACATTTTTTTTCAGTTTTCTAAGGTTTCAACAAAAAAAACAAATCACCATGAAGTAGCTCAAAGCAAGTCATCTCCCCATAAAACGAAATCAGTGTCGGTTCCAGTGGCGTTCAGAATCCATCACCGGGCATAAAATAGACCATAATCATTCACATTACCACGGAACTCGACTTGCTCAATAAGAGTCCCTACTCAAGAGGACAGCGAAATAAAAATATACGAACTCTTGGCAAAGGAGTTGGGATTAGACGACTTTTGTCTTCTTAATTTTTTTTCGTTGCGAATGGAGAAGACGGGTTTTTGTTGTTGTTGTTGTTTGTCTTGAGGGAAGGGTGCTTCTTTTCGGAACAAAGAGTGGAAAAGTTGGTGCGGGGATGGAGAAGGGGATCTTTTGTGCGTGAGGTGACACCTGTGATTCAGCGTCAGAGGCGACACTCACGAGGAGAGAAGGATGACAAGAGAGGAAAGGAAGCGCAGGATGAGGGAGATGAGGAAGAGAAGAGGCGATGGAGTTGTAAGTTGGAAATATTTGGAGTTAATTATTATTATTTATTTTTTGGAATTAATGCTTGTAGAGTTTAGGTCTGAAACGGTTTTTGTCAGAGAATTGTTACATTAAATAGAGAGCGCCTTCAATGCCAAACTCTCGTAAGGCCGCGGTATCAACATTGAAAAAAAAAACATCATGTGTTTTTAGCGCTGCCGCATTTGGCGTTCAGACATATGCAGGAGTTCCAAATTTGGTGCACTTTCTTCTTTTTAATGATAATGCGTTCTGTCCGTATTCAACTTCTTAACATATATGTAGGTATTTACTTATTTTCAAACAATTTGCGCTAAATATTTCCTCTTCATTAACGAAACGAAAATATAATTTTCTCTGTGTTCAATACTCGAAGAAGCGAAACTCTTTATATTTCTCCGATTTTATTGATCATATTTTCTTATTGAACTATACAAAATAACAATTGAAAGAACTTCGCTTATGGTAAATTTTTTACATAAAAACGTAACGCAATTATTTCAAAAGTACAAAGTAAGAAAAATATCTTTAATATATCTATTAAACTGCCTTAAATTGTGCCACTCGTTAAAAAAACGATATTTAAATACAAAATTAAACACAAAACCATATTACAACACTTCGATCTCGCTTAGTTCTGAAAGTCGCCAAGGCCTGCCAAGTAATATTGGCGCATGAGTGAATTGGCATTTCCACATATCACGTGGTTTCAATGATGCACACACGGAAATAAGCATTTTTATTCCTCTATTTGTATCATTACTCTATGGTTTTTGTGGGCTTTCCTGAGTTTGTGAGGAGTACCAAAAACTGAACTTGGATTTGTCTGTTCATTTTGGTGTGAGAACCATTCGCCTTTGCGCTCACAATTCACACTGCTCAAAATAGGTACTCAAAAATAAGTAAAATGTACTGATTTTTTATTACATTCGATACCGGGAACCACAGTCTAGTGTCTTATCCGTTGTTATTACCAGGGCGACGTGAAGGAAGTTATAAACAGAAGAAATGTTAAAAAGGTGTGCCAAACGAATGGGAAGCAAATTGTTTGTCAATTGCAACCTAGTTTTTTCAAATTGTAATTCAGCTTTCGCAAATTGTAATAACTCAGTTTCCATTTAAGCAATCGATATCAAATAATGTGGAAAACCATCTTCTGAACAACTATTTTAAGTGTGTCTGGTCGCTTTGTTAAGATGGCTTGAACAGAAGCTGAAATCAGGAATATTAAATCCCACTATTCAATTTTTAGAAAGCACGATTGCTTAAATTTGAGTGCGTCATCGCTCATTTACGATGCAATTGTACTCAAAACAAAAAACGAGTAGGTTCAGGTACTCATTTTTAAGTACTTTTATTACAGTGCACGCACCATATAGGATAAAACCTCGTATAAAATATGGATATTTTTGAGTTTCCGTTGGAAATTGACCACATTGGTGATCCACTTATCAATCGCTTCCTTATAAAAATGATCAACACTTCGTCTAGCATATTAGCATATGTATGATAGAATGTCTTCAGTTGCCAACATGGCCAAGCAAATCACTACCGATTTGATATAAAAAGTGGTAGAATCATCAAGTTTTATTTTTGATACAAAAACAAATCCTTTTGTCAATGATCAATCGGAACTCAATGGTATTAATATACAAATTTTGAAAACTTATAAACTGAGAACTTTATAAGCTAAACTGTACATTTCGATTTGTTATTTTTATGTTAATGTTTTTTTTTTTCGATCTTAGAATTTATACGAGTTTATTTTGGAAAAAAAATATACTTCAAATCAATCCAATAACTGTTTTAATTTTAACTTTAATGAGTGCTTAATTAAATAAGAACCGTAAACGGCCATAATATCAAATTATATTAGTTTACAAAAAGCTGAACATGAATACAGTTTATAATTTCTAAAAAAAAAATTATACCTGAGAATATGTTTTTTAAAAAAAGGACAAAACTAGCTCCAGTGTCTTTTTTACAACTAAACTCTACCGCACCACAAATCTCCTTTGTAATTACTACACAGCCGATCCCTTAACCATCCACCAAAACATTCTCCAATCCTCCCCTCCCCTCAATCTGATCTTCCGCTTCTTCCATCCGTCATCCCGCATCCACAAACATCCTCCCAACATCCGGTCGCGTGTCCACCACGTGACCTCACCGCCCCCCTACACAAAAAACAAACAAAAACACTCTCCATCCTCCCTTTTACATCCCCCCCCCCCTTCCAGACTGATGAAGAGAGCTATTTTTAGATCGCTCTTTTTCTCTCTTCATCTTCAGCATCCCTTCCCATTGCTTTATCTAGGTGATCCGAGGACGCAACTTGTAGTAGTAGTAGACACCGTCGAGCCCCCGTTTCGAAGTTGTTGCGCACTTTGGGTTTCGGGGAGAGTGCAAAGGGGGACTTAACATCTGGTGATCGTTTGGAAGAAGGGAGCACGTGGGGGATTGAGAGAGGAAGGATATAACACCCCCTCTTGGAATCGTTTGGTTTTGTTTTAATGTGTGCCGTGTCTGCCGCCCTCTGATGTTGAGATGTGAATGTAAGTATTTTTTTTGTATGTTTGTTGGGAGTTGTAAGTTATTACACTGCGGGGGATTGGTTTCTAGGTTTAAAATGTTTCTTAGCGCATTTTTCATGTCTATATTTAGGATTTAATTTTTTTAATTGGAACATTTTGCTGTTTATTCAAATTTTAATAATTGAACCAATGTATAAAATTAGTTGACGCCTATTGAAGTTGCGTCGGGTACCAGCTCAGGTGTTTTACTGGTCATCTGACCATGGTTCAAAAATACGAGGCATCGTTCGCGCGTTATTCGAGATAGGACCCGAACTATCGCCAATAGCCCACTGTGTAGATCTAATGCGACGTTAATAAACCAAACCAAATCCATATAATTATTGATATTTTCTTTTTCTTTGAATTGGTCGGCATTTATTCAGATATGTTGGTAACCTCTTGGCGGAATACTACCATACATTTATCGAATGAAGTGCTTGAAAATAAGGTGTAAAATTGATAATTTTAGATACAAAAATTTCGGATTACGAGAGTTTAATTGAATTTAGCCACTGAAGCTCAAACAATCTTTTTTTTGTCCTTGTACAGTTATTTTCAAGGCCTAGAAATATAAATAACTGTTCTTGTACTTATTTGCTTAATTAAAAAAATTAAAAAGAGTTTTCAAGTTATTCCCCCAAGAACCATTCGATTTGAAAATATTATAAAATGGAGTATTTTACTGTACCTAAGCAAATAACTAGGCAAGTCAATAAAGCCAAAATAACCATTTTTAAAAAAATAATACTTCCATTATAATAGATTGCAATCACGGTTTTAAATAATATTGAATAAGAGAAATCAGCTAATTTTTACAAAATTAAAAGTAGAAAGCCACCATCTCTAATTTATAAAACCACGACTCTACATGTTTTCGAAGGTACAGGTCCATATTGAACAAAAACGAATCATTTTGTCTACAATGGTAGACATTACTCATAATTACTTTCCTACGTTATGCTAAATTCATCTGTTTTGTGAAATAAATTAAAAAGTATCTTCAAAATAAAAGTTAATATATGCAATCAAACTAAATTCTGACGTCATATAAATCCACCAGAAACATGTGGTCTGGGTGATGGTCATTGTTTGGCGATTTAACTACACGTAATAAATAAATCTTTTTGCTAGGTTTTAACTACTTTGTCTGTTGCTGTTAAAGGTAAGCGACTTAAAATATAAGCGAAGTAGTTGGACAAAAATATACGATACAGCAAAACAGTCAACATCACCCAACAATTTGTGACCACCCTGTAAAATGCAATTTAAAAATGTATCTACCTATGACCTAAAGCATATATTTTGTTATTATTTAAAAGGATTACTTATTTCCCAAACATTAAGTTTTTTTTTTAAATATAGTCATTAAAACTAATAAATTGTAATTTTATAGCCTCATAAATGATAGTAATTTTAATAATAAGCTTCAGTTTGTTTGTTTTTTAGTTTTTTTCTATTTTTCATTACTCATATCAAATTTAATGATTTTATTTGTCTATACTTCAAAGTATAATGTTCCTTTTATATAATTAATCGCTTTTTTTTCTTAATGACTCTTTCAAAAATGGATGATTTATTATCTTGATCCCGACCTCCCTTACAAAATAGTTACATAATGTTTATTAATTATACATAATGCAAACTTTTGAGTAGTATTGATGACGATAAGGTGGATTTTCAAATTTGCACTAATAGTACGACAATGTGGGAAGGGTATATTTACATATCTTAAATATTTAATTTTTTTTTAATTTTATGATAAATCTGTTGCTTTGAGGAGGTTATTAAAAATTTGACGGCTAAAATCTTTATAAGATTTGCTGGTCTTGTCTTGCTTTGCAAAATTCACTTATCGTTGTAAATACTGACAAATCAACTTTTTTCTATTCCACAGTCAGTGGATTCAAACCTGTAAAATCAGATAAGATTCCTAAACAGGATAACATCTCAACATGAAAATAATTTAAAGGGATATGTAACATTAAAATTTATCACAGCTGGACTTAGTGGGCCGCTAGGCTGAATATCTGATGAAGGGCCTTCCAACGCCTGGGTGCTATGGAATACCTCTCCGATTTGGGGGTGAAACGATTTAGGAGGGAGAGGGATCGGTCATTTTTTAAATTGGTATTTAGCAGAACTGCAAATTAAACATTTTTTAGTTCTATGAAATTGAGATGCACTTTTTTTTTTTAAGTCTTCTGACATAGTGGTCTGAGGTCTATTTTTAATAAGTTTCAACTTAGAAAATGAACTTTCATCTCTACTTGACAAACCATCATAACATCATTGACAAATACATTCAAAATGTCACTTTCACGTTGGGAACGGGACATTTCGAAAGCGACATTCTTCCAATAATAGCATCCTCCAAGTGTAAGTCGTGTGCGCGGCCGTTCGTCAAAAATGATGAAAAAATCACCAAATATGAAAATTCATTTTTAACAGTGTGTACTTCCAATGAACCAAGTTTTGAAACTCAAAGAACGATGATACCTTTAAAAAAAGTTTAAATATAGTAAATCTTGGGTCAAAACAACAAGACGAGACTTTTTTTCCTTTTCGTACAAAATCGCTACAACCCCATCGCCATCGTTCTTCCCTAAGTCCATTCAAATATATTAATGCTTTGTAGTTTTAAAAATGAAATAGTTATTTATTAAGAAAATAATTTTTTTTCCATCACGCTAGACATCCCAATCCCTCACCTCGATCATCCCTCACCACTGTACACACCATAACTAATGATGCATCACGCAAGGAACTGCACAATCTTCACAACCCTGGACATTTATAACCCTTTCGGGCTCTGACGTCCGTCCCCGCATGACGTCTGCCACCACCATTCTAAAAAAGAACATTACCTCATCCCTCCTGAAAAGAAAATCGTCTGTCGCAACGGACTCGTCGACATACCTCTCACAAAGTAGTTTTGTCATCGCAGGCCTGGACCCCTCGCATCATAAGAGTTATGGTCTCGATTAATCTTCGAAGCGGAACTATTAGTTATCATGCAGTGTGGCAGGCAAGGAGGCCTTTCGGGCTGTTGCTCGGGTCCAGTTGTTTGGGCAAATCGGCAGGGGTCTTCTGTGATGTAGAGTATCCAGTTTGTTGTGCATTCGCCGAGTGGTTCCTTTGGAAGAGATATGAGTGTCAGGTTGTGCAGGGGCCCCTTCATGAGATAATTTTCAGTGCGCTGTCGCTGTCTCAAATCGTTTCGAGACCATATTTCAGGGGGTTAGGGTACTTTTTTTTCACAGGGATGCGTGACTGATAAGTTTATAGTTTTCTTTGGTTTTTTTTAAAACGGTATGAATTTAGATGATTTTAAGCTAGAATATACCCTGTTAAATGGAAATAATTCGGGTTCAATAATCTAAAATTCCCTATTTATATATTAAAAATAGCTTTTTAAGTAGATTATTTAAACAAATACAAATATTGACGACCAACAACAGGCTCAAGGCCCAACAAGGTTGATCCAGGATACAAATAGAGGAATAAAATGCTGATTTCCGTGTGTCCATCATTGAAACCACGTGATATGTGGAAATGCCAATTCATTCATGCGCCAATATTACTTGGCAGGCCTTGGCGACTTTAAGAACTAAACGAGATCAAAGTATTGTAATATGGTTTTGTGTTTAATTTTGTATTTAAATATAGTTTTTTTTGAACGAGTGGCAAAATTTAAGGGAGTTTAACAGGTATATTAAGGAGATTTTTCTTACTTTGTAGTATTGAAATAATTGCATTACGTTTTTATGTAAAAAATTTACCATAAGCGAAGTTCTTTCAATTGTTATTTTGTATACTTCAATAAGAAAATATGAACAATAAAACCTGAGAAAAATAAAGAGTTTCGCTTCTTCGAGTATTAAACACAAATAAAATATTTTTGTTTCGTTAATGAAGAGGAAATATTTAGCGCATATTGTTTGAAAATAAGTAAATACGTACATATTTGTTAAAAAGTTGAATACGGACAGAACTCCTTATCACCAAAAGAGAAGAAAGTGCGCCAAATTTGAAACTCCTGCAGATGTCTGAACGCCAAATGTGGCAGCGTTATAACCACGCGATGTGGGTTTTTCTTTTCAATGTTGACACCGCGGCCTTACGAGAGTCTGGTATTGAAGGCGCTCTCTATTTAATATTACAACTCTCTGGGTCCAGCTAGTATCTCCTAACTATCCCCCAATGAATATCTAACTTCTTCTTAAAATCCGTTACTCCTGCACAATTAACAATATTCAGTAGCAATTTGTTCCATTTGTCTATTACCCTATTAGTTTCTCCGTTCCCGATTAAAATAGAATTTGTTTAATTTAAACCCATGACCTCTCGTTCTATCACTCATATTAAAATCTGTTAAAACATGTGAATACCTGACAGAAAGTTTACTAATAGATTTCAAAATGTCATATTCTCTTGTGCAGTGTGTTTTATTATTTTCTCCGGGATTTGGAAAGGTTATTATTTAAAAACTATGACGAATACAGCACAGCAAGTTTCATGTTACAATCGAAAATCCCTTTGAGTTTTGTGCTACAGGTTTTCAATATGTGCATTCTCGATGTCTTGGAAGGGGAAAGTGGAAAAAAGGGTTAACTGACAAAAATCCCTTTCCAAGATAAACAGCTTTTTCACTGACAACAACCATGAAGAAAAGGGTCCACTACATTTGAGCATCCACTATTTATCGCCAATGGGAAAATATTGGCACGATACTTTTTCTTATTCCTCAATCGTGACGTTATTAGTGGTGGTTGTTTAACAAAATTGGTGGATTTTCGCACATTTATCATTTAGGTTGGCTTCATGAAATCGAACCATTATAAGTGAAACATATACTTTTACTGCCCTCTATCTGCCTAAATAAATCAAGCAGAGCCATGCAATTTTGAGGGAAGACGCACATGTACTTAAAGCTTTCATCTACATCAAGATTATTTTTTTTAAATGATAGTTAATCCTTTTTTCCATTTGCCTCTTCAATTCAAAAATCGAGTTTTGCTATACTTGTACCATTACGTTACGATCAATGCTATCTTTGCTTAAGTTCGGCTCCATCTAAAAGACCTCTGTGACGTCAAATTACTTACACGTTTTAGACAAGCCAATTGGTCAATTCTCCCAAACTCGTTTGCTGATTCGTTGGATCCAGCTTAAAGGAGCGTTATCCATCCGCCAATTAATCTGTCCAGAATATATCAATTGAACAACAGTAAGATATTTCCCTACTATTCTATTATGTGTATTCTATTTCCGCTCCTTTATACTTTTACCGAGTACTATAAATTCTGCCATATAATATAGGAGGGAGTTTTTTTTTATAATTTCTGAAATAGCTCTAGCTTCTGTTAGTTCAGGAATATGATTTATGCATATATGGAAATATTAGCTGTTTCGGATGGTTAGTTAAAACTCTAGCAACCTTGTTAGTTACCGATCTATTTTCCATACGTTATCATTTCATTGAGTAATATTAGTTCGAAGGCATTGATCAAACTACTACCAGATTTAGAATTAAATCATAATAGCTCTTTGGCTTAGAAAAAGATTGCGACTTTTTAATTACACATTTAATTATTTTTTATGCGGATTAACTACGCGCCAACACTGCTAGCAATTTTTTTTATCATGTTACTTCATTTAAAATCTAATTAAAGACACTTTTTTCTTGGCGATATTTCTAAAGAGTCGCCACGTCACAATTATGCATGACATTATCACGGAGTCAGGTGCCGGAGCAAAGTGTGATGATATCGCTTTCCTCGGAAAATTATTTTCGGTGCCGTCTATGAATAGACTTTCCCTGTGTGGTGCTTTTTCGTTCGCGGTAGACAGGCGATGTAGAAAAAAAAACTTTGCCGTCCTTCCTGTGTCGTAGTAGTGGGAGAAGTGAGTGAAAAAAATAAAAATACGCGACATTATGTCTACGCGTGTACCTGTGTTACATAAATTCTTTAATTTGCTAAAATTTATTTTGTATTTTCAAATTGGTAGACCAGGTGCGGAAGCAATTATGTTACAAGAAAAGATTTTATGTGTAAATCGCACAAAACTATCAAAACTTTTAACTATTGTTATTACTATAAAAACATTAAATAAAAATTTAGAAAAAATACAAAAAAAAATTCATTAAAATGGGTAAGTTTTCAAATTACTGAATAATTTCAAATTTTAATTTTCACATAACTTGTTTTGCAACTGGAATAAGGATTTAACCCTCTGATGGATAAAAAAAATATCAAATCTGTAGGTTTGTTTTCACTGCAGGAGAGTTTAATTTCTATTTCTAACACATATTCCTATATATATTTTTTTTAAATTATTACAGTAGAAAAGGATTTTAAAAGTCCTCTCAATGCTTAAAATTTAAATAAAAAATCGCAGTAGGTATTTTTTTTATGAAATTCTATGTTATGTGTACTTCTGAGAAAATTGGAGTTACTCGAGATCCAATACCATCTAAAGAGAGTGGACAAGGCCTTTTCCCTCTACGTCATCATAAGAAGTGACAGAAACCGATTTTTGTCTTCTTTCGGCCAATGAACGACGACGAAGGAATACAAAAACAGGTTTATATCACTTATGACGACGTAGAGTGAAAAGGCCTTGTCCACTCTCTTTAAGTGGTGTTGCAATAGCCCGATGTGCAACTCTAGTGCGACGTTGGGGGCCTCCGTGTTTCTGTGGATAAAGGCGTCAGCTGGGAATCAGATGATTCCTGGTTCGATCCTGTGCGACGGACTTGACAAGGAAAAGTAAAAAAGTAGTGATATTGTGATCGAAAGGTTGCCAGCTTCGCTATAAAATACTAGAAAAGTCGTCCAGAACATACACAAAAATTATCGGCGTGTATACATGACTTGTGCCGGATAAATCTGATTGGGGTCCAAAGTCCCAGCGTCTATTGAAAGCGTTGGTTGCCAGCTAGCTTAGGTGTTTTCCTCGTCATCTGACCATGGTTCAAAAATACGAGGCATCGTTCCCGGGTCTTTCCTTCGAGATAGGCCCCGAACCGTCGCCAATAGCTCACTGTGCAGCTCTAGTGCGACGTTAATTCAACCAACCTGAGAAGAATTCCTCCCAATACGTCCTTCCAAATAGCATCTCACTCAACGCACATTAAAATCCACCCATCAATCGTCGCCAGTATTTAATTTTTCAAAAAAAAACCTGCGTAAGACCCGCAAATACGAAAGGTCTCCCTGGCATGTCCCCAACACAAATCAAAACAGGAAACGGGTGAAAGGCCTCCAGTGTGTGCGAGAGAATAAATCTCTATTTACGACTGTTGTCTAGGCTGTGGGATTGTGTGCGTGCGTGCACACAACGCCTACGGGGGGCTCCGCAGTGTGTATTTTGGACAGAGATACTGTCTTCTACGCGGACCTGCCCTAAATAGGAAGTTAGTGGTTCTGTGGATGTCACCTTGGTAACGTGGGGGTTTTGTTTTGTGGAAGATAATAGGTATTTTTGAATGGTTTTGAAATCTGAAATTGGTATGGAGGAATCTGGTGAAGGTGACTGCTTGGAGGACTTTGAGCATATCGGTGATTTAATACACAGATGTAGTAACAATTCACTATTAGGAGGGCCATTTCAGAGTTTGTAGCAAAATTATGAGGAAAGGTAAACAACGATTGTCAAGAGTTTCTTCCAATTAACATAATTGTTTCTCACCTACGACAATTATGTATTATATAAATTATATAGATAGCAGATTAAAATGAGCTCAAATATCAAATTCAGCAACATAAATCCATCTAAGTACTAAAAAGCATCGATATCATTTTGTTTACACAAATATTTTCCCAATATAAAAATTATAACTATATACAGTTTCATTTGTTGGAAAAAGTCCATCAATATCTCATAAAAGTTTAAAATGTTTCAATGTAACATGTCGCTGAAATCAGTACATTTCTAGTCGTGAAATATACTATGGTAAAAGAGTAAGAAAGCTTTCACGATTTCATAAACTAAATTTCAGTTTAAAGTACATTAGCCTCTAATTATCCGAACTTCAGTTATCCGGATCAAATAAAGCGTATCGCCATCTATCCGGATCCGGAATGCTTTGAAAAAAAGAAATAAATCTGAAAAATCCACATTTTAAAAGTTTGTTATAGGTGAATACATTACATAATAAAGCAAAATTCGTTTGTTTTTACTAATAAATAACCTTTTTTGGGTATTGTCTAATTATCCGGATAATCGATTATCGTGATGAGATAGTCTTAATTTATCCGGATAATGGGAGTTCTATTGTAAAAACTTTAAAATAGGTTTAACATTAACGTTATACATTTTTTAATGAATAACGCTGTGGAACCTGAGACCAATAATAATTTTTATTTGCTCAAGCCCGTTAATTGCCATTCACTGGAGATCTAATAGCAATAGTTTTTAAGTAATATAAATATATAACAAAATAGTAGAATTACTTTATTCTCATATTTTGCCAAGGAGTCACAGCTAAGTCCTTTTAAAATGCCATTCTGTAAAATAAATTCAGTTTTGGCACACTCATTTTTCACCATCACACGTCTACTCTTTCAAGAACCAACAATTGAAGAGAGGATTTCTGTCGTGTGTCCCCCCCCCCCCCCCCTCCCCAACTAGAGTCGCATTTAAACATAAACTGCAACTTTTGAAAGCGGGGCCTTTATGCCTTACCTGTCGCAAAAATACCTTTTATTGTATGCTGTAAACAACCCATTAAAGAAGTTAAGGGTCTGCCCGGTCGCGACCTTGAACGCAAACATGAATGGGAAGGCTTTCAATGTTCGGGCTTGTTGTAAATTCGCGGATTTTATGTGCTCCATTGATGCAGCTTGACCCTTCTGGGGGGATATTAAAAGATTCGTTTTTATGATGTAATTCAAAATGTATAATGCCCAAAAACATTTTCCGAGAATAGTGTCTTGGCTTAGAAGAGTACATTGCTGTGGTCGTGTGTATCATTTTTGCCTTTATGTGCCGCTCATTTTGCTCGATGTGCTTGTTTTGACACCTGCATGTTTTGAGTAATGTCAAAAGGGCGCGAAGAATTCTTCTTGAATAGTGAGTTCTGAGGTTTGAGCGCACCTTCGAATAGTTCAAAGGAACGGCTGCGTGTTTTTTTTTATTTCATTAAATAGTGTTGCAAAGGGGTCGTTCATTTATTACGTCAAGGACCCTTTGGGGTACAGTGGAGGCAGTGCCGTTACACAAAAAATATTTTGGGGGGTTGAAACTAGAAATTTCCCAACTTAACGATTCGAAATTCTCAACTCAACTATTCGAAATAGTTCCAACTTACCGGCATTTCTCATCTTTTTTTATATATATTTTAGGTAATGTTAAACAGTTCTCTCACAAGCATTGAATTGTTGCACCCATATTCCAATGCAGTGACCGTTCTGAGGCCTAATTTAAATGTAATCTTACAAGTTGGACAATTTCTAATCTTCCCCAGTTTTCATTTGTTTATAATATCAATTTTCTTCAGACATAAATTTTCCCAATTCGAGGTTGAAATTCCCAACTTTCTGGGTTCCCAGAATATCGTAATTCATTGAAAAGTCGCGATCTTTTAAAACTAAAACTTCGGTATGATATTTTCTAAGAGGGTTGACCTTCAATACAGCGAAATTGATGAAATAGAACAAGTTTGGAACTAAATCTCCCTTATTTCATAAGATCAGCATGACATCTTAATAACACCTAGAAGAAAAATAGTGCGCAATCGATAAAATCGCAATTAAAATGTTATCATGTGCTATTTTTAAATTTGCATATTTATACGTTCTCTCGCAAAATCCATAAATAACTGCTATAAAACTCAAACAGAATAAACTGTCTACTATATAAAATGTCCATTTTTGTTTTCATTTTAACCTCATTTTATAATTGAACGAAGTGTTTTTTTTCCTATAAATAGATATCAGTTAAGACATTAGGTAAATGAATATTGCTATTAATCGATTAATTCTCCCATATGTTCCCATTTTCTTTCCTTCGAGTAGGACACTTTCTGCTCTCAAAACCCGCCATTTTATTTTCGTTCTTCTTCCTGAAAAGAAGTATCCGCCCATCTTATTAAACCACCAACCAATTACGACAGATTGGAACAGTTGATTACACGCTGGGCAATTTTGATTCTTGAAGAAACTTCATCATGATGGCCAAAACGGTCTTCTTTCCATCTGCCTTCGTTCTCTTCGAGGTGTTAAATGCACAAAGTGTGTCTACGCAACGACGAATGCCTAAACGTATGCGCTGTTGAAAGTGTAATTGCGTCTTGTGGTGTTATTCATCGAAGGATTTATGTGCTGCTAAAGTGTACAGAAGATGTATTTGACTCGTCTGGATATTTCAAATGAACTGGGTGCTAAATTTCGCAGAAGATATCCGTTCCTGTCCAGAGTAAGTAATTAAAAAACGAGCTTTTATATAACATCCAGGATCATCTCTAGGGCTTAGAGTCAAATTACAAGGACTTTTTTGGAGTCAAATTACCAACTTTTTTTTAAGAGTCTGGTAATTTACCTGTTTTTTCCCACTTCGATGGGAAAAATTAGTTTTAGGTGAGAAACTTCCAACCCGACCAGAAGAAAAATGCATTGAAATTTTACATTTTTTTACAATGATTTCCCAACATCTTTCATGCCTTTTACATCCTAAGTAGAGTGTGTACCAGTATTTACTCAGAAGCCTTAAAACTGCCAAGTCAAATGTGAGTTCTTACGAACTTTTTTAGAGTCAAATTACCAACTCTTTTTTAGTCTGGTAATTTACATGTTTTTCCCGCTTGGATGGAAAAAATTAGTTTTAGGTGGGAAATTGCCGACCCGATCAAAAGAAAAATGTATTGAAATTTTACATTTTTTTACAATGATTTTCCCAACATTTTTTATGCATTTTACATCCTAAGTATAGTGTAGACCAGTATTTACTCAGAAGCCTTAAAACTGCCAAGTCAAATGTGAGTCTTTACGAACTTTTTTAAAGTCAAATTACCAACTTTTTTTTAGAGTCTGGTAATTTACCTGTTTTTTCCCTTTGGATAGGAAAAATTAGTTTTAGGTGTGAAATTGCCGACCCGATCAAAAGAAAAATGTATTGAAATTTTACATTTTTTTACAATGATTTTCCCAACATTTTTTATGCATTTTACATCCTAAGTATAGTGTAGACCAGTATTTACTCAGAAGCCTTAAAACTGCCAAGTCAAATGTGAGTCTTTACGAACATTTTTAGAGTCAAATTACCAACTTTTTTTTAGAATCTGGTAATTTACCTGTTTTTTTCTCGCTTAGATGGGAAAAATTAGTTTTAGGTGTGAAATTGAAAACTCGACCAGAAAAAATATTCATACAAATTTTGCAGTATTTTTCCGAGCATTTTTTATGCCTTTTACATCCTAAGTAGAGTGTGGACCAGTATTTACTCAAACTTATCCTCTTAAATGTGTGCAAAAACATTAACGATCCCAAAAGGTTTTAGGGATTTTTGCGAAGCCAGTTAGAAAAGGGAGAGTAGCTCGTAACCGTAGATTTGCTAATTTGATCCTCGTCGTCCAACCCGAAACCGCAGTGTAGAGGGAGCTAGTAAATGCTGTATTTAGTGGTCTACATGAAGACTTTAGTGCCAAAAATTACGTAAGTGTACGGCGATGTTTATACTTGCCGGATTTTGGTTTCAAAAAGGTATTTCAAAACCAAAATACCATATGATGAACATGAATTGGTTGAAGAAATACGGCGTTAATTTAACCAATCTAACAACCAGGAATTGTGTCCAAAGGCGAACCAGTAAAGCAACTTTTCTTTAAAAGATTTAGAAAATAAAACAGCTCAATGAAGTATCAATTACTTGACATGAAAGTCATTCATCGATTTGATGTACGTCAACCACTGAACTCTAACTGTAACTTCTGGAATGCTCAAAACTTGTTTCCTCTATGGGCGCGTTTTAACCAATGTGACAGCAGCCATACTGCACCCCCAAAAACAATTTAAGTGATTTAGGGGTGCTTGAATTTAACCAGTTTTGATTTTTAACCACTTCGACTTTGGCTTGCAAATGACTTTCTATTTTAATAGCAGATTGCACTTAAAATGGGTTTCAAAATAAAATAATAAAAAACTCAGCCAAAAGCAATACATGTCGACTTATTTCAACATGAAAAATATACGAAATATTGCGGTAACAATGAAAGTGAGATACAGTTGTTATCTCTTCAATTGGATTCAAGTCATCAAAATGACTTGCACAATCCCGAAGTTACAGTTAGATATCAGTGACGTTAACTGCGTGGTATTGTCTTTACTGATATTCTTGCAGCTTAAATACAACTCAAATTCTCCAAATAGTCCTCCCGGAAGAATCCCTTTTCTTCATTATATATTTTCAATGTCTTTAAATATTTCTCTGTCGTTACCGTTAGTCAGTAGCGTTAATTTCCTCACTCCGTAGTGGTGAATGCAAATTCGATTTACAACCTTCAAATCTTTGTCCTCGTTATTCTAGCTAACTAACAACATTTTATGGTAAAATGGGAACTTGTGAAGTGTTAACAAAAATTAGAATTGATTGCAACAAACCTGAAGAGATCTTATTTAACTTGGCAGAATTTTTTAAAAAACAAAATCGGTTTCCTCTCCGGACGTCGTCAATCATAATGAAATGAAATTATAAATTTAAAATACATTTCAGAATCTCATTTAAAATTAAATGTAATTTTTATAATGAAATTTTATTATATTTATCTTCATATATTTTAACATTGCCCTTGAAACATCACTACAATATTAAGTCCGAGTACAGGCCATCGATAAACAATAATGACACGTAATGTTAAACCCGTCAATGAAATTAATCGATGCAAATTTATTTCCCAGAACTACGGAGATGTCTTACATAGGAGACTTCAAATTAATTTCATTCTAAATTTTTATAAATATTTCTGAATAATTTATAATGTGTTCCTGCAGGCACTTCACAGAAAGTCATGTCCTTGTCTGTAAAGATCCAATTTTTTTTTTTCGGAAAGAAACAAGAAAAAATATCCGACCTTGTCCTTCAATTTTGAGACCGTGGTCACTTTTAATTAAAGCTCCTCGAAGAACGTTCACTCCAAACTAGAAATATTCATTTTCCTTTGGCCAAAGTGACAATCAAAATAGTGTTCGAATTCCACAGCCAAAAAGGGTGAGGCCAGGCCCGTAGACAGCCCCCCCCCCCCCAATAAAAATGACTGATGCTTCCCAATATCAATTCATACTCTTCTGGATGGCTTACTTCGACTGATACAACTTAGCATTACTGAAATTGAACTTTTTTTTTTTTCATTCAAGAATAAGAGACAATTTTGACTCCAGACGATTTTTTTGTCGCACATCCCCTCCATGCAACCTCAACTGCGGGTCTCTTTGACAGCAGCTATACGTCTTCGTATCCTAGAACACAAAAGGAGGCGAGGAGGGATTTTTTTTCCCTGGAAAAAAAAAGAAACAAGCTTTTCCTGAAGAATGAAATTCTCTTTAAAGCATAAAACTAAGTAATAATAATAAATAAAATGATGCATTCAAACTGCTTCTTTACCTTCAGGCCACAGTGGTTTTTGGCGGAAATCCAGAAAAAGTGGGCCAGAAATAAACTTTTTTGGCTTTTCCCCCCGTCTATAACGACAGACGTCTTCCCGTTAAGATCAGTCTGTCGGAAATGAAAAACGGAGCAGCAGCAAGTAAAAATTAGGATCCGAACTTTTTTTTTTCACCGTGCCTTTTACAACTTTTAAGGTTTGTGTTTATGTTTCTCTGTTGGAGCTTTCCGGAAATGTAGGTTAGGTAAAGATATAAGATTACATCTAATGTATAAAAATCCTAATCTTCAGTATAGAGGTGTTAGTACTTAACTTTTTCAGCGTTTAATATCGTAAGTTTGCATTTGAACTGGATATGATATAAATGTCCATTGTTCTCGTCAATGGCTGTTAAACATCTGAAAGAGATCATTCGAAACACTTTAAATTAGTCCATGCAAACGATTGTTAGACATTTTATTTTCAGATATCTTGATTCGATTAGTTGTTTAATCTTAGTTACCTAAAAATATATCGACCACTGTAAATTGCATGAACAAGCTTGTCCAACGAATTTGTAAATAAGTGATTTTAATGTGACACCACCGGTAGCGGAAGGGTTAATTCAATTTAAATGACACTTTCAGTTGGACTGTGAATACAAACGGCCAATGACTACCAAATTGGTTTTTCAGGAAATTCGGTCAAAGTTTTGAGTTTTCCATGCCTTAAATGTTGAGCTGTTTCTATTATAAAATGTATTATAGATAGTTTTGAGGTTCAGTAGTCCTAAGGTCTAGGTGTATTGTGATATCCATATATATCAGATATATCGTCATACATATCGACAACTCAAAATAAAATCAAATTGATCTCTTTATTCTCAGCCCTTCAATCTATGACCTTATGACTTTGACCTTAAACTTTCTCTGCGCACTTCTCAATACAAATCAAATTTATTCAAAATTCAGCTCAACTATATCGACCGTTTATAAACTTGACACGTTCCCATCTGCATTTCCTCAATAAGATAGTCGTTTAAAAATGATAATAAAGCAGTTATCGAGTATGTCTCGTTACGTGAAGTCCATCCATTTCACTCTGCATGACAATGTAGCTTCCATTGTGGACAGCATTCGTTTAGCCGTACATCATTCGCTCGTTACGTTTTGACAGCTAGCATTCGGGAAGACTCAATAACAGCGACAACGAGGAAGTGTTGCGTTTGTTCCATTCCCGAAGGTGTATTGCGCGCGCCATTGTTTGTCGCAATTGTTCTTGACGTTCTGCTGATGAAGGCGAAAATGTTTCTTTTCGCCGGCGTGTTTCGAATGTCGTTGTGGTACACACGTTGGTGAAGATCAAGTTGTTGGATAAGTCGTACGGTTAAAAATAGAACACATTTCTTATAGAATGGATACAGTTTATATTTACTGCCCCACCGTATGTTGTATATATATATATATATATATATATATATATATATATATTTACCTTTTAACTTCCGTTTGGATTATTTCTAGTACGTTTAATATTAATTTAAAACAATTATCATTGAACTGATAGATTACTGTTCTTCCACGTTGTCGTTCCACGAGTTCAAAATTAAATTTCAAAATAAATTACTTGGCAGTAAATTTCTGGAAATTGAATAACGTGTGATATTACTTTTGTAAATGTAAGTTATTAGTATAATTGTGAAACCAATTTCGAAAACCAATTACTGAAAGAAAGAATATACAAAATAAAAAAAAATTGCACTAAAAAGTAATACAAAATGGACACAAAAAATGCACAAACGGGTTTCGGGATTAAAATGTTGACAGATAAACAACAGCACATGGTCGATTAACTTCTGCGATTGAGGAATAATAAACCACGTTGTTACTACTAACCAATACCACGCATATTATGTCACTGATATCTCAAAATGACGTCAAGTGTAATCTCGGCCCCCAATTCGCGCTTAGTATCCATTAGTTATTCTAAAAAAATATCGTTTGCAATTTTTAATTTTACATCTATAAAATTAAAAAAAGAATTTCAAAAAACTATGTCGCATATTCCTTTAGAAATACTTATTAAAATTATTTACAAACATATTATTTCACTTTATTTATTACTATCTTTTAATAACCACATTTTATTATTTTTTTTAGTTTATGGAATAGAGAAAAAGAAAATTATAATTAATGTTAGATTTTAAGAATATTCGATCACTTTATCAATCATTAGCTAAAATAATTTTAAACAGCGGGTCATTTTTTGCGATCGTCTGCTTTGAGCAATTTTTGGTAGAATTTTGTTTTGTATTTTTGTCTTTTTACATCGCGTTTCAGATGCCAATTGCTTCTCGCACGTAATATTCGTGTCAAAAAATTACGCGTAGGAACATTTCAGCTTCGTGTTAACAGACAACTAGAGTGATTATTCAATCACGACGAAGTGTTCGATGAACGAATCACGATATTCGTGCGATTATTCATCTACAATGAGCGTCAGGATTCCAGGTAATTCATTAACTATGGAATCGCCTTTGCTTACAGAGAATTTTGGGGTAATGAGAAAATTGTCCTTATCGCTAATTTCGATCGCTTTTCACTGCAAGAGGATTTTTGAAGAAATTAGCTAAATTACATTACTTGAAAATTAAGTGGACATGTAAACAACTATAATCCATCATATTTAATTTTTTTTATTGCCTTATTACTTGTGTATTCTTTGGACTCGATCTTTATTCTTACGGCATAAAACATTTTAAGTTCAATAAATAATGTAGTCAATACCAAGAATTTTTTTTCATTTAAAATTTTCGGAAAGTTTAACTAAATAAATTATAATTATTGCGAATTATTTGATTAAAGGGCAGACAATCGAAAACGTAAACTAGTTTAATTTACATGTCCTACGCATGCCTTTTTTTTAAAAATAATTTTAAATAAATTATTAAATAAGTTTTTTAACGTAAATTAAATAATAATTAAAAAATATTTTGATAGATATTATTTTTAATAGTGCCCTAATGCTTAATATTTGAAAAATGTTACTATAAAATGGTTTTGTTAATTTAAAAATTACTTGTTTTGTTGGGAAAAACTGTCAAAACACAGTCTAATATACCTGTATATGTCGTATATATTCCTTAAAGAGTTATATAAAACAGTCAATTTGAAAGAACAGAAATTTGTCTGTTGACATTGTTTTATACTTTAATTATATTTGTTTTATACTTTAACAATATTGTTTTATACTTTAACAATATCGGTTTTATACTTTAACAATATTGTTTTATATTTTAACAATATTATTTTATACTTTTAAAATATTGTTTTATACTTTAACAATATTGTTTTATACTTTAACAATATTGTTTTATACTTTAACAATATTGTTTTATACTTTAACATTATTGTTTTATACTTTAACAATATTGTTTTATACTTTAACAATATTGTTTTATACTTTAAGAATATTGTTTTATACTTTAACAATATTACCGTGGTGTTGATACACTATTTTAAAGTTGCTATCAATATCGATTATTGTATCCGATCAAGTAAATACAGCATCAATGCATGGAAAACCAAACACATGTCACAAAATATATTTTAAAAAATGAATAAAGCATTGAATTTTATTAAAGAAAGATTATCTCCATACGTTTTTGCAACAACAAAAAATTAGATTTCCAAAAATATCCCTTTTATTTTAAAACTTGAAAATCAGGAGCTCCATAGAAATGCATCTACCAAACGTTTTTGCGATTTTCCTCGATTTGCCAATTTATGACAATTAATATTTGTTTTTACATGCACTCTCTTCACATGATCTTATCGAAATACCAAGACAAAGTGAGGTAAACGACAAAATCGAGAAATATGGTTTCCAACTATTCACCCTGATAAGTACCATATTGGGACGATAGCAGTTAAATATTCGTATTTCTAACAATACTCTATATATGAGAGATTTGGTTTTGACTTAAATTCACTGCCTTGGAAAAAACTCTCGTTAATAAGAACAGAAATTACAGGTTGTTCTGAACAAAAACAAGTTAGTGTTTTTAATTGTCCATGCACGAAATCATTGAAACTACTTCAAACTACCACGTAACCCATCTGAACCTTTGCAACCTTTGTAGCAAGAACCTAATGAATACATGCCCAGTGGTCGCATGACACATGGGCTACTGATACCATTCGAACATGTGTATTAAAACAGTAAACGCCCATTAGACGCTGTAAGCTGATGGACCAGAAACACGTAAACAACTCATCATTGCTCGCCTCAAGCGTATCTCGTTAAAGGCATACAATCAATAACGTGGAAAATACTTTCGGATCGTATTCCCAACTGGATTCCATCCTCCAATGGCGCCAGGGATACCACTCGGAAAATTCGAATGTCGCCAAAATTGAAGGAACAAGTCGTCAAATTACGCTAAAAGTGTAAGTATAAAATATGCAAATTTATAAATGTTTTTAATTGTAAAGATATAAAAAGCTAAGTAACAAAATGTGAAAAATTATTATAGTTATGTCATTAAAATTACTTAGAATTACGCAAAAGTGTGCGTAAAAAAATCCGCTAAATTAGCAATTATTTCCATTCTCCAATAGCGCCAGGGAAAACCACTTGGAAAATTCGAATATCGCCGAAATTGAACCAAAAAGTCGTTAAATTACGTTAAAAATGTAAGTATAAAATATGCAAATTTATACGTGATTTTAATTGAACAGATCTAAAAAACTAAACAACAAAATGTGAAATATTATTATAATATGCCATTAAAATTACTCAGAATTCCACAAAAGTGCTTAAAAATCCGCCAAATTAGAAATTATTTGCCAAACATAGCAGCAAAGAACTTATAAGTTCAAGTAACGATATAGTTTTAGTATTGTGTGTCCTTATAACTAAAGCAGCCCATACGTGTTTATTGTCTAACAGCTTATTAAATTTTATTAAAAATTTTTTTTAATATTTTAGAAGCAACACTAATTAGTTGGCAATGACCCTTATTCAAAATAAAGATTTATGACAAAATTTTAAAATATCAATTTAAATTTAATGAACATATTTTTTAACTTAATATGTTTGTGTCATTATTTCTACAAAAAGCAGTTAAGAAATTTAGGAAGTTAAGTTTAAAGATAAGTCTGCAAAGATAATTTTATTAGACTTGTAAAATATTATATAACTATTGAGTACAGTCAAAAACTAAATTATTTTGTTTAAAGTCTGCTGAACAGAAATTAACGTTTAGAGAAGGGATTACAACTTTTGGTTTTCAAAATAAAAAGTAAATCAAGAACTGGAAACAATAGAAATATTTTCGATTAATAAATAAATGACAACATAACTGGAAATATGTATTTTAATATCTAGGTCATTTTGTTGCAGTAGTTTTGAGGAATAAATGTTTACTTTATTTAATTTTACTACATTTCATTTCAATCGCAATACTTCTACAATTAAATAACCGCTTTATTCAATGTTTTATTTTGAATTTTTTTTTTTAATTTATCCTTTACTAAATAGCTTCGAAATCTAATTAATTTATGTTTAAATTCTTAGTCTAAATCAATTATTTCTTAGAATTTTGCGCTATGGTTATACTTTTCTCCCCCAATATATATTTTAACAACACACGTTGTTAAAAATTCGTTCTCATATTTGACGAAACAGACGCCTGAAGAAATTCACTTTGTCGTGTTTTAAACGAAATTTATTTTGTCAAAAATGAGGACGATTTTACATAAGTAATAACTCAATAACCAACGAGCTGACTCGAAACGCGAACTTCTTGTTCCAGAGTCCAACGCTGTACCCACTCGGCCAAGAAGGCGCGTTTCAATTCTGACAATTAAGTATAAAAACCAAACATGAGCCGATGACCCAGAAAGAGCCGAAAAAGGAATCTAAGTAAGTAATTTTCGTGCAAAATTAGAGGATTCTTGTTTCGTCAAAAGTCACTTGATTCAACGACGGAACGATTGTCAAATATAACGAAAGTAGCCTTGACGATCGCAGAATTCTCAGAAATGAGAGTGTACTTTTCTGGGAGTGCATCACCCTTCTCTTTATGTTATGTATCCTTCCTTCGCCATAAAAATTCCTTACAAAAATGTCCTGCATAAATTTCTGGAGGGGGGTGGGGCAGAGAGTGTTTACCTCCAGATCCCTTCCTTTTCAACCTGAATAAAAGTTACCTGGTCTTTTGTAGGAACACGTATGCAATTGGTTGCGCACCCACCCTTCGGCTTTTCTATTAGGGGCTGTTCAGTTTCGTTTTCTTCAAAGGAAAAACACCCTCCCCACCCCCACCCATCCCCCTTCACAACTGGCTGCAGTGACGCAAAAGGAAAACGAGTGCGCAAACATTTTTTTGCTTTGCAACTCAACTCTATTCGCATTCTTTTGTGGGTGCCATTCTTCGGCATTGATTGAGGGGCATTTTAACCCCTCTGTCAAAAGTATATGCTTCTCAATTCATCCGGAATTGGTTCAGTATTATTGTATATTCCTTTCAAATCAGGAACAGATTTATGTTGGGATTAATATGAGTATACAACACCCAACACTCACAATTTGGGTCTAGGATTTTACACCAGATAAACATCATAAAATATACATAGTAATTCCATAATCAGGGGGTAGTCGTCATAGTTTTTAGGAGGTGTCAATCATAAAAAGCACAGTAATAAAATTCTGATGAGTTAGGTTCACCGATTTTTTACCTCTAGATCCGAGAGAAGTTTCGATAACAGCAGTGTTACATAACGACTTAGAGGGTGTGTCCTCTCAAAGGGACTTTTCATATAAATACATGGTTTTTAGGGATTATCTTCCATTAGATTGAGTCAGAAACGTCAGTCATTGGTCTGAAATGATTTGACGCAGGGAATTTTCATGTAGAGGCACACAAAAATACCCTAAAGTGCTCCTGTGTGAAAGTTACTCCAAAACATTCGTGTAGGCGAGTTGTTATGACTAAATTAAGAATGGAATTGAAGTCGTCAGCGAAATTTATGGGAACTCTATTGCATTAAAGAAAGAAATATAAATCTGATAGAGAAGTTATGTGGGGTGGTAGAAACAGTTTTATAGACATGAAAGGGAAGATTATTATGTCTCAATTAAGGGTTAGTTAAAAGGAGTGGTAAATTAAGGAATTTTTAAAATATGGTAATTTAGCGAAAATATATTACATGTATTTAGCAAATATCTTCTCCAAAAGATTTCGTCGTAACAAAAAACGGTGTTGAAAAAGGAGAACTTATAATTTTTCTACAATTTGTATTGAATTTAATTGCATGCACTAGCCCCCTCTACACAGGGCGTCTTTGGAATTTTATTTATATTAACCCATTTTTACTCATCTAATTTCTAAGTAAGAGTGTTTACTTATATTCAGCCTGCTTGTGGTATCTTGATTTATTGAAACGTTATATTTAGAAGAAAACATCACAAAACATGGAATTATGACATTCACATCTTACAAAACACAACCTACCAAGACAGTTACATACATCGTTCTTATCTTTTAGCTCTAGGGATTTCCCCTCAAAAAAGATCAGTGCCCTCTTCAATAATTAGTTTTAACAGGGTGTTCATTACACTTGGATCCTGGACATAAGTGTTTACGCGCTTAAACACAATCGCGGTAATTTTCTCTCATATTTTTTTAATTTTAATTTCTTAGAAATTCTTCACTAAATTTAAAAAGGTTATCATTTGTGGTCTGGTACCATACCACCCACTGTGACCATAGTTAACTTGCCTATTCTTAAAAACCAGGGATCTCGCTTTTTAAACGCACCCACTCAAGAAAACAATGGACAAAAGTTGCTTAGTGTACTGTCCACAAGGAACATCAACCGGTTTCGAGAGAGAGAACAGAGAAGAGATGCTCTGTCTCTCTCTCACTGGTGTGGGTGTTAACCAAATAAATGTAGACCGAATCAAATCTCTTAAGGATAGTTCACGTACTTCAACAATTCCATTCGCCGCACCCAGTAAGAGTATTACAGCTTGGCGAAATTAAACGCTTTTTTGGCGATTTCTTATGATACTTGACTAGATACAGAAAAACACTACTTTGGAATTCATTTTTATATTTTTGACGGACTGCCCGTGGATGACCGAATAGTGAGAGCGACGGACTGTTCGATTCGTCGCATGCATTTTGGTAATCGGAGGGTTGACAGATCCTTTCATTTCCCGCACCCTAGATAATCCGCCTTGTATCGGGAACTGATGCATGTTAACCATTCATTGTCCTAATGTCTATGTAAGGGGTTGCGAGGGGTGCCAGCTCAGGTATTGTTCTCGCCATCCGATCATGATTGAAAACTACGTAACAGTGTTCCTGGATTTTTCCATTGGAATAATCCACGAACCGCCATCAATAGCCCATTGGGCAGTTCGAGTGTGAAGTTAATTCAACAAACCACCAATCATACTTTGATGGACCATGGTCATCTGACTCGGATACTGCAAGCTCAAACTGAACTAGGCAACCAAAGTCTAACCAAAGATTTTAAATAAATCTTGGTACAAATATTCTTAATACCGGGCCCCGTCTAAATGGCCGCTGTGACGTCACATTGTTTACGGGTTTTATATAAGCCCATTGGTCAATTCGCCCAAAATCGGTTGTTGATTCGTTGGAACCAGCTATGGGGCGTTACCCATCCGCCAATTAATCAAGGCTAGATTATATACAAGAAGAGTTATTTACTGTCTGAGGGATGAGAAATTATTCGAATAAACACACACAGAATGTTTATCCCATAGTGTTATGTTAAGTTTTACTTCATTATATGACTTTCATTGTTCTAAAGTCGCAAAGTCAAATAATTGTTTCTCCGACAAAACTAGCTTCCAAAAACTGCTTGAGAGTAAAAACCTCGCCCAAAGTCCTGACGTTAAAAAACGGTGTTAGATGTTGTTTGTTCTCGTCACTTGATTGTGGTTCGAAATTACAAGGAGTGATTTCACATATTTCCTTCGTTGGGTTTGAATTAAAGTCGCTATAAGGCAATAAAATGTGCTATTATGTAGACAGTTAGGGATCTATCCCCGGTGAACACTCCAGCATAATTTTAAACCGCATTTAGATAATGAAGACAACGCCTGCGCTGACATTCAATTCTCCAAATTTCCACACAACGACGACCAAATATTTTTCTCAAGATAGACCCCGGACCGTCATCTATTGTGTAGCTTCGAGTTTACGTTTATCAACATCAACTAACATTCACCAACTAACCACCATCTATTTTTCTCATCAAATTAATCGTGCTGGTATTCTTTACGTCCTTTGAATAGATTTGTTAAAGCACCACAATACAACCTACTTTGACACCGCAACTGACCACAAAGGTGGAAAAATTGCCTCGTTGGCTACAACCCAGAATCAATTATTCAACTATTTCTGGGTAGCGTTTCCCATCTTTAGCGAAATTTGGCGAATTTGCTTTCGAAACAGTTCTGCGAACCAGCACCTCCCAAGAACTCCAAAACTCAGAAGAACGGTAATTAAAAGAGGGAAGACAAAATGAAAAACACTTTCGCAACGAGAGGTCCTCAGGGTGCAGAAAATCGCTCTTTCTCTTGAATTTTCCCCGAAAGGTAACACCCAATATTCTTATGAATGATGCCCACAACTCTGCAGTTATGATCGTATCATCTTTACGCTCAGCCCTGCTTTTGTCCCATGTTGTTTATTTATATTAAGCTTTATTTTCTTTAATTTTTTTTATCTTGAGATTTTTGGGTGGAACGGTGCTTTTTGGATGACGGCAAGGATGATTTATAACTCGTCAGTTTTTGTGGATTTTGCTGATAAAAAGAGTATGTTTACCGCAATATTAATAAAAGCCGAAACAATGGGGATGGCGTTTTGAATATTTTTAAGTGCATCCTATTAAATGCGCATTTATACAAGTTGGTGAGGAATCGTGACTTTTTTTAAGAACTTAGCCAATTTAAAAATGGGTGTACCTCTATTCAGTTATTAATATTATCTTTCTTATTAGCAAGGGTATTTGCATTATTCAAGGTGTAATTTGATATTCCATAGATCGTAATACAAATTTTTAATGTGATTTTGAATTTTAAATTTAAATATGCGTATGTATATTTAAATTTAAATTAATCGCTAATTATAAGAATTATTATTTATAACGTTTTGATAATTCGAATTTAATTAAATGATTGATGCAATAGGTAAAAATAAAATTTAAAAAAAAACGATAAGTAGAAAAATTGGAGATGCATGTTGTACAATCCAATCAAAAAATAAAACATATTCCACCAGTTTATAAAATAAAGATATAGTATTGTAAAATAAAGTATAATGTTGTCATATTAAAGTTTATCTTTATTTCAAGATTTTTTTTTGACAAAATTTATCTGACTTTTTTATTGTAATGTAAAATCCTGTGTATGCAGTACAAATATAAAGCTTGGTTCAAAACTTTCTATGTAAAACTACTTTTAGAAAAATCAAACTCTCGAAATGAAATATTTCAAAGAAAAGGGTATTATTCAAACTTTTGTGGCGAATACATGCGAGAAAAATTTCACTAGTAAGTATTCGCTATAATTTTGTCATTAAGGTTTGTGAGATTTTAAAATTTAATATGAAATAGAATAAGACATAGTTATAACATAATAGGTTTTTAGGAATTTGAATTTCGACAATTACATTAAAAAATATGTTTAAAATAAAATACACCATTAAATCTCCTATTTCCACTTACATGTTTCGCAGTAACCATGTCATTACTTTTTGGAAAATAAATATCACATAGCGATATTGTTGATTGCAAAAATGGCGTAATGGATTTCTAAACCTGCAAAAAAAGCATCGTTTTTCCTTAAGAGAAGGTTTCTTATGCGCCTTATAATTAGAATAATCGTGTTATTTGATATCAAACCTTTACAATCACCGTCAGCAACGGTTGGGAAAATAATAAAATTAGAAATTCAGAGTTCAAATATTTTTTACTTTTTCTCCCTTTTCCACAAAGTTGAGTTACACACAAAGTTAGGAAAACTTCCTCAAAAGTCTCGTACGACTTTCGTTTATAAGCTACCGTGTAAGTGCGAAAGCCGTGTATCTGCAGATGCACTGATGTGTTCAGCGTAAGCGAACTTATCTACAAAATAAGAGTTATCCGCACTTACACTAGTAAATCTAAAGATTCACGTATACCGAATTTGTGAAAGTGTGAAACGCTCTATCCCAAACTTTATATACAAATGCGTTCAGCGTAAGTGCGGAAATCATCTATAAAATAAGATTTATCTGCACTTACACTAGTGAATCTGCAGAATCACGTAAACCGAATTTGTGAAAGTGTGAAACGCTCTATCCCAAACTTCATATAAAAATGTGTTCCGCGTAAGTTCGAAATAATCTGCAAAATAAGAGTTATCCGCACTTACACTAGTGAATCTGCAGATTCACGTATACCGAATTTGTGAAACGCTCTCTTCCAAACTTTATATACAGATGTGTTCAGCGTAAGTACGAAATTATCTACAAAATAAGATATATCCACACTTACACTAGTGAATCTGCAGATTCACGTATACGAATTTGGGAAAGTGTGAACGCTCTATCCCAAACTTTATATACAGATGTGTTCAGCGTAAGTGCGAAATCATCTATAAAATAAGAGTAATCCGCACTTACACTAGTGAATCTGCAGATTCACGTATACCGAATTTGTGAAACGCTCTCTTCCAAACTTTATATACAGATGTGTTCCGCGTAAGTTCGAAATAATCTACAAAATAAGAGTTATCCGCACTTACACTAGTGAATCTGCAGATTCACGTATACCGAATTTGTGAAACGCTCTCTTCCAAACTTTATATACAGATGTGTTCAGCGTAAGTACGAAATTATCTACAAAATAAGAGATATCCACACTTACACTAGTGAATCTGCAGATTCACGTATACGAATTTGGGAAAGTGTGAACGCTCTATCCCAAACTTTATATACAGATGTGTTCAGCGTAAGTGCGAAATCATCTATAAAATAAGAGTAATCCGCACTTACACTAGTGAATCTGCAGTTTTTTTTAGTAGATCATAGGTTCTCAACCTCTGGTATGCTTACCTCGAGGAGTGGCGGCCCAGTTGTGTTGAGGGTGCGCGGAAATAATATTAGTAATGGAGAAAATCATATAAAATAAGTTAAATTAAATGAGTAAAATCAAAAATATAAGTCCATATGTGTAATCAATTTGAGACGTTTGATAATTTGCCAGCCAACCTACTGAGAACATTACTTCTTAACAAGAATAAACTTTTTTTTTGCATAAAGGGATATGTGAAGAAGAGTTATGACAAGAGAAGTTTTATCAAGAGGTACGAGAGGAGAAAAAAGGATAAGAACAACTGATATATATTATTCAGTTATTCCATTCCCCAAATCAGGTGTATCGGTCTCACTGACATCATTTACAATGTCGAAGAACACTTTTCTCACCTAACCTTGAGGGAGGTCCTTCACCCAGTAGTCACAGTCGCTGATCCAAGGGTGTCACCGTATCAAAATTCATAAAGCATCACCAGAGATACTGCTGAATATTCCATCTGGGCCCACTCGTCCTGATAATGACTTAATAACTCCACACCCTGGTTTGTTTAGAGGTGAAGGTTATCGGCAATCCTACATGCCATCTCGCCTTTTGTAGCTTCTGTAGGGGAAGAAGCATTGGACATCCAGTTGGAAAACCATGGCATTTGTGTTCTTCAGCAGATATCACTGGCATGCCTACCGAATTATTTTCCTTTCCGATATCAATAGCGTTGATCAGACACGTAGTTATAGATTTTTCATGGGGATGGTTCAGTGACTAAGTAACTTATTTCCCTCCCCCCCCCCCCCAATTAACAACCCCTCCCCCTTTTTTTTTTAAACTTATATTAATTTTTTTTCAAGTAAACTGGAATACGTTGGCATATATTTATCGAAAACACAACAGGTATTTATTTTTCACGAAATCGTTACCAATATCAGTCATTAACTATTTTTAAAAATTAGTAAATATCCCTCCCTAATTATGAAATAAATTTAGCGAACAAATTTAAATTTTAAGATTGCTTGTTTTAAATAATATATAAATCCCTTTTGATGATCTTTTGCCTTTGTCGCTGAAATTCAATTGCTAGATGATGCAACACGATGAAGTCATGTTACGCTTAGTTTCAGATAAAAATTATCTCATAACACGTTTTTGAAGCTTTTTGAAAACTATTTTCCGGTAAGGACCCCGCGGGAAATAACAGGTCTTCCCTCATGCAACTCAACAAGAAGTATTATACTAGAAATTGACATTTTTCTAATTTTTTTAAAGTATTTTTATGATTTTTACAGTTCTTTGATTTTTAATTTTGTTTTTTGACTTTTAATGGGAGAATCACACCCTTTCCTCTCTGCCTGGCGTTGATACAATAGCATTTTAGAAAAATTTGGTATTTATTTATTTAATTTACTCACAATTTCACTAAAATTTATTTCGAATTTCATTCGGAATAATGTTAGTTTGCAAAAATTATCGCATTTGTTATCTGTCATATGCTGTAGAACTTTTATTTTATCGTATCTGTGAAATAAAGAAGGCACATGAAATAAACTTATGCAAAACTATAGACAATCAGGTTTTATTAGCATAAAATAAGGTTTTCTTTGTTCATTTGTATTTTCATTTTCACTCTCTTTCTCTCTCACACACACAGTTAAAAGAATGTTTTTTAAACTATGATAATTCTCATGCAAAAAAACATGAAATAAATCCATTTACATTTTTAAACTAACTCAAAAGTAATATATATATATATATATATATATATATATATATATATATATATATATATATATATATATATATATATATATATATATATATATATATATATATATATATATATATATATATATATATATATATATATATATATATATATATATATATATATATATATATATATATATATATATGTATGTATAATGTCAAAATTGGAGGGGGAGGGCACATTGCAAATTACAAATGTACTGCTAGGTGGGGGGGGGAGAGGATTTATGAAGCTGTGACAAGGGGAGGGGGAGGAGGTTATAAGAAGTATGACATCAAACACATCACCTTATAAACATTGCAATTCAACAGAAAACCGAAGCAACAAACAAAATTTCAGATAAATAAATCGTTTAGCTTCCGGTTTGAATCCATTATGAAGTGAACTGAAGTGGCGTTTTAAACAAATATACTGCTGAGTTACAGTTGCAGTTGAAAAACAGGGTGATAACATAACCTGGAAAACCTGGAAATCAGGGAATTTTTTTTAATTTGGATCATTAAAACGGTAATTACCGTCAATTATGCCCTTTATTCCTTGTAGTTTAGTAGTCAATATTTCCTGTAAGTCTGAAAAAGAATTAAAAAAACACATTTTCATATTTTCAGTTTTATTTTTGTAAAAACGTGAACTGCTGGAGCACGGCTGGAGGGAGAAGCAAAAGCAAAGTGTTTTGGACTTTAGATTGTAAGCAACATGTAAGGGGCTAATGAATATGCAATTTATTGAAGATTAGAATAGGAAATAGGAAGCATATAAAATATTTAATATTATTTCCAAAAGAAATAATTGAATTTTTTTTTTCTTTTTTGGGCATTATCTGCTTTTAGTGAACATGTTTAATTACTCTTATGCCTGTCGCAATTGTATAATTTCTGTTGTATCCATAAATTTTATTTTATCGATAATTATTATTTAACTGACAATAAGTATTGCTTATAATTTTTCATTTACAATGCAATATATTTATTGTATTATTGTAGCGTTGATACTTTGTTTCTATTGCAACATTTCCTAATGTAATTTTAAAATCAGGGAAATTTTTGTGACACCATCATGGAAATCAGGGAAATATCAGGAAACTTTTTTTCCAGAATTTTGTTGCCACCCTGGAAAACACATGAATTCGCGATAAATGAAGATATAATTTTTCAAATTTTATTTCAATCCTACGTTAGGAGATCCTTGGCAGGAGAACGTGACTTGACAGAGGATAAGGTGTGACACTGTGTGATATAGGGAAATATGGAAAAAAGGTGTGACATCATTAGACATCCCATTAGGTAAAATATGGTCAACGTCTAACGATTACAAATGGTCACCATATTTCAATGACAAAATATCTCCTATGCCAACCACCATATACAGTCAAATTTTTTTTACAAAAAGCTTAATCGTTTCCTAATTTGTTATTCAAGATGACCATTCATTTGTTCTCAGCCATCCGCTGCATCCATTTAATAAGAATCGGAAATTACCCTTGTAATTCGATTCTAATTGCTGAACTCGGTCCAGCTTTGACTTGATATGTTGCCGCAGCAGCTGCTTTAAACACCTGGGTGTGGCCCGTGTCGGCTTGATTGGCATTCTGATTAGTGCGCGATTGCAAACCTTTGTTGATGCGCTCGGACTTGGCGAATAACAAAGGGTCAAATTCATTGCTTCAGACGTTGACGTGGAATTGGTTATGTAAAATAAAACTGACAGGACCTCAGAGGAAAGATAATATAACTATGAATGAATTATTTAAATCCTAAAATCACACTTTATTTGTGACTCCATGGACTAAACTCGTTTGTTACCGTAAATCCGGGTGAATTAGCAGCAGTTTTGAACTAAACAGTCATATTAAGCTTTTTCTTGTACACTTAAAATTATAATACCTTAAAAGTTCGGTTGGCAGCTTGTACTATAAGCCCTTATGGTAAAATTGTCTTTATTTTTGACTTTGAGGGTAATTAAAATAAATTTATGCACTACTGCTATTAACCATCAAGCACGGGTAAATAGAGGCAGTCGTCGTCCCCCCCCTCCCCCCAATAGGTACCTTTAAATTTTTATAAAGTTGGTGACAGTAAATATATCTAATGACAAGTCATGATTGCACAATTTCACTTCTGAAAGAATAAGATAAATTCGGTTTGTTAATTTATTGATACACTCTGTCCTTAAAAAAAATATTTAGCAAGACGAAAACAACGTTAGAACAAGAGAGCAGGACAGATTTAGAATTTGTTTTAAGTGTTTATAATTTCTTGCACCTTAAAATAGGTACCTTAAATAAATAGAAGCAAAACTTCTATTGACCCGAAAAAAGATGACTAAATACAGTCAAAAATTCATAATAAATTAACAGAAATTTAAAAAAAAAAGATATACTTACAGATTCTAAAAGGTATGAGTTTGGGTGAGGTAGAGTCAAAAATCCAGAAGCATATATTGCAAACACGTGTTGTAAATGGGGTCATCTAATCAGTGATGACGTGAAGACACTTTATCAGCTATGCATATAAACTACTTCTGATGTCACAGTTTGCGCCATTTTTAGTCCAACGGTAAATTTATTTAAATCTTAAAATGTCTGAGATTATATAGTATTTTTTTATCACAATTTTTGGATTCAACAGGATGGCACTATAAGCCACAACAACTCTTTCCACAAAACTGCTGCTATTCACCCGGTTTTACGATACTCCATTTGTGTTAACGGACCGGTGAGAAAATTTAAAATCATAGTTAGTGCCTTTGGATTCTAAACTGAGACAATTATAATATATTTTTTTCTGGATAAGTTTATAACCGGATAGAAGAAATTATAAAGAGATAAAGATAAAATAAAGGGATAATAAAATAAGGGATAAAGATAAGATCAAGGAATAAACAAAGATATTTTTTAAAAACTAATCAGGCACACTTCTACATTCTAAGCCTTCTTTCCAGAAAAATTTAAATATTTCTAACTGACTAACTTTGATATTTTTTTTAATGAGAGCTTAGACTTTACATGGTGGTCACAAATTATTGGGTAATAGTCATTATTCAGCTGAATTACATTTAGCTATAGTAGCATAACCAAACATTTTTACCGAAGTACTTCACTTCAATTTTAAACATGTCGCTTAGCTTTAGTAGCAACAAACAAACCATTTAAAGTTTAGCAAAAAAAGGTTTATTAAAGGCTAAAAAGCCAAATAATGACCATCGCCCAACAGATTACGACAATCATGTATAATACTGTTCATTCCTAATACTATTTATTATTTTTTTATTTAAATATTCTTTTGTAAACGTTATCTCATTTTGTAAATATATAACAATCAATAAACTTAGAATTACGTTTTAAAATAATTTGTCTGTATTGTAAACAGTGGCGGATTTAAAAGAAAGGGCACAGGTGATGAAACTTTCGAGGAGCCAAGTTTTCAATTATTAGGCCACACATCCTTGGGGGAGGGGTTTATCATTGGGGATTGTAGAAAGTCAAGGGGGAGATCTCAGGGTTTGTGTGACGTAGAGTAAGTTTTTTTTTTTTAATTTCTTTCAGAAATTTTTATACAAGTCATTATTTTTCTAATGCGTTAATTTTCGAGTGTTATTATGTAGCCCCTCCCATAAATAATAATAATCTTAAAATCTATTAGAATTTTTATATTTTAATTAAACCTATATTGTGGTTTATGGTATCCCGCAGATACATTCGCAAAAGGCCCTGCGTCTACTAAGGGGCCCAGACACAGGGCCCCGTGTCTGCTTGTAAATTATTTGGGGGTTACTCGGAAATGGGAAGTGTAAATACTGTCTTTACAAGGGCCCTGTACCGTAACAAGGAGTGGGCCCGTCAAAGAAGGGAATACAAGAGAAACTTCTAAACAAATAGTTTAAAAATTCTCTGCCCGTCTTTTTTTTTTTTAATTTCTAGAATCAAGGGGCCCTCAAATGGATTTAAGGCAAAGGGGCCCAGGTTGCCCATTTGCTGCCTGTTAAATCCGCCACTGATTATAACGTCCAAAACCAAACAATTAACTTAACAATACTGTCTCTCCGTCGAGACCGAAAGATGCGTCTTACTTTAAATTATTATAGCTACGATCCAAAGGGAGACGTAATTAGTTTTCTCTGCCAAGGTCTTCCTGGCAAACATTCTTCTGAGGTGCCCTTGCTTCCTTCCACGTAACAGCTGAGATAATGCGTCCTTGTCTGTTTCCATTCCTAATTACCAATCTTAAGTCATCGTCTCATAATCTTGGAGTATTTGTTTTCTTAATCATTGTGGTTAGGACTAATTAACTTGTTCGAGTTCGGCGAGGGATTGAAGTTTGAGGGTTGGGAAACGTGACGATTGCTGTTGTGTAAACCGGCAATAACTATTTGCGTGCATGCGCTTTGAAATTTAATATTCTTCTTTGTGGAAATATGTGATGTGTCGCGTCTGTCTCAAATATGGATTGATGCTGATGGTGTAATTGGTGAAAGGTGATGAAATATAACTGATATGCAGATTTTTGACTTAGTTAACAAAATGTCGATAAAAGGCAAGTTTATCGACTTGAGTAAATAAACGAGTGGGTTTTTTCGAGATTGTGAAATTTCTGAGACAACTATTTGCAAAATTAATTTATTTTCTGGAACTAAGAGTACGATTACAATTATATTTTATACAATAAATTTTAAAAAATCATTAGTTAGATATAAAAATTCAAACAGTTGAACGGGATGAAATGTGAACCTTTGAACGTTGTAGTTATAGGCGAATAATGTAGAACACGAAATGTGTTTTTATGCAAAAGTAACCCATTGTTTTTAGTTTTTTTTACCATTAGTTTTAGTTTTTAAAACATTGTTGGAAACTAATGACACACAATGTCATTACACTTCAATATCTTCTAAGATATCAAATTATCTTTAATACTAAAATAATGTTAAATTGCCAATCATTTCTCCTCCTTAATATTTCAAACTTAAAATATCGTATCACAGTATTATTGAAAAATATGAAATATTTCAAATCATGACTTTAAAATCACATACTGAGTTGTTTTATTTATTGAATATTATAAAAAAAAAATATTGAGTTCGAAATATATATATATATATATATTGAGTTCGAAATATGAAGTTCAAAATACTATGCAAACTAATTTTGCTTTAGAGATTATCCAAATAATGTAGTTGTCTCAAATCGTGTCTCTTAAACTTAAATTCATCGTAAACAAATAAATAAGACTCAGCATTGGTGAAGAGCTGAATGATAAGGGATAGATAAGTAAAATCTCCCTTCAATACCTACACTTCAAAGTCTGTTTTTAAGAGCGTCACAGAAATTTTAAGAAATGAAGAAATTTTAAAATTGATATCCACAAATACCCATGAAACTTGAAATTATATTATTTTCTCTAAATATGTTATTCCAATTAAAAAAAAAACTATATCACCAAATAGCCCAGTTTTTTTTTTTTTAAATAATAATTTTTTCATTAAGCGTTTCATTGACGATCGGTTATTCTTATATTGCATAACTCTTTCCACCGTGGATCTCAAAACATTTTTTCCTATGCCTGGCGTGACGTCACAAACTTGTTATAGAGACTAGCCATAGTTACGAACTACGATGTTGTTCTTTGTCTCCCCCATCCCCCTAAAAAAACCATTTTTGACTGACTTTTTAGATTAAAAAAATTTCCTTTAAACAGAAGAAATTATGCCACAAGCATTTTAGAAAATTGAATGATGTATTGGCTTCGGTTTCTTCACACATTTTCCCCAAAACCTCAACAAAAAAAAATTATGAGCCTTTGCTGAAAAACAATTTTTTTGGATGAATTCGGATGCAAATAAGTTTAATTGCAAGAGAAAAGTGACGAAGATGTAGTAGAAAATGGAACAGGAAATATAAACAAAGAGTGAACCAAAAAATGTGTGTAAACGAAAAAAAATATGCAAGAACTGTCCGAAGTGTTAAAAAATATATATAATTTAGATAATAATTGTTATCCGAACATAACACTTCCATACCAATATTTGCATATTTTGCCGATTTCACAAGTTTCCTGTTAACAATCCTTTTTTTTTTAATTAAAATTTATTTTAAATCGTTTACGTTCTGTCCCAAGACCATTTTTTAAATTTTACGCTGATGGCAGTAGAAAAAGAAATTTTAAGAAAATTCCTTCAGATGAAATTATAAGCGAAATTTTTATTAAAAAAAAGCAGTGTATATAAGAAGTTTTTCTTACTAATGTTTGTAGTATATTGAATGTAAAATATGTATGTTACTTAAATATATATAAGTGTCCACAATTGTCAACTGCATTAATTTTGGGGCTGGTAAACACTAATAATCACCGGGCCGCTTTAATGTCCCATTAGAGGCTCCGCCATTTTGAATATCCGTAAAGTAACGAGGTGCCCCTGTTGAGCAAGACACACTCTTTTAAATCTCTCGCAATCGCGTTGACTGTTGCCCTCTTCTCTTCTTTACGGACTGCACGGCGTAAAAAGAGACTCTTCGGCTTCTTTTGAGAATGGCGACAAATGTTGTTTACGAGCGGGCGGTGGGAGCGATAACTTTTGATGTGTGAAAAGAGGTCTTCGACTCTGGCGAAATTCTCTGCAGAAAAGCCTTCAAAAGATAACTTTTAATCTTTATTTATTTCGAACTGTGCAGTTAAAAACTCATTAAACAATCTTCTAGTATAAGTAGTAACCCATGTGTTATATATAGCATACATGTAACACAAAACTATCTCATGGTATACTTATTTCTAGACTAATTAACAAAATGCAAGCTTTAACGTATAAGCCAGGGGAAAATTTATAAATTTGTCTGACTTTATAATTACCATCCAAATTTTATATTCCTGCTACTTAAAAATTAAGAAAATGATATGTCACTGTTAAATCTGAAAAAGCTAAGGGAAATATTTACCTCGAAGTGAATATCATAAAAAAAAAAAAATGTGGGGAGTTAATTGTACTTTCAGGATGTATCAGTTTTTTAAGTAATGGGTATTAAATTATTTTATTCAAGTTGAATAACAATATTTTGTTAAACTAAAAATTATTACGCCCTGCTAAGCTCCGCGGTATTTTCTTTTATTTTACTCAATCGTCAAATATCACTTTAGATCAAAGAACATTCTGGACTAAGTACACAATATGGCTTACTTTTTCGTAGAAAATCTTAATCATAAACCGACAAATAATTTATAACCAAACAATCTATCTAGTAAACAAACTTGTAACAATCTTAGTTATTATTGAATAAACATACTAGCAGTTTTCATTCGATAATTACAATGAAGTAAAAGATTTTGTTAGATATTTACTATAACAGCCTCTGTTATACATGGTGTTTAAGAAATACCTTTACAAGTTTGACATGCAATAAAACCTAGGTGAAATGAGATAGCTAAGTTATGTTGCTTGCACATGTAATAGCAACACATAAAGTTTTATTTTCACGCAGTTTTAAAAAACTTTCAAAACAAACAAATTTGCTTATAAGTAAAATTTTATGTGTTGCTATTACATGTGCAAACAACATAACTCAGTTATCTTATTTTTTTGAGATTTTTGCGTGTTAAAATTTCAAAGATGATTTTCCTATACCCGTCTGGGCCCTAGTTATCCAGTGGATAAACGCGTTCAGCTAGTAATTAGAGGATTGCGAGTTCAAGCCCGACAGATGGACTTGACAAATAAAAATATAGGGATCTTGCGATCGGAGGGCTGCCATCTTCGCTACTAAAATACTAAGAAGTCGTCTAGAAATATCAAACAAATTAAACTGGCGTGCACAATAAATCTGATTGAGGTCCAATGCCTTCCAATGTCCTGACGCCTATTGAGGTTGCGTCGAGTACCAGCTGAGGTGTTGTCCTCGTCATGTGACCATGTTTCAAAAATATGAGGCATCGTTCCCGGGTCTGTCCTTCGATATAAGCCCTAAACCGTCACCAAAAGCCCACTGTGCAACTCAAGTGCGACGTTAATTAACCAAACCGAACTTATACCCATCTTCTGGAGATTGGTTTGGTTTGGTTTGGTTTGTTTAATCAACGTCGCACTAGAGCTGCACAGTGGGCTATTGGCGACAGTTCGGGGTCTATCTCGAAGGAAAGACCCGGGAACGATGTCTCATATTTTTGAACCATGGTCAGATGACAAGGAAAACACCTGAGCTGGCACTCGACGCAACCTCAAAAGGCGTCAGGACATTGGACCCCGATCAGTTTTATCGTGCACCAGTCCCGTATACACGCCAGTATAATTTGTTGGATATTCTGGACGAATTTCTAGTATTTTTGTAGCGAAGCTGGCCACCCTCCGATCGCAAGATCACTATTTTTTTACTTTTCTATGTCAAGTCCATTTCACGGATTCGAACCACCAATCCTCTGATTAGCAGCTGAACGCCTTTCCAACTGAGCAACTGGGGCTCTTCCATCTTCTGGAGCAAGCTCGTTGCGTTGATTGGTTTATTATAGTGTTAATGGTTTTGGAATGGTTCGTTAGTGGTTTTAGAAAGAAAAAAAAACTGCGTACTAATAAAACTCCTTGTGTTGCTGTTACATGTACAAGCAACATTGGGTATCTTATTTCTTTTAGATTTTTTTATCTGTCAAAGTTGTAAAGGTAAATTTTTTAAACCTGTATATCATTGAAAAAAAACTCATAGATCTTGGCTCATTGTGACTAATGGAACATCAAGTACTACCCATTCATTTACTTACAACTTCATTTATTACTGCAATTCCCACTTCGACGCGAATCACGCCATTTGCTAGATGTGAATTATGATTTAACACCTCAAAAGAAATTACACATCTAAATATACCTCCCAACAATTATCCAATCATTTCTTTGGGTGTAGTCTTAAGACTCATCCTCGCCCCTCCCCCCCTGTCGCCACTATCGGAGATCTTCCCGCAAAAGACACGGGAATGATAAATTAGCGACTCTAAAGTGAAAATATTTTGAGACCCTTGATGGATAGCGGGTGGTCAGGAGAAGTGGGGGAAGGAACACTAAAAAAACTCATTAGCCCTGGGAGTTTTGACATTTCTCGGGGGCCCCTTCTTGAAAAAGGCCCTCTTGAAGAATCTGGGGCACTCTTCGGATGGATGGAAGGCGTGGGCTTGGAAAAAAAAGAACGTTCGAAGGAATGGAATTTGTGACTAGCACGATTTTCCATTCCACCCTGGCAAGTTGAAGATTGAATTGAGGTGGGGGGGGGGGAGGCTGTTGATTTATTGAGGCATGGGATGTGGCTCATTAGGGGATGGCACGAACAGCTTTTGGGGGAAATTAGTTTTGTTGGATGTTAGTTGACATTTGCGTTTTAACCCTTTGAGGTGGAGGGATATTGAATCGTTTGTTGCAGAAACCCGCCAATTGATTTTTTTTTTTTACGGAATCGGAATCCCATATGGCATATTTTTGGGCACAATTATGTCAACTACTATTCTGTTTTATGGATTATATTTTTGCATCATTAAATTTAGTTCAGAAACCCGACAAGCGGCATTAAATAGCATGTTGAGTGTAGATGCAAAAATAAACCAAATAAGAAACCCACCAATTGATAATTTTTTTTTTTACAGAATCGGAATCCCATATGGCATGTTTTTGTGCACAATTATGTCAACTACTATTCTGTTTTATGGATTATATTTTTGCATCATTGAAATTAGTGCAGAAACCCGACAAGCGGCATTAAATAGCATGTTGAGTGTAGATGCAAAAATAAACCAAATAAGAAACCCGCCAATTGATAATTTTTTTTACGGAATCGGAATCCCATATGGCATATTTTTGAGCACAATTATGTCAACTACCATTCTGTTTTATGGGTTATATTTTTGTGTCATTGAATATCGCGTTCAGTGCAGAAACCAGACAAGCGGCATTAAATAACATGTTGAGTGTAGATACAAAAATAAATCGTCTGTTGGCGTACATTTCTGAAATAAAAAAATTTTCGCTGAATCAGAATCTCATATGAAAAATATATAATTTTGTGCACAATTCTGTCAAGTACATTTTGTTTTATGGGTTATATTTTTGCATCATTGAAGATCGCGTTTAGTGAAGAAATCCGACAAGTGGCATTAGATAGCATGTTGAGTGCAAATGCAAAAATAAATCATCTGTTGGCGTATTGCTGAAATAAATACAATAAAACATTCGCTGGATCAGAATCCCATATGGAAAATACATATTTTTGTGCACAATTCTGTCGACTACCATTCCGTTTTATGGGTTATATTTTTTTCTGTGAATTTCGCGTTTAGTGCAGAAACCCGACAAGCGGCGTTAGATAGCATGTTGAGTGTAAATGCAAAAATGAATCGTCTGCTGACGTATTTCTGAAATAAATAAAATAATTCACTGAATCAGAATCCCATATTTAAAATACATATTTTTGTACACAACCTTGTCAACTGCCATTCCGTCAGCTGCCGAATTAGTTTTAAAGATGCACGTTTTTACAGTAAAAACGTATTTTATTGCAGAAACCCGCTAACTGCATTTTTTTAAAGTAAGGACTAAATATTAAAATTTAATTATAGGCAACATCTACTTTGAGAAGATGTTAACTATTACTATAATTAAAAAAAAAACTAAATCTATATTAAATTCAAAGATATAACGTTTTTCTTTGTTTCCCGAAAATTTGAAATACTACACTTAGCGGATTCCTGAAATAAAAGATTCTATTATGTGTCGTCCAATTCCATAACGTCTCTAGTTCACTTTGTAAAACTAGCCGTTCAAATTTTTAAATCACATTCTTTTCGTATTACATTTTATTTTTGCCCCTGGAGTTAAGTAAAGTATGTTGTTTAATACATAAAACATTTAATTATACATTTAATACATACAACATACTTGCTTAAAAGAAATTCTAATTTTATGGTATGTAAAATAAGACTTTTTATGAGTCAAAATATTGTATTACATTCCTTAAAATATCGATTTATACTTAAAAGTAAAGGTATATTTAAGTAATTATCAGTAGTAAGGATATTTAATATATACATATTTTAAAAAAAAATTAACTATATGTCAAAAAATTAATCATCATGAAAACTGCTCATAAAATTGATTTCAAAATGCTTTCATAATACCAACTCAGTAAACAAAAATTGCGTCACATATAAACCTGACGAAAGAATATATATCATAAATTTTCTTTTCTCCCTACACTATTTGACTTAGAACTTCAAAACGAACACAGAAACCCACCACCCAAAACACTTTTTTCTCCAAACTCGATCCCAAATCTAAAAATACCAACAAATTTATGTACTTTCTCACTTAACGCTGCCCGAGCTTTTTTTAGACACCAACAACACCGAGGATCTTCCCTACAAACCAAGATTCTTTTTTCCCTACCTTGTTCCCTCCCCCGAATCCCGAGGCGGTAGGGGAATTAATAAAGTAATCCCTCTTTTAAATAGGGCGGGTTCCCCATTGAAATGTTTCGCTCGCCCTTGTGGTGATTAATAAGTGTTTCCATTTTTCTCTCGGTATGAGGCGCTATGACTGATTGAATAAACTGTTTTCTCGCCAAGCGTCCCGCCTATTTGGACTATTTAATCATGCCGGATGTGGCAGGTTACTAAAGAGATATTTATAGGCCAAATGACATTTGAGAAAGTCGTGATCACGTGATGGATGGCAGTGGAATTATTTGTGCATTCTTGATTAGGATTCCCCTACCGCATTCCCCCCGGTTGCCCTGTGGATAAAGGCGTTCGGCTAGTGATGAGAGGATTGCGAGTTCGAGCCTGATTGACGAATTTGACAAAAAAATATTTTATAGGTAATGATCATGCGATCGGAGGGTGGCCAGCTTCGTCATTAAAATACTAGGAAGTCATCTAAAAATATCAAAAAATATATAAGGGGTCGTGTAAAGGACTGGTGCACAATAAATCTGATCGGGGTCCAATGTCCTGACGCCTATTCAGGTTGAGTTGGGTGCCAGCTCAGGTGTTGTGCTCGTCATCTGACTATAGTTCAAAAATACGAAGCATTGTTCCTGGGTATTTTCTTCGGGATACGCCCCGAATCGTCGCCAACAGCCTAATGTGTAGTTCTAGTGCGGCAACATTTAACCAAACCAACTTGATTGATTATGATAAACTGTGTAAAATTGGTACTTGAGGTGTTGTATTAGAATTATCAATATTGTATTTCTCACCTCACTAAATGACTTGGATTTTATTTTAAATCTCAATTGTAATGGATAATATAAGAAATGTTAAAAAAAATTACACAGAGTGTATTTTCTGAGAATGTGGTTAATTTAAATTATCCGTTTCGTTTCAAACCCAGATAAATCCACATTTTCGCAAAAAAGTTTTTTTTTTAAATATTTTTTGCAATAAGAACAATTTTAATTGAAAGTAAAACTACCTTCTTATCAAATCCATCAGAAGAATAAATTTTAGAATGGTTCCATTTTGAAGTACAGCCGCGGAAAAAAAAAACGCACCACCGATGATTATTTCGTTAGTTTTTACTTTAGAACTAAACTTAATATACCATTTTGTAGGGAATAAAGTCTACTATACATTGATATACAAAAAATGTGCATAGGGGACTATCTTCATACTCGAATCCGCACCAACTTTAAAATTTTCAATAGCAACCCCTACTTTTGATAGCGCAGAAATGTTCCCCTCCCTCAAAATAATCTAAATATAAATTTTCGTTAATTTCCTTCATTTATATGCAGAGATATTAGACGATATGTATCTATCTTATTTGAGGGGCTACTTCCACATTGAACAAAGTATTAGTGAGACTTCGAAATGAAGTACGCTGGTAGAAAATGTGTTGGCGTTAGCCGTGGTTCTTATTTTCTCTTGGTCATTCATTCCCCCACTCCCGTATACCCCTCGCCTTTATATAAGAATTTAGAATTTTATTACAACGCGATCACAGTACTTTTAATTCTCAAAATTAGTAGATTTCTGTTAAGCTCTGCAGATTTTAAAATTGGGTATGACCCCTTAAATGATCATTTGAGGCACAATTTAATATAGCCGAAAAACTACAAAGAGGAAAATAATGAAATTTTAGATATGCATATAAAACGTTTTTCTGAATCCATCACTATGAAAATATAGCATGGTTGCTATTCATAAATTTTATGAATATTAATATCCTAATTTAAATAAAATTAAAAAATATACATATAGGTAATGAAAGTTAGTGTATTTTATTTGGGTTGTTTAGAAGTAACACAGATAAAAATTTCAGCTTAATAAAAATATTATTTCGAAAGATATGATTAAAAGTTTAAGAAATTCATTTAACATTAAGAGTTCTAAACTTTCGATATTCATAATTAAAAAACTACTTCACCAAATGACTTGCAAATTGATATTCAACGATAAATTTTGTCGTAGATTCTAAATATTGAATCAAAATTGGGTGTTGCTATTGAAAATTTTAAAGTTGGTGCTGATTTTAATATGAAGATAGTCCCCTATGAAAATTGTTTGTATATCAATGTGTAGTATACTTTATTCCCTACAAAATGGTATATTAAGTTTGGCTCTACTATAAAAATTAACGAAATAATCATCGGTGGTTCGTTTTTTTTTTCCGCGGCTGTACTATAAAAATAACTTTGAAAAAATCTACGAGTTTTACTCATAACTTACGACCTCGCATTCTTATTCTCCCTAATACAGATAAAACTTTTCAATTAATAATTGTATTCAAAAACGGTTTCAGCGAAAAAAAAAGATTGAGCTTTCTATTAGTAGGGTTCTTTAGAAAATTTTTGATAGCGAAATTGTAGTCTCCAGATAATAAATTAAACTCCAAAATTGAGTCGTTACTGTAAAGCAATCCCGTATCACAATCACTTATATTATTTTATCAATACATCCTACAAAAAAATAATTCATATAACCCCACAATTGCAGATCCACTAAACGATATCACCGTGAGAACCCGGAAATTTAAATACGACTCTCCATTCTGTCAAACATCCTATTTCTATTCCCATAAAGAGTATATTAATACACTTATTTGGGTATTTGCGGAATAATTTTCCACTAACTCCGGACATATTGTAGTCAGGAATACTCCGAGGCGCCTTTTTTTTCCCGCCACTCTTGAACGATAAAAATAGCGCCGTTCTTTTGACAAAAAGTGCGATCAAAGCGGTAGCGGCAGAGTTATTTTTTTCTTGGAGATTCTCACGCTGAAGTGTTGTTAAAAATGGCTATTTGCCTGTGTCAAAGGTAGCGATTGGAATGAGATGGTTGCCAATAAGGGTATGTAGAATCTCATTTATATAACTCGTTTGCAGTGCCGTCACACAAGATTATTTTTGGGGGGGTTGAGACAAGAAATTTACACAACTTAACGATTCGAAATTCCCAACTTGAATGATTCGAAATTCCCAACTAAATGGCGTCGGGTACCAGCTTAGGTGCTATCCTCGTTACTTAACCATGTTTCAAAAATACGAGGCATTGTCCCCGTGTCTTTCCTTCGAGATGAGCCCCGAACCGTCGCAAATCGCCCAATGTGCAGCTCTAGTGAACGTTAATTAACAAAACAAAACCAATCCAACTTATCGACATTTTTCAACTTTTTTTTATAGATTGTAATATTAAACAGTCCTCTCAAAAGTATTAATTTGCTGCAAGCACGTTTCAATGCAAAAGCCGTTCTGAGGTCTGATTTAATTTTAATATTACAAGTTGTGCAATTTTTAATATTACAAGTCGTGCAATTTTTAATCTTCCCTCGCTTTCATTTGCTAATAATATTACATTTATTATTTTTCTTAACTCAGAGATTTTTTAAACTCGAAATTCCCGACTTTTAAGGTTTCCAGATTATTGGCGGGGGTGGGGTGGGGGGAGCTTTCACCGGTGCGGAACGAATCTGCTTGTTGTGTGGAATATATTTGAGAATGACAAAGAGTTCGTAACCATTAAACTCTAACTGCAACTTTTGGAATGCTCAATTCGGTTTCCTTCTATGGACGCAGTTGAATCCACACTATAAGCAGCCATACTCTACCTCAACTAATTTTTAAAAGTTATTCTGTGAGATTTTTCCTTCTCAAACCGTTATTGAAATGTTAAATGTGTTTTGATATTTTATTTTCTACATATAGAATCAATTTTGTATATCGCCAAAAATATAATTTGTCTTTTTGCGGCTCTTTCATGTATTATTAGAATAGGCATTCAAAATCGGTTTTAATTGAAAATTTAAATATATCTATTCAAAAGCACTTCAATTCGGCTTTTTAGCATGAACAATGTACGAAAAAAGAGATAGAAATAGAAGTGATGAACAGTTTTTTAACCTTCAATTGGCCTCAAACCGACACACTGCCTTGTTAAATGGCTTGAATAATAGCTGATATTAGCAATATTAAATTACACTGCTCATTTTTGAAAAATTACGGTTACTTAAATTTGAGAACTTCATCACTCATTGACGATGCAATTGCAGTAAAAAAACCGAGTAGATTCATGTACTCATTTTGAAATACCCTTTTTATACAGTGTAGTTTAAAACATAATACAAATATCGACGACCAACAACAGGCTCAAGGCCCAACAAGGTTGGTCCAGCTAGTAGATCTCCTAACCTTCCCCCAATGAATACCTAACCTCTTAAAATCTTTCACTCCTATACAATTAACATTATTCACTAGCAAGTTGTAAAGTTTGTCTATTACCCTACTATAGAAATAGTGTTTTCTCCTTTCCCGATTAAAATGTGAAGTACTTGAGTAAAAATAATGTTTTATTGTGCCGATACAGATAATTATGATACAGCCAAACAATGAAAATATTTTCACAACAATTTGTGACCACTGTGTGCATTTAATGCCAACTTGCTTACTTTAAAAGGAGGGGGTTTCTGATCTCCATTTATCGGTTACCATGTTCACCCCACTTAACATTCATTGTATGCAAACAGGGTGTTACTGCCAGATGAGCACCTGCTCATCCAAATACTGTCCGTGACACGGTCTCGGCCAAAGAGATGGCTTATCTCAGTGCTGAGATGCGAAAACTCGTGTTTTCACGCCTTCGAGAGAAAGGAAAGTGGCCTTCAATTTTAAAATGGAGGCATCAAGGTTGGGAAAACTATGCGATGTATTGGTGACGTGTTAGCTAAATTAGATGATGCGTTAAAAGCCTAAATTGGCCGGATATTTATTGGGTATATATTTATTAGAAAATTTACTTTTCGTCATGTTGAAAATGTGTTTACTTTCTTATCCTTACAACTTTCTTCTTGAAATATGTACTGGCAAATTTTAAAAAAATTAATAATTTTTTTTAATCACGGTTGTCACATTTGCAATTTAATACTTTAAAAAAATCTGTGAGGTTTTTTATATTAATGTCACACATGAAAAACAAACGATTACTAGTCGATACCAAGTTGTTATTACCTTTCGCACATGTGATTATCTTTCATCTGTGATTTGTTACCTCAAAAATAGGACAATAAATCATTTAAAATTTGAAAACTGTAGTATTGTGCATCTAATACAAAGTTCTAGATTTTATATGTTGAAGCATGCTGATCGCTCTACTCTGTAAATACCCAAAAAATATTTGTACTCGATATTAGTTATTCTTCTAAACACAAAATAAATCCATTATGTGAAATGAAACATTCTTTTTCAATTGTGTAATCTCGTCTTGTGACATCCCCCTCCCAGAGTATAAGAATGTCTATTCTAAAAAAATCACGAATTTTAAAATTTTAATTTCTTCGTGAATATCAATTTCTACATTTTCACATTACTCTGTTGAAGCGCCATCTTTGTTTTGGAAGCATTTAAGAATGCGGAGTACTTTCGCTTGAAGGCGGCTTTTGCTGAGGAATGTGTTTGGTGGTAGTATATAAAAGAGCTCTAAACAATGGACACTGAAAAAAAAAACAGGCATTTTAGAAGACAAAAAAAATACCTGGCCAGTCTTCCCACTCTCATTTTTCTTAAGTTTTAAAAGAACAATGGGCCCACCATCTGTGGACCCAAACAACAACAGAACTTTTTTAAGTTCCTCTTCATTTTGAAAGGTACCAATTTCCACCCTCGAAGAGCCTGGAGTTTATGTTTGTGGCCATATTACAAGTGGTCACGTTACCCTAAGAATGGCCGAAGCGCAACGCCCATCTTTCATATGCGAAACCCGAACCCATTAACTTTGGCCCTGTCCTTACACACACAAAAAAAAATACAATAACCTTGTTGCTGAACATTACCGAACGAAAAAATTGCCGGTTCCACCCTGATAACAACCCAATGGTGTTTTTTTTCCTTCTATCTTTTATACCAGTAGGAAAAACCAGACGGATGTCAAAACTGTAGAATTATTTTCCACTTTAAAATCTGTCATCACTTTTCCCTTTCTGGGGATGTTGAGTTTGGCTTTCAAAGTCGATGGACATGGGCGATTTCGATTTAGATTATTATCATTTTCCCTCCCATGTTTGAGCTTCTGTTCTGTTGCCGCCTAGTTTATTTTTTGCGTCTTTATTGTAGCGGATTTCGGCAATTGGAAAGGAAGGTTGTTTTGTGCAAATGAAGTGATGCGTTTGAATGCAAGAAAAAATGTTTGATTGAATCCAATGATTTATTCGTTGAATTGATTTTTTTTGTGGCTTGGGTATTGTGAAAGTTTGACAACAATGTTGCTTTTTCGTAATGGATGTCCAATTTTATCTTTTTCTGAGAGATCTCAAAGAGATATCAGAATTTCTTTGCGTGAAAAGTCCTTAATTTTTTAACCATAGGAAGCACTTTCGTTGAATAGATTTTTTTTTTTTGCCTTGGGTATTGTGAAAGTTTGTTTGACAACAGTATTGCTTTTTCGTAATGGATGTCCAATTTAAATTTGTTCTAAGATATCTCAAAGGGATATCAAAACTTTTTGCGTGAAAAGTCCTTAATTTTTTTAACCATATGAATCACTTTCGTTTAATTGATTTTTTTTGCCTTGGGTATTGTGAAAGTTAGTTTGACAACAATGTTGCTTTTTCGTAATGGATGTCCAATTTTATCTTTTTCTGAGACATCTGATATCAAAACGTTTTGCGTGAAAAGCCGTTAATTTTTTAACCCTATAAAATAATTTGATAAATAACACAACCAGGAAATTCTTTAATGAGGTTCTCTTTTATATACAAAATATTATATTTGTATCCTTATATTTAGTTCATTTCGTTATGTATAAAGTTTTAACTAAAGTGCTCTACAACCAATTCAACCCAACATTTTCTGCAGGACAATCCAAAAATTTTCCAAATCCAAATGAACAGAAGAAATGTTAAAAAGGTGTTCCGGAAGAAAGGGAAATAAGATAATTTAGTTGTAATAACTCAGTTTCCATTTCAGCAATCGACATCAAATCATGGGCAAAACTATCTTTTTAACAACTTTTTTTAAGTTTGTCAGATCGCTTTATTAAGATGTCTAAAACAGAAGCTGAGATGAGCAATGTTAAATCCCACTGCTCATTTTCGAGAAAGTACGATTACTTAAATTTTCATACGTCATCACTCATTTCCGATGCAATTATACTCAAAGAAAAACGAAATATGTTTAGAAAACGATCATATTCAGGTACTCATTTTTAAGTACCGTTGTTTTTTTTTACAGTGTAGGAAGAGACCATACCTCTCGTTCTTCAACAAGATATTGAAAGCATTCGTTAAGGAATACCACACGTAAAACGGAATCACATGTCCAATGCCTATCCGTATACTTCCGCAGGAAAGGCAGTCTCGGCAGGGAATGCCTATTAAGCAAACTATTCGTATCCTGTTCCTGTTGTAAGGACGAGAACTCAACGTAGTCCCCCTCCTCCCACTATTAGCGCCCCTTGTCGCCCTCTCACCTGTCGTGCACAAGGCCCTCCCCCCCCCCCCTTGACAGTTGACGGCCCCGCTTATTTGTCGGGAAGGGAAACGGCTGACGAGTGGGTCTTTCTTGAGATCCTATCTGGGGGATGAGTGACAACGGGTTGACTGTGGTATCTTGCCATCTTTCAGTTTCTTGTTTTTAATGGGTGAAAGCATGAAATGTGAATATGGTTGTTTAGCATTAGAAAATATAATATAACATAATATAATATATAACAAATATAACATATACAAATATAACATATACAAATATAACATATACAAATATAACATATACAAATATAACATATACAAATATAACATATACAAATATAACATATGCAAATATAACATATACAAATATAACATATACAAATATAACATACACAATTATAATATAATATATATTCTCAAATGTGTAACCCTGAGAGTAACACATTAACTCTGTACAGTAGAACTCTGATTATCCGCATTTAATTGACGATCCGCTTTGCTTGATCCGGATAACTGGAATTCGGATCAAGCAAAGCGGATCGTCAATTATCCGGATCCGGGTGGCTTTAAGGGAAAAAAATTCTCATTTTAAAAGTTTCTTATCGTTGACTGATATTGTTTTTAATAATCATTAATTTGCATTTCATACTAAATTAGTTTATTTTTACTAAGCAATAACTTCCCTCTCCCCCATTAATTATCCGGATATTCGATTATCCGGATCGATCGAATCCGATTATCCGTTCCCAATTGATCCGGATAATAAGCGTTATACTGTATCTCCGAGACCCGATTTAAGAAACTTTTTTCAACTGCTTACAGCGACGTTTCATTCTAACGACCATCCCGTACTGGTCTCGTGAAGATGAAGGGTCGCTATATCAAATTTCTGCTATAGAACAATATTATTTCTTAGTAATTAAAATAATATTTAACTCATATAGTTATTCAGATTATTTTAATAAGAAGAAGAAAGATGTCTTTAATAATAAATAATAAACAAAAGGGTATTCCTTATTATGTCATATTAATTAAACAAGATTATATAAAATGAAAAGCGAATCCCAGATACTGTTCAATCTCTATTTTTTTTTTCGATATTAACGCATTATCAAAAAAACAAACATCTTTGGTTTGAATGTGTGTTTTAGTTCAGAAACCGTATCGTCTATGTTAAAAAAAACATAGTACACGCGATATATTTGCCATTTTAATAAGAAGATTAGAACTTTAAAATAAAAAAAAACTTTTGAAAATAATTATATACGTAATCCAAAAACAATAATTTAATTTCGAAGACGTAAACAATAGAAGAGTGTACATTTTTCGAAATTGGAATATTCGAACTATGCTATCTTGACAATCTCCTATCAAATGACCTTGATTTTATTATTCACTTCTGCTTCCAAATCCTACGTCATCTCGTCATCGACAATTTCAATGCGGTAGATTTTACTAAACATACCATTAAAAAACAATACTGTCTTAAGGAGGAAATATTCTTGACGATCGATTGCGAAAAAAAATACTTCTCCGCGTTGTAATCAGCATGTATTATGACCGCTTCAAAGTGAGAGGTATTATGTAATAACCCCCCCCCCCCCCTAAATATCCCATCTACCATTACGATGTCGATCTCTGCCCACTGCTACGAAATTACAGGATTTGTTTGATGATAGTTATTGTTTGGCTGCTTAACTACGCATAATAAAGCATACTTATGGTTATGCTTTAACTACTCTATTTGTCGCAACTAAAAACCAGGTGACTTGCTTAAAACATAAGTGAAGTCGTTGGGTAAAAATAATGCTTTATTGTGCCAGTACAGCTAAACATGATAGAGCCAAACAATGACCATCGCACAACAATTTGTGACCACACTGTATCCTATTTCGAAACGTGGATGGATTGGATTGTTTACTAGAGCTGCACAGTGGGCTATTGGCGACGGTTTGGGGCCTATCTCGAAGGAAAAACCCTTAAACAATGTCTCGTATTTTTGAACCATGGTCAGATGACGAGGACAACACCTGAGCTGGCACCTGACGCAACCTCAATAGGCGTCAGGACATTGGACCTCGATCATATTTATAGTGCACCAGTCCCGTATACACGCCAGTATAATTTGTTGGATGTTCTGGACGATTTTTCTAGTATTTTTGTAGCGAAGTTGGCTCGAAACGTAATTAAAAATACTTTCTTGTAGGAAAATAGGATATATTTTGTTATTTAGACAACGCAACCCAACCCCCTTGTTTACTTACAAAACGATAATCGATATGAATGTAGGACTTTGACACACAGTGAGGTTTTCCTGCGAGTTACTACTTGCTAGCTGATCGACAAATAAAATCACTCAACCAAAACGTTGTTTTTATGGTTGAGCTCCGTGGATTAACATAGCGACTAGGTCAGTGGTTCTCAAACTTTAGATGGCTGCGGATTATTGAACCGTGTATTAAATAACGTATAAATTTAATAAATAAAAAATTATATCGTTTTTTTAAACTTAAATAATAAAATTAATTTAGGCAATGTTTCAAATTTAAATTATGTGTCTCACTTCAAAGCTGCAATTTCCAATTCAATTATAATTTCAATCGCGCTCTCTTACCAAACGCACATTATTAGTCGGAAAATTCCAATTGCGGTCCATGGCAACCTTTTGTCTGGGCGATAAACAAATGTTTTCTTCTTTGAGAATATGGTAAACCTGCACCGCTTCGGCCGTAATTGGGCTATTGCCGATCTGTGATGGCACCTTTCTATTAATAAATTGAATGCACTAAAAAGGCAATTCAATTTATAGTGCATTCAATTTAGTAATAGAAAGGTGCATCAGAGATCATAAAAAGATGCTTTTTTTGAACAAAATAACTAGAACTCATTTCTAGTTAATTGCTGTAATAATCAAGGCAAACTTTATGAACGTTTTTAAGAGGGACTCCCACAAATCATAAAACCTTATTATTTTTTTAGCAAATAAAGTTTGATTTCTAATTAAATATTTTATAAATAAAATAGGGTTACATCCTATTTTACCCCTTTTTTCTTTTAATGTAAAACGAAAACATCTTTGGGATTAAACAAAAGCTCCACAGACTACTTTGGACCCTAATACGGCCTACCAACTAGTCCGCGGACTACGAATTGATAACAACTGGGTTAGGTGACAAAATAAAACCTTATAATCATTTTTTGCGTAAAATTGCAAATACGCACAGAAAAAATAATTTCATAATAAAATCTTCTATAAATCGTCCTATTTCATTCCACACAATTTTCACACTCACACAAATAGTTTAAACTGTCAACTAGTTAAAGGGAATTGTAGAACTTATCATTCTCTTCTATTTAAGCGCGTATTAAATACGACTTGTCGCTGAGAACTGAAGTTGATAAACACAGTCATAATACAGTTGATAAACCATGTCAACATATGGTCAAAATTTGACTCATCCCCCCTCCCTACGCGGCACAAAGGTCAGCAGGGGTAGTGGATTAGTGGTTGACCTCATCGAATCCGACTGACATTTCTCTACACGATGGTAGGTCATTTATCCCCATAGACTATTTCTCCTTATAGTTATGAAGTTTTGAGACATCAACACTTTTCTTGTCGCTCAAGTTCTGCCGATGACCGTTGTTCTAACTCAAACCGATTTTAGAAACGTATAAAAAATATGTACTTCGTTGAAATTAGATCGTTGTTCGAATTTGAAGAACGTTGCAACATTTATCCCCACTAACATACTCTAATAATTCACATACTTTAATAAAATACTTTTTATGTTTTACAAATTACAACAATTGTTCGTTGTACCTATTTTAAAAACATATTCACGTCAAAACCTATTTAGGGCTATAAATGAAAGACTATTAGCGTCGCCAGGGCCTCCTTGAGCAGCCACGGGGTGGTGTTAGTCGGTACCCCTAATAGTTTTTGGCACCCCCTTCCCCCAGGTTCTATATTGCGCTAAACCAATTCCAAAAAGGCACACCCTCCCCCATCTCCCTAAAAAAACAATGTAACATTTCTTTAAAAAAATATGCCAAATTTGCATTTTGAGGGATAATAAATTTGCAGAAGGAAATCATAATGAATAAACTGTTTACTTCGCCCTTTAACATTCGGTCAATCTCTGAGCGATGGGTCATTTATGATCGTCCTTCGAATATATCCTATATTCGAATAAAAAATTACGACATTGAAGTTTTAAAAGTATGAATTAACGTTCCTCTATAATATTAAATTTTTTAATGCTCTCTAAAAGCGTGGTTCCCTATGCGGTGGCACCCGCTGCACCTCCTAAAGGCGTTTCTAAGCTTCCCAAAAATCTACATTTTTCAAAACCAAAGGTTTTCCAGTTCTGCGAATGCCCTCAACGACTCTCTGCAGGAAACTCGCCTAACAGATGGTGTTGTTTTTCCTTATCGCTGTATGGAAGGTGCTTTGTATCGAGTGTTAAACAATATTTGACAGTCATTGTCGGAAGGAGTCGAACACGAGTGTTGAAACCAGCTCTCTTCCTAGAAGTTCAGCTCACAAGTACGTCTGAATGATTAAGCATGAAGTTATGCCATTCACAAACTTTCAATGGCATAATTTGTACGCATATTCATTAATTTCACTAATTTCAACTCCACTAAATGAGTTTGTATTGAAGACTGTATGAATTGCTTAGTATAGACGTCAATGTAAATGAATCGCTTAAATGTATAAAAAGGTCATGTATCATTTTTTTAAGTTTTCAGGAAAGGAAAGAAAAAAACACATATGTCGTCTCCAATGGTATGTTTTCATTAAAAAAATTAATTGCAGTGACTGTGGAGTACGTTTTATGAAGCCCTGAGGCATCAGGAATGAAGCCACGAGCAAGTTAAGTTTCATACGGACATGATCCCTTTTTGCAATTAAACATATTTAATCCCTCAATTCAATAAATATACACAATGAAACACACTTCATTAACTTTTATTTACTATACAAACTGTCTATTAGACAGAGGTCAAAAGTTCCCCTAATCCGAGTGCCTTTCTAATGAATTAATGGTTGGTGCACTAAAAATCTGATCCCAATTGATCCAGGAGGCCTCGGTGGCCGAGTGGATTAAGGCGTCAGCTGGGAATCCGAGGGTTCCCGGTTCGAACCTATGCGGCGGACTAGACTAAGAATAGTATAAAAATAGTGATATTGCGATCGGAGGGTTGCCAACTTCGCTACCAAAATACTAGAATGTCGTCCAGAACATCCACAAAAAAATTAACGGCGTGTATATGGGACTGGTGCACGATAAATCTGATCGGAGTCCAAAGTCCCGACGTCTATTGAAGGCGTTGGGTGCCAGTTCAGGTGTTGTCCTCGTCATCTGACCATGGTTCAAAAATACGAGGCATCATTCCCGGGTCTTTCCTTCGAGACAGGCCCCGAACCGTCGCCAATAGCCCACTGTGCAGCTCTAGTGCGACGTTAATTAACCAAACCCAATTGATCCTGATAATTAGAACTCTGCTGTATTTATTAAAAACACATGGCATGTCTATACATATAAAAAAAACATTCCAGACGAAATTTATCCCAACTAATATAGTATTATATAAATTTGAATGAGATTTGAGAAATCGTTATTGATTCGAAGATTATTTTAAACTCGATCAACCTCGAAGATTATTGGCGATTCCGCGATCCCCGAAACAACTGCTAAAAATACCAGAAAAATTCCATCACCTTGTTTTCTCATGCTACCCTCTCTCTCTCTGCATTCATAGAAGAGGGGGGGGGGGGGGGTCTGAGAAGGAGTGTGATTTCGCCTTCACGTTTGCACAACTGCTAAAGCAATCTCAGTCGCACGTGCAAGAGATGGCGAGTGCCATCCCACGAGCAGCTACGGCGAATTCCCGCCTATTTCCAGTTCTCCTCTCTCCCTCATCCAAATAAACGTCAATAAACACCACGTCTGAGGAATTTTGAAAATTGCCGGGGTTTGGTCTTTTGGGTGCATTCATATGCTGTTGGAATCTCATATTGCAAGAGCCAAGATTAACACGGAAAAGGCAGTGGAAGTGCTTCGTCGACCCGACGAATATATCCCCCCCCCCCCCCCCCCCCCCGGCAAGAAAAGTGACATAACTCGAAAATGCTGGATTTGAGAAAAATAAAATTAAAGAATACTACAAAACTTATATTGAAATAGTATAGGCTTCTTTTAAATTTCAGGTAAGTATTTATAGCGGTAAATTCTATTATATTTTATAGAGTAATATGGATCTGTAGTTCTGCTCTCGTTGAATGTGAGGTGTTATCAGGTAAATATAGGGGAGGTCTTTGAGTTAGGCCACTTTTCTTGCTTTTCTAAAACTAAAATGAAGAATAACTGTTACACAACACAAAATACTGACACTCTTAGTCAGGATTATTTTTTTTTGGATTATTTTTTGTCCCACCAATTCAATTCGATTCGTCTTCGATTGTGTCCCTCAAACACTGTGCGAGCTCTTCAGTGTTAATTGAAAGTAAAGCTACCGCCTTGTCAAATCCAATATATAAAAATATTTATGTGTTAAGATGATCGTTTCCTATTAGACTCTAGTCAAATGTGTGTTGTTCCTTGGCAGGGTTCAATGAGAAAACCGAAAGCAGAACAAATCGCTATGCGTAACGTAATAAGTGACGACCCCTAATAAGAATGCACTGTCCCAGTCCTTATTTTTCCAATTTCGTCCCACCTGTAATTCGATTCGCCTTGGATTGTATCTCCTACTCTGCAGTTTTAAATTTGTATGCTCTGTTATTTCGGTAATTAATCCACTTAACAATTCAGAATGAATTTTTGATATTATCATGATAAAAAAAAAGACGCTTCTTATTTCGGAAACGAATTTAATCTTTCCTAATCTTTAAAATTGAAGCCCCATTTTCATTTTGTTTTTAATTAAAATACCTTAGAACTAATAATTTTAAATAAAGTGAGCGAATGGGTTAAAACCAAAGTGTTAATTTTGAATCCCACAGATTAATGATCATCGTCTTCCACGATCAAATTGATGAGTTTTAAAATGCATAGAATTAAATCGCATAGTTTTTAATTTCGTGACTTTTAAAATAATTGATTCGATTCATTCGATTTACAAAACAACGCGAAATTAGACACGGTGGGGAGGTTTGCAATGCTCCTTCTATGACACTCCCCTTCTAACAAAACGAAGATTTTTTTTTTAAATTATGCATTGAAGTCAACTTTTCATTTATCTATTCATAGCTTGTTGACGTTAATTTCTACTGCATTTTTGTCTTTAAGAAATAATTACGAATAATTGCTCATCGTGACTGAATCTTGAGATTCTTCATTTCTTGAAAAGGATTACGAGGAGTTTCTGGTTATTATTTCTATTTTCTAGGCATTCGAAATAACCGAAAACTTCAAAACATTATATTAATTTGTAGATTATTATGCTATTTATTAAAATTTTCTATTTTCTAGGCGACAAAATTCCTTTTTTTTACATGATCGTTTCTAACCTTGTGCCGCTGACAATAATTTAGATAATCTATTGTATTTATCATCTTAAATAGATGCAAGTGTTTTTAATTATAGGTGGGTGGTTGTGATAGCCTATGGTTGGCATAGCTCCAAAACTCGGGATTGGATGGTCTCGATTTTTTTTTTATCTCAGGCGTCTAATCGAAGACTCAGTATACTCGTCCTCTCGAAGACTTAGTAATTGTTAAAACCATTCGTGACTGATGTCCTTACGTAGTTCGAAGTGTGGAAGTTTAGAGTATCTTGTGCCAGCTCAAATGTTGTCCTTGTCATCTGACCGAGGTTTCAATTACGAGGCAGAGTTCCGGTGTCTTTCACTCGGAATATATCTCGAACCGTCGTTAATATAGTATTCTATAACCAGGACTCAATTTATAAAGAGGCACAACATCACAGATGGGGATCCCTCTCGTAAAAATAGTCTCGATGAATTAAAAACATCGTATGTAAAGTTTATTATTCATCTAAAAAACACTGAAATTATAATGTTTTTGGAAAAATTCCTTAAAAATTATGAAAATTGGTAATAATAATTAATAACAGATATTTCAAAGTGTAGGCATCTTTTACGCAGTTTATATACAATTATTAACAGTTTAGAACCCTTAAAGTTGATAGCTCTTAGGGCTGTTACAGACGGATTAGGTGAACAATGGATCTTTGATTCGAGAAGATAAACCACGTCGTTTTTATTCTCGAATCACATATCCATTTTTCACATCATCCTATTCGTCTGTAACAGTCCTTTAAGCCGGCGCCACATATGCGGTATTCGCCGAATACCGAGCGACTCGCCTTAACCCGAGCAACTCGCCATAACCCGAGCGATTTACTATTACTTGCTCGGATTACAAAAACCTGAGCAACTCGGCTTCTTGTGAGTATACTTGCCGATTTCAGAACATTTATTCGCAGTAGGAAGCATGGTCGGATTTAATATAAATATAAATTTTGATAAAAATAGTATACTACAATATTTTTATGATGGAAAAATATTCTATTTTATTAACAGATTTGTACAATATAAATATATTCTAATACTTTTATGTTCTTTAAAAACATATTTTTAATTTGTGATAATTACAATGAAATTTTTTTTAAATTGGAAATCAGTTTTTTTTGTTTTACATTTTCATTTTGCTCATAGCCATTTTCGTGTGTAATATTTTATTATTATTTTCATAGATTCCAGAATGCCATGCACATGGAGATTCCTTGAAACCGTTAAAATTTTGTAGAATAGAATAATGAAAAATTACAAAAAACAGTGTATCCTAATTTTGTTGGTACACTTAAAAATGATTTAATTTTCATTTCTGTAATATATATTTTCCCTCTCAATATATTTGCTTTAGCGATAACGATAATAAAATACAAACGATAATCAGTTCGAAAAACTTTAAGAGTTCTGGCAAAATTTTTCACCGAATATTTCGCATTTTGACAATTGAATTTGCATGCTACATATAAAAATTTCTTTAGTGTCAATCCATTTTTTAACTAAGTATAAATAATGGACTTTATGCACGTTGACGTTGTCTTGGGGATCTGGTTTTTATTCCGTATCTTTTAACATATTGAAATTCTCGTTTGCTTTTTTCTTAGCCAATGTACTAAAGGTTATTTGTTTACAAGATATAATATCGACACCAGGTCAACATAGAGTTCATTAAAAAAATATATTAATATTCGACAGTGAATACTATTCACAATTTGATGTCGAGATTAAATGTATGAAGATTGACACTTTGCTTTTGCTTATCCATTTTCGGAAAAATTTCTATCGTTAATTACTGTTTTATTGGTATTTTAGCAATATGGCCCGGCGTTACTCGTAGTAAAAGCTGCGCGGTTTTTGTATTTGTTAGCGTAGCCACCGCATATCACTCTGTGCACTGTGTAAAATAAACTTTATCAAAATCTAGTTTTATTCAATTATTTTGAGTAGTTTTCAAAATACCTAAACCTAGTACTTTTTTTTAATTTTTACGTTCATGACTTTACATGCTATTGCGATTGATATTTAAAGTGATGTTTTTGTAAGAAAAAAATTTGTTTTATTAAAATTCCTAAAATTTAAGGATTAAAAAAGCCTTTACGAATATAGCCTTGTAATATCATGTCGATAAAAATGAAGTATTCAGCAACAATAAAAGTAAAATACTTGTCATTGTTGCTTCAATGTCAATGGTGTTGAAAACTTATATTTTTTTAAACGTTTGAAATTTTTTGTATAAAAATTAACCAGTGGGGTGCCAGCTCAGGTGTTGTCGAAGTCATTTGACCACGGCTCACAATGACAAAAACAGTGTTCCCGAATTTTTCTATGGGGATAAAACCCGAACCGTCGCTCGTAGTTTATTCTGTAACTTTAGTGCGACGTCAATTCAACCAAATATATCTTATATAGATTTAAAATTGACATATTAAGTAATACCGATAACTAATATCTAAATAAAGTTCGTTTATCAACGGAAACCTCGCTAACAGAGGAAGATATGCAAACTGCTACGCCTGATTCCGCGTATGTTCCACGTCCGCTCTCCGTACGTGCTTTGCTTTAGTTCAAGATTTTACACGAATCCTCTCCAAATTTCCTTTTATAACAATCGTGCTTCATTTTACTATGTTACAGTATCAGAATTTATCACCTTAAAGAATAGCTGGTTTTAAAACTGTTTCACATCAAAACCACATTTTATTTTTCAACTCAAGATTCTTCAAAACGTTTAAATCAATGACATTTCATTTCGAGGTTTTAAAATACTATTTAAATATTTTCATATTCTTCATCAAAACAGTTAAATGCAAGAAATCTAAATGAAAAAACAAATAAATGAATTTAATTAATAAATAAAAAAATAATCTGAACAAATAATTTAGTAAAATTCACAACTTAATAAACGAAGAAATTGTTTTAAGTAGACGAACTAAACAAGTAAAGATACGATAAAAAAAAGCTCAAAACACCAAAAGTTTTTTAAATATGAAACTTTAGATCATCGGCTGGACCAAATTTATGTCAAACGTGCTATTTTTAGAAAGTTATAGTGTCGGAATCGGTTATCCTAAAAGCGTAAAATTGTGTTTCTATCATGACTACTATGTCCCTACACACACCCTTTATAGATGGTCGTTTCATGACAAAACTCCATTTTATTTAGGTCGTGAGACGTCAAATCGTTTAAACACATTGAAAACTCGAATAGAAATGTTAAAATAATATCTTCATTTTTTCGCATCTGCATAAAAATAGTTAAATGCTTGAAATATATAAATAAGTAATAAAATGAAATAATTTAATTGATAAATAAATGAAATAAGTAAATAGAACACAAATATTTAAGTAAAACAGTTAACTTCATAAAAATAAATGAATAAACTAAATAAAAATTCTAAAATAATAGCACAACAAACACCACGATATATTTAAAGTCAAATTGATACGAAAAGAACAATATTCCCTCTTTAAATAAAAAAAAAAAAGAAAATAGTACTATATTGATAGTAAACGGTAATTGGCTATCAAAATATAGAATAAAATATCGATAGCCAATCACCATTGCGCTCGCTTTGACATGTGTTCCATTTTCCCGAAACGAGTGGGAAACGCAATTATTCAATTTGCTCGCTTTAACCCGAGCGGCGAAGTTGCTCGTGATAAGGCGAGCACTTTGTAGTGTGGTGCTGAAAATCGTCGAAACGCGAGCGACGCGGCACTTGCCGCGTAGCGAGCGACCCATCCACACATGCGTCTTTAGGCGAATATCGAAGGTTTCGTTGCTCGGGATTCGGCGAATACCGCATATGTGGCGCCGGTTTTAGACCCGGGCTAAACGTGCCTAATGTTAAAACAGGCCATGTGTGTAACTCTAGTCCAGGCCCGTCGCACCGGTGGGGTTTTGGGGGGAGCACGACCCCCCCCCCCCAAATCCTCCTCAATAATCTGGAAGCCCTAATAGTTGGGAATTTCAACTTCTAAAAATCCCCGAGTTGGGAAAATTTATACATTAAGAAAATTAACATTATTAGCAAATGAAAGCTAGAGAAGATTAGAAATTGCCCAACTTGTATGATTACATTTTAATTGGACCTCAGAACGGACACTGCATTCGAATATGGGTGCAACTAATCAATGCTTGTGAGAGAACTGTTAAATATTACCCCTAATATATATAAAAATATGAAGAATGTCGATAAGTTGGAACTGGAAAATTTTCAGCACTGTTGAGTTGGGAATTTCGAATCGTTAATTTGGAAAAATTCTTGTTCTTAAAAAAAAAAAAAAAAAAAAAAAAACAACGTTGTGTGACAACACTGTTTTAGTGCTGCGTTAATTAACGACCAAACCATTAATTAAAATGTGATTTCCATAAAAGCACATTTTAAATAATAAACGCAGTAGTATAATGTTATTCCATACTACATATGTTATAGTAATCCCTGGTTTAAAAAATAATAATAATAAAGGTATGCTAGCACTACATTTCTTCCTTAAAAAACTTAAACTCTGCTTCTATTTAACATATTCTGGCTCGATTGATTGATTTCAGCGAAAGGATGGAGAACCAGGTGAAAACGTTCCATGACCTTAAAATCGTGATAGGTTAATCTACAATCCAGATGGCCGATCGAATATATTGGATCAACTAAAAGTCCCCTGGAACGAGAATCTTTGCAATTACGTAAGGGCGGATATTCTCCTGGCTAAGATAATTGGTTAACGCCCAAACCGGCCTCGAAACCCCTTAACTAACCCCACTTCAAGCCGATCAGAGATGTTTTCGTACCAAATTTCTACGGATAAAATTGGTGGGGTGCTAATATGTAGTACCAAACGTTGTTTTAAACTGTAGTTGCATAAAAAAAATTACATTTATTTATATATTCTTCCCATAGTTGGATTAAGAGCTATATACTACAAACCTAGAACATTTTCCTGTTTAACGCAATTATAACTAATATCTATTTTTAAGAAGATTGTCGACAAGTGAATGGTACAGTGAACTATTAAAAACTTTTTGTTTTAGTTTAAAAACTAACACTCTGAAAATGTTACCATGTATTTATAATGCTCATTCAATATAAAGGGGAAATTTTGGTTTAAAATTATAAAAACTCTTTAATTTAATTAAAAAAACATATAATAAACTGTTAAAATTTTAAATGATCCATGCCCATTTTTTCTCGAATATTTTTATTGTACATGCACATTTTTTTTTACGAATATTTTTATTGTATCATTTTTGACACCGTGTTACATAGCTAACTCAATTTTTGGATGTGTAAAACAGTTAAAAAAATTATATGTAACTTGTTTAGTTTTCCATACAGATATTACAGGAAAGATGCAGAAAACAGAAAGAACAGATACAGAAAAAATGCAGTTATTTCCAAACAATATTTATAATATAAAAATTATATTATTCAACTTTCATTTAAGAAACATGCAAAAATCATTTGCTATATGTATATAGAAAAGTTTTTAAAAGTTTCAAGATTCTAACCAAAAAATGGAAACGCATGGACCATTTTGAAATATCACCCTGCCTTATAATTTAACAAGATGAGACAAATTAACTTTTGTGTAAGTGAAACTTTTTTTGAAAAAAAATATGGGTTATATGCACATTTGGTGGGACATTTGTGTAATTATGCTTATAAATATAAACAACGTGCTATTTATAACAAAAAATAATCATAATTTTGATGGATTTTTGCTATTTTGAAAGATCGCTGTATCCTTAAGTCACCCACCAATGAGCTCTAAATGAAGATATCCCAAACCATATTTATTTTTACTACTTAAATGATAATAATATAAAAATTCAAAAGTATGACTATTGTACACGTGTGTTTTTCCTCTCAGGCAGATGTCATTTTAATTTTATTGTGTAAAGGATGTGTGTTAGTCTCATGTGAATAAACTTTCGGATATTTGGAAATACTAACCGCTGCATGTGACCTTAAACATAATCATGAAGTTTGTACCTTAATAACTTTTAAGAAATCGCGGCTAGTTTTAATGATCAACGAAGTTTGTCCGTATTTTTTTAAATCGTAAAAAAGTAATCTTCACCGGTATTCTGGGCCCTTTTCTAAGGTAGCTAAAAATAAATATTTCGGACATACTTAAAATTATCGTAATGATGGACATGTATTTTTCCCTTATAAATGTTAATTTTTTTATTACCATCTTAAGAAACGCGGCGTAGCGAAGATTTGTTCTTGTGCCATTAAAATCAAACCAACTTTACTGTCACATTTCTTCTGCAAATAAATTCTTCTGTGCATACTTTCATATTTTTTAGAACAATGTATTTTTAAATACATGAAAAATCACATGCTATATTAAAGCAAAATTTATTATTAATCGCGTACTATTTGTGACCAGCAGTTGAACCAATTCATTGCAACAAAAAAAAGCAATCGAGAGATTGTCATTTTCGTTCCCAAAATGTGTAACGTTCTTCTTCTGAAACGTCTAAACACATAAAATCATTTAAGAGCCAATTTTCCCAACATACAATAAGTCCCTAACGGTCTTCCACACTGAGTCGTAAACCCTACAAATTATCGGAAACAATAAAATACTCCACACTCCTCTTTAAGTAGAAACTACCGAAATGAACTCAACCACTTCCCGTGGGTCAATGACTGGATTTATGCGCGTGGCCTCTATAACTACCCTCCACCCCCACAAAAACAATCTATCGAGTACATAAGCATGGAGGGTGGCCGGTTCATCATTCCTGAATGTCTGACGTCATAGTACCCTATCAAAATTCCGCAGGGTGCATTGTGTAGGGGTCGGGGGGAAGTAAGAATTACTATATTAAAGCAGTACGGAAACAGCTTGGATCCATATCCTTCGCATAGCTAGGGGGGGCTGTAGAAGATGCAGTATGTCAACGCATGACGTCAGCCAGGGTTTCCTGTGTTTGTGTCTATAAAGTAATGATTTATCGGTTATTGTTGCGTCGCGGGGGTTTGTCATTTTGGAATGGGTCGTGGTTTTTCTTTTTATGGTAGGTTTGTGGGTTTTATCTTCTTCTGTCTGGGGCCGACCGACCCTGTGATGGGTTTTATGGAGGAAAGTTGCATACCAATGTTTATCTTTGTCGGGGATGATGTCTGTATTTGTGATTATCTCTGTACTCGATTAGAAATAGAGAACAGTCATGGAGGAAAAATAACAGAAGTGAGCAGTGCCGTTACACCAGGCACGTAGGTAGGGGGGGGGGAACCCCTCCCATTGAAAGTTAAGGGGGAAAAAAATAAAAAATCGAAAAACTGTAAAAATCATAAAAATACTTTAAAAAACTAGAAAAATGTCAATTTCTAGTATAATACTTCTTGTTGAGTTGCATGAGGGAAAACCTGGTATTTTATTGGGGCCTATCCCGGAAAATAGTTTTCAAATGGCTTCAAAAACATGTTTTGAGGTTATTTTTATCTCGAACTAAGAGTAACATGACGTCATCGTGTTGTATTATAATAGCACTTGAATTTCGGCGACGAAGGGAAAATATTTTAAAATGGTATCCATATATTATTTTAAACAAGGAATCTCAAAACTTAAATTTTTTCTCTAAATTTATTTCATAATTAGGGAGTGATATTTACTAATTTTAAAAATAGTTAATGATTGATATTGATAACGATTTCATGAAAAATAAATGATAAATGTAGCTATTTCGATATTTACATATCAATGTATTCCTGTTTACTTAAATAAAAATTAATAAGTTTTTTGGTGGGATAAGTAACTCAGTCACTGAGCCACCCCCATGAAAAGTCTATACCTACGTGCCTGCGTTACACAAAAGATATGGGGGGGGCAGGATTGAAACAAAAAATTTCCCAACTTAACAAACAATTCAAAATTCTCAACTTAACTATTCGAAATTCCCAACTCAACAGTGCTAAAAATAAAATTCCCAGTTCCAACTTATCGACATTTTTCAGATTTTTTTTTATATATATACGCTAATTTACCAAACTAATATTTTTTTTATTCTTATTTTTGTAACCCTTTTACTTCCGGTACCGTAAAATGCTTATCTGGTTCTATAATGACTTTATTTTCCGCTTTCCTACTGTTTGACTACTATTTACGAGTATTTCCTACTGCGTTGTAATGTGGGAATCGGGTTAAATAAAAAAAGACTCCCTACTAAGTCAATGCATATATACGAACCATCATCATAGGCTCCTTTCGAAAGGCAATGAAACAGCTCTTTTCTTCGCAAGCTTGCATTCGCATTTACATATACAACTCCAATTTTAGTGCGGAACTCTCTTTCACTTTAACTAAAGGAAATCTTTCTTTAGAAGAAAAATATTAAAAAACTTCATTTGATAAATATGTAGGTCAGCAATCAAAGACGTTTCCACGAAAAGAACATCAGTTGGTTGTCTTAATTAGACGTCAAACAAGAACTACACAATGGTCTATTGACGACAATTCGGGAGCAATCCCGAAGGAAAGACCCTGTAACACTGCCTTGTCGTTTTAAAGCGTCAGATGACAACATCTGAGAAATAACTTCCATTTCCCAAACTTTCTCATCACGAGCAACGTAGGGACATTTGGATCACGACTTATTTAAGCGCACCAACTCCCTCTACACAGTGATGAACTTTCCACCCTCCGATTACTAACTTGCCACTTTTTAAACTTAAGCCACCCAGGCTGTACCTCTCACATGCGTTTCTGTTATTGATCTCTAACTGTAACTTCTGGATTGGTCAAGACATTTTATTGACTTGAAGCCACAGAGTAAAGAAAAGGGTGGAGGTGAATTGGTGAGATTTCACTGGAAGTAAAATAGCAACCATAAAGTAGGTACAAGCAAATCCAGCTGGCAGTGCGTTTCAACGTGGACTGTGTTATTTTAACACACGAAATTCAAAGTATACAAAACTAAAAAAAATAACAGTTTTTGACAGTTATCAGATGCAGTGCATGTTCCAAATTGATAATGAATGCTATTATTTCCACTTCATAGGGAAATTAAATTATAAAATAAATTATCGTTAAGTACTGGTACAAAGTAGTACTTAGGAATAGCGTCAAATACTTCGCCAATACCTAACTTTTAAGCGATCGCTTACTTCACATTGCAAACCGGTTTTTGACTTGATCGCACCTCCACCTTCTGCTTTACTCCATGCTTGAAGCCAATTGAAGGGGTAACAACCATATCCTACTTTCATCGCTACCGCAATATTTAGTATATATTTCATGTTAAAATAAGCCGAATTTCGGCTGAGTTTTTTTTTTTTCTTCTATTTTCTTTTGAAACTCATTTTAAATGCAATCTGCTATTAAAATAGAGAATCATTTGCAAGTCAAAGTCGAAGTGGTTAAAAAAAGCAAGAGCAAAAACTATTTGTTTGGCAATATAAAAATTAATTCTATAAGAAAAAAATATAATATTTATATACATTTAATATTTCTACAATGCTATAGTATTATAAAAAAAAACACTATACCACTTTTAAAAAAAAGGTTTTGGGGTACAGTATGGTTGCTTCCACATTGGCTTCAACTCGCCCAAAGAGGAAACAAGTTTTGAGCCTTCCAGAAGTTACAGGTTAGAGTTCAGTGGTTTCTATGCTATAACGCTGGTACTGGTTGCAAATATTTCCAGAAATACTAATTTATATAGATTACACGTATCAAATATTGATACATCAATGCCACTACAACTATTCCAATTTCCTCCAAAATATAGCGTTTCACACCTTTGCTAATTCTTATGCTCAGGGGCTTACATTGTGCCTACTTTGACGTTATTCTAAACTCGCGAATGTTCGGATTCTAGCGGATCAGCAATGACCGTTTGTTTCTACCAATCAATCACTCTTGATTAGCAGTTCCAGTGTTTTTCAATCGTTTCATCCTATGCGGGCATTCGTTAAAATGCGATTCACTCTCTAATAACGGTGTTTAAAAACGGATTTGATATTGTGTTAGAATTTGTTCGACAGTTGTTGTGGAGTTTGCTATTAGAAACTAATGGGATATTTCTAGGATATATGGGTGGGGACAAATAATTCAGCGTTTAGAACTCCATGCCTGTCGCATGTAAATCTCTCTTAAGTAATTTATATTCAAATTTGGTATTTCGTAAGTTAAATTATTAGTTTAAGTTTGACCTTATGCATATTTTTCTTTACTTTTAAAAGTGGGCTCTCTATTTTACAAATATAATTATGAAATTTAAAGTTGTACATTGGTTTGGTTTGGTTTGGTTTGGTTAATTAACATCGCGCTAGAGTTGCACAGTAGACTGTTGGCGATGGTTCTGTGCCTATCTCGAAGAAAAGACCCGGGAACGATGCCTTGTACTTTTGAACCATGGTCAGATGTCAAGGTTGACCTGAGTTGGCACCTGACGCAACCTCAATAAGCGTCAGGACATTGGATCAGATTTATTGTGCACCAGTCCCGTATGCACGTTGAATTGGATGGACTGAATTGGATAATTCGTTGGATTGGTTGGTTTCAGTGTCTCGGAGGGAAACCAACCAATCCAGTGTCTCGGACGTCAAGCGCGGTCGCTACAGAATGAAAATCGATCAGACATGTTTTCCAGTTTTATTGCTAACAAATTCAGCATTGAAATATGGAAAAATGTATTTTTAAACACATTTATACATACGTATTAAAACTTTAAAAATATATGTGCAGGTTTTATAAAGATATTTAAAACAACATGCAAGTTTTTGATGGAAGTTTTATGCTGATTTTTTTTTTTTGCTGGGAAGCAATGTGAAGCAATTTATTTCAACGTCGAAATTCTTTTTTTATAATTTTATTTGGAAACCTATACGAAATTCACAGGTTAAACTACAAAAATATCAATCTTATTTCACTGTGTGCATTTAAAATTTTAAACAGGTGCTTTCTCACTTTATATTTCTAACCCCAACTGTACACAAAATTAAATGAATAAAATCTCCTCTAAAGATCCGACAAAGAAATTAATATCCCTGCAAAACAAACCGTGCAGACATTTATTTCGATATTGAAAGAATCCATTATTTGGTGAACCTATCCTTTAGAAACAAACATCCGCAGTAAAAAAAAAGCAACGCTTTTAGCCAATACATTTTTATTGACTTTTTTTATCAGACGATCCCACATACCTATCCCTCCTCCCCCCAATTACCTTCAGAACGAACAGTGTTTTAATAAGATAAGGTATCATCGGGCCCGATAGCAAATAAGACCTCTCACAGGTAAAAGTCATGACGATCCGGCCGTCGCTTTGTATTTAACCAAGATCGGCTCGATTGGCAGCTACGGGCTGCACGAAAAAGATTTTTGAAAATTATCGGAGACCCGGAGCAAACGATAAATAAAAAAATAATAGAATTTTTTTTTAAGTGAAGAAGATAGCTGCACGACTACCTCAACAACGGGATCTATTCACTCACGAAAAAGCGATGGATATACAGAAGATGGGGGGGGGGGGCTAAGTTTTCTCAAACCCTCTCCCCCCCTCTTGTATAAGGAATTTAGCATAAGACATGTAATCTAATCTGGAAAAGTATGTAAACGTATTTTTGTAATTAATAAAATCTTCGTTATAATTAATTGAGAAATATTTAAAATTATTTATCACTGCTCGACTGTAGCATACATATTATTATATTGGTAATTATTCATTATTTTTAGTTAACTATTTCCGGTCGAGGCCTTTTTCGCTCAAACGAACCGGCAACTCGAGATTATTTTCAATATATTTGGTGAATTCCTTACAGTAGTAACCCCCTCGATCGCAGAGGGTTAATATCGCTATAACTGTGACCATCTGAATTGGATACCGATCTTATGGTTAAGTAATAGCTCGTCGTACTTTCATAGCAAAGGTTTTGAGGTACACAGACCACATTAAATAGTACAGTAGTACTTCAATTATCCGAACTCCTGTTATCCGGATCAAACAAAGCAGATCGCCAATTATCCGGATGGCTTTGAGGGGGGGGGGGGCGTGGGGGGGGATCACAGCATAATCCACATTTTAAAAAATTCTTATCGGTTTTCAATCGTCAGTAAATAACCTTGCATACTAAAGCAAAATTATTTTTTCTTTACTAAGAAATAAACTTTTTTTCGAGAATTATCGGATTATCCGGATAGGATCTGGTCGCAATTATTCCGGATAATTAGAGTTCTACTATAGTACATACTATACACGGGAGAGCCGGTATAACGATCTGTTGAGATGATCGTTATATCGAAAAGTGGTTAAAAATTATTTTTACATAAAAACTAATCACCAATTTTGATAATTAGCGATCGCTATATGGAAGAAGTTGTTTATATCTTTGGACCACACTATAATATGGGTCTATATTAATATTTTTAAAAATTAAAGCTGATAAAAAAAAAGTATGGTAACGCATTAAAATGTTCTTATTATTGCTATTCAATTATGATATTTTATCCACACAATATTATTTATTAAAATTAATAAAAGATTTTAAAATATAAGTGTGCTATATTTCGAGTTCGTACAAGGGGTAATACCACGCGAAAATAAGCAATTTCCAAATTCTTATTTACGTAAGCCTTGCTGAAGAGCTTCAAACGATCCTAAGAACGATTACTAAGAAATAAACTTTTTTTTCGAGAATTATACGATTACCCGGATTGGATCTGGTCGCAATTATTCCGGATAATTGGAGTTCTACTGTAGTACATACTACACACGGGAGGGCCGATATAACGATCTCTTGAGGTGATCGTTATATCGAAAAGGGGTTAAAAATTATTTTTACATAAAAACTAATCACCAATTTTGATAATTAGCGATCGCTATATGGAAGAAGTTGTTTATATCTTTGGACCACACTATAATATGGGTCTATATTAATATTTTTAAAAATTAAAGCTGATAAAAAAAAAGTATGGTAACGCATTAAAATGTTCTTATTATTGCTATTCAATTATGATATTTTATCCACACAATATTATTTATTAAAATTAATAAAAGATTTTAAAATATAAGTGTGCTATATTTCGAGTTCGTACAAGGGGTAATTCCCGCGAAAATAAGCAATTTCCAAATTCTTATTTACGTAGGCCTCGCTGAAGAGCTTCAAACGATCCGAATCTCTTATAAGATTGACCTTGGCGGGGTAGTGGGAGGGGAAGAGGGAAGAGAAGGGAGGGAGGGGAGGGGAGAACCCATCGAAGGAAGAGTGAAAAGAGAGAAGAGAGTTCCGCAAACCGTCTCGCGCATGCCCCAGCGCCGGACCGGCCTATGCGAGCGTCGTCCGTTTTTGCCGCCTTTCGAACAAACTGAAACTTCCCTTTCGCGAAGGAATACTCCCGAGGAGTTGAGTGTTGCGCTGCGTGAAAATCGTCTGCCGTGATGTGGATTGTTAGTAGTAGTATTGTTTCTGGTCAGTGATGGTTTCTCGAAAGAAGAGGAAAAAATACTGACAACAAAAGGAATTTTTATCTGGAGGGAGAAGACGTCGAGAGAAATGGAAGAGTGAAGTGTTCTGAGAACGTGGGTGGTGTTTGTTTTCGTCTAGAAATGGGGTGCTGTCTTTCTTCCCAATGAAGATTTCGGAGAGATGGATTTGATGTGAAATTCCGAACGATTTTTGTGATGTTGCCATTCTTGTTACCATAACTAAAAATATTAATTTGAAAGACAATTTTTTTTTGGTTAAAAAAAATGGAATCTGGAAATGACAGTCAATTTATTCTTTATTTTTATGGTATTTACAACAAAGTTATTGCGATCTCCCAATATCTTGATCCGTAATATATTAAATCTACGAAGAAAGTGGCAGAATTCTAATGCGTTGAAAGAAGTGTTATTGATCATGGATTAGGCTAAGTAAATATTACATTCGACGCTTAAAAATTAATCGCCTTTTATTCGAATGCAAACGAAAACTTTCGAAAGCCGAAAAATCCGACATTTATTCGAAACAACAGACAGATAAAAATATTTTCGACTGCTGAATCGTACATATTTACTTCACACATAAATTCTGCATTGAAATATTTGTTGAGCTCAACTCGCTTCGATCCAAAAAACCATCATAGATACTGTCATTGTGTCTGAAAAAATCGTCTGCAGAAATAAAAAAAAAAGAATGTTTTTTTTAGAATGGATTCCAAACTAAAACTTCAAACCAAAGTGCACTAGTCTAGTCCCAAATTGAAAAAACTAAATCACGGAAGTGTTTATTTCGAACGAAAGAATCGAGTGGTGTGAATTGCGGCACAAACAAAAGGTGAGATTTCCTGTGTTTCGAACGGAATCCATTAACTCGCCGGAGTTGATTGAAAGGAATTGTGCAATTGAGTTTCGCCATGGGATGCTTCAAGAGCAAGAACTTGGATAGCCGGACCTACCTCCCTCTTTCATCTACATTTCGGGACGCGTCTCCAAATTGCAGGTGTTCATGTCACAGGAGAAAGGTAAATTTAATGATTATTGTATTGTTGAAGCAATCAATGCTGCGTTTAATTTAAAATTGAGATTGCTTTCCTGTGATGAAATGAAAGGAGATTGCGTAATGCATGGTAATAAACCTTTCAGAAGTTAGGCAATTTAGACGGACTTCAACGGGAGTTTTTAATATTGAGTAATATTTTTTTTATTGTGAATTGGGGTTTTCTGTGATTTGTTTATATCGGTTACCTGAATTTGTCCGGATTTTATCGATCTTGTCCCTTTTTATAGCAAATGATACTTTTCTTAAGTATTTTTCCGCTTCATTTAATTCAGTTTAAAGTAATAGTCAAATGATTGATTTTTTTTTTATTTATGATCAAAATGTCTATTTGCTTTGAGTAATAATTTAATTATATATTTTAAATTTTCTCAGAAATTCGAAAGAACGCACCAAGCGTCTATGCCAGATTGGTTTGGTTTGATTAATTGACGTCGCACCAGGGCTACACGTGGGCTATTGACGACAGTTCGGGGAATATCTCGGAAGAAAAGACCCGGGAACGATGCCTCGTATTTTTGAACTAGCGTCTATGCCAGAGTATGATTTTTATTACAAAGCCAGACAGCATTTCCTCATTTTATGTCTGTAGTTTTACGCAATCCTATTTTTACAGTTTATGGTTATTTACTTAGCCGATCATATTTAGTTACGACATCTATCTGAGACTGAATAAATCTCGGGTATATTTTAGCCCTTATTTATAAAACAAATTTATTTAAATAAATTTTGAAATTAGATTTTCCATAATGCAAAAGTTTTGGGGATGTTTTACTTAAAATTGTGGGTTTTTTTTTGTTTGGTTTGATTAATCAACGTCGCACTAGAGCTGCACAGTGGGCTATTGGCGCCGGTTCGGGACCTATCTCGAAGGAAATACCCGAAGACGATGCCTTGTATTTTTGAATTATGGTCAGATGACGCGGACAACACCTGAGCTGGCACCCACCGCCTTCAATAGACGTCGGGACTTTGGACCCCGATCTGATTTATCGTGCACCAGTCCCGTTTACACGCCTATAATTTTTGTTGATGTTCTGGAGTTACTTAAAATTGGGAATTCCCAAATAAGAAAATGTTTTGTATTTCTTTGGTTTGTTAAATTAACGTCGCATTAGAGCTACACAATGGACTATTAGTGATGATCCGATTCGGGATATATCTCGAAGGAAATACCCGGGAACTATCATTTTCATGAGTTTCTTTTCTAGATAAATTCAGTGGTATTGGTAGCGATCCAGTCCTAGTTAATATTTATAATGTATCAGATATGACCGAAGAGTAACAAAGGATTAAAATGTATTATATTACTTAACAATTGAGGTTATCAGACACCAGACAATGTTCCCGTGTATTTCCTTTGTGATAGATACCGAAAAATCAATATTTTTGCTATTACATTTCGAACACAATATTACATATTGTGTGTTAACAATTTTTTAAGTTTCCATGATTTTATATATAAAAAATATCATTAGTTATAAATCTAAATGTAACTTAGAAAAATACAAGTTTAAACACACCCAAAGAAAACTAATTATATTTTATATATTTGTATTACTATGTCAGTAAACCGAAAAGGGCAGGTTTTAATTTTTATCCCACTGTTTTTCCACGGAAACATGACCGTCTTTTTAAAGACGTAACCATATCCAATAACATTTTGCTCTAACATACAAAAAAAACTTAACGTGTCTTATATGCCAGCAAACCTTGTACATCATATTTTTTAGGGGCTAGGGTCAAATTTCCAAAATTAAACGATACTTTTTAGGATTATTATTTTTTTTATCTGACATTTACCCCTGTCATTTATCGTTACTGTGCTGTAAGATAAATCATCCTCCATCAAAGGAACAAGGAAGCTTCCTACATAAGATATCGCCTCTTTTTTTTTATCTTAAGGCTTCGAACACATGAAGATTTTTTTTAATTGAAGTTGCCAATTTGTCTGATTCCAGAGACATTCTTACTGGTTTCTAGTAGTGAAGAATGCCAGTCTCGGTAAGATAAAAAAAAATGATTTTTGTGGCCATACTTTTTTTGTGAAAGGTTTGGCCGGTGCCTTGTTGCACATTGTGTATTGGTGATTAGTTCGGAGTTATGCCTTTTGTCGTTGCTTCAACTGATTGGTTTTGGGAACGATTTATCATGTTTTTCCTGTGCGTGTATTCTTATATGCGAAGGCTCGTGCCTGAAAAGAACTGAAGGTCACTGAAGTCCGTTTAAAAAAGCCTTGGGGGTAGGCAAAGTTCAGTTTTCAAATTTGCCTGGTGTTAAGTATGGGAGTTTTATATTATCGTACTAAAAGCTGTGATCTGTATTTTTACTTTAACCCTCATAAAAAAAAATTAACGTATTTTAAACATGAAATTAAATATATGTGCATTGTTCCGAACAACGATGTTGAGTTCAGGACTAAGCCCTTTGAGGAATACCAGAGCAGTTAAGCTTGAACATTAATGTTCGGGAATATGTTCTCGCGCTTTCTATCCACTGACGCCGCGCTTGACGTTCGAGACATTGGTTGGTTCCAGTGTCTCGGAGACTAATCAATCTAGTATCTAGGACGTCAGGCGCAGCGCCTACAGATGAAAATTTCGAGGACATGTTCCCCAGCTTAAAAGGGACGATCAGGAGGAGGGTTGGCCGGTTTTCAGGGCCTCGGAGGACTCAAGACCTACTTATAACTCTGAGGGTTAACTGTTGAAACGGTGCACATTGTACAACGGGAAATCTTCTGACAATATTATTTGTGTTTCAGAATTAAGAAATGTAAATTCTTTGATAAATTTAAGTTTTTGATATTTTTCTAACTATTCGACAGTTGAGATGACATTCAAAGAATTTAACTCGGCATTGGTCGGCAAAATATTCCCCCATCCTAAAAAAAAGTATTTAAAATAATTGTATTTGTTTTTGGATATAAATAATGCTAAGATAGGTTCCTATTACCTTGAAACCTATATACCTCTTTATAGATATGGTACTACCTGTTAATAGATTATATTTATCTTTTATATGAACCAATACCTCACAGCTGACCTATGAAGACACTCCACAACGACCATTTGCAGGTTAAACCAAATACCAGAAAATGATCCCGTGCATTTCCTTTATGATAGATACCGAAAAATCAATATTATAGCTATTAGACGCTTAGCATTAATTTATGTAATGGCATCAAATTAACAGCTTTAGCATTTTAATTTTACGTAGATATTACACCTTGTTTATCCACAATGAGGATTAACTTTCTCAACTTTCATGTCAACAGCAATAACGTCGATACCAGGATATACTAATTGTCAGGTGTATCTTATAAAAGATATTAATATGCATATCCTATCCGCTTATCCGTTATTATTTATAAGATGATCGTTGTTGACCTTATAAACAACTACTTTTTCACCTACTGATAGAAACTACGCAAAAAGGCTTTAATGAAAATAGGTTCTAATGTTACTTTATATTTTTTTCATTCATAACTTTGAACTATATTTCTAATCCTTTAACAATAGTAAATTAGCACTTTAAATGATCCCACGTTACAATAAACAAAAAATAAAATCTAATACGGGTCTTTCTTAAGTACACATCACATAACAAAAGTATATTAACTTTGGAATTATCAGTTTTTTTATTAATAACACAAATCTTTAATGCTAATTTTATTCCAATCTAGTTTCCAATCAGTAACGTTAATTTTATTCCAACGTATAACGAATAAAATGGAATATAATCTAACAACGGCTATCGGATTTATTTTCGCAGTTACTGCTACCGCAACGCGACTAATCAAATTCTACATAGTACATTTTCTTGATAACCATACGCAACCAATAATTCTTCGCCTCTGAGACACTTAAATAATCACCCCCCCCCCCCCCGCCCCCTTAAAAAGCGGCATGCCCCAAACATTTTTTTTTAGCATGTCCGTAGATCAACTCTGTTATCAAGCCCCCTATCCAATTTATCTCCCCTTTCCGAAACTTTTTACAAGCTACTCTATTTCTCCAACGGAAAACAAATGGCGGGCTTACTGATTTACAGCTGTGACACAAGACGACGCGGGGGCCCCACTGAACTGGGCCCCCCCCCCTCTCTCTCTCTTAAAATGTGGGCCCCCACCAATATTCCCTACCCACTCCCCCGTTCGTAAATTCTGAAAGTTTTCTGCTGGTTCTGGGGTTCTAACGAATCTTTTAAAACGTTCGATTCGGCTGTTGGTAACGGTGTGGAATATTGAGCTTTTGAGGGACCGTCCATTTATAAAATCATGCTATTTTTCGACTTTTTATATGAGCTTCAAAACCAGATAACTCCCACATTTTTAATAAATCGTTCTTTTACATTTTTCGCAAGTTCTCAATGCATTACATCACATTGCAAAGCGGTATTGACCAAAAGCGTCTTTTAATTTATATGAGCTATATGAGCTTCAAAACCAGATAACTCCCACATTTTTAATAAATCGTTCTTTTACATTTTTCGCAAGTTCTCAATGCATTACCTCACATTGCAAAGCGGTATTGACCAAAAGCGTCTTTTAATTTATATGAGCTTTATGAGCGTTATATATGAGCTATATGAGCGTTTTTATATGAGATTCAAATCCAGATAACTCCCACATTTTTAATAAATCGTTCTTTTACATTTTTCGCAAGTTCTCAATGCACTACATCACATTGCAAACGGGTATTGACCAAAAGCGTCTGAATCCAGTCTAAAATGCATTCAAATGGCGGGCTTAGATCCAAAAGTACGTGGCTGTCAATCGGTTTTGGCATCTCCTATAAAATTTATAAAAATGGAGATATCTGATTCTGAAACTAGACGTCTTCTCATACTATTTGTATGCCCACGCTTTCTTTCGCCACATAAACTCAATCCAAATATTCGAGTCTAACGTTGCTGTGTTATCCTATAATTATTAACCCTTTGCACTCCGATGTCGCCTCTCAGGCGCCAACATAACGACCCGTTGTTTTGTTTCCCTGTTCTTTTAAATAAACGAGAACAGCATGATTTTGTGTTTAGAACATCAATCTTTTTTTCAACTTGTTCTCTTGCAAATACAAAACAGATTAGGATTTTTTTCCCTTTATGAGTATAAGAAAAATCTGTGGAAAAGAACTTAAACAGGAATAACTGTTCCATAGAAAAAACACAAATCGCAAAGTGTTCTTGGAGTGCAAAGGGTTAATATAATTCGTTTTTTTAAAGACATTTTTTAACTTTTTCTTCCGTCATGTCATAAAGAGTTATTTTCTGGAGCGGAATGTAATAAGTGAATGGCCCCTTGAAAGGGTATGTTCCTTTTTAGCCATGTGACAGTTACTGGCCTTTTGTTTTACGATCTGCTGCGATCGTAGTCATGGGAATTCGAACGTTTGTCAATGGGGTGCATTCCCTCAACCTTCACCCCCTTTGCTGGAAATTGGGAGTTGCGTAAAGTATTGCCCATAACTTCTTTTCTGTTGGTGTCAAAGGTCACCAGTTCAGGAATCGCAGGTACGACCGTTTCAACCCCAACGGTAAAGTATGGGTGTGATCTTTTGCATCGGTGAACTTTAACACATAATAATATTATGATCCGTTTTTATCATTTCAAAATGAAACGGTTAAAAAATACGTTTCTACTGAAGTCGCTGATCAATCTTATTTATGTATGTGTTAATCGTGCACTTTGTTCTCCTATATTCAGTATGTTAGATTTTCTTAACAAAACTTGTAAAAAAAACTATTTAGATTATTCTAAAGGAAGATCTGTTATATATTTAACTATTAATGTATATCGTGAAGTAACGGTAATAGTATAAAAAGTGTAACAAAGACTAAATCTGTGGTTTGGAACAAGGAGGATCGATGTCTGATTGACTTAACATAGGACATTGGCCCTTCTTGTTGTAAGCCACAGAAAAAATCTCTTAAAGATGCAATATGACACAGACTATATTAGTAGTCAAATGAAAAATACACATGAACTTTATCCTTTAACTCCACACATAAACATCATTTCTGCACATAGCTGACACTTTTTTTTTATCACAGCTTAAAGTTGTATTTTCCTACACGACTATATAAACCACAAACTCCTATGATTTTAGTTAGATTCTTCTATAGAATTTTACGATTTGAATGTTATTAGCCGATTTAGGCATTGGCTGCAGCCTAGGGGCTCATTTCATACTTCAAAAGAAGAAAAAAAGTTAACTTGAGGTGAAAGTATTTGGTACGTGTATCAGAGAACAGTAGAAATTATATGTTAGAACTTCGAACAAAAATTTTATACTGTATGAATTGAATTAAAAAGCATTCTAATAATGAAGAGTTCATGAAGACAGCTCAAAATTTAGTAGAAGCATATGGCAATGATTTGGACAACAACCTAGGAAATGAACTAATTCAGTTCAAGTTTTTTTGTTTTTTTTTTGCAATGAATTTAACGAAGAATGTGAAAAAGACAGCCATGGGGGTGGATGTACAAACTCCTTCTAAGAAAGAGCATCAATAACCCTTTTCTTATTTTGAAGCGGGCACCAAATATATTTGTCAATGATGACAAATCCCACACAAGGTCCCGCACCATATATTTAGCTTAAGGGCCCACTAACTCTAAATCCGTCTCTGATCGAACGTAAAAGCATGCTTATTCTGAAAGAGCGTGCGTGGGGTGTTCCACAATCCTAAACACACTTCATGAAACAGACGTGTTCATTTAGGCGCGAATTCTTCCGTTTAGAACAATTTAAAGGATTACAAATGCCACTTTCCCCAAATCGTATCTATGAATTTCAAACAACTATTTTTAAAGATTCCCAAAAAATAGTTCACAACCGTGATTTAATGATGAAATGCATAACATATTAATCTCATAATATATAGTTTCAACTTGGTGTTCGACCATGCGAATCCGCCATTTTCTTTTACCTCAACCAACTATGATCAAAGCATCTTAAAATTCTTCCCAAACAATTCTGAATATAAACATCTCCTTTCATTTGCCCATTGTCAGCCATTGTGTTTAACAGTATTATTTGATATTTTTATGTGTGTTTCAAACTCTTTTTTATAGCTCTTCTAATTATAATTTACACATCTTCCCCATTGATGTTCGAATCTATTCCATCCATAAATCCATCCACTTCATTTAACGATTCATGTAAAGATCTATGCAATTAACCGAGTGATCGTCACAGCGATTCTTTTGTTAAATTAACGCATTTACTGCCAAGTTCTTGGAAGAAGAACAAAAAAACTTTGACATTTAAAGTGACTTGAAGGAAGAATTCCACTTCAAAGGCGAACTTCCGCGAGCGACGTGTGCTGGGGATCTCACCGATTGGATGAAAGAAGCGCTTGTGAATCTCGCTGACCTTTTCGTAATATCACTAATCTTGGGAAAATGCTTGTGCTCCCCCCTGGAAGATTATGTTTAAGTATCCGTAAAAGAACTGTAATTTCGCTTCATCTTTGTTACTAAGTGACCCGACGCCGGTTGTTGTGTCACGTCTTTAGGGAGGGCGGCCATTTCTGCGTAGCTGTAGTGAAGAAATCACGTACGCAGTTGATTACTTTATTGTAACTATAAAGTCGCCAGTTCAGAAAATAAAATTGTTTGTTTTATTAAATAACTTTATTTGTGACGTGAATTCCGTCTTTATGCCTATTCTACACGAACGAGCGCAAATATTTGCAGATGGCTCGGTGATTCGAGGATACAAACCACGTAGTTTGGATCCTCAAATCATCAAGAAGCTCACGCGCGTTTTTCTCGTTCGTTTAAAATAATCTTTAAAAATCGGGTCCAGCTATTATTGGCAGAAACTTGCGCGACATTAAAAGTGTTGATATTTCAAAGCTCTATAACTCCGAATGTAATCAACTTATGGAGATACATAACCTACCATCATGTAGAGGAATTTGAGTTATGTCAACCATGGTGGCCATTAATCCACGCCATCCTCTCACCGTCTCTCTAACCTTTTATACCGCGTGGAAAAGAAGGAAGTTATTTAAATTTGGTATATTTCCTTATGAATGTATCTCGAACCGTATCCAATAGCTTATTAGGAAGAAAGCTCTAGTGAGATGAGAATTAAACCGACTAATAACATTTGCCGACTTGATATAATTATAAATAACCTCAAAAATAGAAATTCTAAGAGATTTAGAATAATATAAATAGAGTATTTATACCCGTATAATTGTTATGGGTCATTCCACGTTATTTGTCCCCTCCTCAACTTTTTGTTATTATTTAAAAATATGTTCATAATTAACTTAAAATAAATACAATTTTTTAGAGGGTTTAGTTCGTTTTTAGTTTAGTTAGTTTTTAAAAATTGGTTTGGTTTTTGGTTAGTTTGGTTTGGTTAATTAACACGTCGCACTAGAGCTGCACAGTAGGCTATTGGCGCTGTTTCGGGGCCTATCTCGAAGGAAAGACCCGGGAACGATGCATCATAATTTTGAACCATGGTCAGATGACCGGAGCTGGCACCCGACGCAACCTCAATAGACGTCAGGACATTAGACCCCTATCAGATTTATCGTGCTTCAGTCCCGTACACACGCCAGTATAATTCGTTGGAATCGGAATTAACCTTACGGTGTGTCGACCAGAGGTCCTTACACCTTCATCGAATTAAGTCTAATAAATAGGATAACGTTAGCGGGATTTAGGTTTAACTAAGAAGTTACTAATTAATTGATGGGGATTGGGGGCCCTACGGCTAAACGCGAGTTCGTTTTAGTAAATCTGATAATTAACATCAGTAGTTGGGTGTGTGTTAGAAAATGTTCTGGACGACTTTCTATTAGTTTTGTATCGAAGCTGGCAACCCTCCAATCGCAAGATCACTTCTTCTTTACTTTTGTTTCTTAAGTCCATCGCACGGGTTCGAACTAGCAATCCTCTAATTACTAGATAAACGCCTTTATCCACTGAGAAACTGCGGCCCATTTTTAAAAATTGGGTTCCTTTTACGTTAATTAACATATAATAAAATAATAACAAAAAGTTACGATGGGGACAAATTACGGACAAATACTGTCGAATACGGACAAGTACCGTGCCCTTAAGCAAATCAAACCGATTTCGAATTGTGGACGGGAAATATGATACATGGGTAGTAGACACAACGATGAATCAAGCACACTGACATCTATTGGGCAATTAAAAGATAACTCCGGACTTGCTTTCGCAACATCATCGCGAATTCTAACCTCTTCTTCCAGGGTGTGGCGGTGATTTTTGACTAGCCCTCAATAACGAACTTCGTAAAAAAAAAAAAAAAACAGGGTGTGTGGAAATGTATAAAAATGTCAAAAATATGTCGAATATAATTAAGGTAGGCTGCCATATGGATGGAAACATAGCGATTTTTTGGTTTTGTTAATTAATGTCGCACTACAGCTACACAGTGGGCTATTGTTGACGGTTCGGGGTCTATCTCGAAAGAAAGACCTGGAAACGGTGCCCTCGTATTTTTGAACCATGATCAGATGACGAGGACAACACCTAAGCTGGTGTACTTGTAAAGACTGGGCTGGATGAGCATCTCTCCTCTATAAAAGCTGCTATCGGTAAGAAATAGGCTCGCGACACGAGTTGTGTTGGATTAAAATAAAACGGGCATTGAAAAACGACGGACTGTGTGTGCTGTTGTTTGAATTGTTTAAAATTTTAGGATCGACTTCGGTAGAATATTTCTGTTTGGTATGTTGTGATTTGAAATCGTAAGTGACTACTGTCTGTTTTTCTGAGCGCTTGTATTTATCGGCTGTCTTCAGATAAACGTAAAAAAAAAAAAAAACACTCGATCAGGTTTTTATCTCGCTGTTATTTTAGAGTAATGTTATTCTTCTCACCGATTCCGTTGTATTTTTAACCGACTGAACAGCGCGCCAACCAAAAAAAAAAAAAAAACGCCAGAAATTTTAAATTAAAACCGCTAAATTGTGCGCCAAGTCGAGAGGTTATCAATTCGACCGTTATTTTTATTTTTTTATTAAATAAAAGTTATACATTTTCGGTTATTCAGAGTTATTGTTAATTCGTTAAAATCCTTGTGCGTGACCTATTTAGATTTAAAAAAAAAATACGAGGCAGTACGACCTTGTATATCGAATATTCAATATGGCGTAGCTACAAATCTCCAAAAACTACACACAATAAAATAACCCCGATTTCAACTCGAATTCCATTTCTTCCCGCAGAACACAACTCGCGACAAACACAACCATCTACGTCGTAAAAAAAAAATCACCAGTCGGCAACATAAAAATGATGGGAAAGAAATGACTGCCGATGTCGGTTTTGAAACTGCTTTGTTTTCGATCTCGAGCGTACAAGGCGGTCGCATTTTCCGAATCGTTTTCCAATCACCGCGGTTAATTGTTCCCAGTCATCAGAATAAATGTGTTGCTGATTTGGTCTGTGAATCGTAACGGAAGAATATTTGTGGTCACAGTTATTGCGTAGTGGGAGAGAACAACGGGTCTTTTTTCTTTCTTTTTTTCTAATTGGGCAATCGCGAATGATGTGTTTTTCTCAGAAGGAGTTGAGCAACTAAAAGACTAAATCTACTACAAAGAAGAGCCGTATTTACAGTTAATGTGCCCCTAGGCTGATAAATATGTAGTGCACCCTTCTTTCCCCAAAAAATCGAGGGAGAGGAGGAGACGGTTAAAAAAATTTTTTGAAAAATATGTATTCCAGAACTGCAAATTAAATCATTGTTAAGGGTATTTGTGAAATTTGGACACTCTGTGTTTTTGTAAATTTCCAATACTATGTTACAAAATGTCAACTATTTCAAGTAATAACAAAATGATATGGCATTCTGGAATCTATGAAAATTTGAATTAAATATTGCAGTCGTCTTTGTTTTACCCTTAAATGACTCTAAGCAAAATAAAAATGTAAAAAAATCAAAAGCAACTTATTTCCAAAAAATAGTAAACCATTGCGATTGTAATTACCACAAATTAAACTTTTTTTAAAGAACATAAAAGTATTAAGATATATTTAAATTATGTAAATATAAGAAAATTAAAAATTGTAAGAAGATTAAAGTATACTATTTTTATTAGGATTGGATAATACTCAAATTGACCCTGGTTCCTTTTTTATGTGTGTTGCGGGCCCTTAGGATGCAGCCTATGTAGCCAATGCCTAAATACGGCCCTGCTACGAAGTATTGTATTTTTAAGAGCTGCAAACAAACTCTACAGCAGATCTATAATAAAAACAGTTCCAAATTTATCCCTATTAGCTGACTTAGGCAGTTGCTTAGGGTTGTAGGCTCAGGGAGAACGCAATCTACTAATTTTTTTATAAAACTTTTCTTACCGAACGAAAACTTTAAATTAAATTTTATTTAAAGTTTAACAATTTTTTTTACTAAAGTACTCACTCTACATAAATTTTCGGGGGAAACCGGCATATTCACTTATAAAACATAAACATTCTGGAAATTCTGATAGTATTGTGACACATATAGAAAAACGATTAGGCTATTTAATCTTCAAAATACAGAACAACAAAAGACTGAGGGAAATTTTCAAAGAACGTAACTCTAAACTCTTGGGGGGCGGGGGGGAGGACAACCGAAAGATCTTTTCCCATGACAAAAATAATTTATGTGCTTAATAAATCCACGACACATCCCCACTGTCCTTCTAAATGTGACTCCACTCTCATTTTACAAATTTATGTGCGCATAACCGTCAAACTGCCGCCCAAACACTCTACTCCGTTCCCTTGTAGAAACACCCCATGACATGGACAAACTCAAACATAATTCAGACGTTAAAAAATAACCAAGGGAAATTGGCTTAACTGGAAACGCGTAGGATTTCCACGAACTTTGCCATATACATCATGTCATGTCATTTGGCGACCCATGCTTCATTTTCATTTCCTATTTCTGCCCGGCTTTATTTTCTTTGCGTTGATAACTTAATATACTTGAGTAAAGTAGATTTTAAAGGGTTTTAAATAACACTCTGCTAGGCCATACACTTGCTTTTCTAAAAGAATATATATGTAGCAATTTAATATTATTAATGTTCAATTTAAATTGAAGAATTTGTGTATTACCAGGGCCGCCTTTAGCAGGCACGGGGCCCAGTGCAAACTTAGTAGTGTAGTGATCTTTTTAACACCCACATAAATTTATGAATAGGTTTTCAGGTTTTTGAAAAGCCAATCGAGTTTTTTCATTAACTATAAATATTTGAAGTGGCTACATATCAAATGAATGGAATATTTATTCGAGAACTTCATTGCATAAAAAGGCTGCATTATTTCGATTTGTTTTTAATTATTTTTATCTATATAAGCCTAATTCACAATCGATGTGAACAAATTTGACAAATTGTGTGTGTGAACAAATGTGAACAAATTTATGTCAGTCGTGATATTTGCTACGGAATGGATCCCTTTAGGAGATTAATGATAGGAAGATACAGGCCAAAGTTCTTCCTGAAGGACTTTCGTACATAACACATTTTAGAGTTGGATTTTTTTTTTCCACAAACTCAAAGCTTTCGGAATTTTCTTGTTGTTGTACTGATCGTAAAGACGAATCCTACCAGGCTGTACCCTCCGAACTTCCGGAAAGACATTGTATGATATATCATTAACATGATATTTCATGTGGCTGATTTTTAACACGTTTCATGTAAAAAAAAAGAAAAATAATAATTTATCTGGCCCCTCCAAAAGGGGGGGAGGGACCTGTGCTGTGGCACACTTCGCTCACTCCTAAGGGCGGTCCTGTGTATTAGCATACGAATTCGAAGTCATCGTTTTGAAGCAAAAAATGTTGGTTTTCTATATTATATTTTTTGATTGCTTTATGTTAGATATAGTATTAACTCTTATACGTATAATTGAAAAATGCTGGATTTTCATTAAATTGAATTTATAAAATTTCTTAATTTTATATAAAACTTTCTGGTTGCCTGTGAGATTTTTTTTTGTTTCATAAAACTTTCCATCATTTATCAGCTTCGTTTTCTAATCATTGAAAGGCATAGAAAGGAATTTAATTTATTGTTTTTTCTTTTCTATTGAGCGATGCCTCAACACTTTCGGGAATTGAATTGTCACTGTATGAAGAAATATACAAGTAAAATATATTTAGTGTCGACAAATTGGCCTTACGAAATTGGATGGGATAAAAAAAAACTACATTTATATTTTATAATGAAAACCTCTAGTTGTCATTTTCTTCTTCGATCCGGCTGACGTAAAAATACGTCATTCGTCGAATATCATTTATAAACCGGCTGACGTAAAAATACGTCATTCGTCGAATATCATTTGTAAACCGGCTGACGTAAAAATGTCAATGCAAATGTATATTTGCAATAAATATAACAACTGTCCGGTCAATGTATAATTGAAATAGCACATTTTCAACCGATAAAACGCCTATATTTTTACTCTACAATTATAAATTTTTTTTACTGCAGCTTCTAGAAGTGATTACCATATTGTAAAAAAATAAGTGCTTAAAATTGAGTGTCTGGACTTACTCGTTTTTTTTTAGTACAATTGCATCGTAAATGAGCGATGACGTACTCAGATTTAAGTAATCGTACTTTCTCAAAAATGAGTATCGTGGTTTAATATTGCTAATCTCAGCTTCTGTTCAAAGCCAAATTAACAAAACAACCTGAAAACTTAAAATAGTTGTTTAGAAAATGGTTTTCCACATTATTTGATGTCGATTGCTTAAAAGGAAACTGAGTTATTACAATTCAATCATCTAACTTCTCATTCTTTTAACACACCTTTTTAAAAAAATTTGGTATATAACTTCTTCGCGTCGCCCTGGTATTACAACGGAATAAGGCACTGGACTACGGTGCCCGAGGATCTGGGTTCCATTCCCAGTAAGTCTTGGTTGTAATTGTTGATATTTATTGAAAGTGATTTATGAAGACAGCCTATGTAGGCAAGCAACTGCTTTTTTTATTTATTTTTACTCATGTTAACTAATTCATGTCTCTTTCAAAAATGAAACATGTATTCGGAGCTATGATAAGCATCGAATGTACTCAAAAATTACTACATTTTACTTATTTTTGAGTATCTAAATGTCGAATGGCAAATTTTCTTACCAACCGGCGTTAATGGGTTAATGCTATAGAAATCGGAAAGCTCCTCTATGGAAACATTTCTGTTATCTCTTTTATATCTAGACCAATCTGTTGGTATGTATTATAATAATAAATCTCGGTCGTTAAGGGTTAAAAACCAATTTATACATCTAAAGAGTATTGGCGCAGATTGGCCATTTTTGGCCCTTGCGCCATTAAAACCCATACAACCAACCAACCATCTAAAGAGTAAGCATAAAGTTACCAAGCTATAATACTGAAGAGTCTGTACATGAAAGAAAATTGAAAAAAAAACCTGCTGTTTTATATGGGATTTTTGCGAATTGTTCCGCTGGATAATGCCAGCAGAGCTTCTTAAAGGACAACCCGTTGTTAAAATCAATAACCCACTTAACCCAACCTAACAACACGCATTGAGATTCCGTTAGTTGAATTTTATAATCTTCGACTTGAATACGATTGTTATGTGCAGCGAAACAACCAAAGGCTGGTTTGGCAGATCGACCTGTTGCTTCATGACTGTTACAATCGTATTTTTAACGCCCCATTTACGGTTAGGGGAATCTCTAGGAAGAAACGCCGCTTCCCATTAGATGGCGCAGAACATGAATATTGCATGAGGAGCCTTCACCTTTTACGGGACCTTTGACGGAATAGTGGTGGTTATATTATAGTCTTTTGCTTCTTTTTGTTTGCCCAACGGGAATGAGCGTTTAATTCTGCCCTTCTGTTTGGCCGGAGGAATTCGTGCACCTTTCCAACGCCATCATCGTACTATCACTCCCTGAGCTAGAATACCGTAACTATAAGCACTGGAGAGTGGACTAAGCGTGGCCGACCACTTTACTCCTTTTTGGGCGGATGTAGACAAAATAATCCTTTCGCGCATAGGTTTGCGTAGATTAAAAAATTCGTTTCTAACTTTCAAAAATGCATTAAATGTTACACATTTTGTTTTCCCGTACTTACTTATAAGAAAAAGAAGACAAAAGACGCAGAAAAAACTAGTTTTAAATATTCTGTGACGTCACGGGAGACTCCCGCATAGCCAAGGAAGAATGTTTTCTCAACCTTTCATCCGAATTGTATGCATCCGCGGGGCACTGTAAAGTACATTGTCGCCCAATGGGAGTCCTCGCCCCAGTGCCAATCACAATTTCAATGATGGGACAACCTAATTAAAAAAAAAAATTGGACATAAAAACTTATTGAATGTTTAAGGCAAAGTTTATCATCCGAGCCTTCTATAGAATAGCTGGCCATACTAAATACCGTGTAGAATTTCTATATTATTGAGCAGTTGTAGACATTTTCCCATGTATTCCACATGTCTTATTCATTTGCGTAATGTCTACTCCACTATGAGTGGACCTTGCGCCTCTAAAATCTAACTAACCAACCACTATGAGTGGAATTTAATATAGAACGAAGGCCTATCCATGATTTTGATTTGAATAGGGCCATGTTCATTCTAATGTTACCATTGATCCTTTATTTAATATTTAATTAGTCCATGATAAATAGTTAATATGTAATATAATTAACCTATTTTTGAACTACTTTCTTAGTACAGCAAGATAGATTCAGCAAGTTTAAATATACGTCAGTATTATTTTACATTACGGACGACATAAACGCACGTGGTATTTTGCAGAAGCCTCTGTGATTGCTACATTCAAACCACGTGATTTTACATGTTCCAATCACAGAGGCTTCCGCAAAATGCCACACGCGTTTATGTCGTCCAAGTACAGTAGGCCTTACATGTGTTCGATATTCAAACAACGCTTTAAATAGGTCGTATTTCGTACTTTACTGGTTTAATTTAAACATTCTATAGAATGCCGAAATTGATTATATAAATTGGTATTGTATTTAAAATATCAGATTTTATTATTTATCTGTAATATGTGTAATATTTCTGCGTTCGTTTGTTGATGTCAGCTTACAATTACACTACTGTTTAAATATCTCGATCAATGTTTACAATATACACTACCTTTAGATGCACGTGGCTAGTAAATGATGTCGGTGTTTACCTTATAAAGTGATTGAAATATGGCGCCCTATTCATGTTTAAACTCTGGATAACGCTTCTTTTGCGCGAGGGTTTAAAAACAAGAGCATCTGATAGCGGCTATCTCGATGTTTATTCGCAGTTGCGCGCTTAGCTGTCTCTGGACGATATATCGGTATCACATCTCGGGCCTAAAAGCAGATCACAGCTCCTTCGGTTGATAGATTCTTCAGCAAGTTTCACGAATCTGTCAATATTCATGTATCCTATCTTATTATTTTCAGATAATTTCATTCCAAGAAATCTTTGCCTTGATCAATGTCCAATTTTTTTTTTACTCGGAAGATGTAAAAGGGTTTTTGGATTATTTAACAAAGGATTAACAAGCAAAGTCATAACTGTGATGACGATGTTTAGATTGGATCTGTATGAAATCCTCTCAAAAGCAGACTTAACTTAGTTTGTATAGTGAACAAAAGGGTGATCACAAATTATTTGGCTACGGCCATTCTTTGGTTGTTTAGCTACACATAATAAGCCATTTTTTCTGCTATGCTTTAACTATTTTGTTTTTTACTACTAAAGCTTAGTGACTTTTTTTTAATATAAGCGAAATAATTGAGCAAAAATAATATTTTATTATGCCAATACAGCTAAACAATGACCATCACCCAACAATTTGTGACCATATATGCAACTTTTAATAATATTCCCATTTGAATTCAGCATTAAACTTTTTTGAAAGTTATGCAGGTTTATGCTGCAAAATTCAGCATTGAAATTCCGGAAAGAAAATGCAGGGGTTTATTTTAAAGATTTTATTGCACTTTTCCTTCAGGAATTCCAAATATAAAAAAAAACGAACAAGTTTTATGAATGTATTTGGAACAACCTTCAGGTCCATAAGATTTTATAAAGATTTTATGCAGTTTTTGACGAAGGCTTTATGCGTAGTATAGTTAGAAATATATCGTTGAATGCAAAAAGTTTTTAAGTCTCTTTTCTTCTTATTTTAATTGTTGTTAGTATCCATGACTATTGCTAAAAGATTCAGGGTTCCATTTCTAATAAAAACTACCTAAGTCATCAATAAATAAAATACTATTAGATAGTTTAGCTCAGTAGTTAATTACTCCATCTTAAGGAAAAGCTTAATATGTCAAATTGCCTGGATTGACTTAATGAGTATATCACCAAGCCCACGTACTTTCTCAAAGTTTTATTTGTAGTTTAACTACAAAAGCGATTAGAATGCCTTAACTGCCTATAAGAATGCCTTTCATATTTCAAATAAACGACAAATATCTAACAAATTACCTTCCGATCTAATGAGAATAACTCGTTTTCCACTAGCCGGGTAATGGCCTTTTAAATACTAGGTTTACATTTCCCATTTAAATTAGCAAATGCCCTTTCGTTCAAAATCTCAATAATGGAAACCGATGAGATCACTTCTTGCTCATTTCGAATATGCCATTTTGCTCCCATTACGACAAGCATTGCGTCACCATTAAATTTGTCTGAAAGAGGGGGGGGGGTAGATTCCCGTCCACTTTGGGGTAGTTCTTTGAGTGGAAGAGTCTTGCATATATGAGTAATGATTCCCGGAGTCCTCAGAAAGGGACAGCCACTTGTTGAGCAGTCGGGCTTGGATAAATAAACGCGACACTTGGGGACAGGATTGGAACACTCGACAGGATATAAAAAGAGACTTTTATATTATTTGAAAGAAATATTCGGCATTACCACACCCTTTCCAGGGCGGATACGCACTGTTCGATTTGAAGAAAGGATCCAATGGGTTTCTTTTTATTCATATACTCTGTTAAAAATTATTACGACCTTGCACCAAACTTTGGTACTCATTTAGCTTCAACCAACATTTGGTGCTTAGTTTCACCATTTTACGGTGCTATCTTTGGCACTGATCGGAAATTGGTACATTCACAATAATACAATTAAGTTAATTACCTTGAGATTATTTATTTGCATAAATCTTATATATAAAGCTGAAATTTCCAAAATCTGTCCGGATGTTGGTTTGTTTGTTTGTTTGTCAGTACAAAATAAGCTCCGTAACTACACAACGCAGAGCGTTGAAATTCACAGAATAGTTAGTTCAAAAAATTAGAATTTTAACGTGACTATTTTTGAGTCTCTACGATGTTCCATTCGAATGTTATGACATATTTTGGCGTACGTCAGCAAAGTTTCACGAAGTGGCAACAGTAAAATCAGTTAAAATCAACGGAGAAAAGCGAAAATATAATATAAAATAATTATGAATCAATTGGAATGCCGATCTTTACAAGAAATACTCCATAATTACACAACGTAGCTTTATGAAATTTACAGAGAAGTTTACTTGAAAAATTAGACGTTTTTTGTGATAATGTTTAAGTTTGTACGATGTTCCATTCGTATGTTATAACTATTTTAATGTATTCCATTGACTTACTATGGATGAAAATATCGTTTGCAATTTAAAATAAAATGTTTCGTTATTGACACTACAAAAATGACGTCATTGGTTTTGTTTGATTTAATAATTATTGAAAAACGTCTGCTCATTGGGCTTTTTGTTACAATACGGATTCACTCAAAAATTAAAACAACTAGAATTTTATATTAGGAAAATGGTTTAGAATTGTTTTAAAATGTTAAAATTGTATTATTTCTTTTGTTTTGTTTGTATACAGGTTAATTGTAACTATATTTAATTATCTTAGATCGAACTTTTAGAATACATCTTCTGAAATGCGGGTAATTTGTGTATGAACGTCCATTTTATTTATTTGAAAAATATTTTATGCCGGTATTTTTTTAAAAATTGTACGAAGTTTAGTTTCACTGTGAATTTTCAACTCTATATGACTTTTTAATGTTATTAAAGAATAAAATTCCACAGGTACCAAATGATAATTGAGAAAATAAATATTTTATTTAATGTAAAAATGAATATTCCCTTTTAAAACGTAAAATGGCGATCATTAAGAATTATATGTTCTAAATTATTGTTCTGAATGATTGAAGTACATGGTGAGATTATAATATGCTGCACCGTTTGCTAAACTATCGCCAAGCGCCAAGTTATAACAATTTATTTTTTGAAAAAGTGCGTCTTGGCTTTAATTTGCTGAGGAAACTTACTAAACATTTATATGACAGGTATTTTTCGATGCGAATACAATATCGAAATAATTTATTAAGAAATCGATAACAATAGTATCACAAAATAAAAATTTTAGGAAAAATAGTTTAACAAAATGAGTAAATACCGAATTTTTAACACATTGATACGGAAATAAAAAAAATGATATTAAAATTAAAATAGGTGGTTATTCTTCTGTAATAATAGCATTCATGTAAATTCTTTAAAGCGTGGGCATTTGGACGAAGTAAAAGTAAATTGTGTAGTATTTTAAAACATACTGATTTTGGTTAAATATTTATGACGGGCTGTTAATTTTATTATCATATTTATTAAGAATTTGAGGCAATTTTTTTGAAAAAACGTTTAGGTTTATTCTGGCTGTAATTTACATTTTTATGTTCTGTTTTACAGAGGTTAAAAATGCAAACTACTAAGATCGAAGTTATTGCAAAGATGTGGCCTAAACGATACACTGGAATGGGCATTTGGACATAGTCAAATCAAAATTGTAATACTAGGAAAAGGGAAATTCGGAATGTTTTGAAAGTTTAATCATGAGAGTTCATGATAAAATTTCTCAATATGGTCATCTTTAAAAAATATATATATTGTCTGTGTTTTACTGCCTTTTTCAATTCCATACGGCTTCAGAACAGTTCAATAGCGAGATTGATTCAGAAGTTTCATTAAAATTCGCTTGAAAACTGCATTCAATGAAATTACAATTTAATAAAACTCTTCTTGATGATTGTTTTCAAAAATAATATAAAAATGAAAATCATAGGGCTTTGTTTATTATTTAATTTAATATTTTTTCCCTTAGATAAAAAAAGTTTTATGCAAATATTTATTCTTATAAAATACCTGTTATAGTTCACATTATCTTTCAGTAATGATGACAACAGTAATTAAAATTTCATCGATTAAAGTAAGAACTGAAAACTAAAATATAATTATAGTCGTTTCCCGAATAAATAGCGGCATCCGTGTTAAAAAATTATATGTACAGACCGCGCTGTATTGGGCCTTACTCGATACAAGGTTGAGAGGGGGAGATGACAAATGGCCTACAATGGTTGAAACGGTCTTCCTTCCTTTACACGATCGTAAGTCATTTATCCATATAGGCTGATTCCACGTTGAATTAATGATAGAGGTACACTCATTTTCACCGGGTACAAACGTAAAAGGGGGGATGGGTTAAAAATCGGCATGTACGAAACGTCTGACTTTCGTCTACAAAATAGTATATTATTTATACCCATCAGCTAATTCCACTTGGAGTTAAGGATTTTAAAAACGTCGTTTTTTATTATGGTATTTAATGCAACTATGTATACCCATACCGAAAGGAAATTCCTATTAATTTCTAAAAATATTTTTGTGCAGGGATGTTTAATTTTTAAAACTCCATTTCTTATGAGAGATAATCTAGAAATTATTAGATTTTTATCGGTGTATTAGCAACCAAGTAGTATAGAGATATTTTTACTTTTTTAACTTCTAATTTATTAAACATAAAAATATTTTAAATTATAAAAACCAGCTTTATCACTTTTTAAAGAGGAATTTTAAAATGGTATGCAATTATCTGACGGAGGAGAGGAAATGTATATATTTTCAGTTATTTGTCGTTATTTTATTGATCTCCGTGCGAAGAACGGGTACTTTTGCTAGTATTATATAAATTCGAATTTGTTATATTATCTGAAAATGCACTATTTTCCCTGCAGAACAGGGATTTTCCCCAAATTTTGGACCTCAGAGAAAACAATGTTTTTTTAGATGAAAAAATTAGAAATTCAAATATTAAAATACTACCCAAGGTGTAAAATTGGCTTAAAAAATTATTTTTAAAAAGAAGGGCGCCAAAACCATGCGCCTGCCTAGTACAGGGACCCGTGTTAATCCTAGACACAAACTTATGAATAAGCTTAAATGAAACCTAAATAAGTTTATCAGAATTTTTAAAATCCTATCCGGATTTTTTTTTAATTATAAACTATGAATGTAGTTGACAATCAACTGTAAATGTTCGATGCGGCTACGTTTCATTTGCATAGAATATTTATTAGAAAACACGGTTACGTAAAAAATCTGATTTATTTTGTTCTGTTTATAAACAATTAAAAAATAAAAAAAAAGTTATCGAATGATACCAAATTTATGTCAAGCTATCTACCACGGAGTTATACTGTAGGAATGGGTCGTCCTAAAAGAGAAGTAACTTGGTGTTTATATTGTTCATTAAATTGTTCCTTAGAAGTGGATAAAAAACAACTTTGAGATTACTTAAATAAAAAAAATGCAGTTTTAAAGTTGCAAAGCAGTTTATTCATTAGAAGGAATATGAATTGCAAACACTGGTCTTTAACTGCAACTTCTGGTTTGGGCAAGACATTTTGTTCTTACATTTGCACAAATAATACATTCCTACAGTACAAAATGTCTTACAGGGTCGTCTGTAAGACATTGAAGGGATAATAACTGTACCCCACTTTTATCGCTATCGCAATATTTCGTAAATTTTTCATGTTAAATAAGCCGACATGTATTGCTTTTGGCTGAGTTTTTTTTCCATTTCCTTTAAAACCTGTTTTAAATGCAATCTGCTATTAAAACAAAAAGAAGTAATTTGCAAGTTAAATTCGAAATGGTTAAAAAAAGCAAGAGCAAAAACTATTTGTTTGGAAATATATAAAAATTAATTCTATAAGAAGAAAATATAATATTTCTATACATTTAATATTTTTACAACGCTATGGTATTAAAAAACACCTATCTAAATGCTATGGTAAGCTAAATCACTTTAAAAAAATGTGGAGGTACAGTATGGCTGCTACCACATTGGCTTCAAAAGGTTTCACACAAAAATATATTTTGAAAGGTCTTTGAAATGTTCTTTGAAAGGTCGCTGGTTGATTTCCATATAAAACTGTTCTACATATAAATTTAAAACTTGAATTTAATAAACATTCAACAATAAATTTGTTATGATTCAAATAATGTAAATTTTAAGGGATAGTTAGATTATGAGCCTATTTATACTAGATATTTGTTGTGTTTTCAAAACATTTTGAAACCTAATTAGCCTTGAAGACCCGAGATCTGTTTTATTATTCATTAATGAATAACTAGGCTTAACTGCCTTTAAGTGCCAATTCAAAGAAGCTTTTTTAATCGTATAACAACTGTTAAAGTATATGATCGTTTACAAAGGAAGATATGTAAACTTCATTTGAATTATTACTAAAATAATTTCTAGATAAATTGACCTTTAATGTGGTTGTTTCTTGCATCCTATTACCGCACAAGGGAATTCCAAGGGGTAAAAATAACAAATTATATTCTGATATTTTAAGGCCCTGTGCTTTTCCCACCAGCTTTCATTTTGATTCCAATTTTTATTTTTCATCATCCATTGTAATGAAATCCAAAATTTAATTTGCTTACAAAATAATTTTGGATGTGTAACACGGACATTATTATCTATAACGAGCAATTACTGTTGCCACTAAAGGTATATATATATATTTCGGGAAAAAACAACAACTTCATTTATCCTTGTTAAGAGTCATGACTATTCTTTATTCTTGCTTCTAATCATGTTTTCTTTGGTATATCGACCTTACTTTTTCTTAACTGGAGGATAATCTGCCTCGCTTATCAAATCCTAAGAACAATTTTCAATCGTTTGAAAGATTCCGCATTTCAAGTCTGGTAGTCATTTGTCCCAGCCCATAAAAACGGCTTTTATTAAAGTTTTTCCTCCGTAATGATGGGTTAAATTGTTCTATTTTCACAAAAATCAAAAGTTTGTATGTTTAGGATAGAATAATAATCATGGTGGAACTGCCTGGATAAGGATAAAATTTACTCTTAAGATATCCGGTTGAAGTTTTTTTTTTTCCTTGGGTAAAAATGTACTGTTGGGAGTTTTGATTGCAGTTGTGGGATTTCTAAATTTCATTCACAAAAAAAAGTTTCATGTTTTGTTTACTATTAGAGATGATGAAGTGCGGTGATTAAATAAGGAATCTTTTTTCAAGAACTTAGAGGAATTTTAGAAGGAGGATGCTGTTTATATACATTTAAATGCAAATTCCTTTCTTGCGTATTTACTATTATTGTGAAGTCATTTTTGTCATATACCGAAATATAACTTCATAATACAGGAAAAGAGTGGTCACAAATTATTGGACGATTGTCATTGTTAAACTGTTTAATTTCACCTAATAAACCATTCTTTTGCTATGATTTAACTACTTTGTTTGTGGTTACTAAAATTAAGCGACTTGTTTTAAATATAAGCGAAGTAGTTGTGCAAAAATAAATTATCGGTGTTTACCGAGCACAAAATGTAATGCAGTCAAGAATTATTAACATTAGAAAAAAAATCCTATATACACTTTTTTTAAAAACAAATTTCGCTTATAATTTCTTTTGAAGGTATATTTCTTAAAATAGCTTTTTCCACTGTCAGCGGAAAGTGCATTTTGGGGGGGGGGGGGGGGGGGCAAAAATAACTGCGACATTACGGAACTATGTTCTGTCTGGCTGGACCTTCGAGCATGAATCCTTTGTAGCAGAGGAGTCATGATGTCACTCTCGCTAACATCAAAGTGAAGCCAACATGTATGACCCAAGACACATAGTTAACTACGTCATTCCATTCAAACGTTTTCACAGTTACACATTTCCCCATTCACAAGCAAATCGCGAGTATTTTTTAAATAATTCATAATTTTGAAGAGATGGCACGTGATATGGGCCTTTCGCTCTGAGATATGGGCTCACGATTATGACGTCATATTTTCTCTACTCCAGTCCATTCATGCTAGAAGGGCTGGACTCGGCCCGGTAATTGCACCGAACCATCCTATGGCCAGTCTGCCCCTGCACTGATGTAGCTCTAGTGCGACATCATGAATCAGCATTTGTAAAAAAGGGACGTGTTCTAATTCAATGTAACATAACCCCTTTTTACAAATACCGATTCAATTCAACACAACATCCGTTTGATGCTTTTCTGCTTGCCCGTCGCACCCTCCTCAAAGCATCGCTCAAGTGTTGCAGGGGCCCGTTATTAGCCTGTTTTCCCAGATGTTGCCGTTTGACACTTAGCCCTTTCTATCTCTCCTTATCTGTCCTTATTTCTTTTCTTATTCATCTTTCCATATCCATTTCTTTTTCTTTTTTCTTCTTCTTTTCATATGAGTGATGAGAAACGAAAGTGAAAGACGTGATGGATCCCATTGAAAGACAAACAAAAAGAACCCCCGTTCTCTTTTCTCTGACTTTGAATGCCCCGAGAACGAATGTATTGTGTTATGGCGACCACTTGCCAGTCGCATCATCATCATCATCATCAGAATTTATTGACTTCGTCCGTGTTCTTTTTATATAATACATCTTCAGTCTAAGAGATACGCGTGGTCGTGTGACGTTATTGTGATGTGATAGTTAACTCGGTGTATAGTTAAACGAGCGCCACGCTTTTAGTAATGGTTTTCTTTTTTTACCATGCCGTTTCTATTCTTCTCAATTACTCATCGCTCTCTTTTGATAATGCTATTTCCTTTGATTGTGTGACATTATTATATAAATCCATTGACAAAAGAATGCTTTGTGTGAAAGGGCAGATACGTGGTAAGACGTGAGTTTCGAAGTTTTGTCAATGCTATTTTTAAATATAATTTAGCGGATTTTAAAGTCTCTTGGACACAGTGGGGGTTTGTAGTGACAAGTGTGATCGTATAAATAAATGTTTAAAAAAAGGGGGATTTTATGAGATTAAAATGAAAGAAATTTCGCGCGACATCATTTGGTTGTGATAAATGTCTGTTATTTTTAATCAACAAAAGTTCATGATTTTGTTTTTATCAACTTAAGCGCGCCAACCGATGCTAGAAAGCGCTTCAATGAATTGATTATCAATTCGACTTGTATTTTTTTATGTATGTTCCCGCAAGATTTCTGTTCTAATTCAGATATTTTAATAATTATTATATTTTGGATAGAGGATCTTTTGTAAAAAATATCCGGTGTTATCTGGCATTTAACTACCCTGCATTTCCTATTAACCGAACTGTTTGAAAAAAAAAATACTGTCCGATTTCAAAACTCTTTTTTTTTATTGGATAAAGGAAAATCCACTTTGGTATAAAAAAAATGGTTATCCTTCAATATAGATTAACCGGACGTTTTTTGACATGTTCTTTGATTTCAAATTATTTTCATTGTTGGATAGAAATAGTTCAACAGTGAAATTTCGTTTACCCGGCATTTATTAAATCTGATAATATCAAGAATATACTTCAAATAGATTGAGATGTATACAGCTTCGGAAGAAAGTATTTTAATGTATTGTATTATTTCTAAAGTTTAGGAAAAGAAAAATACAAAGTTTCATTTTAATTTCAACTAATGGAAAATTTAAAAAAATATTACTTGTTAATTTTTCTGCTGATCCATATGATTTAAATTTTAATTTAATATGCATTTTTCTAAAATGATTACTATTTGAAGTTTCTCGTTAAAATTATTTATACCTTTAAAATGTTGAAATTTCACGTTTAAATTATTCATACCCTTAAAATGTTGAAGAATTCTCTTTTAAATTATTCATACCCTTAAAACGTTGAAGAATTCTCATTTAAATTATTCATACCCTTAAAACGTTGAAGAATTCTCTTTTAAATTATTCATACCCTTAAAATGTTGACATTTCCCGCTTAAATTATTCATACCCTTAAAATGTTGAATGGAGTTCTGATGTGATTAGAATAAATTTAATGTAAATTCTGCCTCCACTATAAAATACAGAAAGTAACACATTCTATATTTACCAAATTTAACTTCATCTAACTTTTTATCGCCTTTCCATCCACTTTCCATTCCTGTACCAAAAAAAAAGAACCTGTTTTACCATCTTCCCTTAATGAATAAAAAAAAAGTCTGGACATTGCAATTATTCTCATCACCTGAAAGTTCTGCACACGATTCCTAGACAGGATGCCACAATTGCACGTTCCAAACCCTTCGATTTTAACGATGTGAAAAAGTGCGCACTGATCATTATTGGATACTCTCTCTTGACATTCGGTTATTTAGTGGTCGTATACACTTGCCTTTGGCATTCAAATCGGAAATAAATATGTAACCTGTTGCGTAATGATTTCTTGATGTTCTTTACTTCGATCTTGTTGTTAGTACAGATGTTTTTTTTTAATTATTTTATTATAGTATTAGTTTAACGTCATCCCGACCGGTGATTACTTAATTATAACCACACTCGAGTTAAACTCCTTCTCGTAATCCTAAAATAACTAGTAATAGTTTTTTTTAATTAAAGGGGCAAGTGGACATTTAACTAACATTTTTGAAAAAAATAATCTTATTTTGATGTAAATGAAAGTTTTAAGTACATGTACGTCTTCCCTCAAAATTGTGTGGATCTACTTAATTTATTTAGGCAGATACAGAGCAGTAAAAAGTATATGTTTCACTTATAATGGTTCGATTTCATTAAGCGAACCTAAATGCCAAATGTGCGAAAATGCGCCAATTTTGTTAACCTATCACCACAAATCACGCTTACGGTCGATGAATTGGAATAAGTGTCGTGCCATTTTTTTCCCTTGGCGACAAATAGTGGATGGTCAACGGAAAGAGGCCATTTTCTTCAAGATTGTCGTCAGTGAAAAAGCTGTTCATCTTGGAAAGTGATTTTTGTCAGTTAACCCTTTCAAATATATACTTGCAAATACGGAAATTCGCTGTTTTCCGGGTTTTTACATTACAGTTAAAATTGTTTATTTGTATTTGAGATTATACCGAGAAATAGTCATTAAACCCTTTTTGGCTTTTGTTGAAGTCGCACGTCTGGCATTGTTTGGTCAGTATGATCTCCAACTCCAGGAGACCGTAAGGAACTGACAGGCCCGTCGTATGGGGAGGGTTTAGTTGTGGGGGGGGGGTAAATATTCTAGAAACCGTAAAAGTTGGGAATTTCAAGTTTTAAAAATCTCTGACTGTTAATTTTATGTCTTAAGAAAATTACTATTTTCAGCAGATAAAATCGAGGAAAGATTAGCAATTTACCCTACTTTTTCCAACTTGTAAGATTAAACTTAAATTAAACCTCAGAACGAACACTGCATTGGAACTTGCGTGTAACAAATCAATACTTTTAAGAGAACTATTTAATATTACTTAATTTATATAAAAAAAGACGATAAATGAAGATGAGTTGGAACTTTGAATTTTTAGCAGTGTGAGTTGGAAATTTTGAATTGTTAAGTTGGGATTTTTTTTTTTCAACCCACCCTGTGAGAAACAGAGAGAAAATAATAATTATGTGAGAGTATAATAATTATGAAGTATAATAATTATGAAGTATAATAATTAGTCCTGTGTGAAACATATTTTCATAGTAAATATCATAAACATTAAAGCTATTTGTGAAAAATCATTTCAAGGTGCCAGTTACCGAAACTATCTTAATTAAACTACTATAAAATTAAATTCATTGATTCAAAATATCAAATTTATTAAATTAAGTTATTTATTTGTGTTTATAAAACTATTAAATACATTTCCATCATATGATTGACAGCACTATTAAATTTAAATTTATTTTAAAAATCAAAACATTCCTGCACACTAAGGTTTTGTTAGGTTGCTAAAAAAAAAAAGGATAACTATAGTTTCAAAAATAAACATTCAAGCCTTTACGATCATTTAAGTCCGACCTCACAATTTAGAATCCCGATAAAAAGTAGAATTATTTTTCATTCGATATTCAAGAGTAGTTCATACTTTTTGTACTGAAATAACTTTTATGCAGAAGATAAATGCCATTTTCCAAAACAATCCAGGTTACAATTTAGGTGATTAACGTATCCAACGCTGTGTAACATATACTTACCTCAATCCTGTCCGATTGTTTCGCTTTTCCCTTTACAAAAGCCCATCTTTATGCAGCTCAGTTTTATAAGCGGTGCTCATGACATAAATTTCCCATCAAAGGCACCCAAAGGAATCGATTTCCTTTTGATAGTTCTGAGATACTGACATCAGACAGGACAAAATTTGTAATCTATTCCTCTCTCTCTCTTTCTCCAGACCGTTTTATGTGAGATGATGGGGTTTCCCCTTCAATTTATGTCATTATTTATGTCTCACAAATTTGTGCTTGTGAAAATAGGAATAGTGATTGGCATCGGAAATGATGATTGTTTTTCTTTGTTTTCAGGTTATACCTGGTTGTGAGCCTTCGTCAATCAACTATGAATTGGTAAGTAAGAACTTATTGAAAAGATTTCTTTGTACGAAACTGTATATAAAGGGAAACGAGTGACCGCGATTAGAATCCCGTTTTGTGGATACAATTTTGCTTTTTCTGTGACCAAGAGCTTCGGTTAGAAATGAATACGTACCTTGTCGGAGTTAAGATCATCGTTGTTTGTATTTTAATAAGTCAAGACATTTGATTTTTTTACGACATTTATATCCACTAACATACTCTAATTCGTGAAAATAATAGTTAGGGTGCTAGTCTAAAAAACGTTTTTAACAGCCCATATAAAGTTATTTATACATAAAATTTTGGAGAAAAAAACATTATAAATCTGTAACAGATAACATTATATGCATGGTCTGATTACAAAAAAAAAATCATGTGTCCAAGCTTCCAACTCAATTTTCAAGGAGCTCCAATATACTCTAATTTTTTTTTTAAATCAATAATCATTTCACATTCCTCTATTAAATTTTCCATTAAATTTTTATCAAAAAGCAAACTCTTTTTAACAAAATTACCGTCTAATTTAAGCACACGAAAGTAAATACTCCCAAACAATAATCATTTCTATTAGTAGAATAACTTTAGTCGAAAATGTGTAATGTTTAATTAATATTTTTGAAAACTTTGTGAAATGTATTGCCATTGTAAAGGCAGTAAGACCTTTTTGTAATTTAAAAATGATGATTTGTTAATCCAGCTGGATTAATTGTATAGTGTTCGCAAGAATGAGGAGGGTATGTCCAATACGAAGACTTGATTGCGCCCTAGTCGGATACATTTTTATCTTAATTGCAATTGAAGCAACTTAAGCTATACCAAAAGCAGCAAACATCTAAATCCCATCAAGGTTACAAGGAATTTTTAAAATTACATTTGAACATAATAGGGGATGCAAATCTGGTAAAAATATCTCTTCATATTTTACTACAGCTACTTCCTTCATTTGGGTTACGTATAGTCAGGCTCCGATTAATTAGCAGATGGGTAACGCCCTTTTAAGTATGGTCCAACGAATCAACAAACGAGTTTGGGTGAATCAACCAATGGGCTTATCTAAAACCTGTAAACAATGTGACGTCACATTGTTTACAGGTTTTAGATAAGCCCGGTGGCCATTAGCCGGAACCGAACTAAACCTATATTTCGAATAAATCAGTTTTTTAATCGTATATCTGTGGCCTTGAGCAAAAAGGACCAATGCCCTATGTTAAGTCATTGAGACATTGGTTCTTGTTCCAAGCCATGGACATCAGGCACGTAGGTAAGGGGGTGGTTCAGGGGTTTCAAACCCCTCCCATTGAAAGTCAAGAAAAAAAATTAAAAATCGAATTACTGTAAAAATACTTTAAAAAAATAGAAATTTTTTACTTTCTCGTATTATACTTCTTGTAAAGTTGATATTTTCCGAGGGTCCTGCCCCGGAAAACTGATTACAAAATGCTTCAAAAATATGTTTTGAGGCAATTTTTATCTCAAACTAAGCTTCACATGACATAATCTGGTTCATTTTCCAGCATTTGGATTTTGGCGACAAAGGGAAAAGATCTTATTACTGTTTACTTAAAAATAATTGATAAGTTTAAAGAAAAATAAAAGTGGGGGGGTATTGATTTTGGGGGAGGATTCCCCACAACTCTTGTTCAGGGGGGGGGGGGGGGGATGGAATAATAACCTAAAGAAATCCGTTGCTCAGTCACTGAACCCCTCCAATGAAAAATGTATACCTACATAAATGATGGACATAATTCCATTTTAATCTAAACTTCTTTCACCGTTGGTAAATCTAAAAAATATATACTTTCAAATATTCCTAGACTTAATAATTTTTTTCTTTATATTCCTTAAAATCTCCTATATCTCATAGCGACAACCCATCGCACGTCCCATGCAGGATGACATAAGAACAGCGTGTCTGTTACGTCCACTTTGAGTGACATATAAGGAACTCCCCATTGTTTAGGGCGTACCACGATCGCGTTATTCGTGACACTTTCGCAAAAAAACATCGCCTATTACTTCGCACAAATGCGCTAACTTCGGGTTTTTTTTATGCCTTGTATTCTGAAGTTGTTGTTTTTTATATATATTCAAAGAAAAGTACCGCCGAAGTCCCGAGATACGAAATTTGCACTTTGTCATGACAGCAGTCTTCTTTTTTTTTTTCGATGAAAAGCAATCGAGAAATTTGAATATTTACTAAGGTTTTTTTTGTAGAATTTTAAGCGGACAGCTATTCTAAGAAAATAAATCTTGTTAAATGTTTATTAGATTATTACAATTTCAAGTTTGAAAAATGTGTTGATTTTGTCAATGCACAAATAAGGAAAAAATTTATGCGTTTAACAATATTTTTTATTTGTCTTACGAAACACTGTGGTTATCAGGCACATATTGACAATCTACGTCACAGCATAAAGTAAAATTAAATGCTTTTCAGTTATTATTTCGGACAAAAACTTTATCAGTTTTTCTTACTAGTTATTTTAACTTTTAAAATTTGCTAATGTTCATTGATCTTAATGCAGTGGCGGCCCGTGGTCAAAAATGTTAGTGCAGCCGAAAACATGTAACTCCCCCCCCCCCCCCCACCTCGCCTTTTTCACAACCATACACAAACGGACATTCTTTAAAATTTATTACTCAAACCAAAGTTTCCTTTCAACTTTTATGAAAGATAACATGTAAAAATAATAGAAAACACTTACTTATTTTTTGAAAATAAAATCAATCCTCCTATCAAACTTGCGAATCGGTCAATTTTAATATTAATTTAAGTAAAGAAACAACAACACACGTGCAAACTTATCGAAAACTATTTCCGTTTGGAGAGATTCTTCGAAATTCGTTTTCCTCCACCCCGCCTCGCCGATTCAGCAATGAACCAATCATTTATTCGAAATCCGTAGTACAGCTAATTTGAAAAAATCCTTTTGCGCTACGTTTGTGTCGTCACATCCTCCATTTTAGCGTGCTGGGGAAGTCATACTACGTAAAGTTGCCATGGCAACGATGCAGCGGATTTCGAACTTCGCTTTTTAGCTGCAATTTTTATTGAATGGAGTTTTTGTTTTTTCTTCTCCTGAATTTGTGCATTACGGAAACACGCTTGCTATTTATCGGAGATTTTTTTTACTTAGAGTTGAAATTTAATCTCCAATTCTAATCTTCATTTAAGAAAATTAGTAAAATATATAATTTTAGTTTTTAAATATAATAAAATTTGGTGCAGCCCGGCTGTACTTGCTGTAGTGGGCGAGCCGACACTGTCTTAATGAATTGAAGAGGAAAGTACCCCAGTAGTAAAAGTATGGCTACTTTGCTAAATATCCAATTCATCTCATTCATTAAAGTCCCAAAACAGAATTTCGAAATGCAACTCTACTTTGCTATAATATTAAGTGGAATGAAATTCAACTCATTATTGAGAAACCTATTGAACTTGGAGCCACATCACTTGATCGAATGATAGATCTTGTTGCTTAGTAATAGAACATGATGTTAGTTAATTTTATGATTTTTGTGACTTGCATCACTTGGAAGTCAAGAAGATCAATTAAATCACCTCTACAAAAATTCGTAGTTTTTTTATTTTATCCTGGAATCAGTATAGAATTCATATCTTAAGCGGAACCCCAGAAATGCGCGACAGCACAACTTAATAAGTATCTCAATAATCAATATATTCACAAACTGTCATGTCGAAATTCAAAGCTTTTAAATGCAAAACTGTGGACAACTCTTGTCAACTTACATATATTGTAGAAATACGTAGTTAATTACTGCATTAATTACTAACTTAGTGTCTTCTTTAATTTGTGCACCATGCATGTTTAAATTAAGATGATACAGAAAGTAATATTCCATAGTTAAATTCAGTCGAACAAAAGCAAAATGAACTTTTTTTCCGCCTTTATTGGTTAATTTAAAAATAGCCTGTAAAACTTTATTAACAACCCTTTGCCTCGTGTCTAAAAAGTATTTCTGTGTAATAACTTAACGTGTAATTTAATATCTCTGTGAATCAAATTGACATTTCCCAGACTTACATATTATCAACATCGTCCACACCATCACCAAACACTTTCCAATTAGCGAGATTTAGAACTTTGTTACATCACACGGATAACTTTGAAGAAGCCGTAATCTCCCTTATACCAAGTCCACTAAACACATGCTTCGAGGCAATTACAATCTTCACCGGTTGTGCAAAACCAGAGACAAAAAAAAATCCTCCAGAATTATGATGTTGTCTAAAAACGAATCAAAAGAGCGCCAAGGGGAAAAAATGCCGGGGCAATCTGCAAGTCATCACCAGCGCGTGGGCACGACATTTTGAATTTTGCAACTGGGAATACAAGTGCTTTGCTGAAGTAATATGCGTTAGAAACGAGTGGGCACTATCATCGTTTGCCTTTTCACACCAAGCGCGTGTGTACTTTAGGGATTCGTCACACCCTAAAAATAAATGCGCGCCAAATAAAGCGTTTAGTCTTGGCGGCTAGATTGGCTGGAAACAAACTGGGTGGGTATTCTCTTTTGAAATAACATCGGACAAGTCAGTTAATGTTTTACAGGGTGCAGAAATCAAAAATAGCGAGATTGTAAGTTATCTGGGTGTATTAGTAAATGAGGATTTTAAAATGAGTCATCAATGTACAGTGGCTAGCAAAAACGCTAATAGAATGTTGGGGTACATCAGAAAAAGTGTTTCATCAAATTCTAAGGATATTATCTTGCCATTGTACAGAGGTTTAGTAAGGCCACATCTTGAGTATGCTGTACAGTTCTGGTCACCATATCTTAAAAAAGACATTGAATTGTTAGAGAAAATTCAGCACAGGGCTACTAAATTGGTTCAAGGGTTTTCTGGCATGAATTTATGAAGATAGATTAAGAAATTTTAATATGTATACTCTGGAAGAGAGAAGGGTTAGGGGAGATTTGATTCAACTATTCAAATTTATCAAACAAGGAGATGTGGAGGGTTTAGATTTTAATATGAGTGATAGAACGAGAGGTCATGGGTTTAAGTTAAACAAATCTCATTTTAATCGGGAAGGGAGAAAACACTATTTCTATAATAGGGTAATAGACAAACGGAACAACTTGCCAGTGAATATTGTTAATTGTAAAGGAGTAACCGATTTTAAGAAGAAGTTAGTCAATATTTTATTTGTATTTGTATTTAACAAATATTTTGTGCCAACGTATACTTCATTACTACTGTTCCTAATTAACATTAAGCTCTTAAATTTAAATAGACCCGATGATCCCCTTTTTTGTTTATTAAGAAAATACTTTGACATTTAAAATACCGCAATAAAGTTTGCTAAATGTATGTAAAAAATATATAATAATAAATTTTTAGGTAGACTTATTAAAACAAGTAGAATCAACATGTAAAAAATTTTAACTGGATAATTTCTTTCTTAAAACTTATCCATTTAAAATCGTACGTTCGTCAAAATAAAATCATTTCTATGCAGTGGGCTGGCTCTACGCACGTGACGTCGTCAAAGGTATAAACAAAATAACTTATTTAAAATTCGTCATGTTTTCGTGTATAAAAAAATCGTTTGTTTTTTTCTTGGGTTTTGCAAATCCGATTGTTTATTCCCTTATGCGTTTAATCTCGATATAATGTCATGCATAATTTTTATTAATTTATTCAATTTCTCTGTGATAAAGGGACATAAAGCACAATAAATGGGGGGAAATATTTTTCATATTTATCCGCTACATTTTTGTAACATAATTTAGAGTTAATTCCAAACTATCTTTACAATGCTATTTTAGAATAATGCACGCTTTATAGCCATTTTTTGAAAATATTCTAAATCTATAAATGTAGCACATTGTGTAAAACTGTTAAAAGATAAGCGATAAAATCTTTCATATCCAATCCGTTTGCTTATAAAAGAAAGCTGAAGTTCATTCTAAAGATTACATTCATATCTCGAAACATCCCGATTTAAAGAGGTCCATTTTTTTTATCTTTCAAACAACATGACCTTCAAATTTGGCACCCATAGAATTTAGTACATTACTTTAAGTAGATCTCATGCAATTTTCAAAAAGGATGGGGCGCTATTTTCTTCATCTCTTCCTAAAAATAAAAAAACACACCAAAAGCAGCGCTCTTTCCTTTGTTGAAAATCGCAGACGATTCTAAAACCGTTCATTTGATGGAACGAAAGATGAAAAAGAAGGTGGGGAATTACTCAACTCCGCTCACCATGAATGCATTTAAAAAGCGACCTTTTTATGAACATTTGACCCGTGCTCTGTTTAGGGGTGTGTCGAAAATTGGGGGTTAAATTATCTCTTGTGTTAAAATCCTGGTATTAACTCTCGATTTCTTTTGCTTCGACCGATTGTTCGAGTTTCACGGTCATAAAAACATTCGAATATGTTTTGAAGAAAACATTTCTCTATTTTGGGTCCAAAAAAGAAAAGTATTTTTCCTTTATAAATATACTTACGAGTATTTATTTGTGACGGTATATACCTTTCAGTGTCAAAGCATACAATTAAATTATTTTGCGAGTGGCTTTGTAAAAAAAAAAACTTTCTTGTGTCTTGAACATTGCTTGGAAAATCTGCCTAAGAATGGAAAAATGTGAAGAGCATAATTGATGTTGTTTATGGTGATTATATCAATTTTGTTGGGGGAAAAAATGTTTTTTAGCATATATTCTAGTTTGAGAAACGTGGAAATAATTTTAACCTGAAAGTTTCACACTATTTTAAAGACTTCTTTTATGTAAAAACATATTGTAAAGTAAAAACAAACTTTTCTTTTTAAAATTTCGTGATATGTTTTTATTAAATCCGTTTAGGTATAGTTTACCGTTTAGGTAAAAAAAAATATTTTTGCAACCAATAAAATTAATTTAACGATATCCATATAACTTTTCAGTTTGGTTAATTATAATAGTTTAAAGGTTTTTTTTTAATAATTAAAATCATACTGAATATTTATATCCAAATGTCCTCCTATTTCGATTTTCAATTATTCTTAGATAAGATTTTAAGATAAAATCTTATCTATTTATTATCAATGATATCAAAGGTGATTTACAAGTTCATGTTTTTTCATCATTGACGTTTGTTTATTCCTTTGCAAATAAAATAAACAATTCAGAGTTATTAGCAAATAATGGTTTGTAAAATAGTGTTTCCTGACAAAAAAAAAATTTAATTAAAAAATATATAACTTTTAACATTTTGTATCGAAGACATATTTATTTTTAAATAATAAAAATAGAAGTTTTCATACAAAAATGTCTTCAAAGAAAAAGTTTATAAAAAACAGTTCCACTTTTCCAAAATACAAACCATCTGTTCGTCTTATCCCTTTGACTCGTGAAAAATTACCTACAACAATATTATTTCAATATTCAATTTTTATATATTGAATATTTCATGGGGTCAACCTCAAACAGGTCGCTTTATTAGCAACTAAATTAAATAACTGAATTGTCAAAAGCACTAATTAATTTTAATTCAATCACACTGTTAAAAATGCATTCTTATATTACACAAAACTTCAGTCATTTTTAACAAAACAGACCCTGATTAAATATTTCGTCAAACTGAGGAAATACATTTTTTTTTAAACAAATTTATTGCGTCAAAAATAGAAAGATTTTAAAATATAATAATTCAATACCGACGGCCTGATTCGAACCGCGAACCTCTCGAGCAAAAGTCCAGCGCTTAATCCTCTCGGCGAGGAAGAGTCTCAATTGAAATCAGACAATAAAAGTGCAAGAACTAAACATGAGCTGATGATCCAGAAAAGTGCCGAAATGGAATCTGAATAAATGACTTTCGTTCAAAATTGAGGATTCTTGTTTCATCAAAAGTCACGTAATTCAATGTCGAAACGATTGTCAAATATAACAAAAGTTGCCTTGACGATCGCAGAATTGGCAGTGTTAATTCTGAGAGTGCAATGTGTTTGTCCGTAATAGTTTGTTTTATGTTTTAAAGGGGGGTGGGGGTCAATATTTCGGCCAGAATCCCCTGTTAAAATCAAACACCCGCCTTCTAAAGGTTAAATGTGATTGCGCCGCATCACCACAGCTTCTAAAATAACACATAATTCTCCTTAGAAGTGTTATTTGAGTTGCTGAGAAATGGTAGATTCCGAAATTCTTCTGCAGCAGGTGTCCTAATATTTAGTAATAATAAATGCACCAAGCTGTATGTATAACAAATAGGTAATTCCACGCAATGTAATGTTATTAGTTTTAAAATGTTACACGTTTTCCACTTTTCGAAAAGTAGGTTTATAGTTTCAGAGTTATAGTTTAAAGACGTTACATGTTATGTTACAGTTTTACAAATATTACGAAACCTAAAAATACCAAGGTTTCAGCCAAGGTTTCTCCATAAATGTTTGTTTATAGTTGTTTATCACGATAACGACTTGAGCAACTGGATAAGATAGAAATACAAAAAGTTAGAACCATTTTCGTTTTTGATATGTTTGAGATAATATATATAATCGAACACATAAAAATTTTTATAATTAATGGTGAAAAAATACTTTAATTCAGTAAAATCGTCTTTATGTACACGTTTTTTTTATCGCATACAAAGAGATTATTGTTAACATTTGTAACAACTTAAGTCGTCCATGGATTTCCAAGTTTTTCTAGCAATATACATAAATTTAAATTCATAAAAATACTCGATGTTGAAATATTTTTTTAATCTAAAGAGTTAAGGGTTTCTTAGAAGCTATATCTATTAATATAATAATAATTTTAAAAATAAATATAATATACATATACAAATATTGACGACCAACAACAGGCTGAAGGCCCAACAAGATTGGTCTAGGTAGTATATCCTAACTATCCCCCAATAAATATCTAACTTCTTCTTAAAATCCTTTACTCCTGTACAATTAACAATATTCACTGGCAAGTTGTTCCATTTGTCTATTACCCTATTATAGAAATAGTGTTTTCTCCCTTCCCGATTAAAATGGGATTTTTTTTTAATTTAAACCCATGACCTCCCGTTCTATCACTCATATTAAAATCTAAGCCCTCCACATCCCCTTGTTTGAACAGTTGAATTAAATCTGCCCTAACCCTTCTCTCTTCCAGAGTGCATTGGAGATATAAAGTAAATTGTTTTACAGAGAATATAACTTTACTATGTTGCCTTTTTTCTAAACGCTCGAGGGTTGAATGGAATCTATGAAAATAACTCCCTTTGGTTTTTAACAAATTAATGTTTTTTCCGTTCGCAAGCATATTAAAATTTGAAACATAATAAAAATAATTATTGATTTGACTATGTTAAATAAAACTCTGTACTTTTATTTATCGAAAAGATGAAATGCTACAAATAAAAAAAATATTTCTATACGATTTTCTTTGGGGGCATGAGGGTTTGTAAAGTTTTCAGTTTTTTCAAACAATTTAAATTATTACTTTAGCTTATCAGAAAGTCACGATCCACCAAATTATGTAAAGTTTAAATAAACAATACGAAATAATTATTTTTCTGAAGAATTGTTTTCAGAATGCATTATAAGATTTGGTGAGAAATTAACATGTGTTACCAGTTTTATCCCAAGTTACATATGAAATATTTATCTGAATACAGATGAGATTTTTAGCTACTTATCTTATATCTTATCTATTCATGTAAAAACTCCCAATTTCATTTTTGGGCTCTCATATATATTTTTAAAAAATGCTTATTTTGAAAACTATCCAATTATTAGAATAAAATTTCAAAACAAATATTTTTTTGTGTGTGTGTTTCCATAATCATTTCTTCCCAAATAACTTCCAGTGAAAGTTATTTTTAAGAACGATTACCCTCTTCGGTTTGTTATTCACGACAAGAAAACGAACAAAAAGTTATTAAAACTAAAAATCTCCCCGAAAAAATAATTAAGGATCTTCGTCCAGCATTTCGAATTCTTCGTGCTAAGATGTGACCTTGCTCCATGTCAAGAACTCTTTTTTTTCTAAGCACGTAGGATTCTCCGTGGATAACCTCGGTACAACCAGCAAAGGGGCACACAAAAGTCATTGACTTTTTTTAAAAAAAAAACGTGGTGTGTATGGCGTGGGCAGTATTTGATGACAACACCCCCCTTGGGCAGTTTTTTTCTTTTGTTACAACATTTTAATGTCACTTCCAGTGCTTTTCAACTTTTTTTTCATACTGTGGCATTACCTCGGTTTGGTTTTTTCGTTTTCTGGTCATGTTTGCCGATGGCGCCGCATTCATTTTTTGCAGAATCGACAAAAATTTGCCCAGTGGTTGTCTTTCGATATTTTTTTTAATTGCTTGTTTTGTTTTCTCGGCCGTCTTATTGAGGTTGACGCATGTGGTCTGACCACCTGTGAGAAATATCTGGTGTATTTAACTTGGAACGGGCTGAAAGTTTTTTAAAAATGTAAGTTTTAAGATTGTACATGAAAAAACAACAATTATATGGATGTAATATATTTTCCTTAAATTACCTTATTTTAAAATTTCCTTAACTACCATATTTTTTTCTGTATTTAATTGCGTCGTAATAATCTTTCCTTCCTGTATCGAAAACTCTTTTTGCCATCGTTCTTAAATTATCTATATGATTAATGTTTCTTTCTCTAAAGCAATAGAGTTCTCATAACGTTTTAGCTGACGACAACAATTCCAGTCCCTATTTAGTCATAACACCTGCCTACGCATATACTTTGGCATGTTTCACACAGGAGCACATTAAATGTTTTTTTACACGAAAAATCCCTGGGCTGAACCATTTCGACTAATTAGCTGATTTCCCTAAATCTATAAAATATCCCTGCCTTTAAATATGAAAACTCCCTACGAGAGAACTCTGGTCAGCTCTGGAGGAAGTAAATCTTTGAACCGAACTTATCGGCCATTATTATTATACTTTTTTTTGCGACTGAACTCCCTTCTCAATTCATGCGGTCGCCAATAGCCCACTGTGCAGCTCTAGTGCGACGTTAATTTACAAAAAAACAACCAAACCAATTCATGCGAATTACCCCCTAACTATAGAAACTTTACATGGATATCTGGTTGGTTTCATATCAGTGTTCGAAATTAGCTGTCGTTGGTCGTATTTTGCACTTAAAAATTTCAGTTTGACGACAAAAAAGCTGATCGAATTTATTTTTTTCATCGCTTAATTTCTATTAAATAGGATATTTATTAGAGTACGTAGTTTTTAAAAAAAATCTGTATTTGTTTTATTCTGCCTAATTTCTATCGAACGAGACCAATTTATGTCAGACGTGCTATTTGTCACAGAATGGATCCAACTTAAGACAAGAGCCTAAACGATGTTTCTTTCCTGATATCTCACGTAGCTGATTCTTAACTCTTTGCGTTTTCCGTTCTTTCTACGGAACAGTTATTCATCCTTATGTTCTTTACCCTAGAATTTGTTATGCTTTTAGAAAAAAGAAACATAATCTGTTTTGGATCTGCAAAAGAACGAGTTGAAAAAAAATATCGACGTTTTTTAAACACAAGATCATGTGCTGTTCTCGTTTATTTTAAAGAACAGAGAACCAAAAGAACGAGTCGTTATGCTGTTGCCTGAGCGGCACCAACGGAGTGCAAAGGGCTAAGACGTTTCATCTGGAAAGTTTAAAAAAAAAATATTTTTGTCTGTAACATTCTCTTTTTACGAATTTTTCGGTGAATACCGCGAAGCCCTGTGCGGTGGCACGCATCGCACACCCCAAGGGCAACCCCGGCGACAACACCTTGAATAAATGACACACAAAACCAACTTCCTTTTACGACACTTCGCTTGCTTTTAATCAACTCTCGGAACTTTCACTACCCATAGATTACACCTTTATACTGATTCACCATCAAACGTTCCGATGACGTTGCGTCACCTACGTAGCTGTACGCCTTTCGAGCACGTGGTTTTATTTACCTACCCATACCCTGTTATTTCTATAATTAACTTTCGCATGCCTCGTTCAAGTGTTGCTATATTGGATCAGAAGAAGAATGGGATTGTTCGGGAAAAGGAAGTGTCAAACGCTCGCGAAGGCTGGTGAAATTAAAAGGAATGAAGTTGTTCCTTTGATCGACTTCCGGTTGAATAATAACTTATTGGCATTGAATTTCCGGGATGTGTTTTTAATCATAAAGACCGGATTATTATCTTGGTTTACACCTGTAACAGGAACTTAGGTAGTGGAGGGGGGGGGGGATTTGTAAAAATCATTAAAAAGAGCTATTTTTGGTGGGGGGAGAGGATACCTCTGAGCCCTTGTAAGTATAGGGGTATTGGTTACCCCCCGACAGAAATACGATGACGTCATGTTAGGTTTAGCTGGAAATCCTAACCCGGAAATTGGCCACCAGTTGCCCAGTGAATAAAGGCGTTCAGCTGGTAATGAGAGTATTGCTAGTTCGAGCCCTTGTGGTGGACTTGACAAAGAAAAGTAAAAAAGTGGTGATCTTGCGATCGAAGGGTTACCAGCTTCGCTACAAAAATACTAAAAAGTCGTTCTAAGAATATCTAACAAATTATACTGGCGTGTATACGGAACTGGTGCCACGATAAATCTGATCAGAGGCCAGTGTCCTGACACCTATTGAGTTTCCGTCGGGTGCCTGCTCGGATGTTGTCCTCGTCACCTGACCACGGTTAAAAAATAAGAGGCATTATTCCAAGGTCTTTCCTTCGAGATAGGCCTCGAACTATCGACAATAGCCCACTGTTCAGCTCTAGTGCAAAGTTAATTAACTAAAACCAAAAACCCTAACCCGGAAAATAGTTTTCAGAAGGCGTCGATGAGGTCATTTCTATCTTAAACTAAGCCGAACCTGATGTCATTCATTTCCTAGCATTTTGATTTCAGCGAAAAGCAAGGGAAAACATCACCAAACGGGGCCGTATAAGCAAGATGCTCCAAAATATGCTATGGAAACCATATATCTAAAAATTTAAATTTGTTTTCTAAATTTATTTCATAATTAGGGAGTGATTTATTAGTTTTAAAAATAGTTATTGACCACTGTTAAAAGTAGTTAATGACTACGATAACGTTGCTGTTTCGATATTTATCTGCCAACGTATTCCTGTTTACAGAATGAAAATTAATAAAGATTTTCGTCGAAGTTTCCAAACAATTTTATAATGCTGCTCTTGTATCCCAAAAAATATTTATTTTTGACAGTGGTCGTATTTTGTATCGCTCATGATTATGAATTATTCAAAAAGTTATAATTCAAAACCCTCATTTTATTTTTCTGCATCGTACATTTTTTTTTATTAAGTATAACGAGAATACTTAAAAATGGAAAGTTTTTCGCTAACTATAATTCTTATAAAACCTATTGAATTAATAATGAAATAACGTACAAAATAGACTTTAACAGCTTCTAATTAATATTTATTTATGAAATATGAAATAACACGCAAAATAGAATTTAGTAACTTTTCATAAGTATTTATTTATGAAATAATAAAATAATACACAAAATAGAATTTAGTAGCTTCGAATATATATTCATTTATGAAAAAATTAAATACCCCAAAAAGTATAATTAAGTAGTTTCTGATAATTATTTAGTTGTGAAATAATGGAATAACACACAAAATAGAATTTAGTAGCTTTTGATAATTTTTATTTATGAATTAATGAAATAACACACAAAATAAAATTTAATAGCTTCTAAAAAATATTTATTTATAAAATAATAAAATATAATTTAGTATTTTCTGATAAATATTTATTTATGAAAAAATGAAATACCCTAAATATATAATTTAGTAGCTTTATATAATTTAGTAGCTTCTGATATATATTTATTTGTAAAATAATGGAATAACACACAAAATAGGATTTAGTTGCTTCTGATGAATATTTACTTATGAAATAATAAAATATAATTTACTAACTTCTGATAAATATTTATTTATGAAAAAATAAAATGCCCCCAAAACATAATTTAGTAGCTTCGAATAAATATTTATTTATGAAATAATGGAATAACACACAAAATAGAATTTAGCAGCTTCTGATGAATATTTATTCCAAAAAATAATTAAATAACACACAAAAATAGAATTTAGTAGTGTCTAATAAAAAATTTATTTATGAAATAATAAAATACAATTTAGTAGCTTCTGATAAATATTTTATTTATGAAAAAATAAAATGCCTCCAAAACATAATTTAGTAGCTTCCGATAAATATTTATTTATGAAATAATGGAACACAATATAAAAATTAGCAGCTTCTGATGAATATTTATTTAAAATAATGAAATAACACGCAAAAATAGAATTTAGTAGCTTCTAATAAATATCTATTTATGAAATAATAAAATACAATTTAGTAGATTCTGATAAATATTTATTTATGAAATAATGGAATAACACACAAAATAGAATTTAGTAGCTTCTCATGAATATTTATTTGACATCATAACGTATAATAACACATTTCTTTTTAACGACTCATTGTTAAAACTTGAAATCCCAAGGCCAGTACCGTCGATAAAAGGAAAAACTTGAAGGCGATAAAAACTCGTGTGAAAAATCGGCATTACACCACTTCCTTATTCCTCTTGAAATCCACTATTTCGAAATCTGCCTTAAAACGGAAAATTTGCATGTTTTGAAAGAAATTGAATTCTGAAAAAAAAAAATGGCTGTCTTTCGAATGGTATGCGGAAAAAGACCTCAAAGGCTGACACCCACAAAGGGGAATCTGCCCGCTACCTTGAAGTCCAAAGTCCATTTTCTCATCTTGAAAGGCGTAGTCTTGCAATACAATAATTTCTCATTAAGTTTTTTAATATATATATTAATGGATATTTTTTAATCAAATAAAATAATATTTTTGTTTATCTTCATAATAAACTTTTATGATTATGTCTTTCGGCGCATTTCGGAACTCAAAGGAACCTCTTTTTAAGTAATCACTTTGAAGATTGTAAATTCAGATAACATATCTTTATTATAATCTTTCTAGAGTCGTGTTTTTTGACTTTGCAAGTTGGCTTTTTTTTGTGAAGTTTGGAATGACAATTTATCGGATCGTTGTGGATGGTTCAAAGATATCTTTGTGTTGTTGATATTTAAGTGTCTTTCATTTGACACAAATAATTCGAATTTTGTGAAATTCTTCGAAATTTGGAATGCTGTCCCTTTCTAGTAATTTCTATATTAAAAAGGTTTAAAAAGAGACATATTATTCATTTTTGCGGGCCTGCTGTGTTAAATATATCCGTTTGTTACTTATTTCTGGTATTTTAAACTATATATTTTTTTGTTGCTAAAAGACGAATTATTTCGTTAAATTTAATCCGGACGTCAAGAAAATGGCAGATTGATTCATTTTTAGCCAAAATCATTTTCAGGTATAAATAACTTAATAACCAAGGAAATACGATTGAGTAATTCTATAATAAAATATTTAAAGCATTTTATTTCTGTTTATCAAACGATTATTTTTAGACAACAACAATTAAACAAGCCGTGAAAGAACATTCCTTTTTTAAACCATTTAAATTTTTCCGCTTCTGTAATAAACTGTGACACTCATGGTTACAAAATGGCCTTCGAAACACAATTTTCTTTTTCTATTTTTGGTGATTAAAAAAATAAGGAAGATGTAGTATCTTTGACAAACAGAAAGCGTTACCTTTATAAAACGAAACGAATACAAATTGGGATCCTGTCTGTATTACCAATACTATTTTCCGTTTATAAACGGAAAAAATTTGGTGATTTAAAACTTTAACAGTACTTGAGTAATTAATTTGTTTTAATTTTTTGTGTTTGCTTTCTGAAATAGATTTACATATGCAGTGAAACACCTTTTACGTGGATTTCGAAGTAAACGTTAGAAAGTTATTTGCATTTCTTAGACAAAATTTCAGTAATTAAACTTTAAAAAAAATGATTAAATAAACAATTTCATAAATAAATTTTTCTTGTAATACTCACTACTGTAAATAAAATTAATAAAAAAAAAATCGAAAATTTGGTGATTTAAAACTCTAAGTAGTGCTTTAGTAATTAATTTTTTTTAATGCTTTGTGTTTGCTTTCTGAAATAAATTTACATATGCAGTGAAACACCTTTTACGTGGATTTCGAAGTAAACGTTAGAAAATTATTTGCATTTCTTAGACAAAATTTCAGTAATTAAACTTGTACAAAATTATTAAATGAACAATTTCCTTAACAATTCCATAAATAATTTTTTCTTGTAATACTCGCTACTGTAAATAATATTTGTAAAAACAATTAAAAATTCGGTGATTAAAAACTCTAAGTAGTGCCAAGTACTTTAGTAATTTTTTTTTTAATGCTTTGCGTTTGCTTTCTGATATAAATTTACATATGCAGTGAAACAACTTTTACGTGGATTTCGAAGTAAACGTCAGAAAATTACTTGCATTTCTTTTACACTATTTCAATAATTAAACTTTTAAAAATTTTACTAAATGAGCAATTCTTTTATATTATTAAAAATTAAATAAATTTTTCTTGTCACTACTGTAAATAATATTTGTAAAAAAAAAATTGTAGACTGTGTTATATATTTTTTATTTATGTCGTATAATACGTGATGTTAAAGATACTTCCAATCAGTTAAATTTTCACATTTTATAAAAACAATCGTCCAATCATCTCTTAACCATACAATTTCATTTCTATAATATTATTAAGATTTTCTCTCAATACTACACAAATAATTTCAAATAAAATATTTTTAGTAAATTTGCAGGTACAGCAATATTTTTTTTGAACCTTTGAAATGCTCAAACTCTTAATTTTTTTTAACCGACTGAAGCGCATCAACCAAAACTTTAAACCGCCAGAAAATTTAAATTAAAACCGCCCAATCGCGTGCCAAGGAGAGAGGTTATCAATTCGACTGTTATTATTTTTTTAATATATGTTCGTGCAAGATTTTTGTTCTTATTCAGGTATTTGGACAATTTTTTTTATTGGATAGGAGATGTTTCACTTGGGCACCTCTTGAAAAAAATATCCGGTTATCTGGAATTTAAATATCCAGACTTCTCAATTAACCGGACCGTTTGAAAAAAAAATGTTGTCCGATTTTGAAAATTCTTTTTTTGTTGGATAGAGAAAAATCCACTTAGACAAAAACTGTAAAAAAAATCGGTTATCCGGCTATAATATATCCGGAAATATCGATTAACCGGAGTTTTTTTAAAACAATTTATCCGCTTTCAAAATATTTTCATTGTTGAATAAAGATTGTACAACAATGACATTTCATTCACCCAGAATTTATAGGCATGGATAAGGATTGTTTTACAAATACATTGTGCAGACAAAATGTGAGCACAAGTTGTTACTTGAATTTCTTGGTGAATAATAGCAGGGGGCTAATCCCCCTGTTACATTAAAAACTAAAAAGGGGAAAATAAAAAACATCTTTTAAAAAAAAGGAAAACCGAGTTGAAGGAAAATGTGCTAAAAAGTAAAAAATAATTTTTAATTTTACGAACGAGTTGAAAAAAATTAAATTATTTAATATCATTTTTATACTTATTACAACTTTTCAAGGTGCTAATTTACAAAAATCATACATAAATTTTGGCGCCGTATTCAAAAAGTTTTAATAAGTATTAAAATTGATATTCAACTTTTTCAACTCGTTCGTAAAATAAAAAAAAAATTACTTTTTTAGCTCATTTTCCCTAAATTGGTTTTCCGTTTTTTTAAATATTTTATTTTACTCTGAATAAAAGTAATATTTTAAAATTTAAAACATCTGCTTTTCGAAAAATATACATTAATCCTTGTAAATAACAACCAAGTTTAAATTTCGAGTTAAAAACACTTTTACCGGTTACTATTATTAACTGTGCAATCGCATAGAATTACAGATTAAATTCGAATGTGAGAACAGGAAATAGATGTTCATCAAAAAGTAAAATGGAACAAAAATCAAAATGAAGAAAACAATGCCCAGGGCTACGAGAAGATTCTGTTAGTCCTTTCTTTTTCTTTCCGTTCTATCTTCAAAGAGATGCCGATAGTTTAATTATCTGTGGGTTTAATTTCGGAACAATTTGTTACTTTGTTTCTCAGCCATCAGGATTAATTTTGTGGCATAAAACTTTATTATTATATTTTGTGTCCTTTTCGGAATAGACTTTATGTATCAAAACGGAGAGTTCATCAGTTGGTGGATTAACATATCAAAAGTGTGCGCTCATTGTCTGTTGTTCAGCTGGGAAACTGAAGGGTTATGATTTGTATGCGAAAACTGTTGACTTTTTCAAGGGATGTTTCAAAGTCATGAATGCAGTTTGAAAGTATTTATTTCGTCTTTGTTTTAATTTAATTTAATTCAACATAATTGGACTTTCTTAATTATTAGTTTCTGACTAATATTTAAATTTTAAAAAATACTTTTTTGGCAATTTACAATATAATAATCATGTAACTGAAAAATAGTATTGAACTTTAAATTTGCGAATTATTCAATTAAAAAATAAGTTGTGAATTAATATTTTTTTTTTATTTAATTTTGCTTACAAAGTACCAATTACTTAATTTTGGTGTTATTAGTAAAATACCAGTTGTTTAAAAATTATCTTTACAACTTTGACACGTTGTAAAACCTAAAATAAATAAGATAGCTACGTTATGTTGCTGTGTAACAGCAACACATGCAGTTTTATTTGTACACAGCAGGTTTTTTTTCCGAATCTATTAATGAACCATTCCAAAACCATTAACTCACCAATAAACCATCAATGCACTGAGCTTTCTCCTGAGTATGAGTAAAGCACGCGTGAGCTTCTCGGTGATTCGAGAATTCATACCACGTGATACAAATTCTCGAATCACCGAGAAGCTCATGATCGTTTTACTCGTTCGTGTAGAATGGGCCTTAGATGCCGTAAAGTGACGAAAAGGAAATAGTTAACAGAAAATCTGTTTTGATTATTTGTTTATATGGAAACCAAAATTTAATCTATTTCTTGTGAAATTATTAAGTTGAAAATATTTAATTTTGTACTTTGAGTGAATTTATATTGAATTTATATTTGCAAGCATACTCTTAAAAATAGGGAGTCAATTCCCATAATACTACTGCATCGAACTATTCCAGTAATTCAGGTAGGCTATTTCAAATATAAACAAACATATTTTTGTTTACTTCGTTAGGTATACTGCTTTATAGAATATAAAACAAAATTTATTAAAAATTAATATGACACTTGTTTATTGATTTTTGAATTTCAGGAGCAGAAAATAGAACAAACGTATGTCAGTTTTTTAGAATTCTTCTATATCCTGAATATAATTTGTGAAATTGGACCAATTTGGCAAAAAAATTATTAATTAGCGCATGTTCTCCAAATGACAAAATTAGCATTATTGCTGTTTACATTAAACTATTTCAAACATTCTGTAACTTATTCAAGAACTAACTCGGTAGACTTCATATTTCTACTTTAATGTCCATATTGCTTATTGCAAAATATTTTTCTAAAGATAAATCTAAGCACTTATAAAACGTTTATAGTAAAGCAACGGTAAAAATTTACTTTTAAAAAGAGGAGCTAACCTTACCTAAAATGACAAAATTTATAATTGGAGAAGAAAGTTTCTATTACATAAAACCTATTAAATTGTGTATTTTTTGTCGCACTTATCTTTTTCTTACTGGACAATATCAGTTCAATCAATAAAGGTATAATAATCATTGGCCTCAGTGCTGGACCGAACCACGGAGTAAAGAAAAAGGTGGAGATGATTTGGCGAGATTTCATGAGACGTAAGTTAGCAACCCCAAACTAGGAACAAACAAACCTAGTTTGCAGTAGTTTTTCTACGAGGTAGTAGTTTTTCTACGCCAAGTACTGGTACAAAGTAGTGCTTTGGAATAGCGCCAAATACTTCGCCAGTTCCTACTTTTTAAGCGATTGCTTACTTCACATTGCAAACCGGTTTTAGACTTGTTCGCACCTCCACCTTCTTCTTTACTCCGTGGACCGAACGTATATCCTAAAAATTATTATTTGCTAGTCGAAGTGGTTAAAAATCAAGAGCAAATCTATTTGTTTGGCAATATAAAAATTAATTCTATAAGAAGAAAATATAATATTTATATATATTTAATATTTCTACAACGTAATTGTATTAAAAAAACATCACTAAATCACTTTTTAAAAATATTTGAGATAGAGTATGGCTGCTTCCACATTGGCTTAGAGGAAACAAATTTTGAGCCTTCTAGAAGTTTCAGTTAGAGTTCAGTGAGTCATACGTAAGTCTTCCTTTTATTGGCGAGGTTTTTCATTGGTGATCAACCCCTTTTCTATTATCTACTGAAATAACGTTCCACGTAAAACCTTTCTGGTCGCGCTCCGACACAGCCACACCCAATTTTTTAATTGTAGGTTCTAAAGGATTTTTTTTTTTAATTTCCTTCCTACCCACTCTTCTTGGAAGGTAATAAAAGTTCTAATTCGATCTAACTTTTTTATTTTACCCTTCCTTAATATTATAAAAAATCCTTTTATATTAAAAAAAAACATAACCTTTTCCCCCCAATATCTATATTTTCCCACCTTAATAAGCGTATCCTTCTCCCACTCATCACAACTCCATTTATCACTCGATAACCTTTATAAAAAATCACATAGTCTTTCCTCATGTTCCCATCCGACTGCTTTGTCTTTTAGAAAATGCTGTGTTTTTTCTTAACTGGAAGGGTGGAAGTAACCCTGCCCGCCACAAGGGGTCACCCAAGCAATCAATCACCCTCATCGTCCGACATGAGGTTGTAATTGATTAGTCCAAAAAAATAATCACCCAATGTGGGGTTATTAGGGAGATGTCTGATTGTGGGGTATGCGCCACTGCGGGACTTTATGGTGGGGATGGAATTATTCTGATTAAGATTAAGGATGGTTTTTAATATTCTTGGTTTTGGTGTATGTTTGTTTTTTATTGGGTTTGTTAATGAGTGATCGAGTGGTTGTGTGGCGTTAAGTTTGTAGTGGGAGTGGGGTTCGGAAGATATTGATTGCGGAAAACTGAAGGTGATTGCAGTTGAATGGTTCATGTTATTAAGGCAGTGTTAAATCGTTTGATTTATCCAAAGAATAAATAATTTTCTCTGCATTTGATAGTTTCGTTTAATATTTTTAAAGTTTCTTTCTTGATTTTTGATTATATATTTCCTGAAATAATTAACAATTAAAGAAACTATAAGAATCTTTTTTTAGCTATCCATTTCTCGCCAGTTCTTTGCCAAAGCCAGTCGCCATTTTTATTTTAATTCTCCTTAGTTAAATATTAATGAGCTCTCATAGTTAGAATGATTGACTGCAATTGGTTTATTGAAATAACTGTCAGCGTAAAGAAATGCGAGAAACAAATGTTTTACCGCAAATAGATTTTTTTCATTGAAATTCCATCATATATTATATTTTTTCCCTTTAATTAATAAATATTTACCACTTTTTATTATGAGTTTCAATATTAGTAACTTAACAAACCAAATTTTTTATAATTTATTTTTTAATTGGAATGTATAATTCCATCTACGTGAACTTTTTATTTGAAAGGAAATTAAGAACAAAATTAAGGTGTTTCTATTCCAAATTCCGTGACAGTTGTTTATAATAAAAAACAACTCTCCTAAATTTAACTCCTCGGACTGTTTAAAATAACTTAAACACCACCAATCAACAAAGGCAAATAAAACCGTTATTTTCCAAAGACAGTCTGGAAGCCTTCCTTCACCACGCGCCAAGACAGACTGAATCTCTTCGACTTCATCTTTCACTTTTCGACGTTTGTACATCGATTACCGTAGAGTTAGATCTCTATCTACCCACCACAAACTATCTACCCTAGAAATCTGATGACCTCCCCTGGAGATAGCGTTAGATCTCAGCCATGGATAGAGAGGGAACCTGCAGATTGTGTGCCCTTTTGATAGACATCGACTGTTTACTCAGCACAGCATAAGACAGGTCTTGTGTCTGATCCCCGAACCACGAAGGATCCAACTGCGTATCTGCACTTGTAAAGGATCCCCGTTATAGAGTCTGAGGTCGAATCTTGGGTTCCAAACCTGTCTGGGGGGGGGGGGGGGGGGGTAGCTTGAACATTCTTGTGTCGGTCTATTCGTTTCGGTTTTAAAAAGAATGTGATATCGAAGTATGTTGTTTTATAGTAAATCTTTAATGGTTTATGTTTAACTTGGAATTTAGTCAATGAGTGCAAAGTAGTCTTTGGTTTGTTCGGCTTAAAATTTGACATTCCAATATTTCTGATTTTAAAATTCAGTCAATTAGTGCAAAGTATTCTTTTGGTTTGCTCAGCTTGAAATTTGACATTCCAATATTTCAGATTTTGAAATTCAGTCAATTAGTGCAAAGTAGTCTTTTGGTTTGCTCGGCTTGAAAACTATTGTTTAAACATTTAGATACCCATATATATATATACATATATATATCACTGTACAATGAATTAAAAATTTTGTAAAAAATATAAAAGTGCACGTCTAGCAAAAATTACTAAAAATCCAGTACTATTCAGAAAATAATTACTGCAAAAATAACATCCAATTAAAATATTTCATTTCCTCTTTAGTCATGTGATAAATTCTGAAGAACGATGCAGGGCTCTTAAACAAAGCTCTTGACACGAATTTGAAAGTGCAGAAGCCATAACTTTTGACCTCATTCCGAGGTGTCACATAACTTCCATCCGCGTTTCTTTTATCTTTATACCCACTTTCTTTTAGAAAGTGCGTAATAACTATCTTTAAATAATATTCGAACTACCTAAATGTCTACAAACCTATATAAAGTTATAATTCCAAACAATTTAGAAAATGCGAAAGTTTACTGCTGTTACGAGTTATTATATAAAAAATCAAATAGAATTAAAAATATTTTTTAATCAAATGTAATGGCATCAATTTGAAAAATATATTGGTATAATTCATTTCTGCTAGTTTTCTTATACAAAAACAAGATGCTCCGACAATGTAGCACTTTTCCTTAATCGCACTTCCTAACTCTTTTTGAAACAGTAACAACCATAGAGTAATGATACAAATAGAGGAATAAAAAATGCTGATTTCCGTGTGTCCATCATTGAAACCACGTGATATGTGGAAATGCCAATTCATTCATGCGCCAATATTACTTGGCAGGCCTTGGCGACTTTAAGAACTAAACGAGATCGAAGTATTGTAATATGGTTTTGTGTTTAATTTTGTATTTAAATATCGTTTTTTTGAACGAGTGGCACAATTTAAGGGAGTTTAACAGATATATTAAGGAGATTTTTCTTACTTTGTAGTTTTGAAATAATTGCATTACGTTTTTATGTAAAAAAATTATCATAAGCGAAGTTCTTTCAATTGTTATTTTGTATACTTCAATAAGAAAATATGAACAATAAAACCTGAGAAATATAAAGAGTTTCGCTTCTTCGAGTATTGAACACAAATAAAATATTTTCGTTTCGTTAATGAAGCGGAAATATTTAGCGCATATTGTTTGAAAATAAGTAAATACGTACATATATGTTAAGAAGTTGAATCCAGACAGAACTCCTTATCACCAAAAAAGAAGAAAGTGCGCCAAATTTGAAACTCCTTCAGATGTCTGTACGCCAAATGTGGCAGCGCTATAACCACGTGATGTTGGTTTTTCTTTTCAATGTTGACACCTCGGCCTTATGAGAGTCTGGTATTGAAGGCGCTCTCTATTTAATATTACAACTCTCTGGTAACAACCATTGTGCTAGAATAGAATATAACTAAGCACTGGAGTGAGGACTGAGCGTGGCCCACCACTTTATTTGATTTTGAGGGAATGTAGAAGAATAGTCCTTTGTGTAGATTTAAATACGCAATTCTGGCTTTAAAAAATGCATTAAATGTTACATATTTAATGTTTTTCCATACTTACTTACAAGAAAAAGAAGACTAAAGGCACCGAAAAAAAGTTTTAAACATTTCTGTGACGTCACGTAAGACGTCACAGCGAAGGACGAATGTTTTCCCAATCTTTCTTCCGAATTGTATGCATCCGCATGGCACGGTAAAGTTCATTGTTGCTCAATGGGAGTCCTAACTCCAGTGCTTATAGTTATATTATATTGTAGCTCAGTGGTAACACTAAAATGCTAATTATCGGAATTAAAGTTATAAATCTTTAGAACTTTAAATTAACTTTAAAATAAATATGAATACCATTCTTCTAATATGCGGTTAATAAAAAAAATCGTTGCGCAAAAAATATAACATTTTAAATTGATAAAATATTTCCAGAATCAATATTTAAAAATGCTCTTTTTTCTTAGAAAAAAATCAGTAATAACAAAAAATAACATGCTTCAAGTGATTTCTGAAAGAATATTCTTTTCAAAAATTAAGCGAGAATGCGCTTAAAAATTCGGAGTTCTCGAGAAAAAGTAATAGTCAAAACACCACAATTTACAAAAGTTTAAAGTTTTAGCTATATTTCTAAAATAAAGCATTGCAATCAAATATATTCTGAGCAAAACTTAAATCGGTCATTCATATAAAGTAATGGTCAATTCTTCGAATCTATATCCAAAATCCTTTCAATCGTAAATATAACTAGCAAATCCCCCTCCATTTTATTAATCTATACAAGCAAAAACTCATGGTTATTTAAATAAACGGTTAATTTTTATTATACACGATTTTATATATAACTCAATACTCCTTTTGAGTTGTATCATCAAGCAAAAACAATTAACTTTCAAATGTCATTTCACACACGTTAAATTTTGTATACTTGCTTTTACCCGATGAATTTACCATCTTTAGTTATAATAATTAAGCTGATAATGAGCTTATTTTTATATTCTAAAGCGGGACGTTTTGTTATAGGTCCAATTCTTAACCACATGCGCTATGGAAATGCATATTTTGGTTTTCATGGAGAACATTACGAATTTATAATAAATATTTTTTTTAATTAATAAATAAATATAACTAGCCATCCCCCCCCCCCTCCATTTTATTAATCTATACAAGCATAAACTCATGGTTATTTAAATAAACGGTTAATTTTTATTATACATGATTTTATATATAACCTGCTACTCCGTTTGAGTTGTATCATCAAGTAAACTCAATTTTAATTAACTTTCAAATGTCATTTCACACACGTTAAATTTTGTATACTTGCTTTTACCCGACGAATTTACCATCTTTAGTTATAATAATTAAACTTATAACGAGTTTATTTTTTATATTTTAAAGCGATACGTTTTGTGATAGTCCCAATTCTTAACTACATGCGCTTTAGAAATGGGTATTTTAGGTTTCATGGAGAACATTACGAATTTATAATAAATATTTTTTTTAATTAATACCCATAGAAGTAACTAAAATACATGCGAAAGTTATTAATTAACGCAGCTTGTAGAACTAGAAGTAATAGTATCCCAGCCTTAAGGCTTGGTGGAAGTAGCTCTTTCTTGGAAGAAATCGTCCATTGGACCTGCCACAACAATTCAACCTCCATCTCTTGAACCCTGACGCCCACTCCATTCGAAAAGTGAGATTGGGTCACCCCATAAATGCCAGATACAGTGAATGGATCTCTCCGCGTGTTGAAATGGCTTCAATGAGGTCTGAGGTATCGCTGGGACCACCCCAGTTCGAGGCTCTTTAGAAGGCGATACATGGGAGTCGTTTATCATAAACCTGAATTCCTGTATGGGGTTCCGTCCAGGTTATTTTACTTTACGACTGAGATTTTTTTTTTGTTATCATCTCAGTGCCATCTTGAAGGGGGAATGCGTATGGATAATGTCCTCTTTGTGTGGCGGTAGGCTTTTTGGTATCGGAGAACTGATGTTTGTGGGGGGAGGGTGGAAAAGCGTGGCTGTGTTTACCAGCTGCATTTTTAGGAGTTTTTAGGGTTTCTTGTAAGGCCCATTCTGCGCGCGAGCTTTTGAAGTTGGCTCTGAGATTGGTGGATACAAACCACAGGGTTTGTAGGCTCCAATCATAGAGCCACCTACAAAAGATAGCGCGCATTTTTCTCGTCTGTGTACAACCCAGCAAAAAAAGTCCGCATAAAACCTTCATCAAAATCTTTAAATTGAGGGTTTTATGCAGGAAAAACGCAGTTTTTTTTGAAGATCTATAAAATTAAAGGTTTTTGTTTCAATGTCCTTTATAAAAACTGCAAAAAACCTTCATAAAGACCTGCAAAAAACCTTCAATTTTCAATCATGAAGGGAAAATGCAGATATTTTAAAGGTTTTATGCAGGAAAATTAAAAACTTCAAAAAAACTGCAGTTTTTTGTTTCAATATCCTTTATAAAACCTTCAATTAACCTTCAATTTGACAATTTTGATGAAGATTTCATGCTGACTTTTTTTTGCTGGGAATGGCCCTTAGACTGTGTTTTCACACTCCGGGTAAACCGGAGCCAGCGAGGGCGCCGGATGCAATGTTATTCAATTAGAACTTTTTCACGTAGCCAATCCGGTACCGGAAAATGCTGCCGGTGTTGAAACCGGAAAATCAGATACCGACCAACCTCCGATTTGTCGGTTTCAATGTGTGTTTATCACTTGGTGACGGAGAGGTTTTTGTGTTCTTCACATTTGAATTTTTTATTCATATTGCAACGATGTTGTAACGTTAATAGAACTTGAGGAAAGTAAATCCTACGGATTTTTCATGGCACTTGGAGAAAGTGTTCGACTAAAATCTAAATTTCTAAAAAATTAATCTGTTATTTATTGTCAATCTTCAAAGAATCCTTCTTATTTTTGATCGATTACTGTAACAATTTAAGAAGAATTATTACAGTCTTTTTATTTCAGTTATAGTGTATTGACAAAAATAGATTGAGTATTCTTATTATCTTATGATTTCCTTAATTTTGTAGTTGTTGGCGTACCAATAATATGATAGTCTCTTTATATTTGTGTTATTTTCTACCAGGATATGGGAATGCGAAATTTTCTACGCTGACCTTGCTTTTAAGAATTATTACTCAGAACAAATATTTGACATGACACATTACTTGGAATTTATGATTGCAAGAGTTGCCGCATTTTTGCGCCATTCACTCCAATTTGAGAATATTACATTTCCACTCAATTCTACATACCTTCTCAATATCAAAATCCACTCGTTATTTATTATGGATGTAATTTTCCAGCGCAATTTGTCACTGCCTCGGTATTTGATAGGTATTTTCTCATCTTGCTTCCAAGACATAAGTGGAAAAAGACGCACAACACCCAGAGGGCCAGCATGCCTTCTTTACACCAACATTTCAAAACAAATATGTTAAGTGCAGTAGTTAATAAACGGCTCCCCAGAGGGCATATAAATCACGGGTATTTTCTCCAAGAAAATGTTCTTTAACGGATGCATGTTTACGTTCGTGGTAAACTTCACCACTTTTTTTTCCAAGCACTTTCGTGACACGAAAACCAGCTTTTACAGAAAATGAGAAATGAGCGTTTTAAAACCACATCAAGAGGTAAAATTTTTCTAACACATGTAGGACTATCATTCATTGAAAGATTGTAGTATCATTTCTTTTGTGAACCGAAATAGATTCTTGCAACAGAAGTGCACTAAATTGCAGAGGTTGGTTGCAGGTCAAAGTTCGCTGTTGAGACGCTTTTGCAAGGTTGTCCGGTTCCCATTCAGGTTCATTACCATTATTTATTTTTTGATGGAGAAAAAAATTCCTATGGGTTTTGGCACCTGCGGTATTATATCCTTTTAATTCAGAAGTCGCAAAAGGAATGGTTAAACTTATTTTTTACATCTGTTATAGATGTCTTTTGTAATGACATGATGATCGCTTTTACCGACCAGTTTTCACTCTTAGAAAAATTCTTAAGAAGTACATTAATGCAGAATTTCGACTAAACTTTCCTAAACCCTGAAAAGCTCATTCATAAAGGATATTTCAACTTGGCATAAAAAAGTGCTTTTCATTTCGAATGTCAAAGCATTTTATTAGTCCTCCCCCCTTTACATCATCTGGTGCTTTTAAAACAGGTTCTTAAAATCTGTTATTTTCTATTTGCCTCTTTCTGACAACCTATTATTAACTCTTTGAAAACGTTTTATCGCTATCAGGAGGTTAAGTTTATGTTAGAGGTTGTGCAAAGGAGGGACGTTTTTCATTTTGTGAAGGTAAAACCTATAATTAAAGAACAAAATATTTCACACTTGTTTGGTGGCATGATTCTAAAACTACTTGTAAACGAATTGCCATTGGCAAATGGTAAGTATAACAGAAAAGGATGCGTTTTCCGCAATTTTAAAATATTTTTTTTAGTTAGTTTTTATTTTTAATTCATATAATGGGATTTTTTTTTTGTAAAGCTTCTAATTGTTATTGCTTTTAATCAGCACGGGATATTTCGTGTCTCTATTTAAAATTCATTGCCTGCAAATTGGTATAAATAACTTTTTTTTAATTATATATTGACGTAAACAATTTCACTTTTAAGAAAATCAGAATGCAAGATGTATTCGCATATTCAACAACTAATTTCAAGTTAACCATTAGTATGATACTGAAAGAGTATAAAATCTTAACTATTTTGAACGGCAAAAAAAAACACAGTATTTGCCGGTTCTTTAAAAATTTAAGCATTATTTTTACAAAGATGGTGAACATATTCATTGCAAGACTCCCTTCCCAAAGAAAAAATGAAGTTATTATACACTGGTCTGTACGATTTGAAACGTGCTTCTTTTGACCTGACACATCTTTTTAACGCCTTGACCACGAATGACAAGTACCTTTCTTCCTGCTTAAAACTGGCCCAAAACGACAACGAGTAGTACTTGCCCCTGGTATTTGTATGGCAGTTGCCTATTTGTACCGCTTTAAAAAATTATTTTCGATGTATTGGAAACTATAGATTGGTGCAGGCAATGGCTATAGAGATATAAAGGAAAATAAGTTGTACTTTTGTCTCATACGATGCAAGAAAGATAGTTTTTCGTCGTCCTGAACAATTTCGAAAACTGGAGCTATCTGGTTCTTACACCTACATCTTCAATTATAAAAAATAAGGGTCAGTCATCTATCATATCAGACGTACCGCGACCAAAATATATCAATAGAGGTGCAAGTAATAGAAGGTTAATCGGCTGAAATGAAGTTTCACATAAAACCCTTTTGGCCGTGCTCCGACATAATCACACTCAATTTTGTTTTATATCATGCATGCACTTTCTGAATGAACCACTGATTTCTAACTGTAACTTCTAGATTGGGCAAGACATTTTGTTGACAATTGAAAAGGTAACTGTACCCCACCATCGCTACCGCAATATTTCGTATATTTTTCATGTTAAAATAAGCCGACATGTATTGGCTTTTGGCTGAGTTTTGTTTCTATTTTCTTTTGAAACCCATTTTAAATGCAATCTACAATTAAAATAGAAAGTAATCTGCAAGTCAAAGACGTTAAAAAGCAAGATCAGAAACTATTTGTTTGGCAACATAAGAATTAATCCTATAAGAAGAAAATATAATATTTATATACATTTAATATGTCTGCAATGCCATGGTATTAAAAAACACCACTAAATCAAATTTTTTAAAATTAGGGTACAGTATGGCTGTTTCCACATTGGCTTCAACGCACCCATAGAAGAAACAAGTTTTGAGCATTCCAGAAGTGACAGTTCAACGGAATTAACACGAACTATTTGTTTTATTTCTACCTGGATAGTTAATACGATAAATAACACGCAACGAAAAGACCAGTATATAACACAGCCTTTCTCCTCCTGCCCTTCCTTTGCATCCTTTAACTGTCACCCAACCGAGAGAAAGGGGGTGATCAGACGAGAATCACCTTCCATTTACGATGTCAAGAGTAAGGAGTGACATGAGATAGAGAGGATGGGCCAGGTGTTGCGTGCGAATTGCCTCTAAATACCCCGGAAGGGAAGAAATTGCACTCTTCCTGGGATCGCGAGGAGGAGAGGCATCGCCCAAAGGTTCTGGGAAAGGAATGGATGATGCCTTTGGTGCCTTGCCAAAATCCACTTTTGGGAGAGATCTTTCTCTTCGTTAGGGGATGTTTTTGTAGGTCGGAATGTAGATGTGCTGCGTCGGTCAAGATGGATGGAGTGGTTGGGGGACGTGTTGGTTTTGTTTGTGTTGGGGGTATTAGTGAGGTTCTGGGCTAGAACCCCATTAATAACCCTTCTGGTGAGTTGGTTATGATATAAGAGTGCGGGGGATCTTTGATTTTCATGTTCAAAGTAGTGACGCAGACCAGGGGTTAAAATCATTTTCCATTTTTAACCCTTTGAGTACTGAATTATTTGAAGATTTTTATGCCTATGGGACGGATTTGGTGAGGTTCAATTGATCCCATTCTTGACCGACCCTACAACAAATTGTTTGCGATCAATACCCACTGGCGGGGGTGCCGCCAACATCAAAGCCTGCTTCTTAAATTCAGATGACGAGTCAGACTCGTCCACCGTAACTTCGCCCAAGTAAGCAGATGACGAGTCTCACTCGTCAAATGTACCCAAAGGGTTAATCTATTTTTGTATGAATTATGTAGTCATAAAAGAAAATTAAATGGTTAATTTAGATGGTAATATTGCATCAATATAATGAAACCCTAAACAAAAGTTAGGGACTTGAATATATATTTTGTTTTAATTGGAATAAAATATTATATTTGTAAGGGAAATCGTGAAACAATATTACATCGACTGTGGTGAAATTCACTATATAAGTTGTTAGTAATAACTTTTGTTTTAACAATTGTGTGCGATATTTTAATGTTGAAAATTATCTTTTTTAGAAAACAATTTCTAATTTAATAAATACTGATTAATCACTCAATGTAACAATTGCATTTTATTTTTCGAATATTCGTCCAACAAGAATGTCCCCAAAGACATCTTATGATTTTAGAAACTTTTTAAATACAACACGCTCACAAAACAGCAAACAAAAAAGTATAAATCTATATCAAATACGAAAGTAAATATAAAGTAAAATCAATCACAAATGAAGAATTTTAAAGCTCTCATCAATTACATTTCAAGTTCAATCTTGACTGTTAGAACTTTCAAATCTACCTGCTTTCCCGTGAACGTTTTCAAATCTTTCAATCTGCGTAATTAACAATGTAGACTCGCACACACACCCAATTTAAACAAATTAGATCACTCGAAACCGAACAATCGACACCTTCGATCAATTCAGAAAAGATACTCGGATACATTATTTCCATCCGCCATATGTGTGTTTGCATATCATTTTCGCCACCAAAATTGCACTAATTACTTGCTGCAAGTCCATCGTAGCGTGAAACCAGATGGGTGCGCTGATGCATGTGATTGGCAACGCTCTGTATATCCCTCGGTATGTGTCAGCCATCACCTGCAAGGTACAAGAGGTCGCCCGCCATTAAATGCCTTTCGATTGACACTAATCGAGCTGAACGTGATGTATTTGTTATCCGGAAAAACCCATCTTGGCTTTTTTTGATAACCTTGGTGAAGGATTATTTTTAAAAGGTTTTTATTTGAGAAAGGATTAGGAAGTAATACACTGAAGAACTTTCTTATGAGTTGTTTTGGTAGGAGATGTGTATTTTAGGATGGCTTTATAGTGATGACTCTGTTTGTTTTATAACTTTTAGTTATTAAGTACCTTTTTAAAAAATGCGTTCGAGACACAGAGCAAAAACGGATTTTCAAACTTTTATTACAGGTAATTGACAACCAAAATTTATAGTTGGTTTATACATTTAATGGTTTCATTGTGTACAATGATTCTAAAGTAGACCAGTATGTACAATTTAATCCATAAGTGCTTCGTGTAACTCAAGTGTTACATAAGCAATCTTAAGGGTTCTGTTGATTTTTGAACAAATTAATGTTATTTAGCTGGTAAAAGAGGCATTTTAGGTTCTTGGACAGTTCTCAACTCTAAAATAATTGTTACTCTCAAATGACAAATTTTAATTTTGTTTTTAAATACTAGAATTTTTCTTCAATATTTATCCCTTAACACTGCATTAGTAACATCTTCTCGCTGCCATTGTTATTCCAATGCAAGTATTCATCATTGTTATTCCAATGCAAGTATCCATCATTGTTATTCCAGTGCAAGTATCCATCATTGTTATTCTAATGCAAGTATCCGTCATTGTTAACACTAATGCAGTGTTAATTCATACAGTATAATATTTTAAAAAATATATTAAATAAATAAATAAAAAATATACAATTAAGGTTTTACTTTTTCTGAACCAAATAAACATACAAACCAATCTATACCTTTAACCCTTCCGAACAAAACTTCTTAAAATGCATAACCTCGGAATCGACAGGGATAAACTGAGAAACCTAAATTATTTTTACTCGCCATTAAATGGGGGTTATTCTGAACTAATAAATTATATTATTTCTTTTCAATCGGATGTTTCTTTGGTATCCATTGGGGGGAAAACATTTTTCAACAAGTGCGTAGATACATAAAAAAAGATTTTCTTACACATTCGAACTTGAACGTAGTTGTTGCTAACAAAAGATTATTTTTAACCATCAAGTGTAGACGTGCGGTAAATGCTACATGCTAGCGAAATATGCTAGTGGTCGGAGATCGCACGTCCCCACTTAAGGATTAAATATATAGTCAGGCAAATAAAAAGTTAGCTAGTGCATCTCACAACTTTAGAACACCACCGATTTTTAAGAAACTTTTTTTGCGGAACTTTACGAGAAATAGAAATACCGAGTAAAATCTTAAATCCTAATATATAGTCAGGCACAGAAAATATATATCAGGCAAAGAAAATATATAGTCAGGCAAATAAAAAGTTAGTGCATCTCACAACTTTAATTCTAAAAAATTACCGCTTTTTAAGAAACTTTTTTTTTGTGGAACTTCACGACAAATGGGAATACCAAGTAAAATCGTAAATCCTAATCTGTTATTGAACAATCCCGAGCTATGCATAACTACACTACATTCCGAGCAAATTCCAAGATCTGACCATGGCATTGAACAAACCCTCCACCAGATATCTGCTTTCTCCGAATTCCAAACATGCGCATGGAAGCCAACGAGGCGGACAGACATGATCATCACGACGTTACATCACGGCCATCACGAGCTCAGGCAACCTCCCGACACAAACCCAAAGAACAATATAAAAAAAAATCGAATTATATTCTACATGGATCACAACACGCGCTGGCTGTCTCGGCGGTCGACATAATTGTATTGTAGGTTTTAAAACGCTTGTTTCGCTCTGATGTATTCATTTGCGAAGACTGACCTTTGGCTAACTTGGGGGGTGAGCAGCAAAGGGAAAGGAGCAACAACCCTTTGAGTTGCCTTAATGACACGCTTTCTTTTGTCTATTTTTTCTTCTTCTTTGTTACTGATGTAGGAAAAGATTATAGGTGTTGCGTTTTGTTTTAGTTCCCGAATGTAATGATATTATTCCTATTAATGAATTTCTTCCTTTTTATGATTGAGCGATCCGAAGGCGTTCGTTTATTAAAATTCGTTTGCGTGTGGCGTAATTTTACATTTGTAGAGTTTAGATAATTGCTTGTATAACGCAATTTCTTCTATTAAGTAAAAGAGCGTTCATTTATTACGTCACGCTATTTTTCATGCTTTTGTACATCCCCTCTCCCTCCCCATGTCATGTAACGATACATTTCTACTATGTCCCTGCATGTCACGCAAGATAGACACCCCTAAGGGTGCATGACGTAATATATGAACAACCCCTAATCATTAAAAAATTTAAAGACTCTAAAAGATAGTCCTGGAATTAATTTGTAGCGCTATGCATTTTTTGGATGTCACTCGGAATCGAACCAAGGACCTTCTGCATGATACGCCAATACTCTACCAATCAGGCTAAAGTGATCACTTAAGCTCAAATGGGAGTATCGGGTGTATGAAGTTACCCCCACAGTACCCCCTTCTCAGTGAGTCCGACGGAGGAATGAATGATTGAGATGCCAATGAAGTGTTATCACGAAGGCAGTGGTTGATTTGATGTGGTGTCACAAGTATTTATTCGAAGGTTGTGTTGATCTGCTGTCAGGAAGTCACCAATGTAGCACAGTATACTTAGCAGTATATCGGAATCGAACCGAGGACCTTCTGACCGATACTCTACTAGTCAGCCTAAAGTGATCACTCAAGTCCAAATGGGAGTATCAGGGAAGTGATCCTCACAAATTCAACGAATTATTTTCTTTATCATTCACCTGAAGCTATCTTAATTGCGGGGATGAAAAGTCAAAGGTTACGAGTAACTTTTTTAAAATATATATATATATATATATATATATACATACGTATGAAATGTTGGTGGCAAAGGGATATTAGTAAATGTCTGTCATGTGCTGAGATCTAGCGGCGTAAGAATCAACTACTTGAAGAATCAGCAGTTTTGTTTTAATTTTAAACTGCGTTTTCACAAAATGATATTGTCATTTGGCTTTCCAACTTCTCGATTACTCCACTTGAACCATTACAAATTATCGATCTACAAAACATAAAACCATGCTTTAAGCATAAATAAGAACAGTTTAAAATATTTGTCTGAAGAAATAAAGTTTAATTTATCAGTGGTCTTAATTTATAATATTGGTATGATGGACTGCGGCGTTATAGAAATGGAATAAAGATAATAGAATAAAAAAAAAGATTTCTTTTCACAAGTGAACTGGATAAAAAGTCTGACGCGGTCCTTAATTTTTACATAACTTTGACAGGTCCTTAATTACGGTATTTAAGGTTATTTACTTTTAACCTAGGTTCTTAATTTTTTTTACACAGTTTTTCTCCCTTAAAGAATTTTCACTCGCCTAAAGGAATTACCAATTTGTAGAGGTTTTTTTTCTTGTTCTTTTTAAATACCAAGATAGACTTCAAATCACGTTTTTTTATTATTATTATTTTGTGTTTAGGGATACAATTTTGCATTAAAAGTAATACAAACAAGCAGTAAAGAATTGTACAAGTTTAATCTAATGAATTACTGTACAATATGCACTATCGTGAGCGACAACTAGTATGGGTACTAGTTTGCAATGGAAATCTACAACGATATGAATTTTCGATGTGAATCGAATGAAACTTATGTGTTGCATTCGATGTCCAATGTGAATTTTGATAAAATTGGTCAACATTCCCCCTCCGCAAAAATTATATTCATGCTGATAAACATTGATTCCATTCCCCCAAACGAATGGTTTTTTTTATATTGTTCTATGTGATGTGTTTGCAAAAAATATCTTTATGATTACAATTGTATTTTCTCTTTCAGAAAAGTCCTTCCTTAGTCAAAGCACCAGATAAAATCAGAAGATCAAGGTATGATTTGTTCTTTAAATTTGAACTATATTTAATCTAATCCGTTCGCGTTCAACAACAACAAAATAATTGAAGTAGTTAAAAATATAGCTTTTTAACCTTTTTGTTTGATTATTCATATAGAATCCATTAAATTTTATGCTATCAAATAATATTTATTAACTTATAAGCATGATTTCACTAACGACAAGTTTATTTTTTGTAGTTCTTTAAATGTAATACTATTTTTATTCATCTAAAATAAAATTAATATAATACTTTAAAGTTCTTGAAGGTTGAATTTCATTACGAGATATTTAACTAAAATTGCAAATGTTAAATGGGATCGTGCCATTTTTAATCGATTTTGTAATAATCTAATCCGCAATTTAAAATCTTTCGATAACTATCTGATCAAATTGCAATTAACATTCCATTGGTTAACGAAATGTTAATTATTAAGTAGCGTATTACCCGATATTCGGTATTTATTATGTTGCGTTGCGTTTCCAGCCCTGCAATTGAAATTTCTATGTAGAAATAGCTTTAATTTTTGACATAATCGCTGTTTAAATTAACGCTCTTTTTTAAAGAAAATGAACTTAATTATTCTTTTTATATGTTTCATATTTTCATTCTAGATCCTTAGATAGGCATCCGACATTTGCAATGGATATAACATACGTTACAGAACGTATAATTGGTAAGTTTCCGCTACTAACTAAAGAATATAAACATATTTTTAATATTATTTATCTCAATATTTATGTTCAAAGATGAGACATAAAAAATATATTCTTTTCCAGTGGTCGTTTTTCCGCGGACGGAATCTGATGCGACATACAAAAATAACCTCAAGGAGGTCACACGTATGCTCCGAACGAAACATGGAACAAATTATATGGTATAAAATTTTCTGAAAATTCTTTTGAATCAGTGGCAGACTAGCTTTAAAAATATTTACACCAACTACCAGCTATACTATACACATATTACTTGAGCCCTTTGCACTCCGTTGGCGCCGCTCAGGCGACAACATAACGACTCGTTCTTTTGGTTCCCTGTTCTTTAAAATTAACGAGAGCAGCATGATCTTGTGTTTGAAAAACATCGATATTTTTTTCAACTCGTTCTTTTGCAGATCCAAAACAGATTATGTTTCTTTTTCCTGTAAGCATAACAAATTCTAGGATAAAGAACATAAGGATGAATAACTGTTCCGCAGAAAGAACGGAAAAGGCAGAGTTCTTGGAGTGCAAAGGGTTAAATTCTTTACCAACAAACTGTGCAAGGGGAATGCGTAAGGAATTCTCCACATTTTCCCTTTACTATGTTAAATATGCACAACGTCGCGGTATAGCACTTTTATTTTTCAAAGGCACATTGCAGTTAAATAAGTTATCAACCAAATTATTTTAATAAAATAATTTTTCAAAATATATATGAAATAAACTGTTTGACAAAGAGGGTGTTTAAGTTTAAAGTGATGAAGAGCGCTAAGTAACAATTAATAAGCTTTAATATTCACCAGAATCCTGAGTGACTGGACTGGACAGGACAAGAGTAAAGAGCGAATAGTTTATGGATGGAGAAAATTGATATTTGAACAAGGGAAAACACAGTGAAATTTAGGGATTATTACCAGAGAGTGCGAATTGGAAACATCTGCCATTGGAAGTGCAGAAAGGGAAAAATTAGTTGTGGGAACCTTTGAAATCACCATAGGAATGGAACATATAGGAATGGATTGCACATAGAATAAAATCATGGGAAATCGAGAATTAGAGAGAGAAAGCTTTTGGTGGTTAGGCAAATAAATTTCAGGAGATATTTCTTAAATTGGTTTAATTACAAAAAATTTCAAAATATTTTGAGTAAACTACTAACAGACGAAGCGAAAAGAGTCAGTCTGCCACAGACTTCAGGTTCTTTATTATAGTTTTGAATAACATTCAAATTCAAAAACTGAATGAATCCATTTATTTTAGGTCTTTAATCTTTCGGAAAAACGTTATGACCTTGCCAAGTTCAACAACAGGGTAATAAAGAATTTTTTTTTCAATGTTTATCAATTTTTTTTTTTTTTTTTTTTTAATTTTAACGTGTATTTTTTGTTTTTTAAAGGTATACGAATTCGGGTGGCCTTCAAATCTTGCTCCCCCTCTGGAAAGGTTGTGTAGCATCTGTAAATCTATCGACTCTTGGGTTAACAGCGATCCTCAAAATATAGCTGTTATACATTCGAAGGTAGAGAAATATCCAAATTATTTTCCATCTTATATTATTAAATTTAATTACGATTAGCAGGTTAAACTATACATATAATAAAATCGAAGTAATTACTTGTTTTCAAATTGATTTGTTATTGTCTTTTCCAAATGAAAGGTTTCACAACTTGACCTAAATAATATATCCATAACTCATTATTTTTATATTCTATGATTCTACGAATATTTTATAGGGTGATACTGGTAGAGCAGGAATTGTGATTGCTGCATATATGCATTACAGTAATATTTGTGCCAGGTATGTTGAGTTCATTGCTATATATTTAAATCTCAGTTAATATGCTCATAGTAACATATATTTTTGGTAATTTAAATTGGATGTTAAAAAATATTAATAAACATAATGCACTTTATTTTAAAGAAAGTGGCAGGTAACACAATCATCATAAATCATTCTTAAACAAATTTACAAATATTTTACTGTTATATTCGGTTAATTTTAATTATTAATGATTTTTATTCACGAATTTTATTAAAAAATATTTTTTTAATTTGTGTTAGTTTGTATTTAAAATAATTATTTTTTCGATTTTAGTGCGGACCAAGCTCTAGATAGGTTTGCCATGAAGCAATTCTTTGATGATAAATTAGCGGATTCTATGCAGCCCTCACAGAGGAGGTAATAAAATATTTTATTACTGGTTATATCATTATCATTGCATGATAAACTTAGAAAAAATATATTAAATATTTTAACACATTAACTGCAGGCCTGTGGGTGTCTAAATAAAAAGCTGATAGACTGTCGACCCCCGCACCCGGCAAGAAGGGGATGTTGATAATGATTAATAAATTTTTTGAGAAAAAAAAATTGGTGGAGAGGGAGGAAGGAATTCTTGGGGGGGGGAGGGGGGAGAAGTTTGTAGAATTTTTTTTTTTGGGGGGGGGGAAGATTTCCCCCTTGTAACTGAGAGAGGGGTGAAAAATAGGGTGCCTAAGAAATCTATTGCTCAGTCACCGAATCCCATGAAAAATCTATACCTATATGCCTGGTTGTGATAAACAAGAAACGAGTCCTTTTCAAGTTTATCTTGTATATTAATTAGTTTTCATTAACAAACTTTTGAACTCTATATATTTCATTGTAAATTTAGGTATGTCCATTATTTTGCTGGGCTTCTGTCTGGTGCTATAAGGATGAATAACAACTCTCTCTTTCTTCACCGTGTCATAATACATGGAGTGCCAAATTTTGATTTGAAAGGAGGTAAATGTGAATTAAATATTAAAAAAAAAATCTCATATTTCTTTGTTATATTTTCTCTATTTAAACGCATTTCTTTCCTTCAGGTTGTAAGCCATTTCTGAAGATATATCAAGGAATGCAACAGATTTACACTTCTGGTGTTTAGTAAGTTTTTATTAGTTCTTTACTTTTAAAAAATGTATTTTTTAATTTAAAATATCTAGTTTAGTTCCCTGAATATTGCCTAGAATAGTTTTCCTGAAAGGGTGGCTAATTCGTCAGGAATAGGTAGTTTTAAAAGACAACTAGATGGGCATTGGAGTATTGTTATGGTGCAATAAACAGGACTAACCTTGCTGGGCTTAGAGTCTGTAGTCGGTCGTCAATATTTGTATTTGTATGCTTTATATTATTATTCTATCACTAAAACTTTTTTTAGAAAAATTAATTTACAAAACCTTTACATTTTATTAATAAAAGATGGTTTAAAAAAATATGGTAATGCACCTTTTTTAAACTGATAAATTGCAATAAATAAACCAGAGAAACAGTTGTTCAAATATTAAGATATTTATTTAAGTTAGATACAGTAAACATAAAATACAGTACAAGTTTTTTAAAAAAATCCTGCTCTGTTAAATGCAATTATTAATATAAAACAATTTGAAATCTCAATGAATTCAAATTAATCACTCATTACACTAAATATATATATATTCAAAAACTCACCTTTCCAAGTTTTATTCAGGTTTTCTTTAAGAATATCCTACCCATATGTGAAGAGGATTTGACTTGTCCATTGTATAAATGCTTCTTCAATGTTACTATAAACAAAAGATACAGCTTTAAGTTAGATAAAACGTTTTCTTCCCCTTTAGTTCAGCCACAGATAAATCTCGAAAAATTATCATTTCTTTGGAGTCTGGATTGCAAGTGCGTGGAGATGTGTTCATAAAATGCTATCACAAGAGTAGTCGCCCACTGGCAAGGTACACGATCTTCCAGCTACAGTTCCATACCTGCACTATCGACTCGGATAATGTCACATTTGAAAAGGGCGAGCTTGACAATGCTTGTACAGGTAAGATTGACACTTTGATTCGTATTCCTATCAAATAATACAATTTGATAGTCAATGTTATTTTTTTTATCTCTAGTTGAAAATAAATAAAATTTAAATCCTTATTATTAATTAATCTTATTTAATTTTAATAAAAATAATTCTATTATCAAAATATATTATTAACGAACCAGAGTTTTCTATATCAAAGAAAAACATTTTCTCTTGACTATCAATAAACTGATAAATCTTTATTTATAGAAAAATCACTCTAAGCTTAAGATGTGAAATTAATTCGAATATGTTTAGCAACACATATAATGGAGGAATGATTGAAATTCATAACTTTTTTTGTAATTAATGTCATATTTAAAAAAAAAATTAATGTATGGAATTTTAAAATTGCTAAAATTTTTTGCAAACTATATTTATGATAATATTTAATAATTTTTTTAACATTACATGTTGTAATAAAAAAAATGTTAATATATATACAATTTTTCTTTTTAGATTCTCGTTTTGCAGCTTCAGGAAAGGTTGAACTCATGTTTTCATATCATCAAACAGATTTTAGAGGTAAATTTCAAAACAATAATGTTCATGAAATGTTTACTTTATAATTCGTTTGAGAAATGAATTTGACCTTGTTTTTGCTGAATTGCCAATGAAATTGATACTTTTTTTTCTACATTGTCAGGCAACGGATCTGTTCGAGAAGCCACCATGCCCATAGAAAGTTCAAATGATACACTTGTCAAATGGGATTCTTATGAAAATTTTGATTTGGTGCCTGAAGACAATATGGATGGTAAGCTGTTTTTAACATTAAAGTTTATTCAGCATCCCAAATACTTTATATGAATTTAACTCTTAAAAATTGCTAGCAAAACATCACAACATGAATGTAACTATTTGCTTTACTAAGTATTCGTCATAATGATATTCTGCAAAAGAAAAATGTGATATTTGCATAATGTTATGTTTAATATTATTTTTTTGCCTCTTAATGATAAAAAAAATTCCTTATGAAATTAATTGTATTGATATAGCATATTTGAATTGAAGACTATTGCATGCATGATTTCGTACAAAAATTAAAAATTGCACGAGTTATCAAATTTAAGTTAATGCAATACTGACTCATTAAAAAGTTATATAATGCAAAGTCAATGCATGTATGATATTTAAAAAGTATGAGGGAGTTTTTATCTTAAAACTATATTTCATAAAAACAATTATCTTGTTTAGAAACTTTGAATACTGTGACTTTAAAATTTTGAAATGCAAAGTCTAACAAAATATTAATGCTTTCCATTTGTCATCACAAAACATTTTACAATTAGATTTCCTTTTTATTCTCACTTGGCTATAAGTTTCCTTGAGCTATAAATTTCCTTTGTATTGTCTTTTATCTTATCTGTAAGTATATTGTTATGGATGATTCTGCTTTCATATTTGTTTTTATCATCTAAATTTCCTTTGCCTTATCCTTCTTTCTTTTCCCTTTTTCATCATGAAATTCTTCTTATTTTAAGTATAAAAAAAGTTTGAAATTGTTATAGGTTTTTCCATCAATATACTAACATCCAATATTTTTACATACATGGTTTTCTTGACATTTGATTACAACTGCTGTATGACATATTTTATCCAAAGTTTCTGTTAACTTATAATTAAAGGATGAGTAAAACCGAAACTCTTAAGTAATTCTTTAAAGAATGTGATCTTATTCCAATCTACGGATTCAATTATGGTGCTCAATTTTGAGTATTAACAAGCACAATTTCTCCTTCAATTCGTCTTTTAAACTCATACTTCAAAAGTCTTAATGCGAGTTCTAAATTGTTTCATTTTAAACAACATGCATAATATGAACACTTCAAACTCTTGTTACATAAAATACTAACTTTTAGTGATTATGGTGATAATTCCCTTTAAGATTTTTTTTCTGTCAAAATGAAGTAGCACGCTAATACTTTTGCCATTACAAGTATGCTTTCTGAGACTAAAAAATTCATTCATAGTAGTTCTTTACACAGAAGGGCCTTTGGATGGTAGTTTATATGCTACTATCACAAAGAAGAAATACACAGAAGTTCTAATTCATCCACACATGAATCAAGATTCTTTTAACGATGTTGAAGGACCTCACAGTATTGATTCTGGAATTTCATCTAGCTCTGGCATTCGTAATGTTGGTGAGTTATAACTACAAGCTTTTTAATTTACTAATAATGAATGCAAGTAATGTGCATGCAGATTTAACTGCATTTAATATAACATACTAACATTGAATGCAAAATGTATATTGTTTTATAAATATATATGGGAAGTATTGCAGAAACAACACTATTTTCATATCTAGCAAGTGAAACTACAACTTTAACTGTTTGCAAACATTCATCTTACTATAGATCCATGTTTAACTCCAGCAATGAGTTTTATAGAATAAGTAACTTAATTTTTTAAAGAATAATAGTATAATAATTGAATACATATAAGAAGCACTACTGACTAATTACAAATTTAAAAAAAAAGTATTAATATAAAGGCAACTTTTAATTTAATAATGAACTAAAATAATATAATACATTTTTTAAAGTAGTATTCTTTAAAATATATATATATATATTTTTTAATTTAATCTGCTAAAACATAACTTTATTTCCTACTTTAAAATAACACTTTTTTGCCTATTTCTGTATTTCAATGGTAATCAAAGCCCAAAATGGCTGAATTTCAGTTTCCACCTAACACTTCAATTAACATATACAATAAAAGAATTTAATAAATATTATTAAAGACAAACAAATTATTTTCACTCTTCACAATAATACAAATACCATTCAAAACCAAAGTGACCCAATTATTAAAAGCTCCATTTCAAACAAAAGTTCATTTAAAAGCAATCAACACATTTAGATTAGCCAAACCAATACCTTCAAATCCCCTAAACAAGAAACCTTGACCCCCAGATGCCGAAAGCCACAACCCCTCAGAGCGATCCACCTCCCGAACGGCCCCCTTCTCCAACTTCAAGGACGAGCAAGCCGAGCTGGACGAACTCGTCCACGGGATGCTGCGAGAAATCCAATCGATCCCAGACACCCCGACCTACAGCACCCTTCGGCCCTTCACCACATCCCTTTCCAACCGCCCCTCCAGGAACTTTGCCACCATGGAGTACTCGAGACAATCTTCCATGCCAACGAGCATCATCAGCGTGAACGGCAACAAGCAGGTTGTTGGGGCGAGCCCTTACGGCAAGCAGCCGGACAGTGTGTTTTATACGCAGAAGCGAGAGGTGTTCTTTGATGATGAGGGGGACGCGCCATATCATGCGAGGAAGACGACGTCGCCTTTTACGTATGGGATGCAGAGTCCGGTTGTGGAGAGGAGGAGGTTGCTTTCAGATGGACATCAGCCTTTGGGGATGCCTGAAAGGTTAGATTTTATTTTATACAGCATGGTTTCCTATTTTACCACAATTATAAGTTAGTTCTTGCATGTGATTTTGAACGACTCTTGGATAATTAATACAACACTTTGTATTAATATAAGACTGGAGTCATAATGTGGGAATGAAATAAAGGGCGTCCCAAAATTAAAGCAAGATTTAAATTAAATAAAAAAAATTCTTCAGTTTATTTTTTATTGAAAGTAAAGTAAACAGGATAGGGTTATGTATGGAATAACACATCTGGCAAATGGCCTCCACGGCTTTGCTGGCATATACACTCTTTTGTCGAAATTTTCCATGACCATTTTGCGTTAATGTGGCTGAATTTCGTTGATGCAGCGTTGAATTTCCTCCTTCAATACACTCGTGCTTGTGGGCTTGTTGGCATAGACCTTTGACTTCAAATAACCCAATAAAAAGAAATTCAATGGTGTTAAATCACACGATCTAGGGGGCCAATTCTTATCACCGAAACGAGAGAGTACACGGCCAGGAACTGTCTCATGCAGCAATTGAATTGTTTCACAGGCTGTATGGCATGTGACATTGTCTTATTGTAACCATTTTTACTAACCCTAAACTATCAGCTGTCAAATGGTTTTTTTAATAGGGTTGCTAACACTTTACTGCACGAATGGTGGCAAATTCAAATCCTGCGTTAATTTTGGGACACCCTTTATTTATTGAAGTAGACTAATCAACAGACACAGAAAGCGATCTCCCTTGAGCACAACTACAGGCATGAGAGAACTGGCTTATTTTCCTCTAGTTAGCAAGTGATGGTTCAATCCTATATAACCAGGGCAATGCACGCTCTATCAAAAAGGCTGTGAAACCTGCCAATAAGGCAACAGAGATGTAAATAGAGCCAATGTTTAATTGTGACAGTCTCTTAAAAGCCTTAAAAAAATTATAACTACTATTGTATGAATAGCATTTGTTCATATTTGCTTGAACAACAAATTTTTACTGCAGTACATTTTTTAAACTCGATATTCTGTAAGAACAAAGTATATTTTAATTACAAAATGCTGTACAAATGATCTTTTACTTCAATAATTATGAATGTGACAGTGCTGATTATTATTTTAATACTCAGTTGATTCACTGTGGCTCCATTAGAACCCATGGAATTTTATTTGTATATTAACATAGCCAAACAAAAGCCGACAAAAATTTATTTGATTTCACTTTGCATATACTTCTGTTCCCAATATGAAGATACAATTAAGAAAATGGCAATTTTGTAATTGTAAAGTAATATTCTTTCGGATGGAGGGCAATTTGTAACGAAATATCTCAATTATGCTTCACTATAGAAGGTATGCAAAGCATTTTACACTAAAAGAGTATTGCTATCTAAAGAGACAGTAAAGTCTTAAAGTAGTTCTCTTGTATAATAGAAAAATGCAGATATGATACATCGCCTTGTGAACAAGAATATATAGAATATTTTTGTTTAGAACTAAATACCTTAGAAACCCTATTGATAACATACCAAATTTGTATATACGACTTGGATGACCTAGCTAAAATTCTATAATATTATTGCAATTCTTAACTCTCTTACAAACGGTTAATATTATCCACAAACATAACTATATCTTACGTAAACATTCAAATTTGTTATAAAAGCAATCCTTATAAATACTTTTTGAATAACTTGATTCTTATGTATGATTGTGTTATAGATTAAGGGATGGCAGTCAGTTTTCATGGCTTGCAAGACAACAGGACAAACTGAAAGCACGCAAGGAAGGTCGAGGTTGGGATGAGAGACATCAAAAAGAACAGCTGCTACTGGATGAGTTAAGGCGAACACAGAAGAAACCCCTGATCAACGGTGAATCTTTTGAAGATATCAGCCTTGGGTTGGACTTCTCATCTTCATCCAGGGAAACATCCCCGTCAAAGGTAATTTTGAAACCTTTTAGAATTTCGTTTTACCAAATTATACGACTAAAAGACAATTATAAAGTAAAAAAAAATAGATATTTGAACTGTAAGTAACAACTAGAGAATTCCAAATTATCATTAAAAGCTATGTGTGAAACTGCTGGTATCAAGAACAGTCAGAATCAAAATATATAAAAATGTAAAACTTAGGAGAATTAATAAGTTTCACAAAAAAAAAAGTTTTATTTCAACTAAGAAGTAAGTAAAATAAAGCATTGCAATTATATACTAGATGAATTAATTACATGATCAAGACTAAATGTAATTGATTAATTATAGTTTAATATTCTTTGTTAAATTTACAAACTACACAAAATCAAATTCCTCATATACTTATATTATACTACAAAATATTTAGTTACAAAAAATATTAATTTCACTTTATCATCTATTTTAACTTTTATATTTTTCTTATAATCTATTTTAAACTTTAACCATTAAATGTTTCAGGGCCTGAGCTACACTTTGCCCTTGCATGTGCACACGTACAATGGACACACATCTGGTTCACAAGCACAACCCCTTAAGCCTCCCATGTACAGAAACACTAGTGCTCCTTCATCGCCACTTCTCCCCCAAAGAAGTAGCAGTAAGGAGGTTACAAAATACAGGTCAGTGATTTCTACTAATCGAAATATACTTTTATAAACCTCGATACCTTTTATAAACGCATGTTTGAAGTGAAAATAAATTATATCTTTGCTTCAGTTTTAAATCCAAATAAGTTTCATTTCATAGTAGATTAAGTCTACACACAAAAAAAATTCTGGAAATTCAAAATTTTAGCTTAATTTTTCAATTATCAATCTGCTTTCATTATTTTAATTTTTTAATGTAGATCTTTAAATAGATACACCAACAACTTAACACACCAACCCTCAAGAATTATTTAAAATTTAAAGCCGTTTTCACCTTGTAGGAGTTTAAATGATAGTTTCAGTAAATTCTTTTGTGGACGTTTTAAAGAAAAAAAAGTTTAAACTAATTCATTTGAAAAATAGATAGATGAGTGCATTCCTGAAAAAACTGTAGATTCCAGAACGTTCTATTGCCTCCATGACCGTCAAAGATTTAAAAATGATTCTTTTACTAATTCAATAATATATTTATATTCCCGCAGAGAATCAAAATCATGAGAATGTATCATAAAATACATATGCGTAGGAATTAGGAGGGTTGGGGGCCTAAAGCCCCCCCCAGGAAATATTTAAATATTTTGAAGGGACTCGTCCGCCACCCCCAACATACTATTTTTTCCTTTTTTTAACAAAAATTATTTTATAAAAAAATAGTGCAAATAGAGAATCCCTACAAAGTACAAAGAGCCGCGAGAAGAAGCAACATTTTCCGCTTTATTTATTTCTAAACGTGTTGGGGGAAGAGGGATTTGGCTGTGAGATGTACAAGAGGACAATGAGATGACGGAACTTTGACAAGGAAATAGGTCTTTTCTCAACCATTTCCAATACAAACTCTATTTAACAATTCTATTTTCAGAAATAAACCATATATAGACATTCCCCTTTCTGCCTGATTCAACTAATCAATATTGGAAATCTTGAGTACAAATGCGCGAGTCTAAATCTTCTTTTCTCCACAGATACCCACAGTTTCAAAGTCAAAGCAAAACCCTCACAAGACAGAAATCAGACACTTCTTATGACAGAGAAAGGCCCTTCGTCACAACCAAGAAAGCTCATGAATTGGCTAAAGAGCAGATAGCTACCAACCAGACCACTCCCCATCGCGTCATTGCATCTTCGACCGTGTACGGCAACGTCTACTCCCCTAAAACAGATTTCTCCGATCCAGGACTTCTAGGCCTAGCCCATACTGGCAACAAATTAAATGGAAATTCAGATCCCGGTAAATTGTCGACTAGTTCATTCAGTAAAGAATGTTTTAATATTTAAAAAAATTACTTACGCTTTCTTTGGTGGATTGTTCCTGAAATGTTTACTGTTGAATTGTAGGTACTGCAAAATTGGATAAATTGGAACAGACCCTTCAGGCTATGTCCATTTCTTCTGCAAGTTCGACAAACAGTCCAAGGGATACTCAGAGTTCGCCTCTGCCGTTTTCTCAGTCTACGCCTAATAGGGTAAAAAAAATTATAAAATACTACAAATTAACCTTTCAAATAGTTATACATATTTTTGAAAATGTTAGAATTAACTTTCTTAGATGAAGTGTAAAACAATTCACTGAAATTTAAAATAATTACTTAAATTGCTTAAAAAGTTATTTGAGACAAATATAAGTTACCATAGAATTAATTTTGAAATACACCTTCAAAAAGAATTGAAATGCCAATTAAATTATTCTAGATGCACCAAACAAACATATTTTAAATAGGTAAACAATTTCTTAGACATTAAACACTAAATTAATTAAATATCTTTAAAAAAAAAACAGTAACTTTCAAATAATTACCTCTGGATTCAAATCTGGCACACTCAAACAAAAGTTATAATAGGATCTCTACTTGAATGAATAAAAAGAAAAGCAAGCTTTATTTTCTGTTTACAGATGCTAGGATTGTATTAAATATTTAGAATTTTTTTTAGTGCCTTTAACTAATATAACTTAAATTTTAGGTTCATCATTACACAGTGGATTCTTCGTGGTCTCCTTCAGTCATTGGATCGAGTCCGCCTGGTAGTCCATCTAGAATGGATAGGCCAATTACTCCTGCTTTTCCCGTCCCCCCAGGAACACCTTATCAAAATCAAGGTTAGGGTCGAAATTTTTAAAGACTGTTTTTAAACCTTGAATATATAAAACTTTATTATGTAATATTTAAATTATCATGACTAATGCAGATTAATCCTAGTTACTACTTTAGAACAAAATGTATTAAATTAGTATAGTGTGTCTCAAAAGATTTTTTCTTGAGGCAGACACATTTCAAATTTTAAAATCAGACTAATTGTTCCAAATAAAAAAAATTTAAATAAAATGTTTTATTACTTTATACTTTTAATTAAATTAAAAAATGTATAAATTACCTACTAATTTTTTTTTTGTATTGCTTATTAAAAAATTATATTTCAGATGGAACATGCACCACTTTGCCACCAAAAAGTCCACTGCTTTCACGGTAAATAATATTAAATCATTTTTTTTAATATAAATCTAAAAGTAACATTATTGGGAAGAATAACATATTAATAATAGAACAATTGCTTACTTAAAATTTCAGCAACTATTTTATTCTGTTTATATTTTAGATATCTCTACAAGCGTTGCTTTTGTCTCATGATAATTATCCTATTTTTATAACATGCTTTTTTTCTATTAATGATCTCTATCATAACACTAAATCCTAACCAAAATGTTACTAATATTAAATTATTGTACTTTCACTAACACCTGCCACTTCTGCTGACTAGTTTCTTGCCAACCAACCGATTAACTCCAAAGAATTATAATAGTAAAATCAATTATCGTCCATGGTCTTGTTTAATCGAATCAGATTGGAAGTAAGTGCACTATTGCATGCTGCATGAAAAATTATACTTGAACACGAAATTATGTTACAATCACTATACAACTAAATATAAGTTTAATTTACTATTATTTACTAGAAATATGCAAAGATGCTTTTCCATAACAATATTTCATAAATAACACATAAACTTACATTTTAATTACTATCGATAGTAATACATTTATCATTAAAAAACTATTATTCAACTACAAATTAATTTACAAATTAATATTTTTTATGCCTATTGAATTACACGAGTCAATTATAAACTAAATTTATTTCAATTATTCCTTATTGTAAATGTAAAAATAAAGAATGTTTCCTAATAAAGTATTATACTAACTAAACAGAATGCAATGTTTATATATATTATTACACATAAATTTAATAAAAAATTAAATGCGTAACTTAGTTATATTTCTCTTAAATTGTAAAGAATGTTTCAAATAACTAATTTCTAAATTTCTGCTCATCAATACAGTAAGGACCACAGTCCTTCTCCAGCACTTCACCACGATGTATCAATACTCAACAGATCTGGAAGCACAAATGGGCAAAGTTCTCCAAGTGTGTATTACGGTCAATCCAGGCCTTCTAGCATGGTTTCTCTAAATGGTATAATTTTCATTTAATCTTTTATTTGACTTGTTATATTTGAAGTGACCACTTTAAATAGCCCATACAATAACATGACTTAGGCAAATGTTTCAGTGTAGTGTAATTGGCTATCATACGCAGAGTTCCAAGATCAAAACCAACGCACATTGCTTCAAACTAGTGCCCCAAACTGGATTATATAAAGTCAAAGCAGCCAGTTTAAAGCAAATGTGTTCTGAATTTTATCTCGGAATATTTTGTATGATAGCCGAATATTCTAACCATAAAACCTAAACAATCGCCAAGATAATATTAATAGTAAATATGTTAACAGCATTTTTATAAGAAGAAATATTTTAAATACTAAATGAATTTTAATAATTGAAAATTAAATTAATACCTTTTGAATTTGATTCAATAAAAATGTTAAGGAAATGAAAAATAAAAAAAATATACAAGTGATAAATTGCAATTTGATTAGCAATTACAATAAATTATTATATGCCATTTGTGTTAGCATAATTAATATAAAATTTCTTTCTAAATTTTTAGAACCTTCTGAAGTGATTCACCATCATCCCATGTTTGTGAAGGACACTTCAAAATATTGGTATAAACCAAATATATCCAGAGAAGAAGGTAAGAACTGAAATTTAACGTTTTAAACTAACTTTAAAATTTAAAACCGATACAAATTTTAAATTAGAAATGAACTGGAAATTATATCCTTTCTATGAAAGAAAAGCACAAATAAAAAAAATATTACACATAAAATATTTTAGTTTAACAAATAGTAAAACAAAAACATATTTAAAGAATGTGCAGTATATTTAAAATGCAAGTTATCTGCTAATATTAATTTATTTTTTATTTCAGCTATAAGCATATTGAAAGATAAAGTACCTGGAACATTTGTTGTCAGAGACAGCAATTCATTTCCTGGAGCCTATGGATTGGCATTAAAAGTAGCCACACCACCACCTAATGTACAGATTAACAAGTCTGGTAAGCAATTTATAATTACAATAAATATTGCTTGAAGAGTGCAAGCCTTATACAGCTAAAACAGGGTGGCAACATAACCGGGAAATCAGGGAATTATCATGGAATTTTTTAATTCGGGAAATATCAGGGAAATGTCATAGAATTTAATTTCACAAAAAATCAGGGAAATTTTCACATTTGGATCGTTAAAACGACAATTATTGTCTATTATGCGCATTTTCAGTTTTTTTTTTGTAAATATGTGAACCATTGCTGGAGCGAGAAGCAAAAGCAAAATTTGTTGGACTTTAGATTGTAAGAAACATGTGAGAGGCTAATGAATATGCGATTTATTGAAGGTTGGAATAGAAATATGAAGCATATCAAACATTTAAAATTTTCTACAAAAAACAAAACAAAAAAAAAATTGAAATTTTTTTTATGCATTTTTTGCTTCCAGAGAACATGTTAATTATGCCTGTCACAATTGTATAATTTCTTTTGTATCCATAAATTATTATTTTAACTGGCAATAAGCATTGCTTATAATTTTTCGTTTATAATGCAATATATTTATTGTAGTGTGGATATTCTGTTTCTATACAAAGCATGTATTGCACCATTTCTTAAAGTAATTGTAAAATCAGGGAAAATTTTGTGACACCATCAGGGAAATATCAGGGAATTTTTTTCCCTTATTTTGTTGCCACCCTGTAAAACAAATTATAAAAATATTGAATTTTTAAAAAATATTGAAATATTAATTAGATACAGAGTTAGTAATATACATATTTTGAACAGTTCGGTTTTGAATAATATTTAACGGATTTACATAACATGGAATTACTTTTCAGGAGACCCTTCAAGCGAACTCGTTCGACATTTCTTGATTGAGCCGACTTCGAAAGGAGTTCGTCTAAAGGGATGTCCTAACGAACCCATATTTGGTATGTTAAGATCATACAATAAATCATTACAAATATCAAATAAATATCTCAATGTTTTTGTTTTTTTTTAAATCTGATTTACTTTTATAGGAAGTTTGTCTGCCTTGGTTTACCAACATTCAATCACCGCATTGGCTCTTCCTTGCCGATTAGCACTTCCAGAACAAGGTGATGTTCTAATTTAGAAAATATTAATTACTTAATGTATATAACACTAGAAAAGGATAAATAACTTGCTAATTTTTTAGATCCTGGACTAGAAACTGATGAGCAGACATCAAACAATGATTCTCTCTTGGAACAAGGAGCAGGTACATTAATATCAATAGTTTAACATTAAGGTACTGAATGTCATTCAAAATTATGACTAAACACAAAAGCAAAAAAAATTAAAGCTGATAAGTGTGTGCATAGAAACTTGAATATTTAAAAATATATTTTATTAATATTGTATTTTATATTTTTATAAAAATAGTTATTTAAGGTTTTGATTTATTTTTTTACAAAGAAACCAAATTATACATTCTTTTAATTTGAAATTTATGAATTCCATTGTATAAACTATGTATAATTTTGTTTTACAGTAAAAAAAAATTGCCTTCATTAACTACTTAAAAAAAATATAAAATCCCAATTAAAAAAAAAGGTAAGTGTTCCAAAAACCATTACAATTAAGTACATCTTAAACACAACCGTTTGCTCTGCCCCCCCCCCCCCTCCCCGAAAAGGTTATCTTATATATTATAATCAATTCTCTATTAAATATTTGTCTACATATTATATTCACTCATTTTAATACATGCAATTATATTCTATAACACTCATTTTATTACATGCAATTATATTCTATAATATTACCTACTATATACAAGGAATTATCAAAGATAATTTTTTATTTAATAAGAATGTAAAATATTTTAAACTTTTTTGAAATTAAGTATATTATTTCAAAATAGCAATACCTTGAAATGCAATATTGTAGATTTTCTTCTACATTAGTCTCATATTCCATTATTAGCTTGCAGTGTTCTCTACCTTCATTCGGTGGATATGGAATCTCTCACGGGGCCTCAGGCGGTGAAAAAGGCCCTCACAGAAATGCTAACATTGAAACCTGTACCGACAGCCGTCCCTGTGCACTTCAAAGTGTCCAATCAGGGAATCACACTCACAGATAACACGAGAAAGTAAGTTCTACAATCATTTCATTTGTATACTGTGGTTAGTATTAGTGTGGTACTGTAGTATTTAGTGTGGTAGTTAGACAAGTAATTAAAATTCAATTACTTTTCTGTGAGACAATACTATTTTAGCTAGTTAATATGTTACAAATTCAACTTTTATCGAGAAACTAGCTAAATGCATGGGGGTTATCTGTATGTAGGGGTACTAGGCCAGCATCATAAGTAGTTGATATAGGAAAGGAGGGGGTATCTGAGCTTCAGTTATACATAACTTTTGTTTTTGCAATAAGATTAGGACATTAGCCAAATTAATTACATTATCTTATTATATAACAATAAGGGGTGTTACTTACTATGACAGTGTCACTTTAGCAGTACATGGGGTATTACCCACCTTCATTAGTACAAATCGAAAAAAAAATATCGAATATATGTAATATATCCAAGGTTCTTTCCACTCTTATTTCCTGATTAATTCCTATATCACCTTTCTTTTCCAAGAACGATCTTATAAATTAGTATTCATTTTCCAACTGTGTATCATTCCCACGTATTTGTACATTCCATTCATTTAAGTTATGTCTTCAAAACCCTTGTTTCACATCCATATATGGTCATTAGAATCCATGAGAACCAAAACTTTCTCTCATAATGGCAACCTCTCTCAGGCAGTCCGCCAAATTTTATTTTATTTAAGTTATTTGCTGTCTAACAAGTATTTATGCAGGATGTATCACCCAACAGAAGCAAAATAAACTAGTTTGAAAACTAGTAATAAGGATCCTACTTTATCACGAGTCTTTAACATAATTTTCTTATAAAAAACGTATTTTTACATATATATGGTAATAAATTTTCTTTACAGACCAATGAGAGGGGTTCTGACCCCTTTTGTTAAAACATACATCCCCCCCCCCCCTTTCGTTAAAAACAAAAGGGGGGGGGCAATGCATCAATGGATTTGGGATGGTCCTATAATAAATTATTTTACAAATTATGACATTCAACTATTAAAAATATGCTTAACAAATATCATTTTTAGAATTTTTGGATATAACTGCTTTTGCATTTGGGGTACTCAAATATTTGCTCAATACTCAATATTTGCTTAATATTATGTACTCAATAATTATTATATATATACACATTTGCAAAGAATAATATTTACCAAAAACACACAATTTTTTTCAGGCTATTTTTCCGACGTCATTACCCGGTGAAATCCATCAGTCATTGTGGATTGGATTTGGAAGGAAGAAAATGGACCCAAACAAATGATGATGGAGTACCCATAAACACATGGTAAGCAGTTCAAACTAAACTTGTAAAAACTAAATTGTATTAAATAAAAAAAATATTTTTAAAAAAATCACTTTGTTTCGACACTGATACAATAATAGGAATAGACAAAACATTTTTCAAATCTAAAATACAATTTTTATTTCAGTCGAATTTTTGGATTCGTGGCTCGGAAACCGACAAACCAAACCGACAACCAATGTCATCTGTTTGCTGAGCATGATCCCGACCAGCCCGCAAGTGCAATTGTTCATTTCGTAACCAAAGTCATGATGACTGATTTGCAGCCCGTTTCGCAGATGGTCTAAATAATACTGGCCACCAATTGGACGCTAACCTTCTTTTGTGGGAACTTTTATAACGTAACCTACTCGCTTTAAACGAAATTCGAATGCCTACTTCGAGTCAAACATTTTAAAAATTGGACTTTGTACAGATAACCCTTTAAAAATATGGTTTTATAAAGCTTGTACTCATTGTGAAGATGTACTAATTTTGTTTTCGAGCAACTATATTGGAATGTTATTTTGGTAAATGTTTTGCCAGTTATATTTATGCTTGAAGAAAAAGGCAGCTGCTTATTGTACATTATATAACGATCAGTATTTGTAAAAGAAGCGGATATACAGATGGAAAGTACTCACGAAATTGGATTCAACTCACTTGTTCAAGTATTTTATAAAGTGAGTACAAATGCCAAAATATTTTAAATTTATATTACATTATCGGGAAAATAATGCATTTGTTTATAAAAATATTTTTGAATATTGACATACAAAAAAAGCAAATATACTTGTTAATTAAACCACAGAATGGTTAATATTTTTTCGAAGACAGTCATGTTTTTGTGTGAGCTTTCTCATATGTTCTCGATATGTTGCAGCTATACATTCATACAAGTTGTTTTATTTGCTTGAATTTAAAAGCTAGATTGTTGATAAAGTATGTGGAATACTAAATACAATTATTTGTGTAACAAGTCTAATAAAATTTGTTAAAACTGTTATACTGTAACTATTTACTTCTATACTAAAAATGTTAAAGATGAGAGTTTTCAGAGTCTAATACACGTTATACATTTGAAAAGAATTTGCTTTAAAAAAAATTTATGTACAGTGCAAGTTAATATAAAATTAAAAAACAAAAACAAAATACAATATCGAAAAAACACTAATAAATTTACTACCTTACTTTAATAAGATTAGAGGCCACAACAATAACAAACAGTGAGTTAAGAGTGTGTAAAAAATAACATAATACATAAAATACTCTAAAAACAAAAGTAATTTGTATTTTAATTTTCTTTACAATATACATAAAACATTATCTTTAAACTATCGAACATTTCCATCAATTCTATATGAATAACACAGCTTTAACTTTTTAAGCCTTATTTTATGACCTCACCTTCTTTTACCTATTCTCAATAATTAAAAAAAAATCTTTAGTTATATATTTTTTTAAATACAAAGATTATTCAAACAGTTCGTTCTTTGTCAAACATAAATTCTTTAAAGCATTCCAAATATTACCAATACTGGCATGTCCTCTTTCACTAACTTTGTTCCATACAACATTAAACATTTCCTCGTTAAATGATACTCCACTTTTGCGAAGAATTGATTTTATCTGGAAAAAATAGTAACAATTAAAGAGAAAACAAATTAAATAAACGTATAAAATTAACAATTTGAACTAGAAATAGTTTTATTAGCTAACTTTAGAAGAATACCAGAAAAAATTGGCAATTCCCACAATGGAATACTTCTATAAGAATTGCTTATAAAGAAATTTACTTGCATGAATATCACCAACCACAATATTTTAAAAGATATTTTTTTACTAAAAAAATCAATATCACCAATTCATGACAAATTTTAAATTACGGTGTGTACAAATACCATGAAATGGAATGATAAGAGATAAAGTATCAGAGTGGTTACATGTGGTTTTCTAATGCTATTCAACATTTGGTGCTAAAACTGACGAATTTTAACCCTACTTCAAGGCAGATTGAGCCAAAAATCTCCCATTTTAATACAGTTGTGAAAATTAGTTGTTAATGGGACAAAACTTTGTTTGTTGACATTTTAGCATTAAAATGTAAATATTGTTTAAAACACAGGATGTTTTTTTTTTAATGTTCAGTATGTTTTAGAAATCAGTATTTCTTAACTTGGGTTGGCAATTCGAAATATTTGAGTTGTTAACTATGGTAGTTCTATTCCACATGATGAACATTATCGCTCAGTTGGCGCAAGTATTATGTAGTAAAATACTTATTCTTGGATTTAGAATCCGGTACACTCATCATGCCACGATGGTCAAACCATAATCGTGTGATTACACTATAATACGCTGGTGGACGGATGACAATAGCAACCACAAAATGGAAGGCAGAAAAATGTGGATATTAGCATAAGTATGGGATATAGTAAGACATTTGTGCATCCAACTACGTTTACTTTTTTATGTGCTATATAGCCATTTGTGATTTGTCCTTGGCAATTGTCCACCGGTGTACTTTAATTCAGAACTCTGTGGTTTGTAATCTTTGTATGTTAGTAAAAGAAGTTTTTAAAATAGGACATCAATGTGCAATAGCTGGTAAAACAGCAAAAAAGATGTTGGAATTTATTAAAAGAAATGTATCATCACTAAGGATATAATTTTGCCAATGTATAAGGAATTGATTAGGCCTCATCTAGAGTATGCAGTACAAATTTGATAATCTTATCTTAAAATTACATTGATTAATAAGAACAAGTTCAATACAGGGCTATACAAATAGCTGAAGGTACCTCTTTGAGTTAACTATGGAAACAGACTAAAAATCTATATGTGTATACACTCGAGGAGAAGAGGACAAAAGAGACCTTATTTAGCTTAAAAAATTAACAAATTGAGTGATGTTGAAGGCTTGGAATTTAGTACAGCCAATTGGATTAAAAGTCATGAAAACATTTTTGTTTTATACTTAAAAAAATTCTAAAATGAACTTATAACACAATTTCGGCATTAAAGTGTCAAATATAAAGCCTATTGCTTTTGTTCCAATCAAATAAATGCAAAAACTCTTTTAAATCAAAGCATATACAATAGAAATTTCACCGGTTCTTTAGAGAAGTGTCGGTTTGCTGCAGTTATAGTAAATATCAACTAGTTCTTCAACTTACCTCTTTTTTAGATCGAAGGAGCCCTAAATCGTCCTCATATACCCCATATTCTTCAAAAAGACTAGATTGTATAGTTGTTGAATGGTTATTGTTATTTCGAATGGTTGCGATTCCAGTCGGTTTGAATGAAACTGCAACATAAATTCTGTATACTTACAAAATGTATGTTTTAACAAATTATATACATTAATAAAATTAAGATTTCTCTTTGTAAATTTACACTCTATACAACTTTTTACTCTACATATAAGTCTACTCAAAAGCTGAATTTTTCGATTACTACTATTTTATTTGATGAAAGTGAAAGCTTAAACGAAGCAATGAGGTTTTGGTTTGGTTAATTAACATCACACTAGAGCTGCACAATGGGCTTTTGGCGAAAATAGGTATGCTTCACTCATGCAGTTGTGGCCAAATATGTGCATTTTACATTCATTTCTTTAAAATTATTTTTCAAGTTAATTACATGTTCAACGAATAATTTAGATTTTACAATAACAACCAAACAGCACAGAAATATGTGGCATTTAAAGATAAATTCAATATTAACAAACCTGTAGATTCATGATTGCCAATATTAGATGAGGTAGTTTTAAATTGATCTGTTGAATCATCACAAGGATGGCTAAGAAGAAACGTCCTATCAGTACACATATTCGTTCCTAATAAAATAGAAAACATAATATAAGTACAAACATTAAGGACTTTGAATTAATAGAAAATAAGCTGGTTAGTTAATTCCTAGAAATAGCTCAAATTATTATGAATATTGTTTGTGTTCAATCCTCATAGTTACAATTTCAATAAAAAACATTTAAAATAATCTTATATGAAATCTAGTTCCTAAGTAATTGCTTACTTTTTTTTGAAAATTCTTTAATTTTTATAGAAAATAAAGATATAAACTTTAGAAATTAAAGATTTTTAAATGTTTTTCCAATTCAAAGATTTTACAGAATAAAAGTTTTTTTATAATAAAACATTTTATTACTTTAATACAAAATATTAATAAACACATAATAAGGGAGGATGAGGTACAATGGGTTCACTTCGTAAAGCTTTATTTTTCTTGAACTTGGAACACTTAAATTGAACTAAAATACGATTGAATAAGTCTCGAACCCTTTTGATTACTTTGTAACACATAATTAAAAAAATTTAAGTTTAATTTGTTCTCGTTAATAATGTCAAGTGTTCATCCAGACGAAATTTGGGGTCGTTTTTGGCTCATTCACAAAATAAACCAGCCCAAAAATCGTGCCCTTTACATACTGAAATTAACAAAAAACGGGATCAATCCCAAAATTACTGCAACCATGTACTATATTTTCGTTAAAATGGCTGAATTTTAAATTAAGTTAAATATATCTTGCTTGTATGAACATTAGCTTTTGTTTGTTATTCAAATCTGTGCACCAAAGTAGTAGGTATGTTGACAAATACTTGGAACATAAAAATAAGATTTTGAGCATAACAAACAATTCATAGTAATTTTTGTGAGTTAATTAGTTTTGAAAAAAAATTAAATAACTTCTATCTGATAATTTTTTACAATAATTTAGGCTATCATTTTAAAAAACATTTTTTTTTTTCAAATAAAACATTGGTTGACAACTTTTGTTTTCTCAATTTTTCAATGTACACTACATTTTCCTGCCAATTTTTTGTCATGTGCTACATTTTTTTCACGATTTTTTGTCATACGCAACTTTTTTTCACAATTTGCCCAGACAAATTCACGTTTAAATCCTGGGTAAAATTCTTAGATGAACCTCTGAATATCATTCTACCCAAGATTTAAGCCATAGTGGAGCAGTCTTTTTCAATGTTTATAAAATAATATTAGGGTTTAAAATTAACATAGTACTTCATTACACATATTGATATAATAAAACCTTTAAATTCCATAAAACTGCATTTGAAATACATAAAATCTAAATCAGGGCATATTTTAACAAAGTTGGTGGGACATTTTCCGCACCATCGCTAAGAAAAACCCCACTACTCACAGAATTTGACGACCATTTTTTTATTATTATTATTTGTGTTCTAAATATTTTCTAGAAGGGAAAAACATCGATTACTTTTGTTAAATTAATTGTTTTAATTGACAAATAATTTTTAGCATTTTTTGCACACAGCTTTTGTTAACCTTTTCATATAGGCTGGGACAATACATGTCCAATAGATCAATTGGTGGGCTTGGGACACTTCCGAACCATGGTATGCAGGAAAAAAAATTTAAAACGCATATGGTCTGAAGTATGTTGTTTGTGGCATAACATGTAATTACACCTTTTGGGGCAGGTATCGTTTCGCTAATGGTTTATACATATCGTCTTGGGTTTTGTTATTCAGTATTTTGACACCTGAATGGCCCTTCCCCAAATCTTTGTGCTTTGAGATAGGATTGTTAACGATCCCTCCATCAGACAGTTACACGCCCTTGATGTAAGGCAAGTCATCCTTCCACAAAGTTTTAAGAACTCTTTTTTTCTGCCTCCCAAATCGAAATCCCCCCCCCCCCCCCCCCCCCCGTGTAGGAATTAGCCCACAGCCAGTGCAATTTTCCTGTTACGGAGCCCCCGCGAAAAGGTGAACATCTAGCTTCAGCTATCTTATCAGGATCTATCAGCATCCGACCTTTGACCATAGAAAAGTATTTGTCCCCACCAGTGAAAATTTCTTAAAATATGCTCTGATCTATAAAAGACATATTTGAAAGCGTCTTTTAAAACAACTGTTCAATCCTGTGTACTTGTATTTTCTTATCGCAAGAAAACTATAAATTTGAAGCTTTAAGATTTTATTTTAAACAGCTTTGAAAATCAAACTTGCATAAAATGGATCCTTTAAATTTACAATGCATCATCACTCATCATAGCTTCATATGACAAGTTTTGCTAATGACATCTAAAAACTTTTAAATGAAGCCCAAATAGGTGGTTCACTGTGCCCACAGGTCGTAAATTGCATCAAAAGACACTTTATATCAAAATGTGGGGGAGAATGTTCGCCAATCACCCCTATACATTTTGATGCAATTTAAACCTGTGACACATATCTTGCTTCATTTAAGGAAAAATATTTTAAAAGAATTGTCATAAAAAAACTGAACACCTAATGAATAAATATTTTTTTGTTTTATTAATAATTTGGCATTATTAATATAAATATCAAAAATGTATTTTGCATACTTAAAAATTTAAATTTTACTCAGTTTGAACCATAGAGTAATGATACAAATAGAGGAATAAAAATGCTGATTTCCGTGTGTCCATCATTGAAACCACGTGATATGTGGAAATGCCAATTCATTCATGCGCCAATATTACTTGGCAGGCCTTGGCGACTTTAAAAACTAAACGAGATCGAAGTATTGTAATATGGTTTTGTGTTTAATTTTGTATTTAAATATATATTTTTTTAACGAGTGGCACAATTTAAGGGAGTTTAACATATATATTAAGAAGATTTTTCTTACTTTGTACTTTTGAAATAATTGCATTACGTTTTTATGTAAAAAATTTAACTTAAGCGAAGTTCTTTCAATTGTTATTTTGTATACTTCAATTAGAAAATATGAACAATAAAAATTGAGAAATATAAAGAGTTTCGCTTTTTCGAGTATTGAACACAAATAAAATATTTTCGTTTCGTTAATGAAGAGGAAATATTTAGCGCATATTGTTTGAAAATAAGTAAATACGTACATATATGTTAAAAAGTTGAATACGGACAAAACTCCTTATCACCAAAAAAGAAGAAAGTGCGCCAAATTTGGAACTCCTGCAGTTGTCTGAACGCCAAATGTGGCAGCGCGTGATGTGGGTTTTTCTTTTCAATGTTGACACCGTGGCCTTATGAGAGTCTGGTATTAAAAGCGCTCTCTATTTAATATTACAACTCTCTGGTTTGAACAGCCAAAATTATATCAAAATAACAAATTAATACTTAAGCATATATCCCAGCCAGGAAAGTGACATAACTCAAAATTGTGGCATGACAAAAATTAACTTAAAAATATAATAAAAATCATCTTATATTAATAATACTATAAAACTTATATTGTAATAGTATAAGCTTCTTTAAAATTTCAGATGAGTATTTATGGCAGTAAATCCTATTATATTCTATAGAATAGTAATACATATACACCTCATACATATTTTCAATGATATAACCTCAAAATTGTCATTTTTTTTTACTTGTTTCCCTTTTCTTGCCAGGGTGCGTGTGATATGTTATATTCTAACATTTAATATATAAAAATCGAAGACAGAATACTTGTCATATGGAAGCCGCTCCTTAAAGCTTGCAAAAATTCTTCTGTATATATAACTCCATCCTCAAAAACATCATATTCCTCAAGAACATTCTCAAGAGCAGGTAAAGAAATATATGCACCAAAATTTTTCAACAATTTCTGAAGATCAACAAAAGTGAAGGAGCGGGGGAAATTCTGAAATTCAATTCATGCATAAAAAATTTAATTTATGCAAATCAGTTTCAATAGCAAAATAGTCAAGGATATATTTAATTAAATCACACATTATATTAAAAACAAATTCACTCAATTTTTATCCCTAGCAAGATTTTCAATATAATTAATTACACAAATTAATACAAGTTAATATTTGAATATAAAGTATTATTTAATTTTAAAAGTTAAACTCAATTAAAATGTTTACTCTTTAATTCAGGCAACTAATTTTAAATGTAATAGATAATTTTACAGACTTCTAATATTTTAATACAAAAATTAACAAGAAAATTTAAAATATTAAAAACTAACCATTTTTAAATGTTTTTATTAATTTTAGAATAATCCTGAAATTACAATTTTTAATTATTAAGGGTTCTTTACTTTGTTATTACTTACACATGCATTTGAAAATTAAAAATTTATTGCATCTACACAGCAAGAGAAAATAATTTTTGTTCATAATTATGTCCATTCAAGTTAAAGTGTATTAGACATGTCATATCGAATAACAATTCAAAATGTTTAAAACCAAAATTTTCATCTTTTAACATTATAAAACTAACATGAAAATTAAACTGCAACTTGATAATCTTGATATCCAATAATTGTGGATGCCATTAGACCTTTAACAAATCTATTTTTTTCTGTTTATTTATTTAATTCTTAATCTGAACATAATAGCTGAACTTTCACATGAAAATATCTCTGATTGTACAGGCTTATGCATGATTGACCATTAAAAATATGCCAGACACATCCATTGGCCAAATTTAGCAATTGGCTACAGTAATTTTGATCAAATTAAACAGAAAACTTTGTAGAAAATATCATTGCACTTAGATCACAAAAAAAATTGTGTAGAAAACTTTTCAGTGATGTCAATAGGGGGGGGGAGGTAATTCTTAGATGGTGTGGAAAAATTCTAGATAAACTGACATGTCATACATTGGTTATTAGATAGTTTGGTAGTCTGCATATGAAAATATAAAACCATAAATATTACTACGTACCTTAACATAAGCTTTTAAAAAGGAAGAAAATTCTACTGGATTGAGGTAGCTATTTGCTTTTACTAGCTTCCATAAAGCATCTAATAAACTGGGTTTGTCATAGTGTGTTTCTGATTCTTTGTTTTTCACATGGTGATCATAATCGTCACAACTCTTTGAAATGTAATGCGGAGAGCCGTTTTCATATGTGTTACTCCTAAAAGAAAAGAAAAACTTTATTTATAACTTAAAATACTAATCTAAACCATTTTCACAACTACTAAATTACTATCTTTTCACTGGTATAAACTCTAGATGACTGTGACCATACGCACACAACCAACTTTCTGATATACAGTCGAACCCCATTATAATGAACCTTCAACGGACTGATTCAGAAGTTCGCTATATCCAATTTTTAAAATATTGGCAATATAAAACTTCCTAAAGTCCTTGAACACGTTTCTGTGCAAAACAATTTAATTACAATTAGTAATGGGCAATAATAAAGTAAAATAAATGTGTTAAAAAACAAATGAAATTAACCGTACTACTTACATTTATTTATCTGAAGTATGAAAATAATTTGTTATTTTTTGTTGAAAGCATCTAGATTTTAAATACATTTCATCTATCTTTTTATCAATTATTATAAAAGAGTCCATTATATTCTTATCCACAGTTTCTGTTGCAAAACAATTATGCAAAATGTTCACAACTGCCTTAGCATCAGAAATTGAAGGACCTGAACTTACATTATCTTCTTCTTCAATATCTGAAGATGAATCGTTAATCAATTCGTTCTTTTCTTTTATAATCGAAACTATGTCCTCATCAATAAGTATTTGAAAATACATTAGTGACATAGAAGTTCGGTTGGGACCTTTTGAAAAGTTCGTTATAACCTAGGGATCGTTATATCCCGGGTTCGTTATACCGAGGTTTGACTGTATTTGCATTGTTCAAATTAAAATGTTGTATTAGTAACCTCAAATGTAGAGATTTGAATGCTATGATGTCAGAGGTTATAAGTCCAAAGAGGAAATCCATTTAGTTGTCATCCTCTTTCATCTCATATTTAAATAAACCTAACCAATAGATCAAGTTTCTGTTAATTAGTTTCCATATTTAAATGAAGCACAAGTTACAAGTATATCTTTTCTCAGATGGTAGCTCTTGTCATCTAAGTGTAGTTCAAAATTACGTGCCAATATTTCCAGATATTTTTTTCTGGGTAGATCTTGAAACAATTATATTTCTTTTATCATCAAAACAATGAAATGTTCTATTAAAGTACAAAATGCCATTCTCCCATGATACAGGGTTAACCTCACCAGCTGCCATTGCTTGCTCTTTAGTTGTGCAGAATTTAAGAAAAAAACTTACATATTAATTATAATATACTATTTCATCACTTTGATAGATTTTAAGAGCTTTTAAACTAACAAAACAGCAATTTGACAAGTATTTCAATATAACTTAGGGTTACTAACACAGCATTCAAGTTTTGCAAGCATAAAACAGGTTGTGCAAAGTTCAATTATTCTATATCAGTGCTTTTTACTAATAGTGCTTTTTACTAATAACGTAACTCTACTTTAAAGCTAATTTTGTATGCATTCATTGCATTTTGCATATTCAATTTTACCATTGATCTTAATTCTTTAATATTTTGAACATATCAAATAAGCCTTTCATAGATGTAGATTTCAATACCAATAACACTTATTACACGATATATAGGAAATGAAGGTGTTTCAATGCAAATTAATTTATATTGTTGCAAACTAAATTTGAGGACAAAAACACACATAGGAGAACGTCACTTTAACGTCCAGGATGTTATTAAAATTGAAGAAATGAAAAATACTGAATTTGTACCTATTAATATATAACAATGATTCTTCGAAATAAATACTAATGATAGTTTAATAAATAAGGGAAAGGAATATTTTGTACTTTTGGAAATGAATTTTCCCAGCTTTTTGATACTATAGAAGTACCTCGTGAAAATCACCGAGCTAAAATAATCACTGAATGGGGACTAAGTGTAGGCAATAATGTTGTACCATTTTTAGCCAAAGTGGAAAAATATAGTCCTTTTGAATGGCGTTTGGCTTGGTATGAAATGCATGAATCTTAGTTTTAAAACCACATATCTGGCTTTTAAAAATACATTAACCCTTTGCACTCCAATAACACTTTGCGATTTGTGTTCTTTCTATGGAACAGTTATTCTTCTTTACGTTCTTTTCCACAGATTTTATTTATACTCATAAAGGGAAAAAATCCTAATCTGTTTTGCATTTGCAAGAGAACAAATTGAAAAAAAAATTGGTGTTCTAACACAATATCTGCTATTTTCGTTTATTTTAAAGAACAGGGAAACAAAAGAACTGGTCGTTATGTTGGCGCCTGAGAGGCGCCTTCGGAGTGCAAAGGGTTAAATGTTACACATTTAATGTTTTGCCATACTTGCTTTCCCACTTACAAGAAAAAAATTATATATTAATTAATTAAATACTCAAGACCGACGCAGTATACATCCATCTGAACAGTATACATCCATGTGACACGATAAAGTACATGCTCCCCTACTGGGAGCATCACTCCAGTGTTTATTTGAGCTCAGTAGTGAATATATGAATTAGATATTGACAACTAAACAAATTTATTCTCAAAGATTTCTTAAAAAATATATTACAAACATACTTTCCGTTATTATTACGATTGACAGCAGATTTGTCTTCTATGACCTCAGTAAGTATTTCTTTCATGTCCTTGCCAGTATTATCTGTAAGATCTTTACCAACTGATTTTAAACCAGCAGGGGGGACTTCAAGAAGGGGACTACTAAAAATAAAGATGAAAAATAGGTTATCTTAAAATTTTCTCTCATTGCCTACAACTAAATAAACTAGAAATCATCTTAAGATTTAATTTATTGATTGACAAACTGTCTAAGAAAAAGAGTTACCATGGTAGGAAAAGATTTCAGCAGTTTTTTTCATGTTGAAACTTTTACAGTGATAAACTAGAAAGTGAGGGGTCCCAAAAAATTTGTAGTTTAAAGACAATAATTTCAAAAAGATGTGTTAAAAAATATGTTAAAAATCACCCACTAAATTTAAGGCATTATTGACAATATGAAAACAATAAAATAATATTTTTAAAAAAAAAGGAAAACCAAATTTAAAAAAATGAGCTAAATAGGAAAAAAAATTATTAATTTTACAAACAAAAAATTGATTCAAGGTCAATTTTATACTTATTAAAACTTTTTGAAATTAGCTTCAAAAGTTATGTATGGTTTTTTGTAAATTGGCACCAACTTGAAAAACTTGTAATAAGTAAAAAATTGACATTAAATTATTTAATTTTTTTAAACTTGTTAGAACAATTAAAAAATTATTTTTTACTTTTTAGTTTTCATTTTTCTTAAGTCAATTTTCCTTTTTTTTAAAAAAGATTATTTTTTTTTCCCATTTTTAGTTTTTAATTTAGAATGGAACTTCGCTCCCTAATATAATTCTCCAAAATTCAAGTTGTTGCTAACATTTTTCCATGCCTCAGATGCAGTTTAATAAATACCAGGTAAACAAAACTATATTGCCTCAACAGTGTATATAAAGCAATCCCAATGCATGTTAATAAATGCTGGATGAACAAAAAAGCATTGTTGTACAACGTCTATCAAACAATGAAAACATTTTGAAAAAGGGTAAACGGTTACCAAAAAGTCCGGTTAATCAATATTTTATAATATAACAGCCGGATAAACAATATATATAATATAACAAACCGGATAACTAATTATTTTTTGCAGTTTTTGCCAATGCAGATTTTTTTATAACCAACAAAAAAAGGATTTTCGAAATCGGACAATATTTTTTTACAAATGGTCCAGTTAATTGAGAATTCCAAATAGTTAAATGCCGAATAACCGAATATTTTTTTCAAAAGGTGCCCAAGTGCAACATCCCCTATCTAACAAAAAAAAATTGTCCAAATATCTAAATTAGAACAGAAATCTTGCGGGAACATACATTTAAATGCATAACAGTCAAATTGATAACCTCTCTCCTTTTGGCGTGCTTTGGATGTTCCTTAATTATGAAACAAATTTAAAGTTTGAGAATCCTTATAATATGTGTGGTAACGATTAGTTAGATAATTTATAGTTATGATAGTTTAAAGATCTAATAAGCGTTTTAGTTGACCAAAACTAGTAAAGAATAATATAAATTATATTGGCTACATGATCTAAAGTAAAGTGGAAGTAAAAACACTCGAAATTGCATGGAATTGTGCAATCCAATCGCCACTGCTAATTTTAAATTAAACATTAAATATACATAATTTAATACAGAGAAAATTTTTTACTTATTACCAATAAATATTAACTTCCATTAATTAAATTTAAATTGTAAAGGTCATTTTAATTCAAAGATCTAAAAGAAACAAAAAATTTATCAACTTAACGGCGCCAGGTGTTGTCCTCGTTATCTGATCATGGTTCAAACATACGAGGCATTGTTCCCGGGTATTTCTTTCGAGATGGGCCCCGAACCGTCGCCAATATTCCAATATGCAGCGACGTACAATGCAGTGTACGTTCGGAGGTCTAATTTAAGTTTAATCTTACAAATTGGGCAATTTAATCTTCTCTCGCTTTCATTTGCTATTTCTTTGGGCTTAAATGTTCCCAAATCAGAGATTTTTAAAACTCGCAATTCCAAACTTCCCCAGGGGGTGCGGGGGGGGGGGGGGTCGAACGGAACAGAACCGCATAGAGTAATAAAACAAGATTTATTTACGAAATAACGCTCAGGAAAATGCTCAGACGTTCGGCACCTATAGATTACGCAATACTACATTTTAATGTAAAAAGTTTCATATACATATTTGATGAAAGAAAGAGTGTCTGATCTATTTTTAGAATTAAATAAAAATAAAAAAGGCGATACGAGCCGACTGGTCTGCGTCCTGGGTGCAAAAAGTAAAAAACGTTCAATTGTTTTTCGCGAAATTTAGATAATACTCAAAGAGCAGGTATTTTCACGGGCCAACAAAAACAATAAATTAAAAACCGTTATAGAAAACATGGGAGATGGTTTTGTTTTAGAATAAACTGGAAACTTATATTGAAGTATTTTAAGATTAACGAAATTATGTGGTCTTGGAGCATCTTAGTCTTGTCATTTTTAAGTCTTATTTTACAACCCCGTTTGACGATCTATTCCCTTCGGAGGTCTAATTTAAGTTTAATCCTACCCCGCCCCTCCGCCAAGAAATCTCTATTTTTATGATTTTTACAGTAATTCGGTTTTTAATTTTTTTTTATATTTTACTTACAATGGGAGGGGTTTGAACCCCCTAACCCCCCCCCCCTTACCTACGTGCCTGCCTGTTATGCATCTTTAAAAAAATTAACTAGGTTATGGCAATGGTTTTTTTTATTGTATGAATAAACATTTAAAAATGTATTACTTTTCATTAACGAGCAAACTCTACAGTAAAACATGCACATACATTCAATATAGTTTAGCAATTAAAATACTAAATATACACAAAAACGTATGTCAGGATCATTTGAAAATATTACCTGTTGGGTGGAATAAATTTATCTGCATAAACTGAATGTAGAACTCTAATATTGGATGGATAAATGACAACTGAAACAGAATCACCTACAAAGAGAATGAAAAATTAAAAGAAAATGCAACTGTTATTTTTATGCGTGTCTTACCATTTGGCAAACACTGGTATTGTCTTCAATGTAAATAGACATGTGCCACTTTTGTTTTTAGACTAAATGTTTTAGATACAGATAAATATGTGCATGCTTTCCTGTTGTCATTATCTCTCTTTTCTTTATATATTTTCGAAACATCTCTTGTATTTGCACTGATAAATCATTACAATGATGAATAAAGATAAATCATTTTATGTAAAAATGACAAGGACATACTTTTTTTTTACCAACAGAAATTTTTAATCAGGAAGTATACACAGAACAAGGATGTCATGTTTTGATTAAAAAGGCCAAAAGCAATTACAAGTATGCTATAATCACGAAACAAGTTGGTTGGTTACATTATCACACTAAAGGTACACAGTTGTATATTAGTGAGGGTTCAGGGTCTATTTCCAAGGAAAAACGTGGGAACTGTGAAATTAAAGAGCAATGACGTTACACAAAAAATATTTTGGGAGGTGGAAACAAGAAATTTCCCATCTTAACGATTCAAAATTCTCAACTCAACTATTCGAAGTTCCCAACTCAACAGTGCTGAAAATTTCTAGTTCCAACTTATTGACATCTTTCATCTTTTTTTATATATATCTTAGGTAATATTAAACAGTTCTCTCCCAAGCGTTAATTTGTTGCCTCCATATTCCAATGCAGTGTCCATTCTGAGGTCTAATTTAAATGTAATTTAATAAGTTGAGCAATTTTTAAAATTCCATATAGCTTTAATTTGTTAACATTAATTTTCTTCATGCATAAATTTTCCCAACTCGAAGTTTTCCGAAGTTGAAAATCCCACCTTTCAAGGTTTCCAGATTATTGGGGGGGGGGGGGGGGGCAACATCCACATATGTAGAGTAATAAAAGGTTTAAAGAAAAAAAAATAGATTTAAATTAAATCCATCATTTAAAAAAATCATGATTTTTTTTTTTACACTCTGAAATAGAAGGATGTAGAAGGATTGAAATTTAATATTGTCAATGGATCTAGAGGTCATGGATTCAATTTATACAAATCAAAGATTAACTGGGAGGGTAAAGAACATTATTTTCATAAGGTAATAAAAAAATGAATAGTTCCTTAATTATGCTGTTAATTATTCGGGCAGTGGTGACGATTGAGGAGGCAAGGGGAGACGGCTGCCACCACACTTTTTTCAAATGTTGCCCCCTTACTTTCTTAAGATTAACTTTTTAAAAATAAAACATAACCCCTCTCCATTTTTAAATTCCATATTTTTTACCTTGTTCTGTCGAAATTCCAAATTTTTTATGGAAAAGCTCGTCTGAAATTTTAGACAGCTTTACTCTACCAAGAGGATACTTCTTTGAAGCATATATGTTTTCTAAGGAATCTTTCTGCAACTGGTTAAACTTTGATAAAAGTGGTGGATTCAGTAAGCTTGCAATCTGTTAAAAAAGAACAGTTATTAAAAACTTATGCTACTACCAAAGAAAAATAACAACGGAAGTTAAGTAAAGTGACAGTATCATTGGAATGTTATGTGATTTTGGCCCAATTCTTGTATTGAGATAACATACGAGTAAAAAAGTGCATTAATCCCTTTCTTGTAAAGCCAGTATGCATTTAAGATTCTTAGGCATTGGAAGTGGGGGGCTGGGGGTGCTTGAGCCCCCCAGGAATTATTGTGAAGGAGCTCAGCTCCCCCTAACATTTAATTATTTTATGACCTTTTTTTCCAAAATACATTTCAAAAACCAATTTTTTATGTGATTGTATTTGAAAGATGAATATTTTTTTAATTTATACTATTCATTAGAAACATTACAAGTTTCAGAGTAATTATTTCCTTGTAAATGAAACCATCAGATTCACACTTTATTTTCTAAACAGATTATGTAGTTTAAATTTCCTATTTAGAAAATTATATATTGTTAAAGAAAGTTAAATTTAAATAAATTCATTCAAACAATCACTAATCTAAAAATCGGTAATTTATAAATTCATATTTTAGCTTACAATACGTTTTCGTGATTACTTTATGGTCTAAAGGTGTCCCAACAAAAACGAACATTAATTTATTTTTTGGTAGTCTTTAACCACAAAAAACCACATCTTTTACATAAAGAAAATTTTCAGTCCCTCTGAAAATAACAAATTCCTAAGCCACTGTTAAGAGTAACTTTTTTAAAAAATAAACCTTTTTGAACGGGACTAATTGTTTTGCAATATGGCATAAGAATAAAATGTGTAAAGAGGGGGTGTGGGGAGGGGGTGCATTACACACTCTAACCCACTTTAATTTACATTGAATGTTTTGTTAGAATTATGATATTTTATTAAATGAAAAATGAATTTATAACATTACATTTTAGTCAGAGCACTAGGTCAGATATTAATAAGTACAAGCCATTTCATAGTATTATTTTTATTTTGATAACTAGAGGGCTCTGCCCCATACTCACTAGCGCTCGTCCAACCCCGGGGGCCTTGCTGTGTAAGAACTCCTTGCCTTCCGACGAGGAGCATAGTTTATATACATTTTTAAAGTAAGTGTTCATCCATATTTTAACTTTTTTTGTAGTGCCTGGTAAATATTCGAAGAGGTTCCGCCAACCCAGAGCATTTCTACTAAGTTGCCTATTCGCTCCTAACTATACACTGGTAATTCTTATAACTCTGAATTTTGAAAATGCTGGACTAATTCTTGAATAACAATACATTTAACTGTGAAAATTAGTGAATCAATGTTACCTACTGCGTTTGAGTGGCTTTCATGCATTGAGTATTGGCTTAAGTTGGTTGGGTGCCCTATGACGATTAATATTTTATCTAGTTTTAAAACTTATTATTGAGGGTAATTTGTATTAAAATTAAATTTTAAAAATATGGCAATTGGGAGCAAAAATATGGCCAGATTAACATTACAAAAACAAAAGAAAAAAATATTTCACCAAAGCAATTCTTGATTGCCTAACTTTTAATTTTTATAGATCTTATTCTTTAGTATAGATATATTGTAGGATATTTGGCGCAAGTTATTTTGGGCGATAAATTCACATTATGGCAACCAACTTTATTGGTATTTTCCTATTCTTGCAATGTCTTTCAATCTGGCAACCCTATGATGTCATCAAGCTGCACATTCATTTGTGCAGTTACCGGAACTATTTTTAGCGGCAATTTCGAATAGGAGCGGATGAATCAACAATATACATTTTCAAATCACCGGTGTTTTACGGAACTGCTTAAACTAGGAGATGTACGTGTCAAGTCATCAGTGTTAGAGTTCTGATAGATTACTTTTTGGAATTGCGGTATAACTGGATATCTTGTGCATTGTTAGTTATGACTCCTGCATTAAGTGTGATTGAGAAGTTTGAGACCAAAATGAGAACCATAAAATTTCGAATAAAAGACCAATATTTGGTAGTCATGATGTGGCTAATAGATTCTTCGTTATTCATTTGGCCCATGATAAGGACTTTTTTATAGTAGCTGGGTTGATTAAAATGTGATATGAAGATTGAGAAGTGTAATGGGGATATGAAGCTAACAATGAGAGGAAATAAGTCGGATGGATTTGGGTATGCAAAAATCGGTTAATTCGTAGTGTCCGGTGCCCTCGCCAAATAGGATTTGGCGACAAATTATTGGGCGATAAAGTTTATATTTTAGCAACCCTACTTGACGCGTGCAAAAATATCATGTTCTATGGCAACCCTAAATTTTTTACCCACGTAGCTGCGCCATGCTGCGCTTGATGATGCGAAGATGCATCTAGTTAGATGACGCTAAACTAGATGCGTGCGCGCATCTAGTTTAGCCTTGGATTCACACATTTCTGCCATTTTTGAATGGACATTCGGCAGCTACGTGGCGATTTTGATTTTTCTGAGCTAACGATGTATACGCGGACGACGTTTATTTGAATAGCAAGTATTTTTGGAAATTGCAGATGAAAGGCAAACGTGCAATGATCGAGTGGTGCATGGATGCCGGATTGTTATGCAGCAAATGCGCCTAGCGAAACAGACAGTCACTGACTGGATGATGTTCTGCCGGGAGGTATGTACGGAATGGTTCATTCATAATCCTGTTCCTATCGGTGGAGAGCATGTCGTCGTTGAGATTGACGAGTCGAAGTTCGGCAAACGCAAGTACAACCAGAGCAAGCGTGTGGAAGGCCAGTGGGTGTTTGGAGGGATTGAATCCGGTACCAACAAGTGCTTCATGGTTGCCGTGGACGACCGGAAATCGGAAACTTTACTCAACGTTTTGCAGCAGTTCGTTTTGCCTGGATTCGTTATTGTTTCTGATTTTCATATAAAATATTGATTTAACGATCAACGACTGCCCGAAGGATTGCCTGTAAGCACCATGATCGACGGCCCGGAGGGGATCACGGACAGGGGTGCCCACAGGGGGGGATGATGGCGCAAGGTGCGCCATCAAAATTTTTGGGGGGGATTTTTTTACATAGCTTTTTTATTATTATTTTGTTTTAGGGGGGAAATGTTTTGGAAAAAAATTTATTTAATTAGTATATTACATTATATAATGTGCCTTCAATCACTGGAATTTCCAGCGAATTCGAGAAGCGCCTCTTCGGCACATAAGCTGGATGACATTGTAAAAAAAAATACGCACACGTTTACTCATCTTTGTCCGGTTCAAACATTCCGAATACATTTCAGTGCTGAGATTGAAATTAAAAAACGCTGTGAGGCAATACATTTTCCATTTATAAGAATGTATAAATAATAATAAATATGAAGAGTGCTACAAACTCAGAAACTGGAATCTCATTTCATATCCTTATATCATAAATTACGATTACATTACAAAACATCTGAGCAATTGCTGCAACAAATTTAACTTTTCCGCTTGTGATGAGGCATACGTTTTTAAAAAAAACTGCAATGAAGCAGACTGTCTCCTCATCTCAATAACACGTGTAACATAAATTACGATTTTTATATACAACTACACTAGAAACTAATTACTTCCATTCCATACGTTTGTTTACTAGTAAATGTAGACGATTTTACAGTATTTGGGTTTCGTCTTGGCCGGTCGAATCAGTTTTAATAACTTCAATGGTGTTACAGCAAAATAACAGATAATATATTTCAGTCAACAAGAATGCTTAGTTTTTCTGAACCTACTGTTGAAATGTGGAGAAAAGTTACAATTATTTAAATTGTAAAAAAGAAAAAACCTTAATGAAAAGTATTTTCTGAGTTTGAGAAACTGTAGTGGTAAGTGGATAAATATTTTACGGCATTTTTAAAGTAAAGTTTAATTTTATAAGGTTTCTTAAAATTCGATAAAATGAAGTTTTTGCATTCAATAGTCATATTTAAAATATCCAAATATAAGAATGGGGGAGCTAAATTGTCTTCCAGTGTTCAAAAAGGGACACAACTCGTTCAACCTCAAGACAGGTTTGTAGTTAAGACAATATTTCCGGGAAGAGCAAAAATATTTCCAGGGTGGGCATGGAAAAAGAAAGTAAATAGTTTTGTTATTTATTTTCATAGCCCCTTATAAAACTGTTTATAAAATTATGTGCTATTAATCAGCTCAAAAACTTCATTTTTAGTACATTATAACTCTCCGCTTTTTGACATTGAAAGTTTTACAAAACAGTAAAGGTTTTGTAAATTACTTTTTAACGTGTAATAATGATTAGATATTGAATAATAAGCTTTAAAATTAAATAAAATAATAAAAGAAAGAATACCCTTGTGAGCATGGAGAATTGAGCCAGAAACACAATAACTTCATGTTAGGTTAAATAAAGATAACGAAGGGAAAAGTTCGTCAAATGGGGTTGTAAAAACAACATGCTCCAAATATGGAAATCATATTGTGGTATGGCACTTCGAGCGAAGACCACAAAATTTCATTAAGCTGCAAATACTTCATTATCTGTTGCCAGTTTAGGTTTTTGTTTTATTTTTATTTAATTCTAAAAATAGATCAGACACCCTTTCTTTCATCAAATGACTATATGAAAATTTTTACATTAAAATGTAGTACTGCATAATCTACAGGCGCCGAACGCGTCTGAGCATTTTTGGCGTTATTTCGATAATAAAACTTGTTTTATTACTCTTTGTGATTTGCGGTTTTGACGAGGACAACACCTGGAGCAGTTAAGTTGTTAAATGTTTTGTTTATTTTAGATCATTGAATAAAAATGACCTTTACAAGTTAAATTTAATTTATGGAAGTTAATATTCATTGGTAATAAGGAAATAATTTTCTCTGAATTAAATTATGTATATTTAATGTTTAATTTAAAATTAGCAGTGGCGATTGGATTGCACAATTCCATGCAATTTCGAGTGTTTTGACTCCCACTATATTTTAGATAATGTAGTTTTTATAATTTATATTACTCTTTACCAGTTTTTGTCAACTCAAACGTTTATTATATCTTTAAACTATCATAACTATAAATTATCTAATTAATCGTTACCACACATATATTATAAGGATTATCAAACTTTAAATTTGTTCTATAAATTTATTTCGAAATTAGGGAGTGATTTACTAATTTTAAAAGTACATAGTTATTGACAACTGTTAAAAATAGTTAAGGACAATGATAACTGTTGCTGCCTCAATATTCAAATGCCAACGTATTCCTTTTTACTAATGAAAATTAATAAATTTTTTGAGAAAAAAAACTTTAAGGAGGAGAAGTTTGTAGATGTTTTTTTTCCGTTGCACAGTCACTGAACCTCCCCGAACCTATAATAGTCTATATGATTAAACAATGTTACTATAAAAGTTTTTAAATAGTTAATTTCCTCAGTTAGCACCAAATAGAAGCATTAAAAACTGTAAATTAAATGAAAAGATTCTTGTTTTAAATTTGTTTTCAACACGTTGTGACCTTTTGATCTCAAGTACATGTCTAACAAAATTTTACAAAAAAAAGGCCCTTCACTTTATACTATAATTCATCAACTCCTATGTCAACTCATGTCATTACTGCTGATTGTATTGATTGGTCGCCAACAGGCGGAAGATAAACAAGCTGTTTCATCTGACGCTGCGGTCTCTCGCCCCCCCCCCCCCCCCCTCCCCCCGCGTCTCATATGTTTTGTTTATATCATGATTTTATAGGAATGAGCTCCTATTTCCTATTAAACGAAGCTAAATCTATGTAGTATGCTATTCGTCACGTGTCGAAATGGACACCTTATCATGATATTTCTATCCCAATTTAATATGAAAATGACTTAAAGATGTTTCACTTTAAAAACGATTTTCTAATATTTTTAAAGAACCCCTGTGTGGCACACCCTTAATGGTGACCCTGTTTATATAAATGCGTTTGTAGGAAACGAATATGCAACCAGGAGATTATTGTAGTTTCTAAAAGTTGCTGGTCTGGTACATGTTGAATAATTAAAAAAAAAGAAAAATTAGAGATTGAAACGGAGAGTGAATTTACATCATGTAAATATGATGTGGGGGGACACAATACAAATTTTGCAGAAGGGGGGGGGGTCCGGTCCTCCCCCTCTTTGGCTACCTTCTTGGGGAGGGAACACTGGGAAGGGTAGAGAAAAATTTTGGGGGGGATTTGCGCCATTGGGTTTGGGGGGGATGGGCACCCCTGGTCACGGATGTAATAATGAGTAGTCGGAGGCCGAAGGCCAGAGACCACAAAATCGACGGCAGGAGTCTGTGGCTTTAAGCGTGCGGTACACGTGTGCACTTACGAGTGCCATCGAAATGCCCCAAACAACTGCCCGAAGGATCGCCTGTGAGCACCATGATCGACTTCCCGGACCAACGCAATGTCCGCCTTCTTGCGTCATCTGTCCATGGTTCAAAAATACGAAGCATCGTTCCCGGGTCTTTCCTTCGAGATAGGCACCGAACCGTCGCCAATATCCCACTGTGCAGCTCTAGCGCGACGTTAATTAACCAAACCAAACCGCAATTTGGATTTGGCGACAAAAAAAACACGTCATGTTTACCTTGGCGCCAATTTTTGGACTTGGCGACAAAAAAAACACGTCATGTTTACCTTGGCGCCAATCTTTGGACTTGGCGACAATGGGGCACCGTACACTAGGAATTTACCCAAAAATCGAACGGGTGGGGGGTGGGGAGTGATGTTTGTTTATGTTTTTACTGTTTCATTTTCCTGGATACTACAGTTGTAGGAAAAATAAAAAAATTATAATTGTTTTATGCGAGTTTTTTTGGGGGATTTTTGCACCATAGTTAATTGCTCGAAGGATTGCCTGTAAGTACCATAATCAATCGCTTGAAGGGGATACTAGCTTTGATCCTCAGTAGTCGTAGGCCGAAGACAACAGTTTGTTATCTGGCATGATCGAGGCACGAGTCTGCAACATTAGCTCACGGTACGAGCGTGCGCTTAAGAGAGGTGGAGTTCTTTGCTCGAAAAAGAACTCCACCTTTTCCCCATTGCTGGGTTGCTGAAAATAATCACAAGATTTGGCGAGGAATCTGAAGGACCGTGTAATGCATCTTGACCAATTTGGCTAACACTGACAGTAACACCCTAGGCTTCAGAGCCTAGGGTGTTACTGTATATATTTCAAACTGCGATATATTTCAAATCTTCCTCCTACTTGCCCTTCTTAATGTACAAGCTCAAATGTTTTAATATTCTTCATAGGGTCAGACGTAAGCATAACGTCGCACTGTTTGGATTAATGTGCAATTTGATATATCAAAAAATTTTAAATGGGCAAATGCTCTGCCACCCAATTTTTGATTTTACCAAGAGTTGTCTTCTAAATCAATTTTTTTTAATTAGTTTAATTTACTGGTTAACTTGTCTTGCTGGGTCATCCTGATTTTTCACTAAATCCAGTGCCAAAATTCAAAGTAGGAGGAAATGGAAGAGTTCTTTGATTTGCCACCAAACCGGTTTTTGTTGCAAAGTAACATATTGCGAATATACAATTTTCAAAAAAGTTGCCAAATTAGACAGAATCAGCATTATTCTTATTAAGAATGCTAAGGAAAACTTGTAAAAGGAAACTTTTTAAACCACTTTTGATTGAAAGAATTTAAACCTACAGGATTTCGGGCAACATTATTTAGCATAAATAAACAACAATGCCGCTTTTGTGTTTTGCTTTAATATTGGTTAACTTTCATTTTAATAACTTCTTGTAGGAAAATATAACAGAACTTCGCAGTATTTTCAATAAAACTGTAAAGTGCCACAAACAGGGTATGATCCTCGTGACAAATAATGGTTTAATCCTAATTTTATACAAAATATATAGCACTTACTTCGGTTGTAAAAAATTGCTTCTTCATTTGATAACCTATAAGCAGAAAACCACAATAAAAACAATGTAACAATCACAAAACAACAAAAAAAAAATCAGGAGAAAGCATTTATTTAAATTATTAAACTTATCCTGAAAACAAAAGAAATTATAGGAATGTTCGATAAATATTTTGCTCAACTGTTCAATCAACTTTGTCAGATTGTAAACTTTAAGACGTCATAATAAAATATTGACATTTAAAATAACCGCTTTCAGCAAGATTCCTCTTAAGTTTGTGCGCATGAAGTAAATCTCATCAATAAATTTGAATTTAATATAGATTGTGAGATCTTATAAATTATTTATTTGGCTTATTTTTAAAGTATATTCAAATAAAACGTAAATTAATATGACACTTCGTAATGAAAACACAGCTGATTTCTGTAGTGCAGCAGAAAACAATGAAAAAATAGTTCTAAGTTATTAGCCTCACTTTTCCAAATAAAAATTATTACATGCCTAATAAATTACCCTGTAAATTATTAAAAGCAATTTAAAATAATAAAAAAGAAGTAAAATACATAAAATAAATGCAATAAAGATAATCTTATTAAATTCCAGTGTTGTCGTAATGGCGGATTTATATTTTGCAAGTCACGTAGTAATGTGTCAATGCAATATTGAGCTGAGGGTGGTTCATGTCTGAACTCTCAGCTTATGAATTTTCTTCAAATGACGTAGGTAATTTATGTGAATAATTTCTATAAAGAAACTGTGGATTTACATTTTTTATATCACTTTGGAACTATATTTGCCGTTTTAGTGTGTTTGGTTGTTGAACAATTCTATAAAACTTCTTACTAGTCCTGCTTACAAAGGTTAGTATATTTTCCTCGCCTCCTCTCAAGATTAGAGTTGTACTTTTGAATGTATTATATTTGTTATCATTTTTAAACGTTATGCAATTAATAGATGTGAATATGACATTTATATTGTCCTTTTTTGCAAAATTGTATCTTAACTGACGTCGATTAAAAGAAATACAATTTTACAACACAGTGCAAAAATATTAAGCCTAATTTTTTTTAATATGCTATGAGTCACTTGTAATTATTTAACTCGTAATAAAGTAATTGTGTACCAAACACAAAAAAAGTAAGCGTTTTATTGCATTCGTTTGAAATCAAACGCAATAGCTTGTTTACTAATTAAATTACGAAGCGTATTAGAGAATACTAAATGAGGCGGAAATAGCGATTGCTTGATGTGTCATTGATTAAACTAAATTTTCAGTAAGTACACTTTGCTGCAAGTTCAAAAGAATAATCTGCATTATAAAATACCATTTTATAACCTTGACTACATTTGATGCATTTCTATGGAACGGCGATCAGATGTTTTTTTTGAGACGCAATAAGTGCTTATTACTCAACTTTAACTATAATGAAGCTACTGTTACAGTTAGCATTAGTCAAAGTTGAAGCGGCGTATTTGTTTACACAGTTTTATGTAACATGTAACCGATATCATTCAAATTGTTTTACTTTTGTTAAATGTTAATCGATTTGTTGTGAAATAATATGAATTTTTTTAAGGTAATGGTTTACTGTACGGTCACCCTTGGCGACTTTTTCAAAATATCGCCAAAAGTCGCCATTTTGGCGACTGTTGTCCAATAGGGTTGCTGCAATTCCTTGTCGTTTCTGAGAGGGGTTGCCATTTAAAAAAAATTATCGCCAAATGCGGAAAAATCGCGCCAAGGGTGACCGTACAGTAAACCTGACCGTACAGTAAACCTGAATATTGTCAACTTTGTGGACAATGTTTGCACACAAATATGCGCACTTCAGAAACCAAAACTATGTTTTCAAAGTTTATCTGTATGAAATTATTGTTATACTGGCAGTAGTTTGATTTTATTAGTTTTTATTTAAATTATATGCAGTCGCTATTATACTTGTTAGTCTCATTTATATAGGTATCCATATCTGAAACCATTTACAAGGGCAAATGATTGTTTAAATTTTCTTTAATGAACCGTTTGTTAAATTTTTAATACAGGCCTGATCCGTTATTAGTAAAAATTGATATAATAACTGTATTGGTTTTGGATTAAGTATTATCCATAACATAACTTATCTTTGACAAGTGACGCCTGTTTGGAAACGAGGCAATCCTGGAATAAAGGTTTAATCCTCTTTCAACAGAACATTGATATGAAGCTGGCGGTGCCTGCACATTCTGTCATGGTTTTCATGTTCTTAAGTTGGTTTCGATGTAGAAGTTTGGAATGTGTTCTTGTTGGCTGCAAAAATTAAATATCGAAATTACAAGACAATTTTAAAAGAGAAATTTCATATATGTAATGTCTTTCAAAAAAAAAAAAATCATATTCTCTATTGTTATTGGGGAATTGGAAACAGCTTGGTTAGAAAAGCATCAAGCTAGCAATAAGAGGGTTGCAATGCAAGTTTGATCTTCAGCGGCAACCTGTGATTTATTGTATAGAAGGTGCTAGGGCATATTAAATCTGTTGTGGTTCAAATTACCTCTTTTTTGTGGTTTAGGTGCTGTCTTCTCCTACTGACCATGTTTCAAAATTGCAAAGTAGTGTTCTCAGATAAACTTCCTTTTTGATAGATCCCAAACCATTGACCAGTATCAAAAGTATAAAGGCTAACCAAATATATATATTAAAAAATAACATGTTTATTAGTAAACTTGAATTAAAGCTGCAGTAAATTAATTGTGTTTGGATTCAACAAACTTGTAACAACTGTCTATATCTTCAAATTACAAAAGAAGCAATTTATATTTTTAACCATATTTATTAGTTATTTGTAGTTTAATTGTTTATCAAATTTATACTAAGAATAATAAAATAAATGCTGTTATTTAAATATTTTCCAAAAACAAGCAAAATTCCTTTTTTGAGAGGGTCTCCAGTGGATAAAGGAGTTCTGGCTAGTAATCGGAGGATTGCTAGTTCGAGTCCAACTGATGGACTTGGGAAACAAGAGTAAAAATATAGTAATCTTGGGATCGGAAGATTGCCAGCTTCACTACAAAAATACTAGAAAGTCGTTTAAAAATATCCAACAAATTATACTGGACTTGTGCATGCATGATATAAGGCTTTTTTTTCCTTAAATTTTCTTGGGGGGGCTGTTTCCAGAATTGCTAGTCAGAAATCGCCTAATAAAACGGCTGGCCAATTCAAAGAGATCCCCTAGTTTATACTTGTAAGATAAAATAAAACATTTCTTTTCAAAATCAAAATTATTTGTTAAATGGTTAAATAACACTTGTCTCTGGTGTTCTGGGAAGAATGAGTTAAGGAGATTTTTGTCCTGGCTGATTTAACATGACACCTGAACTGGTATCCCACTGTCCAAGCTTAAACACTAAAACCAACAGTATAGCCCATGGCAGATTTAATATACCTTGTCTCTTTTTTTAACAACTAATATTTGGTAGAAAACGAGGATTGAACTTGCATTACTTCAATTCATATATAGTCATAATTTTAGTCGACACCTGATATGTGTCATTACTTTTCTGGGTACAGATGTAGTATAGGACATTTGGCGCAGTAGGTTTTTTTTGGCGTGTTTTATAGGGGCGATAAATTTATAGTATAGCAACCCCACCTGACATTGTTGGTATGTTCCGATTCTTGTGGCGACTTTCAATCTGGCAACCCTATGACGTCATAGCGCTGTTTAACGGCAATTTTTCGTCGCCAAAAACAAAAACGCGCCAAATGTCCTATACTACATCTGTTCCCTTTTCTGAGTTGCTAGATGAAACAATTGTTCAAGATCTAATGTTATCTTGTAAGAATTGCTAGAGTCATCCTTTACTGCTTAACTAGTAAGTAATAACAAAATGTCAAGGTAATAGAATGGTTTAATTATTGATATTTTAAAATAACAATTGAAATTAATAAGTTTTCCTTTAAAATAAATATTTTTTATATTGATTAGTCACAATTTGCATATGTATTAAAAGGGCAAGCAAGGTTCAACAAAATATATAGGGCATAAAATTTTACTCTATAAAATCCATTCAATTATAACTGGGATTACAACCACTTATTTCACTTGGTAAACATGGGAATCGTTGAAGTACAGCTATGGAAAGTACATAGTTGACGCTATCTTTAGAAACCAGAGTTCAACAAGCGGAACCTATCGATACAGCTCACTGGGTATGACCCATAAAACATTGAGGAGGCTCATCATTTATCCCCCTTTCTTTTCCAATGCTTTAGTGAAATAGCAAAGGTTTGTTTTCTTTTGAGAACAAATGAAACATTGTAAATTTAAGAAAATTTACTTTCTCCTATTTTTTGCAAGCAAAAAAATGGTAAAATATTTACTTTATATAATTTTGGTTATAGTTTTAAAAGAAATACGTAATTTAACTAAACTGAATTTGTACTTGTACATTTATCACTAGTTTCAGTCCATTTCAAATAGGGTTCATATTTTTTAAAAGTATTGGTATTTCGTAAGCACTTGGAATAAATGTGCCATTTCAATTGTCTTGTTAAATTGTGATCATTGCAGTTCCGAATTATGGTAGGTGAAAAATAATTACATAAACAATGGGTTATACTGGGAAAAAATAAAAAGCGATTTTTTCCAGTATATACTGGCTATCCGATTGATTTAATAAAAATATTTACTCCGATAGTAAGCTTTAAAGATGTTTCTGTTTTGTTTATTTTGTAGGGTTAAAACTATAAACAGATTCACTTTTTTTTTCTTGTGGACACAGGGAAAATCAGTTTTGATTAGTGCAAATTCTGTTCTTAAAAAAAAGTTTAAAAGGTAAATACTGATATTTCATAAAAAACAGTCCAGTAGAGTGATATTTTGTGGAAGGCAAGAAAAGCTGCAATTTATTCATGAAAACACAGAAAAGCACAATTGTCGAAGTAAAAAGGTTGACTGAACTGCCTTAAAAAAATGCCTGGAATGAATAGTTTAATGTCATTTTTCGGTATAATCTATATTGTACTCTTTCTTTTCAGACCCTGTGATGGCAAGTCGGGGTGGAGCTCAAAGGCCTAACAACTTATCACAAGGCAAAATCTGTCAGTTCAAGCTTGTATTGCTTGGGGAATCTGCTGTAGGCAAATCTAGCTTAGTGTTGAGATTTGTAAAAGGACAGTTTCACGAGTATCAAGAAAGTACAATCGGTGGTAAGTATGCTCTGCGGTTTTAACCTAAAATGCTTTTTGTACGAATTAACTTGAAATATAGTATTCTAATAAAACGAGCCAAATACCTAATCTATACACATTAGAAAAAAGAATTAACTTCTTACTGGCTTGTCACCCACTCGGAACACGGAGTATTGTTAGGGAAAATTACAAGTTTTTAAATATTATGAAAAAGTTGGGAATTTCCCTAGATATTTTAGGGAAAAGTGCTCCGTCAAATTACTTTCACAGTCGGTCAGTTAATTTTCTTCTATTGTAAAATTATAAACTTGTTAAAGTGCCTATTTCCCAAATTTCTATACTTTGATAAGTTATAATTTACATGTGTTCCATTTTTATCTGCTTCAACATTAATGTTTTAGAAAAGTTATTTTCTCTTGCAATTAACAATCTGGAATTTTCAGAAAACTGTAAAGTTCGAGAATTTTTATATTGACTTTGAGTGGCAATCATTTTTAAAATTTAGATTTTGTGTATCTACATAAAATATCTTAAGAAATCGAATTTGGTATAAAGTTACTAGTATGCTAAAATGTAACATTCGAAAAAGGTGTTTTTTCCTTCCCTGTAGGTGTTAAATAATTCTTAAAGATTATCTTTTGAAAGTTTTTAAATTATTTAAAAGTTAGAAAGTTGTTTAAAAGTTATCTTTGAGTTTGAAAACATAATTTTAGGTCTTCAGATTATCAGTAAAAAAAATATATTTTGTTTTTCAGCTGCATTCCTTACACAGACAGTATGTTTGGATGATACTACTGTGAAATTTGAAATATGGGATACTGCAGGTCAAGAGAGATATCACAGTTTGGCACCAATGTACTATAGAGGAGCCCAAGCAGCAATTGTTGTGTATGACATCACTAATCAGGTATTATATTTTGCCTTTAACTTAAAGGTGAAAATTCACAGTCGGCACTCGCCACGTGGCAACTAACTTTTTAAAAGTGGCGATTGAAATTTTTTGTTTCGGTCGCCACCGCGGATTTCGACTTATTTTTTTTAATCTCAGATGATTTTAGATGAATAAATTTACAATATTTGTTGATTTTTTTCCTTCAATTTATTTTTGGGGGGGAAATTTGGTGCTATCTTGATTAATCATTAATTAGTGCCTACAAGATGACTTTTGAAAAAATAAAACCAAAAAAGAGAAAGAAAAAATTTCTGAATGCAACTATGTATCTTTTTGTTATTAGTCTGAATTTTATATACATTGTTAAATTTCATTAAAGAGATGTATTATTCTTAAAATACAAATTTGTATTTTTTTTTTAAATTAGATAATATTTAATTTTTTTTAAAAATTATAATATTTAATTATTTGTTTATGCGATTTGATTCATTTGAATAATAATTCACAATCAGCTTGTTAACGTAGTATGAATGAATACATTTTATAGATATTATGATTTTTTTTTTGTACAGCATGAACTTGGTAATGTCGCCATGTAATGTAAAGTGGCCACTGCATTTTTCAAGTGTAGCGACCACTGTCAAATTTTCTTAATTTTCACCTTTACTTTAACTGTGTTTTTAATGAATGCTTTAGGAATTGGATTAATTTGTTGTCTTTGAATTTTAGGATACGTTTAGCAGGGCCAAAACTTGGGTTAAAGAACTTCAACGCCAAGCCAGTCCAAATATTGTTATTGCATTAGCTGGAAATAAAGCAGATTTAGCTGCTAAAAGAGCTGTTGAACATGAGGTGATGTATTATTTCTTGGAGTCTGTTGTTTTCTTCTTCTTGAAACTATTTAGAGGTTGTAGAGTAGCTGTCATCCTTTGAAATCTGTTCAATATTCGAAATTATTTATAAAATTTGAATAAACAGAAATTAATTAAATTTGATATTAAGACTTATAAAAGCATTGATAAATGTATGCTGAACATAAAATTAATTTTAAAAAAATAAACAGTTAATTTGGTACTGCTGAAGTAGTCTACATTGTTGATTTTCCAAACATAAGTGTCTTGAAAGAAAACATAAAAATGAACTGTTTTGGAACTACTTGTTACTAATCTCAGCCATATGTAACCATGTGTATATAATGAAAAAAAACTCTACTAAATATAAAATTATTGACCATAACAATCTTAAAATTTGCACTCGTAATAAAAAATTACGGCTCAAATTACAAAAAAGAAATTATACTAAAAAATTTAAGTTTAGTAAAAGTTAATAGATTTTATATATACATGCACAGCATTATAACCATTCTGAGAATAGTTGTTTTGTGTATATTTTTTATTATTCATGCATATTATTTTAAAAGCTCAGCTTTTTATTAGGTATGAACCTATAGGTGACAAACATTACAAGAAATGTGTCAAGGCATATATATATTCTATGTATAAAGAAATACATATTGATACTGATTTTTAATAAAATTCACACCTGCATGTAGTCCTTAACAATTATGCATAGTCATTAGTAACTATTGGGATTTGAGAAATATGTTTAACTTAAACATGTCATCTTAATTAGAATTTTGCCAACTTATTTTAAGTTTTTTGTAAATTTTTACTTGTAGGAGGCTCAAGCTTATGCTGATGAAAATGGACTGCTTTTTATGGAAACTTCTGCAAAGACAGCTATGAATGTTAACGACATTTTCCTTGCTATTGGTAAATATATTTTTATTTAAATCATTTTAATACATTCTATGAATTAGAAATAATATATAAATCCAACTACATTTTGCTATAAGATAATAATTTGCATATTAATTTGAGTCTTCCAGTGCCTTTTTTTTTTTTTTTGAGCTTTTGTAAAAAGTAAAGAAAGTAATAAGCCTTTACCTTTTTATAAAAATTAATTTATTTAAAGTTTTATAAATTTGTAGCTTTCATTATAACTTATAATTTGTATATTAAACAAACATGTAGAACCTAAATTATATTTAGATATTATCTGCTTCATCATTTTGGTTTCAATGTTTGCAAACTAGTTAAAAGGGAATATAGCGTGCATTTCAGCTACTATTCACAAACCAGTAAATAAAAAGAAACATGAACTATAATTTGACAGGCACAGAGTCGGGTATATGGCTACTATTCTACCAAAAATTTTAATATGCATTTTGCATCTGTCAATTTTTATATTTTTCTAATTTAACCTTAAACAGCTTGTATCCTAGATGTCATTTCAAAACTGAGAAAGCACCTTATTTTCAAAAATTTCTAAACAAAAAATGGGTAACATTTTCAATTATTGGTGTTTATGTATAATGAGCTGACAATATTCGTTAAATAAATGTGCACCGTATTCTTAAGTTCCAAGCCCTTCATACAGAATACTATAAATCTTAAGATTTGGTAAAATGTGAAAACTAGCCTATTCTCAATAAATTATTAACTAACTATATTTTAATAGTTTGACACTTTCTTCTTCCACTTATAGGAATATTTACAATACTTGTAAAAGATGACATTTTACTTGTATTATTTGTGTGAACATTTCATTTGACAGGCTTAATAACTTCGTTCTTGGCATAATCATTCATGTCTTCATAAAATTTGCTCAACTAACTTCTTAATTAACTAAAATAACCATGTAAATAACTGAAAAGTTAGTTACTGGCTATATTGACAAAGTTCAATTCAACTAGGCTGACCTCTTTATTAAATCTACAACAGGATGGCAACATAACCTAAAAATTATAGAATTTTTCAAAATATCACAAAAAAAAATTAAGGAAATTTTCAATTTTGGTTCATTAAAACACCAATTATTTTCTATTATGTCCTTAAATTTGGGTAGTTTAGTTGTCAATATTTCTTTTTAATTCTGAAGAAGAATTTAAAAAAAAAGCATGGTTATGCACATTTTCATTTTTGTAAAAATATGATCCACTGCTTGAAGGAGCAGCAAAAGCAAAGTGTATTAGACTTTAGATTGTAAGAAATATGTGAGGGTCTAATGCAGTGGCGGCTCGCCCACTACAGCCGGGCTGCACCTAGATTCATTAGTGTATTTAAAAACTAAAATAAGATATTTTACTAATTTTCTTAAATGAAGATTATAATTGAAAATGAAAATTCTACGGTAGTAAACAAAATCTCCGATAAAAGCAAGCCTGTTACCGTAATGCACAATTCATGAGGGGAAAAAACTTCATTCAATCCAACTGCAGCCAAAAAGCGAAATTCGGAATCGGCTGCATCATTGCCATGGAAACCTCTACATATAATGGAGATTCCCCCCCCATGCTATTGATCTGCATTTGTGAGAAGGTACAGCCGAAATGAATATTCTTGTTTTAGCTGTACTTGAGGTTCGATATGCTGATTGGCTCGTTGGTGAAACGAGAACTTACGAGAATATCTCCAAAAGGAAATGGTTTTCGTGATACATTTACTGAGTGCTGTTGTTTCATTATGTAAGTTAATATTAAAATTGACCGATTCGCATGTTTAAAAGAAAGCAGGATTGCTTTAATGTTCAAAAAATAAATAAGTGTTTTCCGTTTTTTCGCATGTTCGTAATCATCATCATTTCGTAAAAATTTAAAGGAAACTTTGATTTGAGTAGTGAATAATAAAGAATTTCCGTTCATGTATGGTTTTTGGAAATGTATGTTCCGTTCATGTATGGTTTTAGGCGGGGGGGGGGGGGGGGTTCACATGATTTCAGCTGCACTAACATTTTCGACCACGGGTCGCCACTGGTCTAATGAATATGCGATTTATTGAAGATTGGAATAGGAAATATGAAGTATATAAAACATTTAAAATTTTCTCTCCAAATGAAATAATTGGTGAAACTTGCTGTTTTTGCATTATCTGCTTCCAGTGAACATGTTTAATTACTATTATACCTATTGCAATTGTATAGTTTGTGTTTTATCCATAAATTATTATTTTAACTGACAATAAGTATTGCTTATTTTTCTTTTATAGTGCAATATATTGTATTGTTGCGTGGATACTTTGTTTCTGTGCAAACATGTACTACAACATTTCTTAATGTAATTGTAAAATCAGGGAAATTTTTGTGACGCCATCAGGGAACTTTTTTTCCAGACTTTTGTTGCCACCCTGTTCTTTCTTTCTAAAACTATATTAAAATAACTATTACTAAATTAAAATACAATGCAAAAGAAATAATATAAGTTAAATAAATATCAATATACTTATATTTATAAACACTCTTTTAATCCCATGACCTATTTTTCTCCACCTTAAGGTACGAAATAAGTCCTCGTGTTTTTCTTCTATGACAGTAATGTTTTCCCTTCAATCAACCAATGTCTCGAAAAAAACGCTTTTAGATTTTGCAACTGTAGTTTTAAAACTTTCTAAACTATTTATCTTTTTTTTTTAATATAGTTTAGTTACAAGTCATTTGTGTGTTTTTTTAATTGGCAAGTATTATATCTTCAATGCCAGTAGAAATAGATAGATAATATAGAATAATATAGATAAATAATATAGATATTTTTATTAAGTTAAATAAGTTTATCATACCCAAGGCAAAATTTGTACAAATGCTGAATATTCTGTTTAATTTTAACTGTGCTCCTGATGTCGGGGTACAGTCAAAGTCAAATCTCCAATCCTACTTGTTTGCACCAGCTAGCAAGCTTTTATTTTCATTAAAAAAAATCCAAAATATCATAGGTTAGAAATTAAAATGCAGACTACCTGAATTTTTAGTTCTAAGATTCTTAAATTTCAGTTAAAAATTGCTTCATATTATGTTTACACTAAAGCCAGGCCCGTAGACAGGGTGGGGACCGACGGGACCCCCCCCCCCCCCCCCCCCCCCCCTATTTACTTATAGTGCCTAATACCACCGATGGTGTAGAACTATAAAAATTAACTATGACGTCACAGCCAATGATATTCTATTTTTCTACATCGGCTGGGAGTGTTCTGAACCGAAGTGAACTGAACCACGGCCGTGGCTGAACTCTCGATTCTTTCGGCACTGAACTATAAATTGTAACTTCTGAAACGCTTATAACCAGTTCCTTCTATGGTCGTGGTTGAAACAATACTGTACCCCAACTAATTTTTTAAAGGGATTTTGTGGATTTTTTTCTTCTCAAATCGTTATAGAAATGTTAAATATGTTCAAACATTTTATATTTTCTACATATAGAATCAATTTGCGTATCTCCAAAACTATATTTTTTTTTTTTGCTACTTATCCACTTTATTGGTTAAAGTGGATTTCAAAGAATAGGCATTTAAATGTGTTTTAATGTAAAATTAAAAAAAAAATTGCCAAAACACTACAATTCGGTATTGTTTAGCATGAACAGTTTATGAAATATAGAGGTAGAACCTGCATAAATAGTTTTGAAAATTATTTAGATACGATACGAAAATTATAAATGAAAAGTTTGTCTTCGTGTTGTCGTAACAACGGAAATTAAACCGTCAACCATAACACCCCCCGAAAAAAAAATCCTGGCTTACGGCCTTGACTAAAGCTATAGTTTGTGTTGTCATAGTTAAGAATTAGAAAACGGAAACATTTAATAATAATATTTCTATTAATCATCTTTCTTTTAATCTTTAGTTCAATATATTTCTTGTCGTATGATTTATTTTCATGTATTGTATTAAAAAAAAGTTTGATTTGCCATTTTTTAAAAAAGTATTGCATTTTGTCCGAGATGAATATTGAGTGAGTCTCTAAGAGACGTATAACGGCGTGGAAATACTATCTTGTACTCGATGCTCCTCTCGTTTGTAATCTTTTAAAATTGTATTGTTTATGCCGTTTTAAACTTGCATCTTACTAAAATATCCAACCTTTCCTGTATTTAATGATGTGCCTATTTTCCATTCCAGCTAAGAAACTACCCAAAAGTGACCAAACCGCTGGCAACGGCGGTGCGAACGATGGCAGGAGAGGCGTCGACCTGAGCGAGAACAGCCAGCAATCGGGAGGCGGGTGCTGCAAATCGTAGGCTCAAGCACCCCAGCGCAAAAGGACCCCAACCATTCTCCTCATTTTGACAAAAAGAAAAAAAAATCCAAAAGTAATGTACATTGAACAATCTGTATATATATATAACACTTATCCGAAGTTTTTTGGCCATTGACAAAAATGTTCTTCTATAAAGCAAATACTGAGACTGATTCTTTCATAGCCATCTCGTGTGTGTCGCCCATGTTCTTTACTCTAGGAAATAGCGAAGGAACAATATGCGGAACATGCTGCCCACACACTTTTTATGTATGTGAATATATGAAAGGCCTGTAATCTCAGTTTGTTGGCATGAATGATTTGTTTTATTATGCAGTCGTCAGTTAACCATGTTCTATTATTATAGTGTTGTGTGGAAATTTTTACGAATATTTCTGTTCTTATATAGGCATACCTTATTTGAGTAGTTATATTTTTCTATTGTAAATCTTGCTCAGTTACACTCTTTATAAGTCGAGAGAACGAGGTGTTGTTAATGAATTGAAGGAGGTGGCAGCATGAAATTACACCAGCAAAACCAACCCATGCTTTGTATGTACAATTTCTGCCTTTAATTTGCAAAGCCACACAATATTTTAATGCTCATTTATTTGAAGGAAAAAAAACTTTTAGATTGCTTGATGTTTCATGTTAAATATTTAACCAATGCAATATTAAATTAATTTAGAATAAAAAAAAAAGTAAACTGTTATATTCTGTTCAGCACTGAATGTGTTAAGTTTGATATATTGATATTATGTTTTTGTAAAACTGCCCTGTATTATGATTCCCGAGCTACATTTGGCTGGTTCAAATATGCAAGTCATAGCATTGTGTTATTTAATCTCGAAATAAAGCTACATGTTTTTAGTATAATTCATGCTGTGTATGGTCACTTTCATGTATTAATAAATTATGCTAAATCTTTGTTTTTCATACATTCCATAGATAAACCATAAAAGGCTACAAAAGTGTATTTTGCATTTGATGCATACAATGCAATTCATGATGTAATAACTTGATAACTCATTAAAAAATTCGAAAAAGCTCTTTCCTTACTCTTTTCCTCTGCATCTTTTTTAAAGGCTCTTTTTATGGAACATGCCTAAGCATTTTCCTAGTATAGTTGACTCAGTGAACAATCTCTTAATTTTGCTGGTTTCTATCTATAAGTATTCTATACCACTTTCAATTTAAATTAGATGTCTTTGGTTGCTTTCAAATGATGATCAACTGCTTTTTCTTCTGGGTGGACCAATTAGAAAACTTGTTGAGCCAGAAGATGGTTTTAATTATTTGCTAAATTATATATCTCGTCGATTAATGTAATCAAAATTGTCAATTTTCATTCGGATACTTTGGAGTGTACGCTACAGCTACTTTTTTATTAGTTACTTTGATTATAATTTTGGTTTATTTATGTATCACGTATATTGTATAGAGAATTAAAGTTATATATAAAGCATTTGTAGAATTAATTTCTCATAGAACATTTTATACTAGTAGCTGTACTGTGTCGTTGCCTCAAATATACTTGTTATTTGAAATGAAAATCAAATAAATTCAATCACACTTTGAACTTTAAATGTCAATTGACCTGCTTTTAATTTATGAAGGAATCCACATTAGTTTGCAAGATGTCTTTTATAAATTATAATTTTTTTTATATGTTTAAAAAATTTCAATCAACCAGCACAGAGTTCGAGTTAATTATCTAACAAGCTTTCCTTTTTAAAAAGCCTACTTTTCATGTGGCTTAAAACGTAAGGAATTCATCCTATATGTAGGGTTTGAAATTAACTCATTCGTAGTTTGTACCTAATTTCAGTTTGATGACTTGCATTTTTACACTAATCACCTAAAATGACAAATGGGTGTAAAATTACGGTAGCCAAACTGAAATTTTTTAGATGAAAATTACGAGTGGAGACGAATAATTTTGAACCCTGCCTTTTTGTGCATTGATTTCCAAGCACCAAAAATTTTACGGAGATTAGTATTTTGTCTTGTCTCATTTTTATGTATATTCACGCTTAGTTCTTATATTTAGATATTGAATTTTCCTATTTAAAATAAAATTTCTTGCCAATCATTTTTCCAAATTTTAAAGTAACAGTAATCTATGATAATTTGCCTTGATTTCCTTTTATTGGAACAGCGTTGCAATTGGAGAAACTAATGTATAACTTCGCTTTATCCGATATTCATGTCTGGTGCAGCGTAACTTATTACAAGGCTCGCAACCAATTATAACATTCGTAATATTTACTGTTTACAATATTTTTACATGTACTTCAGAAAAAAAAAACTGATCCAACTTAGAAAAAAAAGACATGCCTGACAAAAATTGTTCATTGCATAACCCTTAGAGTAGGTAGGTATAGGGCAAAAACATCTCGTTTTGATCAATAGCAAAAATTTTATAATCCAACACGAGACCGCTGAAGGATCACAATAAAATTACGTATACAAGTATCGCCCCTCATTCTGACCTTGCCTCATCTGATTAATAATTATTCGTATTTTTATAGCACTAATTGCATAGAAGAAGAAATTTCTTTTGAAAAGTCAAAAGCACATTGAGTATTCAAGTCTACGAAAGCACAGGATGCTTTTGAAGTTAGAATAAAAAATCAGTCAGGTTTTATGACCATCTAGTGACTTATGAAATTTCATTTTTTGAAAATAAGATATTAATTTTTATGTTTAGAGAAAAACCTTTTGTGGGTACCCCTTATGCAATTCATCAGGATAAGCGACAACTTATTTTTATGTCAATTATATGAGTCAAAAACGAGAACTAGTTTCGTGAAATAAAGCAAATTCTGCTAATTTGAAAGGATAAAACAAGCTTTTGAAAAAGCTTTAAAAATGTTTTTTATGCTAATTTATGTAAGTTTAGTTATATTTTTGTAAAATAAAGCTAATTCCAAAAGGTTTATATTGCAAGGACGATTTATGTATAAATAGAATATTTTTTACGATTCGTGTATTTAAATCGTTTTCTATGTACGAAAATAAACCTTCAAGGGGGTTGCGCCATTTATTATATTTACTTTAGTCTGGTTGCACCTGTTTCATGCAAAAACTACCAGCTTAGACAAAACAGGTAAAATAAACTCGAGATAAGTTTACTATATAATATAACGCATGTTCAATTAATGTAAAGGAGTTAATTCTAATAAACGAAACATTTAGTCTAGACAAAGTCATTGCTTAATCGTAATTTAATGTTTTTTACACGTATGAAGCGTCTACTTTCGATTGCTATACAAGATTACGAGTTGTATGAAAATATATTATACATTAACATGTGAAACAATATTAAAAACAATTACATGAAATACGATATGAAAAAAAATCATCTTACTTAAAATTTGCTTCATTATTATTTTAAAATTATAGTAAACTTTACTTGCGCATGCATCATTAGCTTTTATTCCAGATCCTTGCCCTTATACACAAGAAAATTAACTTGGGGCCCATTCTATACAAACTGTCTCGAATCGCAGATCCACCTGCAAAAACTTGCACGCATTTCTGGTCCGTGTATAGTCCAAGTGGAGCCTTAAAATAATGTGGAAGGAAAAATAAGACACCCACTACGAATTTTTCACTTACGAGGAGGAAACGGAATATAAAATTAGGGGATCAGCCAACAAGTGATTTTTTTTCTGTGGGCTATCATCCATTACAGTGAATCTGAAGATTTTTTTTTTCTTTCAAAGAAAATACAATGAAGATAGTCAAATAAATTTTTATTTGAACTATAGTAAAATCTTGCCCAAGTAAATATTTTTACGGGAAAACTCAACCTACTGCAGTTTAAATTAGAGATAAATTCCACATAAGGTTCCTTACTTAATCCTCCCTCGGATGCAAGGTTTTTTTTTTTACACGAGTTTTAAATATACAATTTTAAAAAAAAATCTTGCTTTAGAAATCTATATTCACACGGAAATTATTAACATAAAAAGTAGTCGACTCTTCCAGATGCAAGAATTTTGCAAATTTAGACCCATTCCACATGTAAAACGCGATAGCTTCTAGCCGATTCGGACCAAATGGTATGCATTCTCTAATCGCCCAGCTAAAGGGTGTTTTACTAATTATTGTAAAACTGGCCTAACTCAAGCAATATGCTCATATTTCTAACAAGATGCTTTAAATTTTTTTTAAGGTTTTAGCCTCATAACTGTGCATGGAGGATTTCGATATCATTCACATGAAGAAAAGACTTCTATACTAGAGGACAACCCAAGTTGAATCTGAAGTGGAAGCTATGATACGTATAAAGATTGCTCAATTGCTTTGGGCTCTAATTAGGTTGTCCTCAAGTATAAAGGTTTCTCAAAATAAAATGCAATATATATTAAGTATAAACACATTTTATTTTTAAACACCAATAAGTGAATAACTTAGTTGAAATCAGCATTCAATTGAAAGAAATTCCTGGAAAAAAATCCTATGCCTCATGCTAGTAATTAATGATCGGAAATATATGATTTGTACTGAACATTAGAAATTTTATATTAATGAGACTTACTGAATTTGAATGGCATAATAATCTTAAAATTATAGTCTAGAGCGATATTAACCACTTATGTAAATTACAATTGCACTTTAAATGAAAATTAAATAACACCAAGGAGTTAAAATTTAAAGACATTAAGTATTGGGATTGACATAACTTTGAAAACAGATTCAAATAGTTATTTTGAATTATATTTGAAGTTGTAATAAAATTTATACTTTAGATGTAGGGAGAATACACATTCATTTAGTACTAATAAAAAAGACACTAGATTGGGAGAAAACGCCATTTAATGAGCTTGATACGGTGAAATTACAAGCGTCTGAAACACCAAACAGCTGGAAAGTTCATGTGTATAAAAAAATCTTGGTTTAGTCTCGTCTACTCATCCAACTTGAAAGGTCTTCATTCAGTAGATTAAGACATCGCCCTTCATCCTGCAAAAATATTTTGTTAGTCTTCATTAACTATTGTAAAAAAATATCTACTCGTGCACAACACTTAGTTCTGCTATAGGTAGAAATTATTCATAAAGAAATATTTCAATTGAATAAAAATATTGCATTTTATAAAACCTCTGAATATATCTAATTCTAGAGCAGTTGGCGCTGTTTGTTCATTGTTTTTATCTAAAACTTACTACGACATACAAAGGATCTTTGACCAAGTTTTGAAAGAAAAAAAATGTAGCAGATACTCCAAAAGGAAAAATTTTATAATTTGCAATGGACCCACTATCTTGATTTAATTTATATACACAAAAATGTATACGTGTACACTGTCATAACATAATTAATGTGCATTTACAATGCAATGATCCTTTGCAAAACAAGAATCCCTAATATTACTTAATTATTTTCTTAAACAGAATTTTCTTAAACTCATTTTCCTTGATTTTTCACCAAATCTAGTTACTACTTTTGCAACAAAACTGATTAAAACGCTTTGAACAATTTTTTTAAATAAATTTTAATTAGTGATTATTTTTTTTAAAATATCTTAAAAAATTACAAAACTGATTTATCCTTAACTTACATTTTGATCAGTCAAATTATATTCATTTTATAAATACAATATTTCACTTAACTTAACTGAATTAACGATATTTTCCTTGCAAGGTGATGATTTCTACAAAGGGATTCAAGTAAAATTGTTAAGTAAACAAATTTAGTATTTTTTTTTAACAGGCCAAATTAAATTTTATATTGCATCCCCTGCCATACAAGTTATATTTAACTTGCACTTTGTTCGGTCCAGGAGGTTCCAATCCTTTCACATCCTGCATGGTCTTGATAATTATTTTTTTAATTTTATGTTTTTTTTAATTTAAGTGTATGTAGTGGTAGTGGAACAGTGATGAACAATTTTTAAAAAAGGGGGGAGGGGATCCAAGAGCTCACAAACATAAAAGTGACCAAACAAAAAAAGTTAGGATTTGTTGGTTGACATTGGACCAGAGCTGCATATTGGGGTATTGTTAACGGTTCGGGGCCTATCTCGAAGGAAAGACCTGTACAAAATTGATGTCTCTTTATGAAAATATTATTTGAAATTTGAGATTTTAAAATTGTTTTCCCTAAAAAGCAATTCTGTAAGTAGGAATAAATCCCTTACAAAACTGATAAAAAGGCTACTTAAATTCAAAATTTGGTAATAAAATGCCTAGTGTTGAAAACCAAAATCTACCTAGTTCCAAACCATATTCTCGTTAAAAAAAACACAGAAATAAAAACTTAGAATTTCATATGCAGGCACAGGCAACCAATAGGATTTGGGGAATGCTGCGTGTTCGAGATTACAGCGGATTCGTGATTTCACAACACGCATAGTTATAAAGGAGTTTGTTTTTCTACTGTCTTAATTTTAATTTACACACACATTTTTCTTAACCGATGTCTTTGGAATTTTTTCAAAAGAGGGCAGCATTTTTGGAAAAAGCGGCACAAGGGCCTATTGAGATGAAAAAAAGAGCGGGCAGGGCGGACCGCCCTTCAAAAAACACCTAGAATGAACACTGGGCTACCATAAATCCAAAATTAGGTTAAAAAATGCGTAATCTTGCAAATATGCCCTAAACCATCCTCTTTAAAAAAACACAGAACACAAACTTAGCATATCATGTAGACACATGCAACCAATAGGATTCGTAGAATGCCCCGTGCTCGAAATATCAGAATCGTGATTGCATAACACGCAGTTAAAAAGGAGTGTTTTTCTGTTACAATTCACGTAATCCCAACTCAGACAACAAAAACATTTAATGCCTTTTTTAAAAGACAGTTAGGGAAGCAAGGACCCTTGTGCTTGAATGAAAAGGGCATGAGTGGCGGAATTTTTTTAATGGGGCATAAGGACACCATCGAGATGAACAAGGGCTGGCAGGGCGGACCGCCCAGTTGGAATTTAGAATCGTAGACAGGTTGTTCTTGTCGACTTTTTCAGGCGATTCACTTCTCAATATGGGAACACAGGGATAATTGTTTACAAATATGAAAGGTTAAGAATTTGCTTGATTGATTCGGAAGGTCACGTGACTTCCGAGCATAGGAATTTCGGTGATTGGTTTAAAGAGCGACATGATTTTTAGCAGGAAGAATTGAAAATAAGAATATTCTATTTGAATAGAATCCAGAATGTAAGTACTCTTTATTGCTTATTGTTATGGCTAGCAAATGTGGTTTGGTTGAAAGCATAATTTTTTTTTATCAGATATATATTGATAGTTTGAAAGGTTAGCAATATGAATGTGATTAGTGGTGTCAAAAGGTGGGTTTTTTAGGAACGAGTTATGATGGTTTGTTTAATTAACGTTGCACTAGAGCTGCACAGTGGGCTATTGGTGACGGTTCGGGGCCTATCTCGAAGGAAAGGCCCGGGAACGATGCCTTGTATTTTTGAACCTGGCTCAGATGACGAGCCCAATACAAAGCTCTAGTGCAATGTTAATTAACCTAAGCAAAGTTTCGAAATCAATTCTAAACCGTCGTCATTAGCCCACTATGGACCTTAAGTACGACGATATTTCATTCAATCGTGCAGACGCAATAGAAACCCTTCGAAATGAATTTTGAACCCTCACAGATAGCCCCATTACACAGTAAAAGTCATCCAATCAATCTTCTGACTGTGGTTCAAAAATAAGACGCAACGGTTACGTTGTTAACTGTAATTGTGAATTAAACCGGAAGTAACACTAAAGATCGGAAAAGAAAGAGGCTTTGAAGTACGCCAACCTATTTTTATTATTTCTAGGAATTATTCATTTTCCAAATCAGTAATGCACAATATTTGTAACATTAATTTTAGAAGATCAAATGATAAATTAATTCCTAGTGTAACGGTGCCCTGCTAAATGCGATTTCGCAACAATTATGGGCAATTAAGTTTAACCCTATTATTTACCCAATATATTGTTTGCTATTTTGACTTGGAGACAAAAATTAAGCCATACTAGAATTATTAGAGGGCAAACAAAATATTTTTTGCTCAAAAGTTTAGTTTAAACTGCATTTTTTACTTTTGTATCTTAAGGAAACTCGAACTCAATATCTACATGCCCTAAAAATGAACATTTAGCTAAACGAAGAAAGGTAATACTTACAGAATGTCGTGGAAGCAGACTACTTGGACCTTTCACGCATCTTCCTCCTCTTGCGCTTCAGCCTGCGCATCCTCTTCTTTCTCCACTGGAAAACAATTAGGAAATTAGAAAAATACATAATCTACATTAAATAGCAACACAAATGCTCGTTAAGCAAATTTATAACTTCTTTTTAAAAAATAAACCGATTGTTAAAGTTGCATGTGTGAATATTATAAGTTAGAGATTTTGAAATTTAAGAGAATTGGTCAAACATTAAATATTCGCTAATAAAGGAATTTGATTTTTTTTGTTACTGCGAAGTGCCCTCAAAGGTTAACAAAGAGTCTAGCATTATTGATTTAATTTACGCATTTGTTCTTTTCCAGATGTTCTTTGAAGATATCATTTGCAATTACGGTAAAAATTTAAACAACAATTTGCGACATAACAGAAGCGCATTAAAACACACTTATCAATACGAATGTACAAGAGCTTTAAAAATAACTTTTAATACGATTTTTATAAGTGTTTTGGTAGTTCTCGAAATATTAACCTGAATTTTTTTAGATGTTAATTTAGCAACGTGCTAATTTTAATAGCTTTTTAGCGAACTTGCTAAATTACTTGAACAATAACTAAGTAATTAAATTTCAGGGTCAGGTTTACTGTACGGTCACCCTTGGCGCGATTTTTCCGCATTTGGCGATAATTTTTTTTAAATGGCAACTCTCCTCCGAAACGACAAGGAATTGCAGCAACCTTATTGGACAAAAGTCGCCAAAATGGCGACTTTTGGCGAGATTTTGAAAAAGTCGCCAAGGGTGACCGTACAGTAAACCTTTACCAAATTTCATATTTAAATAAATTAGAACGCTATAAAACAGTAACGTTATACGAATCACGTACTAATCGATACAATACCAAGCAATCAAATACATTAATATTTTGTGTTTCATTAGAAACAAATTTCAAATCATTGAAACATAACATTAAACAATAAGGAGATTCAAGTCGAAGATACGCACCATACTTGAAGGATAAATGATAAAACACAGCACGTGGCTTAATGAGAGTCTACTTTTATCGTATAAATAGCAATTTTAAAATTACCGGTGACCAACAAATAAGCTTAAATATATATAATAATCACATTTAAACACACAAAATTAAGGATTAGCATGCAAACTGAATATGCCGAAATGAGAAAATCGAAACTTGCAAACATATCTCATATAAACTTAATTTTCATAAAAATATTTTAAATATAAACACTTACCTTTGCTCTCATAACTGATTAGTAGATTAGAAGTTAAACTTCTTTAAAATATATCGTTAAATTAACGATGATTATGGATGAAATTTTTCAAAAACCAATCCCACACCAGAACGGCAGGGAAAGAGAATGATTTTCTGAAAATTTTTCACGGAGATACAGTCAAATTCTTTTCTTGGTTACAGTGAAATAACGCTTTGGTGAAATAAAACACCATTATTATTTGCAAGGCTAATCTAGTTTAGCTTTGTTATTTGGAAAGGATTCAATTTTAATTATAATTCATATTTTGACTAAATAATCTAAAGATTTATTGTTAAATAAAATGTTTTATTTAACTTTGTATATTTCTAGTTTGGATTTGCATTTAAATATATTTTAACTATTCTTTGCCCGAATAAGGGCTTGCGATGGCCATGTTGGCATAGTTCACGAATTTTAATCCGAAATCTTTTAGTTTAATTTTAACAAATCTGTTCTAAAATTCATTTTGTATACAAGATTGATGCAAATTAAGTTGTTGAGGTTAATTGTTTCATGTTTAGCGTGTTAAGCACGTTTGGAGAGCGGAGAGCCGAAACAGATATTGCTTCGTAATTTTGACCTTCTCCCATCTCACGTGAGATAGGAGGAGGTCAAAATTACGAAGCAGCAGCAAAATTACGAGGCAGAAATAGCCTGGTGGCTCATTGGTACAGTGTCCGACTACCATCAATCAGAGGATGACGAATTCGAAGTGGATTTGACAAAGTTAAGCTCTGTTAGCGATTGTGATCGGAAACTGTTTGACGACGAAATCAAAGTCATTCACTTCTAAATGGGGAATTGTTAAAAAAAAAAAATATCGGAATACTTGAACTTGGATTTTGTCGCCAAGCCGCTTTCGGTACGGCTCCTAAATATGCGGTTTGAAGACACGAGAATTTCATTCTAAAGTCGGTTGGCCCAGTGGTCGAGGAGATACAACATTCGGTTAGCAATCAAAGGATTTCAAGTTCAAATCTTCAAATGCAACGATGGCGTGACCAGAAATATTCCAGATATCGCTAAAAAATTATAAAAGTCGTCGGAAATTATCCTCAACGCCCACCGATGGTGCACTTTAAATTTTATAAGGGTCTAATGTGAATGAAATAGGTCTATTGAGGTTTCATCGAGTGCGAGCTCAGGTGTTGACCTCGTCGTCTACCATATTTGATTATGGCCTGAAATTGAATGGAAGATAATAAAACAACGATACATTACTGAGGGACCCAATTCACTTAAACTAATAAAAATAATCCATCTTTAGCATAATTTGTTACTAAATTTAATTAAAAAAAATTACGTAAACAAACTTTTATAAAATCAACTTTCTCTTTTTCAAACTGTTCGAAAATTAAAATATAAAAAAGGAAAACTTAATAAACATTTTATATTATAATTAGCCAATACTTTTTTATGCGTTTCAACGTGTTTCTATGAATGCGATTGTATTTTAATGACATCAAAGGCACCAACTGTTATAATTGTAAAACTGGGTCAATAGAAGCAGCAAGGCGAATAAGAGTAGTTTTGCGGAAAGAGCTGTTAGAGCTTAAAATGTAACCCTGATGAATGCAAAAATAATTTTAAAAAATACTATATAATCTCAGACATTCAAACATAAAATAAATTTGACTAAAACAAAATAATCTTTCTAAAAAAAAAGGAAAATCAACTTTAAGGTAAATGCGCTAAAAAGTAAAAAATATTTTTTAATTTTACGAACGAGTTGGAAAAAATTGAATTATTTAATATCAATTTTATACTTATTAAAACTTTTTGAAATCGGCGCCAAAATTTAGGCATGATTTATGTAAATTGGCACCAACTTCAAAAAGTTCTAAAATAAGTATAAAATTGATATTAAATAGTTCATTTTTTTCAACTCGTTCGTCAAATTAAAAATTATTTTTTACTTTTTAGCGCATTTTTATAAAGTTTTTTTTTTTTTTAGAAAGATTATTTTATTTTTCCCTTTTTAGTTTTTAAATTATCGGGGGCTTCGCCCTTGCTATTATTCACCAAGAAATTCAAGTAACAACATTTTGTGCTTACATTTTGTTTCAACAATGTATATCATAAAACAATCCCTATCAATGGCAATAAATGCTGGGTAAACGAAATGTCAATGTTGTACAGATTCTATTAAACAATGAAAATACTATGAAATTCGATAAATTGTTTAAAAAAAACACCGGTTAATCGACATTTTCGGATATTTTTTGGATAACCGATTATTTTTTGGTAGATTTTGCCTAAGTGGATATTTCTTCATCCAACAAAAAAAGAATTTTCGAAATTTAACAATATTTTCTTTCAAACGGTCCGGTTAATTGAGAATTCCGGATAGTTAAATGCCGGATAACCGGTAATTATTTTCAAATTGCTCCCAAGTGAAACAACCATAATCCAACAAAAAAAATTGTGCAAATATCTGAATTAGAACCGAAATCCTGTGCGAACATACATAAAAAAATACATAACGGTCGAATCTATAACCTTTCGACTTGGCGGTTTTAATTTAAAGTTTCTGGCGGTTTAATTTTGGAGTTTTGGTGGGCGCGCTGGGCAGTCGGTTAAAAAGTAAATAATCGCCCTCAAAATCATCTAACGAGATTTTATAATCGATACAGAATGTAAAACAAACTGATAAATTTATGCACTTTTACTATTCACCCTTCGAGTGAATAACAGCAGTGCATAATTTTTTTTTTGCTCTGGAAGTCAAAGTGAAAGCTTATAGACATATCAATTCCGCCACCGGACCTTTAAGGTATTACTCATAATTTTAATAAGTGTACAAGAAAAAGGCTTAATATGACTGTGAAGTTCAAAACTGCATATATAGTTGAGCGAAGCGTTCGGAGTACCGTAGGGGCGAAGCCCCTTTTACCTCCTATAGGACTGTTAGTTGATTAACATGTTGGTGCAATGGTAATGAATGGCTTGTTGGAAAACAAGTAAGGACGATACGCGGACAACACAGGACGAAAGACAACATGGTAAAATAAACGCAATAAAGAGTGGGCAGTTATCCACTTTCCATGAAAAATAATTACATTGGAATTTTTCAGGTCGCCTGGGACAGATACATTACAATAAATGGTAAAAGTGAAGAAAAAGAAAAAAAAGTGGGTCATGGAGCCTCAAATCTGGCATGAATTGCACAAAATACATTGATATTAACAGTGTTTCTGGGGACAGTACATAACTAAATTAGCTTAGTCTAAGGACGAAACAGTTAGACAAAGCGAAAAAACATGTCGTGAAGAAATTAGATGGATAACTATATACAGAGTTTCAATGCTGCTCTAGGTCGCCGCCTATTTGCTTTGATGGTATGATCGTATTCATCGAGCTCCTGTAGCTCGGAATTGTCGATGTGTGGGATTTTGGCATAGAAATTTCTAGCCAATTTGCCCATGAATTCGCACAATGGGGGAAAACCCAGTGATTCTTGAATGTCCCTGATTCGAATGAATCAGGGAGCTCTAATTATTTGGATTTTGATAATTGACGACTGGAGTCTTTCCAGCTCAATGAGTCGTGTTTTACAGGCTGATGCCCATATTGGTGAGGCGTAAGTAATAATAGGACGAAGCATAGTTTTATAGAGGAGGAGTTTGTTTTCGATATTAAGGGAGATATTTTCTCAATTAAGTGGCGTAGGGAGGCCTTAGCTTTCAAAACTGCATCTATTCAGCCGGTTTTACGGAACATGTAAAACTAAAATTTGATAGTTGTATGGTCAATGTTAGAGTAATGGGGTCCATTTGAAAGCGGGATTTCGAGGAGAGGCGGTTTTTAAAAAAATTATGACACAATTGAAAATGAAGAGCGTCTAAGCGTATTGCAAAAACATTTTTTTTGTAGACAATTTTACAATATCTTTATAATATATTTTTCTTGCTTTGTCAATTTAAAATGCTATATTAGTTTCATTTACGTGTATAATTCTAAAAATTCGAAAAATAATCGTTAGCCTACAGAGTTAAGAAATTATTTTTCAGGCAAGAAATTAAAACCCAAGTTATTTATAAAAATAGGCATATTATGTAAGAAATTTAATGTAAAAAAAGTTATTTAAGGGTAATATATAATTTTATTAAAACGTATAGATAAATATCAAATAAATATGTTAGATTTCGCTTTAGTTTGGCGCCTTCCTTAATCTGGCGTCTCATGCTTCCGCTTTTTTGGCGCTTGTGCGTGCAAAACCTTATGTTAATATGATCCTGAAAAAATGTGCAAATAAAAAGTTATCTTCTAATATATGCTATAATTGGTGAAAGAAATGCTAGCCCCAGGTACGATTCTTGATTTTCCACTTGACAGAATGTAACCTAAGTGCAAAACGTTTTCAAGACATTTCCTAGTACACTTAAAAATCATAACACATACATAGAACTTCAAAGTTGGTTCTGGATATTTCGAGAATAAACCATGGAGACAGACTTAGTACTATATAACACTCCGAAGATAACTCTACAGAAGGGACCTCTTATTCAGTTAAATAAAAAATTATATATATAATTATATATAAAAATTATATATAAAATTGAGTGATGACTGATGTTAGAGGCATGATTTTTAATCTAGCCAATCCAATAGCTCGATTGGCGGCGGAACCAGTACGGCATCCGTCACACCTGCCAACTGCCATACCGATTTTCTTCCAAATATAAAAAAGATTTGAGAAAAAATATCAAATAGTTCTAATTGCAGGTTAGTCAAAAAAACAATCAACAGAAGAATTTACATTTGGGCATTTGGGGCTTGCTTAAAGGAGGGAAATGTATATAATTTCGTTCCATTATGTCTTAGTAGAGGGGTTAATGGTAAAGTATTCGGCTCAGGCTTCGCTACAAAAATACTTGAAAAGTCGTCGGAACATCCGCAAAAATTAACGGCGTGTATACGGGACTGATGCACAATAAATCTGATCGGGGTCCAAAGTCCCGACGTCTATTGAAGGCGTTGGGTGCCAGTTCAGGTGTTTCCTCGTCATCTGACTATGGTTCTAAAATAACGAGGTGCATGTATGAATGTGTGTGTGAATGTGTATGTGTTCCCTGGTCTTTCCTTCAAAATAGACCCCGAACCACCGCCAATAGCCCATTATGCAGCTCTAGTGCGACGTTTTTTTAACCAAACCAAACGAAACCAAACCTTCTAGATTGGCCTCGAACCCACGTCAATAGCTCACTGTGCAGCTCTAGCGCAACGTTATTTAATCAAACCAAACCAACTAAAATAATTACTGCTTTTCTCATGGCAGTAGTTACTGCACAAGCACAACAAAACACAGAGAAAGATAGAAAACATATTGATCATTAGTTTCCATTTGATTGACAACTGATTTTTCTATATAATATTTATAATTATTGGTTTGGATTTTTTCAATTATATAAATTATTTCAAAATTAGTTTTCTTTGAATAATTTTCAAATTCTTTGTGATGGGGAAAAGAGATACCCGATATGTAAGTGTGTGTTTTCATTTGTTCGTTGTTTTTTCAATTTAATTATTATAAATGAAATTGCTGTATTTCACGAACCTGTATAAATAGCACAACATTAAAGTTTATTAGTTAACTTTTGATTGTTTGCTTACGCGATATTTTCAAAGGAAATCAGTCTATTAAATCTTTTGGTTTATTCAAGATAAAATTTCTTTTATAAAACATAACAAACGTATAAGCATAATTTTGTTTAAATATTTTTAAAGAAAAAGTAACAGTTATCTTTATTTTTCCATTAATGGACCAACTACTGTATGGTTATAATTTTGTATCTAAAATGAACATTACACTCTTTCAAATAACTTATTAATCTGTAGATTCTACGTTTTCAAAAAAACATTTTAATATATTACTAAAAAAGAAATTGGGCTTCCTTTTGCGCAGTGGATAAAGGCATTCAGCTGGTAATCAGAGGATTGCTAGTTCTACACCTTTAGGTGGACTTGACAAAGAAAAGTAAAAAAGTAGTGATCTTGCGATTGGATCCAGCTTCACTACAAAAATACTATCGAAGGTCGTCCAGAACATCCAACAAAACAAAAAAAGCTTAATAAAAATTCAATTACGTCTATCATGAAAAAAAATCAAAATATTTAATCCCATTGGCTGTCTAAGATTAATAATCTTGGTGCATTTTCATTGGTAGCTTATTAGTTGTGCATGCGACATTGTTGAAAGTTGTTCCCAAAATTAAATTATTCATAGTGATAAATTTTTTACATTTATTACTAAAAAAATTTAAAAATTAATATTATTGTTATTTTATCTGACAGCTGAATAAATAAAGCACTACAGTTAAATATTTGAAATTAAGAAACAAATTAAAAAAACTCACTACAGAAGTCATTTAGTAAAATATGTTTTCGACAGTTCGGATATAAAAAAATCCAGCTTATTCTCTACACTACATCATTCTGTACATTCAGATTTGTCCTCCTTAAGTCATTCATAGGACTGGAAATTTCACATATGTCAACAAGTGTCATTGGTTTGGACCAAATATTTTCTCCCTACATGTATTTTGGAGAAACACATAATTTCTGCTTGCATTAAGGTGATAATAATTGATTTTTGTGATCACAGCATTTTTAACAGGCATAAAATTTGGCTTTATTGCAACATTTACAGATGCTACCACTGTGCATTTGTATGTATTAAAAATGTATGTACAGTCAACTCTTGCTATCTCGAACTCGAAGGGAAGTGTATAAAAATTCAAGATATCGAAAATCCTATAAAATGGCTGTTTTGGTAAAAATAAATATAATTATACTTTCCCTACTTTATTTAAAATATCTATCCAAAATAGTTTGGTGAGTATTTATATTTTGTTCGGAATCATTTACATTTTCCAAATGCGCGATTGCTTGAAATGTCTCTTATTTCATTTCCTGCCTCGATTCATTTAATGCACGCATAGTTTTTATGGAAGATATAACATCTTTCAAAGTTCACTTTGGGGGAGCTTCACATTCTTCAGCCAGTGTTCACTCTAGGCGTTTTTTGAAGGGCGGTCCGCCCTGCCCGCCCTTTTTTCATCTCGATAACGCCCTCATGCCCTTTTTTTCAAAACTGCCGCCCTCTTTAGAAAAAATTCCGCCCCTCTTGCCCTTTTCCGTCAAGCAGAAGTATCCTTGCTTCCTTAGCTGTCTTTAAAAAAAGGCATCGATTAAAAAAAATTGTGTAAAAAATAGTGAATTATAACAGTAGTAAAGCAAACTCCTTTTTAAACTACGCGACTTATGCAATCACGATGATTCCACGAATCCTATTTTTGCCTGTACCCGCATATGAAATGCTAAGGTTTTAGTTCTGTGTTTTTTTAAAGATAAAATAATTTGGGGCGAAGTTGCAAGATTAGTCATTTTATTACCAAATTGCATCAGTTTTGTAAGGGGTCTGATTAGGGTTACTTACAGATTTGGTTTTTAGGGAAAACATTAATTATTAAATGTCAAAGTTTGGAGTTTAAAAAATATCTCCATAAAAAGACATCAATTTTGAACGGGTCTTTCCTTCGAGGCCCCGGACCGTCAACTATAGCCCAATATGCAACTCTACCGTAATGTCAACCAACAAATCGGAACTTTTTTTTTATTTGGGCACGGGTCCGATGTATCAACGGGTGTCCATTCCTACGCCAAACTGTTTTTGAAAGTGCCCTTTTAAAAACAAGAAGTGCTTTTTTAAAAACAGGGTGCCCTTTTAATGCCAACAGCGCCCTGCCCCTTTTTATTTCTAGAGTGAACACTGCTTCAGCATCAAAGGAGGGGTCGAGTGTTAACTTTCGGCTAATTCTTCAAATTTTAAGTGAGTTGCTTTTTTGAGGGTCAGTAATGTTCCAAGAAAGTGACTCACTTTACCGAAGACACCAGTTGGCTTGAGAGATGATACATCATTAATTTTCCTTGATGGACGCTGTCTTAAAGGGGAGGGGATACAGCCCAGGGAATCCAGTTTCGCTACATCCAAACCAAAGGCACATGCAGGTATCCTATGTAATTATCCCCTTTCAGTAACGCACAATCACATGGAGAACTGATAAAGACATGGCAATTATATATTTGCTAAAGGTTCTTCAAAATCCGTAGTTTTGAGACTAAAACAAAATTTTGAGTTGTGAGGAAACTTCGAGTTATAGAAAAAAAGAAGAAAAACTTTGAATTAAGGAGATAAAATTACATTAAATAAATAATGAAGGCGCAGGGAATTTTTTTTCCAGATATCGAAAAATTCAAAGTTCGAGTTATCGCGAGTCTACTGTATGTATATGACAATTGTTATTTGTTGATAAATAGCGATATTATGTAACTTATCTTTTTTTAGGCATTTATGAATCCTATAGCAATGGCTCGATCTCGTGGGCCTGCTTCCGGTGGAGGACCATCTATTAGAGATTATTTAAACAGAGAGAGACCTTCGTGGTAATTTAAGCATATTAAGAAAATTATTCTTTATTAAAGTAAAAATGCAACGTTAAAAATTACGCAAATAAAATACATAAATTTAGGCTAGATGTATCTCCCGAAACATGTCTAGACATTATGTATTTTTATTGCGTAGTTTTCATACTGCATTTGTATTTTAACATTCTTAATGTAATGTTCTGTAAGATGAGTTTATATTTTAAAGTTATTCTTTGATTCCAAGTATTTACTAGTAGACCATCTTTAACACCCTGACGCTCATATATGTCCAGGGATCTCCAGTTTTTCTAGTCATGCTTTAAATTCATAAAAATACTTCATTTTACAATATTTTTTTAATTCAAAGGTTGAGATGTAACTTACAAGCTATCTCTTTACAATTAATTAAAAAAAAAAATAGTAATATAATATAGCAAGTCAGGAATTAAAAAAAAAAATCCAAAGAGTAAAAACAACTTTACAATTCTAAAATTCACTTGAATTGTCAGTGGGTTAAAACCACTTCTATCTGATTACCTCTACCACTGACAGTCTCATTGAACTAATTATTATTATGTACAAACCTTTTTTATATGCATAGATCTTTGGTTATCACAGCTCGTTTTCGTACCAGAAGAGTTTATTATATTGATATATATTTGTCTATTTTGAATTCATTGCAAAATAAATCCTATTCACAATATTATAATTTCATTACATACTTGTTGCATATTTCATTACATGCATATAAAATATTTTGCTAATAAATTACTCCAGTGTTCAGGAAGCTGTGACTATTTTATATACCTTTTAAGCTAATATGTCATTTTTTTTTTTTTAAACCTTTTCAAAGTATTTTAATATTTACAAAAATAAGATTTTAAATTTAAATTACTTAAAAAATTAAACATAAATTATTTTACAATATGATTGTATGTCTTTTATGAGCAGGTTTAAAACAAAGCAAAAAATATATAAATTGCATATTAGTGTGCTTTTAAAAGGATATTTTATAAAAATTATTTTGGTCATTCAAACTAAGCAAACATTTTTTTAAAGTAAAGTCACAGTTTTCTAGACATTGTTCATTTAGTTTTCGCATTAGCCAAAGAAAATTGAAATATTTTAGGTATGTCAAACATGGAAACATGAAAAAATAGTGTGTCCCTTAATATTTAGAGGTGCAGCTTCCAAACCAGGTGTTACAATGTTAATAACTGAAAATAACAGAAATTTTTATTTTGAAACTGCAGAAGATATCAGTAAAGTACTGTACTAGATCACGTTTAATCTCTAAATAATTATAGGTTTATTACCAAATAAGATTTTATGCAAATCTTACTTTAAAAATAAATAAATGATAATTTGTTTTTCCTATTCCAATAACTTAAGTCAACATACTTAATTTCCAATTTCTGAAGTTAATCATAAACTTGTTTTTATTCTATTGTCAATTAATCAATTTTCACTTTTATAGAAACGAAATTAAAAAAAAATTTAGAATTTAATTTTGCCAATATGATTATGACAAATATTTAAAAGGAAAATATTATAAGAAAATTTAATAAGAATAATGTGCAGTTGAAATTTAAACATGTACGCTTTTCAATTTACATACTTGTATGTTATTGAATATTCATAATTTTTAATATATTAAGCTTCTGTTGGTTATAGTTTATTCATTTGATTGTAGGTATTGACCAATTTAAATGGAATTAGTAGCAAAAATGTAATTATTATGTGAATTCTTGTCATATCTGTAGGGAAGAAGTGAAAGAAATTCTCCGTAAAAAGAAACGGGGATCAAGTACACTTGCAGCATGGGAAGATAGAATGAATGAGGTATTTAATTTTTTTTATTTTATAGTACCTATGTGTTAAATTTTCTCTCATTATTTTCCATGTTTGAATATCTTTTTGTGCTTTTACTTTTTTCCAGTTTTATATTTAAATAAAAAAAAATTGTGTTAATATGTATTTTGACTATATGTTTTGTTGGTTGTTTCAGAAATTCAGAGACGAGTTAAAACGTAACAGAGAAAAGCTACTTGGAGAAAGCTCTTCTAATGATGTAAGGAATTTCTTTGATATTTTATAAAAAAGTATTTATAGGCTTACACATAAAGAGTATTATAACTTTGTGCCGATAATTGAGAAAACACAAACAAATGCAGCACAAATTAAATTGAAATAATGCCAATGCAGATTTCGGTTACCCGCCTTGCTGATAGCGGCAGAAGTGGTACGAAATTAAAAAAGAATATTTTAACTACAGAAGTTGGGGTCAATGAACTGACCACTGGGATACACAAGTCTAAATTTGTATTTACTATCCAATAGAGATATCCACAATCTAAACTCTATTATATAATATACTCTATTATCTAATATAGGTAAACAGATTTAAAAAATAACTTATAAAAAACATTTCTAATTATTTAAGGCTTCATTTGTAATTCCAGAATGTGCGGAGGTGTAGAATATATTCCCACAAAGCATTTAAAAACTTTAATTTCTAACAATGACCAAAAATATATACAAAATAGTTTTCAGCATGCTTATAGTACTTGATAAGTGAATATAAATGATAACGGATGTGTTCTTTTATTATGTTAATTTTCTAATAAAGTTTTACGATAACTTTGAAAGATTTATTTATTTATATTTTTTAGAAAAAGCCTTTAAAGAAAAAAAAGAAAAAGCGGGTGAGTGATGGTTATGTTTATTAATTATAAAAAGTACTGATTAATAAATTAATTAAAAAAATATTAATATTTTGGGCTTTATTATTTGCTTAAAATAGAATAATTCAGTTTTTAAATTTAACGTAAATATTTTAGTATTTTCATAACGTTTGATTTTTTTTTTTGACTTCCATATAAAAATGGGTGCTTTTGCAGTAATTATTTTTATGACAATACTGTTTATATACGTTTGTATTATCTTAAACTGAAATGAAAAAATATCAGTTTGTAACACATATGTTTTTCTTAAGTCTTCAAGCTCTTCATCTTCATCTAGGTGTTCTGAAGATAGCTCAGAGGTATGTATGTTGGTTCATCAATATTTAACTATTATATATTTGCTAAGTCAGTATGTTTTCAACATATTTATGGGTTTATTGAGTAAAGTTTTAATATATTGTGTATTTTAATACTTATATCGTTATCTAAAATATGAGAATATTAAGGAAGAAAAATTCATGATCTAATAAATAAAGAAAATTTCTTTGTTATCTTAAAAATTCAATTTAAAAAAACAAATTATAATACGTATATATCACATGAAATTCAATGAATAAAAGTCACTTTTCCTGTCAGAAAATGTTAGTAAAACAACCATTTTCAAATATACTTACTAAATTAAAATTTAATTAAATGTTTGTCAAAATGTACTTAAAAACCATGTGTTGTCATGTTTAATATTTTAATTCAACCTCATGTTGTTTATATATATATATATATATATATTATGGATGTATAAATTCTGGTTTCAATGTGTATGCTTCCTTTCCACATCTTATTTCATATTTTAAATTAGTTATTCTCATTTTTACAAATCGTGGAAGTATAATAGCCTTGAAATATGTCATTACTGTTAAGATTTGTTGGTAATAGGGAGTAGTGTAAAATATATTTTCCTTTCAAGTGTTTTAACCTTTTTTTTTGGTCAGCCAGATTAAAAAAAAATTCAGATACAGAGCAGCCTTTGTGTGTGTGTCAAGATTTATCTATAAAAGTTTAACCTGTTTGTGCAACTTTATGATTGTAATGCAACACATATTTAATATTCTTTCATTCCAAACATTATTATGCCCTTCATATTTTCTGGATTTTGGAACATAGGAAAGTGCTCGCAGCAGCAAACATAAACACAAGAAATCTAAGAGGAGGAAACAAGACCAATATTCTATTGAGGATTCTGAGAAAGTAAGATTTTATTTTTTTCTCTTAATGTGCATTTCTTATTAAAACAAAGGGCTTATCATAGTTAAATAGATAGATGAGTCAAATTCTCTAACTGCTATTGCTTCAACACATGTATATTGTATAGGTATATATATTCTCTAGTGGTTCTTTAGCTGTAGTGCTCTATAAAAATACGGACTTCTAATTTCTTGTTTATTGACAACAGGATTGGAATTTCTTGTGTATTCTGGATACTCAAGTTTGTGAGGAAAACTGATATACATGCAAAATAATTTTCTATGAAAATTTTCTTCAAAAATCCCAGTTTTCTAATTTTTTTTTTATCAAAGTTGGAAAATACTTCGGCAACATACAAACTGAAACAATTATACATATTGCAGATAAATTTGAGGAAACTAATTTATTCAACATAGTTAAAATGCCTATTGTTTTTCAATCTAAATGAGGAAATTGTATTAAAAGATACTAAAACACAGATGCAGTATAAAGTAAGGAAGCCAGAGATAGTATTCTGGAGCCCATAAAAGAAATTCTATCCGAGATGAGTAATATCATAAGAGTTCGATTTAGTACAGTCGACCAGTTAGGTAATCTGAAACACTGGTCTGCTGGGAATTGCAATTAAGTTCTCTTAACTTGACTACGATAAAGCCTAAATGGGGAGCGTCGCCAATAGCCCACTGTGCAGCTCTAGTGCGACCGTTAATAAACCAAACCAACCTAAATGGGGAGATTCATTACAAGTATTAATCAATGTTGTTTGGCATGTGCTTCTTGCACAAGTAAATTCCCAAAATATTCACTCCTCAATTGCATTGTGGGAATTTACTAGCTATTTGACAGCCAATTTACTAGCTGCTATTTTTGAATTCACTCTATGTAATTGTTTTGACTAGTGAAGTAGCTAGAGCTGAAGACTGGACTACTTGTATACTGGCTGGCTTTTTCCCTATCTATCTAATAAATGAGCAGATGTAACCAGCGTATCCATTTATGTATTGTCTTATATGTTTGTCCTATTATCATGTCCCCGTCACCTGTATATATTTCATGTTCCCGTTACGTGTCTATATATTGTTCTCGTTATTACGATTGCAACGCCCTCTATATATTTTATGTCGCTCCTGCTGTACCGGGCAGCGTCAGTCATGTAACTGCCCTCTAACGGTGAATGCGTATTAGGTTCATCCCACCCCGAGTTATTGTAATGTTAGGCATATGTGATTAAAAATGTTTATGTTCAATCCTTAACAATCCTTGAGCAGTTATTTAGTCAATACGCCTTATACAGTGTGTTATCTTAGTTGTTGGAGAAAATGCACTTGCATGAAATGAATGAATTAGTGAATCAATACATCTAACTAGTGTAGAATGATGTGTAATCATCAATCAAATACTGTCTGACCCACACACTATTTTCAAAATAATGGGTAGCAAGTAAACTTATCTAGTGGCCTTACTGACCTCCACCATTGGAAGTTTTTACACCCTAGTATTAGTTCCATGTCTGTTATTTGACCCACAGAAATTCAAGCAAAATTGTAAAATTATTTTCGTTGCATTAAGAACTAAAAAATCACTTTTACAATATGTACATACTTTTATATAGGAATGCTTAACCCTTTGGGTACATTTGACGAGTGAGACTCGTCATCTGCTTACTTGGGCGAAGTTACGGTGGACGAGTCCGACTAGTCATCTGAATTTAAGAAGCAGGTGTTGATGTTTGCGTCACCCCCGCCAGTGGGCGTTGATCGCAAACAATTTGTTGTAGGGTCGGGCAAGAATGGGATCAATTGATCAAATTAAATCCGTCCCATGGGCATAAAAATCTTCAAATAATTCAGTACTCAAAGGGTTAAACTTAATTAAATGAACTCCATTAACAATGATTTCATTATAAATATTTCAGATTTTAATTTGCTTATGCACTTTACAGTATTAGAAATCAAAATATTTTTGAATAATTATAAAATAGTAATACAATTTTATCTTTACAGGGTGTTTTAACTAAACATGCCAAAAGGACCAAGAAGAAACATAAAAAGGATAAATAATTTATCATTGTAACAATTAAAACCTACAATTAATGTAAATACATTGTAAGAACCTGTTATCTTGAATAGATGAACCCATCACTTGTCCTAGTCTAGATGGCTTTTTGTTTAGAGTACAAACTGTGCATTTTCTTCATACCATGACTGAAACTGTTTGTAATGTATTTATTGAACATGTTTAACCTTGATATTGCTTCCTTATAGACTTTGGGGCTTCTTCATTCAAGATCATAATCATATTAGCTGGGTTTTGGCTGAGTTGTTGCCACTCGTGTAAGAATCATATATAGGGTAGGATTGGATGTACCTTGTGGTTCAGAATCCATAATCAGTGTCAACTTTCTTGACATATAATCAATCATATCATTCTTAAAGTGATAACTTTAATATTACGTAGGTGCGAATGAGATTTGTAATACATGTTAAAATTTTTTAATTCACCTTATTTTTCCAAATAGGTTATGACATAAATTACACACATTATACTATAAATAATGATGTGCATAACTAAATATTATAGAAACGGTTTTTACTTTATTGTAATTTTTTTTCATAAAAATAGCAATTGAATTGGTTTTTGTTAAAGGGGAAAAGTATTTTTTAAAAAAAACTGAGCTTAAATTTTTTCTTCATATTTGCAATAAATATACCTATTGATTTGTGTGTAAAGGGCCCTTCTAAGTCAACGTATAGTGGCACAAAATAGAAATGGTTTTTACTTTATTGTAATTTTTTTCATAAAAATGACAATCGAGTTGGTTTTTGTTAAGAAGCGAACAGTATTTTTTAAAAAAAAAAAAAACGAGTTTAATTTTTTCTTCATATTGGCAATAAATATACCCAATGATTTGTGTGTAAAGGGCGCTTCCAAGTCAACCTATAGTGGCACAAAAATTATTAAAGTTCTTCGTTTGTGTTGAAAGGGCGTAGAAAATAAACTTTTTCTTAATTTTCCAAAAGTTTTGCATTTTAGACTATCGTTATTTTAACAAAAACCGATTAAATCAAGAAAATTGTTCAACTACATTTTAAACAAGCATTTATGCCATTTTATTTTTAATTAACGGGTAGGCAAAAAGGTTTTTAAGTTAAATGCCTACGAGACATTAATTTTGTAGACTTTAAAAATGATAGTCCATAAAATGAATTTTATATTACAATTTGAAATACTTGTTGCATATCAAACCTGTTAAAAAAAAGTTTTATTTGCATTAACAGCTTTTGCTTTAATTGGCCTAACTTTAAAAAACCTATACTAAGAATATCTTACTTGAAAAGATTAATATATTTGCTGGGTACATTAATCTTGATAAGGTGTAAATAGAAATCATAAAAAACGCCTTTCAAAAAATAATCAATAGGATTAAACTAGACAGAGTATGAAAAAAAATTTGCATAAATCAAAGTTCTAATAGGTGGAGCATTTTTATTATTTTCTTCTAATTTGTCAAATACAGTGGGTAAATAAAATTAATAACGCTGATTTGGGGAACTTAACCTTTCAGCACATAAAGGCAACTTCAGACCGATAAGAAAAAAAGTGCCAATTTTGTCTATAACCTAAGAAACTTTTTAAACATGGCATCATTACCTGTGATACTTATCATTGTTTAATATATAAAATACACTTGATATTTTGTATTATATTGTACAATTGTGAAAAGTTTGAATGGAATAAAACATATGCATTGAAAAGCTGTATAATTTTGAGAATTACTTATATTTTATGCGATTATTGTGGAGAAAACCTGGATTCAGATTTATTAAAAAAAAATTACCTTACAGCACACATCTGTGAAGTGCTTTAAAGTTATTCTTTTTAGTGATTTAGGTTGCAAGAATATAAATGTATGTGTAATGATTTAGATTACTTCAGCAGTCCTATCACAATTGGCGATTTCAAAAATTTTAAATGGATATATTCTTATGCACCTTCAAAGGCAGTAAACCTTATCTTTTTGAATGAGTTAATTTTGTAAAAACCAGTTTATTTAGGAAGATTGTAGTAAAATTATCTGTCCAATGGAACAGAATTTGTTCAATCAAAATTAGGGATGGGTCGAATATTAGGCCAATCATCAATTGGCTGCTATAGAAGCATGGTGTAAAAACAGGATTTGAAAAATCATTAGCTTGCAATTAGTAAAAGAACCTAGCTGAATTAAAAGTGTCTGTGAAATGTATTATTTTTTTAATCGCTTTCAGAAATATGAAGTTTTATTAAACAGAATGAGTAAAATATATTTAAAAAAATACCTAAACAGTATTTTTAAAATTTTGATCATGACAAAACAGGTGTTAATATTTAAGGATGACAAACTTTTGAAAAAACTTTAATAAACAATGCCTTTCATCTTTACATTAAATAATCTAAAATCGGAAGATTTCGCGTACTTTAAATTAAAATGACTATAGATTTAATAGTATTACTTTTCTATAGTAAAGACAAATACTATATTACATATATATTACGATAATTTTACATCTTAAACCTTTACCTCAGGTTCTTGGTTGTTTACCTGTATAAATAATTTAAAAAGAAGTTGCTATTCAGAATATTGGATCAAATCATTACCCATCACATCCTTAATCAAAATGCAATGCTCAGTACGGTACAATTTTTTTTTACAAACTAATTTAAAAATTTAATATTTTAGTTTACCTCAAATATGAATATTTTAACTAATCAGTTGCATTCAGTTTATGATTATATTCCAATATCTAATAAGTCAATAAAAAGAATATTTTTTGTAATTTTTTTTATTTATTAAATAACCAAGTTACTGGGGCTGCTGTTGCCGACCACGACCGAATCCTCCTTTCTGTAAAAGATATAAAAATGAACATTAAAGTGAGAAAGTTACTATACAAACAATTAAATATACATAAAATTAAATTGTTTTGATTGAGTTTAGCCATGATCATCCTTATTAGTTATATAGAAGTCACACCTGGTTACTAATATATTGCAGTTATATTGGGAAAATATTTTAAAAGACCATTTATTTAAAATCTTAATACTAAAACATTTCAAGAAAATTAAAATTTCTTTTAAGATATGTAAATTTTTACTCATCTTACGACTTTATAATTGTGCATTTAAATGTCTTAAATATACCGTTAATATTAAAAAAAATTCATAAAAGATGTATAATTATATAAATTATTCAAGGTTGCCACTCAAAATTAAAACCTGACTTCTCCAGAAGGTTTACAAACAATTTCAGGAGAAAAAATATGAAAAGTTACAGATTTTTTTTATTGATAAATGTTAAGAATCGTAAAAAGAATTTTTACAAATTTATATTTTTGTAACAAAATGAAAATGTTATCAATAGTGGGGAAAGGAATTTAATAAGGCATCTTCATCTAATTTTTTTTGAAAAATTCTTTGACTTTTTCCAGTATAGTTGAGAAATAGTTCATTTTCACCGACTATTCCAGGTGCTTGGGAATCCTGTTATTCCAAAAATGGAAATTATCATATAATGGATAATGAGGCATTTTGGCAAATTCTCAAAAGGTTTCCATACAAGGCCCCTCTAGCCATTTACAAAACATAAAAAATTTAGATATAGGTCTTTATGGCCAAGCAAATTATTTAAAAATAAGAAAAGAAAAGCTCTGTTTTATACATATTTTTTAAAAGATGTTTATCTAAAGTTTAATTCTATCAATGCATTATAATGCAATGAAATATATATGACGTACAATAAACCTACAAGAAATAATATTGCTAAATTATGTGGCTTTATATGTAATATCAACACATTTTATTTGTTTACATTTGCAAATAAAATTGCTTATAAATAACTGTTGATGTTACATGTACAAACAACATAAGTTACCTAACTTATATCCTTTAGGTTTTATTGTGTCAGAGTTGTAAAATTCAATGATTATTCTCATGCTCCAGAGAAAGCTAAGTGGGTTGATGTTTTATTGGTGCATTAATGATTTTGGAAAAAAATAATAATCTGACTATAAATAAAACTTTATGTACAAGCCAAATAACTCAGCTATTTTATTTCTTTTAGGTTTTATTGCATATCAAAGCTGTAAAGATCATTCTCATACTATCATGTATATTTTATGTTGCACTAAAAAATTAAATAACTGGTAAAAATTTACTGTACGGCCACCCTTGGCGACTGTTGTCCAATAGGGTTGCTGCAATTTCTTGTCGAGTCGGAGGGGGGTTGCCATTAAAAAAAAATTATAGCCAAATGTGAAAAAAATCGCACCGCACAGTAAATCTGACCTAAATAACTTTATAACATATAAATAATTTTATTCGATTAAAACAGATGATTTTTCATATAGAAAATCAATTAAATCATTGAGTTTTTAAAAATATCAATTGATTTAAAATTACTACAACCCTGATTACATTTAAGAAAACATTAAGTAAATCGTCTGATGGAGTGTTATTTAATGCACAAAATTTCACCTACATTGAGTAAATTTTTTAAATAAAATTTGGCATAAAAAAAAAATAAGAACTTACAAATTCTACTTTGGCGTCCATGCCTCCAAGACCAACATCTGCTCTTTTATCATTGTCACCTGAAAACAAAATTTAAGTAATTTAAAAAAAGGATACCACTGCAATTAGATACTTCAAGACTTAAGAACTTGCCACAAAACTAAATATTGTTCTTCCAAAAAAACGCTCAACAAATTATTTTTTTTACACAAAAGTTCTGATGTTCAAATCAATTAGTCTTTAAATATTTATAATAAAAGCATTAATTGGGTGCTGCGGCAAATATGGAAGTATACATTTACAAAATAGTTATTTGAATAAAGATTGCTAAAATGAAATCAAGGCTTAAGATGTGTTGCACAGACATAATAAAATTAGAAAAATGTGCAGAATTACAAAGCTTCACAGTTCATATGAATTGTGGCAAAGCAACATAAAATGAAGATATGGTTACACTTACCTGATGCCCATCTGTAATTGTCCCGATCACTAGCAGATTTAGGAGCCGAGTCAGGACCTGGAAAGAACCAATGTGTAAAAATACTAATACAATTTTTAATTTATTTTCTTTTGAAGGTTAAATAAATAAAATGGAGATTATACATTCTGATTACATTTTGCATTTAATCAAGCATCTCAATAACGCCCTTAAGATCCTAATTTCTATTAAAAGTAGATCATATCAATGTTTGTAAAAATTAATTTCAGGACTTTGTTTCAAATTTCTATTACACCATGCAGTGTTCACTCTAGAAATAAAAAGGGGCAGGGCGCTGTTGGCAGTAAAAGGGCACCCCAATTTTGAAAAGGCATTTCTTTTTTTTTAAAAGGGCACTTTTGAAAAAAAAATTGTGTGGGCGTGGCCACACATTGGACCCGTGACCAAACAATAAAAACTTTCCGATTTGTTGGTTGACATTGCTATTGTTAACTGTTCGGGACCTATCTCGAAGGAAAGACCCGTACAAAATTAATGTTTCTTTATGAAAATATTATTTGAAATAAAAAATTTGACATTTTAAAATTATTGTTTTCCCTAAATAGCATTTCTGTAAGTAGGAATCAGATCCCTTACAAAACTGATGAAAAGGCTACTTAAATTCAAAATTTGGTAATAAAATGCCTAGGCAAACCAATCCCTGCCTAGTCCCAAACCATATTCTCTTTAAAACACACAGAAAAAAACTTAGAATTTCATATGCAGGCACATGCAACCAGTAGGATTTGTGGAATGCCCCGTGCTCGAAATTACCACGGAATCATCGCGATTTCACAACACGCAGTGTTATAAAGGAGTTTGTTTTTCTACTGTCATAATTCACTTAATTCCATTTTACACGCACATATTTTTTAATCGATGCCTTTTTTAAAGACAACTGGGGAAGCAATGATGCTTGTGCTTGACTGAAAAGGGCAAGAAGGGTGGAATTTTTTCAAAAGAAGACGGCATTTTTTAAAAAAGGGGCATGAGGGCGCTATTGATATTTAAAAAGGGAGGGCAGGGCGGACTGCCCTTCAAAAAACCCCTAGAGTGAACACTGACCATGCAAATGCTTAATCCGTCTTGTACGGTCGCCCTGATTTTTTTTCCAAATCTGGCAACAGGGGAAAATGAAATCCTTTGATTCGCAACCAAACTGGTTTTTATCGTCAAGCAGCGTTTTAGTGTTGCAAATATAGAATTTTCAAAAAAGTCACCAAGAGTGACTGAATATGACAGATTAACCATGTTGGGTATATAACAGTTGTTTTTAAATAAATTTTAGACCATTTCATTTCCTAACGCACAATAACAATTTAAAAAATTACTTTATAAATTTTAAGTACTGAAACTCCGATATTTTAAATTGAATCAGATATTGTATTTGGTTAAAGTAAAGAAAAAAAGGGGGAACATATGGTCAAAATGAATGTCACCAAATCTAGTAATAGTTTCGTATACATTATAAACTGTGGGGAAAATGATGTCAGGCAAGTTTCTCATTGATTTAACACAGCAAGTATCTTCCGTCTACTTGTTTGCAAAACATTGGTATCTAGATGTTGGAAATTAAAAAGTTGATCAGTGTTCACTCTAGAAATAAAAAGGGGCAGGGCGCAGTTGGCAGTAAAAGGGTACCTCGTTTTTGAAAAGGGCACTTTAAAAAAAAATTAGGGGTGGGCGTGGCCACACATCGGACAAGTGACCAAAAAAAAAAGTTCTGATTTATTGGTTGACACTATGCAGGAAAGACCTGAACAAAATAGGTGATTGAAGATATTACCTTAAAATATAAAATTTGACATTTTAAACTGAATGTTTTCCCTAAAAACCAAATCTGTAAGTAGCCCTAATCAGACCCTTTACAAAACTGATAAAAATGCTACATAAATCCAAATTTGGTAATAAAATGCCTAGACTTGCAACTTCGCCCCAAACCATCTTCTTTTTAAAAAAACATCGAAACAAAAATTAGCTTTTCAAATGCGGGCACAGGCAACCAATAAGATTCGTGCCTGAAATTACCACGGAATCATCGTGATTTAACGCATAGTTAAAAAGGAGTTTGTTTTTCTACTGTCACAATTTTACACAATTTTTTTTTTGTTTAATCGATGCCTTTTTTAAAGACAGCTAGGGAAGCACTGACGCTTGTGCCGTGACTGAAAAGGGCAAGGGTGGAATTTTTCAAAAGAGGCTTGCATTTTTGAAAAAGGGGCATGACGGCGCAATCGAGAGTAAAAAAAAGGCGGGCAGGCACCCTTCAAAAAACACCTAGAGTGAACACCGAGTTGATGAAAATTGATTTGGCAGAGTGCCCCCTTATTCTTTACTTTTAACTATCTGTCACCCTTTACATACCTCTTGGTCGTTGCCTTGTGGTGTCCGAGCGTACTTGTCTCTTCAGAGTAGATGGAACAATCTCTGGAGGCAAATTCAATACATCTCGCAGATACTGAATGCCTTCGTTGGTCAAATACCAATAGAAATGACGCCATGCAAACTGTTCTTTCACGAGCCCTTTCGATTTTAAAGACTGCAGGGCTTTGATGACATGAAGGTTGGGGATATTTTCAAGGTCGGGATGCTTGGGTGCATTGAAGTCTTTTTTAGCTACCAGAACTCCCTCTTTAAAAAGGTATTCGTAGATTGCGATACGATGGGCTTTTGGCATCAACATCTTGTACCTGTGAAAAGTATAATTATAGGTTTACTAATGGCCTATTTAACATTTTAGACATAAATTTGATAATGTTTAGATAAAAATTATAATATATATCTTAGTTATAATGAGCTCGATTTTTGGAATTCAATTTGTAAAAATGTAAGAAATATAGCAAAATTGGGTTCAAATGCATTATCCGGTTCATCTCGATTTTTCGCCAAATCTGGTTACCCTTTTCTTTTTGGCCTTGGTGCTAATTTTCCGAATCGCGCTAAGGAGGCAGTACATTAGGAATTTACGAGATTTCAATTATGTTAAATCAATGTAGTACTTGTGCAGCGGATACTTTCACGACAGGCCCACATATATAATTTTGTAACCTTGTATATAGTAATAACTCAAAGCAGTTTCTCTCAAAGTGCATCAATAAAGGTTTTATGCTTAAACTTCTCCACAATAGTGTTAGGTGTCAGTATTTACAAAATTGAAACCTTAGAATTTTTCAAGTTGCTGATCAAAAAACGCGCTGTCAATTCCTAGAACATGATGCCTCTTGGATAGATTCTGAAAATTGGTGGTAGGTATTTACATTCTAATTTGTTCTTGGCAACAAAAACTCAATAAAGAACTCCACTTCCCCCCTGCAAGGCTGCCAAAGTATCATTTAACCGGGGTACCGTGCTTTAGGAATTAATCAAAGGTGTGAAAGAACTAATTAACTATAACTCGAATTTTCTCAATATAATTGGTTTAATTTTTAGTAAAGGTTCTGTGTCAAACCAGAGGGAGAGAGAGATAGGGCAGATTGCCTCAATTTTAATGAGCCTTCAGTCCAGTCTATTACGACCCAAATTATCTATTATTAATACTGCAGTAGTACAACCTCAAAACTTTAAGTGAACATACAATTACTTTAATATTAAGAGTTTACAACAAATTATAGTTATCATCTAAAAGCAAAAATATTGCTTTAGAATCATAGCAAGACAAATACATGACAATCAAAGTTAAAGGTAGTTGATTAATAAATGAGGCAAATTAAATGTTTTAAATTACACAAATATATACAATAAAACAATCAGAAATCGAATGACCAATTAGTAACCCTATATTCAAAAAATATATGAAATGACTTATTATACTTTGTTATGTAGCATTCGTTACGCAAATTTTTTTTATCAGTAATACTTACTATTATGCAGATCTTTGAAGTAAAATTAAACTAATATTAAATTTATTATTTCGATAAAACACACGACGACACGCGCTCTTCGTAATAGACCAATACAGTTACAGTCACATCAAAGATTAAATACCTTTAAAAATGGATCTTTTATACAACCTGGATTGAGATTATAATTCTAGAACGAGATACTTCCATGATTGGTGTATCAAACCACGTGATATTAATTCACCAATCATTGAGGCATCTTAGCCTCTATGAGAGGAGATGCCTTGTTATTACCACTGAATTAAAATAATACAAACACTAGTTGCAATATTTATTCCTATTCCTCAATATTTATTCCGAATTCTACGCATCCGCACGGTAAAGGACATTTCCGTTCAATGCGAGTCATCGCTCCAGTGTTTATAGTTATATTATAGCTCAATGGTTACGGTTTAAATGATTTCATGTTGATAATAGGAAAGCAGGGCTTCTGCATTTCAAAATTCTTTTAATCAACGATAGCAAATCAGAAAACCAACCGTCGTGTGCTCTCGCCAATACCTTGTGTGAATTATTTCATGTCAGTCGCGGTGTAAAAGTTTAGAGAGTGGGGTACTCAATCAGGGATATAACCCAAGATATGGGACTGGTGCACGTTAATTCTGACCGGTCCGTGGTCCAATTTCTATTAAGGTTGCGCCGGGTGCTATCCTCGTCGTTTGAGCATGGTTCAAAAATACGTGGCATTGGTCCCGGGACTTTCTTTCGAGATAGATCCCGAACCGTCGCCAATAGCCCAATGTGCAACTCTAGTGCGACATTAACTAAACCAACGCATTTCGTTAGCTGGCATCAACACGAGGGCCTCTGTGGCCCAGTAGATAAAGTCGTCAGCTGGGAATAGGGGACTCCTCGAGTGAAAAAAAATTACTTTCTGATTTCATCACTCTCTCTCTCGCCTTCGAGTAAGACGGACGATAATCAGACTGCTCTCCGAACTGAATGGACAACTAGAACGGGGCGGAGTTTAGCCTTGTTTGTGGGATTTCGAGCACGTGCAAGTTGCCGATTACTGGTAAACAAACAATAACATCGCTTTTTTATGTTCAAATTTTGCATTAATTACATTTAACTTGTGTTTTAACATCATATTCTAAAAAAATACCATCGAGCTTTTCAATATAGTTTTGAAGGAAATTCTAACGCTATCCCACAAACAAACTAGCTCTGACGTCATGGTGGGCGTGGTCATTCTACTCGTCCATTATCTTGGAAGTTGCCATTGCTGGGCTGAGTCGAGCAACTACATCTATCACGATACCTTAATCGGATCGTGGAGGATATTAGCGTTCTAGCTATTTTTACCCTGAGCCTGTACATCTTGACTAGTGGTATTGTATGGCTAGTGGTATTGTATGGCTTCTTTCCTATCCCCTATTTTCACAATGGCACCTACGTGTACTAAAACTCTAAAAAGTATTGAGGAAAAATTAATACAAGTTATCTTTGGGCATTCCATTCTGATCGCAAAACGAAAAGATGGAAAATTAACTAAAAACGAAAAGGTAAAACTTGAAAACCTTTCCAAACAAAGGTAATCTCTTTCGAGTGAATTGCATTACCTTAACGCTCCCGCGTCTCCTGACATTGCTCAGGTTACTGAAACTAAAACTTGTGACAACCAAAATTCAGTTGACACAAACGAGGGAAATATTCCCGACTTAGAAAATTCCACAAATAGTGGATGAAATTCTTTCTTTGGAATACGACTCTATTATCACCAATATGATTATTGAAATGGCAAAAAACAACCCGTCAAATCCCGACCCCGATTATATGATCAAAACCTCATGCAAAAGGAAATTGGAAGGAATTTCACGGTCAATGTTAACCCTCCCCCCAACGACGCCGAATCGTTGGAAGAATACAAAAATTCGCTTAAAGAAGGTAGCATGGAAATTCAAATGTTCCTGCACCAACATCCCCAATTAGCGGGATTTAAAGTACCCAGGAAAACCGCTAAACGTAAACTGGAGTTTGAACCGGCCTACCCGGACGAAGCTCCGAATAAATTCGCAGTCTTATCTGAAAAGCAGGAAGAAATGGATATTGAGGCAGCCATGCCAAAAATCAAAATCCCACCTATTGTCATTTCCGACCCATCGCTAATGGATGGAAATTAAAAAATCGCTCAGCGAAGCAGGGATTACCAAGTTCAGCTGTAAGGCTAACCCTGAATCGCTAAATCTTAGGTTAGAAGTACTCGAGGAGTACACCGCAACTTTGGAAAGTTTTAAAACAAAAAACTACCCTTTCCATACGTTTAGTAAGAAACCTGAAAAACGCATGAAAGTTGTGCTCAAAAACGTCACCGCCGATATTAAAGAAGCCTTCATTGAGAAAGGCTATCCCGTCTCAAACGTTCACCAGATGAAAAAATCAGTAAATAGTATAGGATAAACCTGTCTATCTTCTTCATCGAGCTGCCGTTAAAATTGAGCGTCACAAAAATAGAAAGTCTTCTAGCCAGTGCCATAATTGCCAACGCTATGGACATACAAAAAACGGCTGCAACAACCCAGCAAGGTGTTGTAAATGCGCAGGCAAATGCACTGAAATATGACAAACCCTAAATGTGCTCAATGTGACGGCGATCATCACATAGCAATCTTCAGGGGATGTAGCTTCTTCCCTAAACCGCGAGCAAAAACCGCCAGCCCAAATATTTGAACCGAAGCCCCAGTCCCAGCTTCACCAATTCAGGACAACGTTAATGTCCCTGAACGAAATCAAGACGACCAAAGTTTTAAAGACCTGTTTAAGGAATTTATGTCTTGGTTTTAAAACATAAACCTGAGAGAATTGATGAATAATTTTTTTTTTTTTGGACTTTAAAAATGCAGCTTCGCCATTTGAAAAATTTGAATTCGGATTAAAAGCTTTCGAAACATTAACTCAATGCTTTTCTGACTAGGAGATTCATTAAGCATATCTTAAAGAACTGACCAAAACAGCCTTACAAACTGCTACCCCGGTGCTCGAGCAACCTAGCAAAGGAATCGCTCTCAGAGAGCGGGGATGCTGGGTCGTGCCTCCGGGGAAACACGGCAGGGAGTAATTTCACCATAGGACGTCAAAAATAACAAGACAATATTATGTCGCTGAAGGGAGGGTGGGATCTCTTTGTGCCATTCTGGCACGCCCACTTTTTTCACTCTAACACTCTACCAGGCAGCAATATGATTGATTACCCTCCATAAACCACCACCAACCATCTTCGATGAAGGCGAGAGGACCTTAGGGTCGATGCGCTAAATGGTTACTTACGATTTTCGACTTTCTGATTTAATGAACAACTAGAACGGGGTGAAATTTTTCTTTGTTTGTGGCGTTTCGAGCTAGTGCCTATCGTTTCATGTTCAAATTTTGCCCTACTCCATATTGAAAAAAATATATAGAGCTTTTCATTATTTTAGTCGTTTTGAGTAACATTCTAACGCTATTACAATCCCATAAACCAACCGAATATGACGTCACTATAAGCGTTGTCATTCTGGTCGTCCATTGCATCAAACTCTAGGTTGTCAGGTCTCGGATTTCGCAATCTCCAATCTTATATAACCGCAATTTATGCAAATATTTTCTATTTTCCACAGTTGTTAGCACGGCAGCTTTTAAGAAGGATATTTTGTCAAATTAAAAAGTTGTCCAGTGAATGGATACAATTTGAATTATCCAGTTACATACAATTAAAAAGTATGCATGTCCGATAGTTGCCATTCCCCATCAGGTGCATAGACCTAAATATATCATGATCATAACTTAAAAAAAATCGAGTCAAATTAAGTAGTACCTTATATTGGTTGATATTAAAATATTTATCAATTATTATAACAGTTTCTTCAAAACTGAATCACTGGATTTTTTATTATAAAAAAACGTTAACAAGTATATGTTTTTACTTGTTAAACGCATATCGTCGCCCGAGAGCAACAGTAGAGTATGAGCAAAGACAGAGTTGCCTATAAAATTAGCCGTTTTTTCAATGCTGAATGTCCAAGGCTGTAGTTCAGGGATTTCAAATAAGACATAAAAATGTCCGAGTGTTCCACTAAATAAAGGCAATTTGGTAATATTAGCAAGACCGAAAACTGATTTTCGTTTTTTATAGATGTCTTACTGTTACTCCGAGGCGACGATATGTAATAAAAGAAAGAAAAAAAAATCCAAGACAAATTATTTCAATAGTGCGATTTAAACTAGGTATTTTTGTTGGCAATTGGAAAATTGCTGAATAGACTTTCACAGTTCTTGTTATAGTCCGAAATTAGTGTACGATCTAATTAGCAGACGTGTGATTAGTCAAGCAAAAAAATTAGCTGACATTTTATTTTTACGATAACCCAATAAGCATATTATTTAACTGAAATCAGTCATCCAATAAATAAAATTCTCAGAAATCGACTAATTCACAGAAAAATCACATGCCAGTATTAGTTGGCTATATATATAGTCTTCCTACAACACTTTCGTAAATAATTATATATTTAGAGATACTCCAATATTGTTAATAGACTGTAGTAAACAACTAAACTCAAAATTGGTTTGTATTTAAAGATCATAATAAAATGAAATAAATATATTATTGGAAGTATTGGTACAATAAAATTTTATGAAAAACGGCATGCAACATCTCAATACATTACTTTTGCTTGCACAATAACTAAACAAAACAATAATCCAATTAACTAAAAATCAAAGAATAACAGCTGCAGTCCGTTTCATAAACTCGTATCTTGTACAATGGGGGAAAAGAAAACAAAACATTTTTTACCATGTCTTGATTATTTTATCATGCAACTATTGCAAGACAGAAAATGCTGTACAAATTAACTGCTGTCACTACAAGTATTTTACAATTCATTTCAAACACAATTTTTGTTCCATATCACAAAGTGTACAGTGAACCCAGTTACAGGTAATAAAACTCACCCATTTGTTAACAGATTTCTTTTTTTTTTATGAAAATATAATCCAAATGGCTTTACATCTAAGATTTTACAGACAGGGATGAAGCACATAAATTAAACAGATTTCATTATAATAACACAATTTAAACACAATGTAGAGGAGGGGGACACACAGTTGTATTTCCAGCAACTGGGGACCTTTAGTACAATACATCAGGAGTTTCTAAATGGAAGGTAATGTTCGGCAAGAGTTTGTATTTTTGTTGTTGTTTTAATCAAAAGCTCTCATCACTTTCCATAGCTGCTTGTAACCGGATGTCTTCTCCAACATCTACCACAGAGCTATCGTGCGAGGATTCGTGATCAGCGACACCAGAACTGACGCTTGCCCTATCGTCACCAGCTGGAAAGAAAGTTAAAAGTGCAATGAATAAATTTTGCTGTACTAAAAAATTATTCAACTTTTCTTTTTAAAATAGCTCAGACAAGCCAATAAGTGAAATAAAAAAAAATTTAATAGCAGATTCACCTCAAGTAAATTATTTGTTTTTAGTTTAGCTGTTTAATGCTAAAGTAAACTTATGCTAAAAAAAACTGTTACATCATTAAATTAACACTGCTTTCAATGGTTTAGTCTAAAAAAACAAAACTGTTTTAGTAAAATATTAGATATTGTTTATATTTTATAGGAAGTAATTATGATGAACATTAACATAAGACACTTTTTATTATCAAGTTCACTTATGTACCAGAATGAAGCAAAAAGCTTTTAATAAAAATTAATGCCATGTACAATTATCACAGAAGTACTATAACATGATACAATATTATTTGATATAATATATATTAATGCAGAATGATTTGAAAACTGTAATTCCCATTTGTGAATTTTTTTTTCACAGACTTTAAAACAGAAGATTAAAATATACTAGGTAAATTTCTACCAATTTATATTACTTGATATATTTAATATACTTATCTTTTACTATGCAAAAATCCATTAGAAATTAACTAAGGCTTTTTTTTGTGTGTAGGTATTCACTCTTGGAGTGTGCAACTTACTTCTTTCATTGGCAGCAACCTCTTCCTCGTCATTTGTATACTGCTTATCAATAGCACCTTTTATTTGATTATTAGCACCTCGGGGATCTAGGTCAGTAGCCCAGGAGAAATTCATGAGAGTTAAATGTGTGTTGCCTAATTTTTTATGAACCTGCAATGAAACAATTGCAATTTAGAAATGTCATGTTTTAAGTATATAAATATAATGGCTATTAATGTGCATTTGTAACTGAATTCACAAAATGACGATATATATATATATATATATATATATATACTGGAAAAGTGCGTTTCTTGGAAAAACACAAGTAGATACAAATTTAAAAATTAAACTTAAGGAATAATTTTGAAGTGTTCATTTAAGCTTTAAAATGCGACTTGTCTCCTGTACATAATAATTAAAATTTCAAATATACATAGAAATATTAGCATACCTTTTAGATGTTTATAGACATTCTGAACACTTGTGTATTTTTTTAAACAGGTAGTTAATATAAATTCAGTGCAAAAGAGGGACTTACTTTTCCAATTAAGAAGTATACTAGTGATTCTTTAGGTACAATTTCTTTAAGTTCTTCTAGATCTTTCAAAGCCTCTTCATGCTTGTCAAGAGAGAAATACACGGAAGCTCGATGAAATTTACAGAGTGGATTCTTTGGATCCATAGCAATAGCTCTGTTTAAAGTTGCTAAAGACTCGTCCATCTTCTTCAGAGCATGTAGAACCTACAACAAAATAATTTAAATATTATTGAATGTTATAATTTAAAGTATGTTTAGAAGAATAAAAGTGAATCTCAAGAATATTAAAGAGAACTTTAATAATAATAATAATAATAATAAAAAAAACATTAACATAAATTGGTTTCTGATAACCAAAACCAGATTGATCTTGTTAAAAATAAAAACGTATGCGGAAAATACTATCATCTTCATACTTATTTATTTCAATTCATAGCCAAGCATATTAAATTTTTTTTTAAAAGGCCCCATTTGGTAAAATTTTATAATATGTACTAGCCTACAGCAATAAAATATTCACTAGTTAAGACATTTTTAGATTAATAATTGTTTTATATAAAAATGTATTTGCACAAATACGCTAACCAAGTGAAGAAGTATTCTGATGTTTGGATGCTGCTCATGTTAATTGCTTCAACAATTTTTTTTATCGCTCTCTTAAAAATATACAATTGTAGCAAGATATTTTTATTTTGCTGCATATTACTGTTTGAAAGGCAGCAAAAACATAGCAGGAGTTGCATGTGGCTTCTCTACCAAGAACAGATTTTTTGACACATAAATTATAGCGAAAAAATGCAACCACTTAAAAAAATATATAATTTACATACAAAAGAAATAAAATATAACTCTTACCACTCCAATATGGCACATAAGGACAGAGCTTTGTGGATTTATTGACAAGGCCTTTTCATAGTGAACTTTAGCAAGCTGAAACTTTTCTTGTTTATAATAAATCATTCCAACACCATACCTGTAACAAATATTAAAACAATGTAGATAATTATTAAACATGGTCTCTGGAAGAAGGGAATGCAAAAAAAAATATTTCTTTTGTATATAATTTTAATGTTTCTATTATTCCAATCTTCAATAAATAAATCCCATATTCATTAGCCACACCCCTCACATGTTGTTTACAATCTAAAATCAAATGTGTTTTGCTTTTCCATTTAGCAGTGGTTCACATTTCTATCAACAGCAGAATTGTACATGCCCAAATCTTTAAAAAAAAAATCTTTTTCAGAATTAAAAGGAAATATCTACAACTAAACTTTGCAGAATAGACAATAATTGTCCTTTTAGTGATCCAAATTTGAAAAATTCCCCGACATTTCCAGAATTAAAAAAAATCTGTAATAATTCCCAAATTTCCCAGTTATGTTGCCTCTGTTTTTTATTTACTCTAACCACTAAGTAGATACCAGATCAACATCTGTAGAGTAGCTAAACGTATTAAGAAAAAAAAATCTAATTTTAAAATTATATACATAAAAAAAAAAATTGAATTTTTTGATTAAAAAAAAAATCATGATTTTCTACATTCTGGTTAAATACTACTATAGTTTATTGAAGTAGATAGTTACATTTTTTAAAACCTAACTTACCAAGCATTATAATGCCTGGGGTCTATTCTAATAGCGTTCCTAAAGCAGGTCATGGCTTTATCCATTTCTTCTGTCATTACATACTCGTGTCCTAAAAGTGTGTAAGCGTACGAGAAGTTCTCGTCAACTTGCACAGCCCTTTGTAGGTATTTTATGGCAGTTTCATGTTCTTTTTGAAGACTAAAACAGTTGCCAGCAGTACACCAAGTCTGAAAAGATTTTAAACATTTCAAATAATATTTGAAACAGAAAGTGTAAGAATATCCATGATTTCTAATCAAAATGACACATTTTATTATATTAAAAAAAATCTAGTTAAAAAAAATTGGCAATTTACAAGAAGGAATGTTTTCATATAGTGACGTTGAACCTCAAAAAATCAAGCCTACTAAACTACCAAAAGTAAATATTTATACAAAATGTATACATTTACAATGAGAGGAATACATCCAACTAAAATTCTTAGAACTATTCTTCTACTACTACTACTAAAAATTTAAAAAATAGTAGGGATGAAACGGATATCCGGTATCCGGCTGCTTTTTAACTATCCGATATCCGGAAGTAAAGTGCCGGATATCCGATTTTCCATGCCGGATATCCGGATGAATAAAACATCGAAGATTTTTTTTTTGTGGTGATCAATTTTCTTTGTTCTTGCTTTAAGTATTTTCCTGAAAATTCTACCAATGTATTCACAGTATGCAGATTCTCCCTTTAGCCAATAGAGACTTTAAAAAACCCACTTTTTTTCAAATTTTTAACTTTAAAATTATATTTTTAACGAATCGTTATGGTGGAGGGTCATCACATCTCACAACTAATATAAAGTTGAATTAAAACATACATTTCTCAAAAGTTAACGCAAACTTGAGTTTTCATGTTTGGAATGAAAGGGCATATGGTAAAATTACAATTATTCAGAAATTAAGTGTAAAATGTACAAAACATACGACCATTGCTAGCAGCACCCTAGAATAACCCTTTGTAAATAAAAAAGTTTTTTGAATGTTTATTCAATTTTGGTATATCTTTAAAGATAAGGAATCGGGAAATATTACAGAATAAAAAATATTTAAAATTTTTTGACCGATTTCCGTTTTTTCCAGTGTGTATGAGAAGTTATTTTCATTAAAAATAAACTGCCGGATATCCGACAAAATCCAGTTTGTAATGTGCGCCGGATATCCGATATCCGGTTCATCCCTAAAAAATAGTTTATATTCTTTGAATTTTTTTTTTATTTAACTTAGGAATTTCAGGCTTTCTTCTTTTTCAAGTGCATTTCAATTTTGTGTCATGCATATTTTTATGATACAAGACTTTAACACCTCAAAAATGTAACAAAGATTAAATAACCTATTTTTTTTTTACATAAAAATGACTACCTGTGGACTTTTAATATCAAAATCAGTAAGTTCTTGTGCTAGTGTAGACAGGGCAACTTCTTTTTGTAGGTGCCATAAGGCGGTACTGTAGTATTCCATTCCCTGAATTCTATGAGGCTCCAAGCGTCTTACTTCTTCAAAGAGTGCTATTGCCTAGAAATAATTAAATTTTCATTAACGTATATTAATAAACTACAATATTAGAAAGAAAAAAAACAATAATTTCTTCAACTTGATATATGTAGAACTAATTTTTTTGTTGATTGCCGTAATAACCAAAGCACACATATGGAAGAGTTTATTTAAGTGTTAAAAATAAGGACATAATTTCCTTTCTTGCATACAAGTTTACAGTGTTCACTCTAGAAATAAAAGGGGCAGGGCGCTGATGGCAGTAAAAGGGAAATCGTTTTTGAAAAGGCACTTCTTATTTTTAAAAGGGCACTTTATTTGAAATTTAAAAATTCATGTTTTTCCTAAAAACCAAATCTGTCATTAACCCTAATCAGACCCTTACGAAACTGATAAAAAGGCTACTGAAATCCAAAGTTTGGTAATAAAATGCCTAGTCTTGCAACTTTGCCCCAAACCATCTTCTCTTTTAAAAAAAACTTTATCATTTCATAAGCGGGCACAAGCAACCAATAGAATTCATTGAATGCCCCGTGCTCGAAATTACTGCGGAATTGTTGCGATTTCACAACACGCGTATTTAAAAAGGAGTTTGTTTTTATACTGTCATAATACATTTAATTCCGATTTACATAAAAAATTTAATCGATGCCTTTTTTAAAGACAGCTAGGGAAGCAAGGACGCTTGTGCTTGATTGAAAAGGGCAAGAGGGGCGGATTTTTTTCAAAAGAGGGCGGCATTTTTGAAAAAAGGGCATTAAGGGTGCTATCAAGATGAAAAAAAGGCGGGCAGGGCGGGCCGCCCTTCAAAAAACGCCTAGAGTGAACACCGAGTTTAGATTTTGTTTTAATAAAACTTAGACAATGCCTGCTATAACAAAAGCCAAAATAAAAATGACGAGTATATATATTCAAACAATAGTTCCACAGACCAGTTTGGATCTTCAACAGAACCACCAATGGTTGGAAACACTAATATAAACTTCGTTGGGTCCTAGCCAATTTAGGGGCTATGCAGTTGGTCATTATAATTAACGCTAGTGCTTGAAATTTAATGGTAAAAGAATATATTTATGTTGTTACAATCCATAGACAAAATTATATAGCCTATCATTCTTACGAAAGTAATTAAAAAAATATTTAAAAGAAAATTAATGTATCTAAATATAAATTAGCAAGAGTTCATATACGAAATTTAAAAAATAAATAAATTCCAAGCTTTATAAATAGTTAGCTTTACCTGGCTGTATTCTGACAATTCAAAATGAGCTTTTCCCATAGTTGTCAATACCCAGCCGGTTTCGAAGTGTTGAGGTGGAAGACTGTTTAAAACTTCGATGGCTTTCCGACAACGGTAATGGCCCATTTCTTTCTGCGCTTTACCCATCACTTGTAGCAGCTGCATCAATCCCTCTATAAGAAGGAATTTTTTTTTAACATGAATGCTTTTTTTTAACGTTAAGCTAATAAAAATAATTTAATTTGGTGAGCAATTTTACTTTGCATACAATACAAATTTTACATTTTTTTAATCATAAATATATTTATCTCGTTTTTATCAGATTTTCAACATCAGGAGGTGTGCAGCTATAATTACCAAAACTGATGAAATTTGTTATGGTTTCTAGTTGACTTATTTAACAGGAATTTTTTGGTTCTTCCACTACCATATGAATTATTGGCAATACAGTTATGTGGCAAGGATTCATAAATTTAAATATATATGTATAACATCAGTATATAATCAACATTTAGAAGTACAGAAGAAACTCCCAAATACGGAATCGTCGGGAAGTCAGCAATTTCGGATTTTAGATCATCACAATATCCATTAACATTCCATACTCTGTGTGAAAAAGCAAGTCCGAATTCCGCACCGGGATTGAAATTTCACATATCGAATTTTAATAATAGGGACACTTAAACTATTAAAAGAAATTACTAAATTAGAGGAAAAAAAAATTTGATGGCCATTATTTTATTGAAATCAGAATGCATAGAAAATCGATCAATCAGTAACGTTTTGATAGATAACATTATTGACATTTCTTAACATTCCATACATGTGTTCGTGCATTTTGTGTACCAAGAAGCTAGGATAACTTCGCAAGGTTTAAAATGGATGCCTCCTTTCACATTATTCTATCCAATTTGTTGATTTGTGGAAAAAGCTTGTTTAGAATTTTTTTTCCTTCAGAAAATTAAAAAAGTCCGGATATTAGATCAATTTCTATTTTGGACGTCTGAATTTCAGACTTAATACAGTATTTACAAGACAATCGAAATTGTTTAAATTAATTTATAAACCCGATGCTTCTAAATACAATATACTAAACTATCATTTATGGATAGGACAAATAATATCAAACACAGGTGATCTGAATGCACTTACCAGCAGATGCTTTCTGCATGCTCAAAGCAGCCTGCATTATGTTAAGAGAATTTGAAAGTTTATTTTCACACTGAATGTCAGGCTTGTTAATTTCATTGAGCTCGCTCTCCTTGGGTTCCGAAATGGGAGCGCGAGTGGTGCGGGCCTTTGGCTTCTTCGTGGGGGCTTTCGTTGAAATGAATCGACTCCTTGTGGAACTCTTGTTGTTCTCTTTGACAGAATTGGAGCTGCTGAAGAGCCTCGAACTTCTTCGAACATTACTCAAGGACACTGGGGCTAGGCTGAAAACATATATTATACAATATTATTTCCACAACATTTTGTGTATGCAATGTTCACTCCAGAAATAAAAAGGGGGCACAATATTGATAAAAAAATCCATTTCTTATAAGGCCGCTTTAATGCGACACAATTTCCCCCACTTGTTATCCTGGTCAATGTAACCCATGTAGAGAATGCACTGATATTAATTAATAGGAACAGGCTTCATAATATCTGGCATGAAATAAACTAAAGCCGCTATCTGGGTGAACAAGCGAGTCGCATATGACAGTTATTAAGTATGCAAACAAATCTTTGATGGGGACTTACCTAGCTTGAGGGGTCTGTGATAAGCTTGTATTGCTATTATTGTTATTTCCAGATTGACTAAATATTTGAAATTTTGGAGGATTTATTATATCTTGACTTCTTCTTGTCATTGGGACCTAGAAATTTAACAATGAAACATTCAGATTCTACTATTTTTTTTTCTTGTCAAGAATTTTTCAATAATCACACACAAAAAACATATCAAACAGTGAACTTAATAAATTATATTATTACTGAATAAATTGCTATAAAAAAATTCAAATAATATTTTACAGCTCTATAATTCATAAATAATTAATATATAATTCAGCCATAATTAATAAAATTTAACAAAAATAGTTCAAAATAATTAATAATAACTTCGTGCTTTTGGTGACATTCATGAAACTGTATTTTTAAATAAAAATTTGAAAATTCTCTTCAGATTTAAAATACATCCTTTAAAAAAAGTGTAGGTTTGTAGAATTTACTTTGAATTAATATATTTTTAAATGGTATTTGTTTTTGGTATTAAAATCCTCTAGTTAATCCAATGTGAATTTTAACCATTAATCATTACAACAGCAAATGAATTTATATTATGTAGATAATTTTTTTTGTCCCATTTATAGCATTACAAAGTAATACTTAAACATATTTTTTAAAAAATTTCCAATTACAAATTATTTGATTTTTCAGAAATAAATAAATAAAAGGACTTTTACATATACATTGTGAAAACTATTTAATTAAATTACATTGTTGTCACTTACCCAATAATTTTAAAAGCTTATTTCCCAACTACAATAATATTATATCCATGCTACAATACTATATATATATATTGCATTATAAATAAAAATAAGCAATACTTATTGACAGTTAAAATAACAATTTATGGATACAACACAAATTATGCAATTGCAACAGGCGTAATAGTAATTAAACACGTTCACTGGAAGCAGAGAATGAAAAAATAAAGTTTATCTAATTATTTCATTTGGAGAGAATTTTAAATGTTTTATATGCTTCCTATTCCAATCTTCAATAAATCCTATATTCATTAGCTCATTGTTGCTTACAATTCAAGGCCCAACGCACTCTGCTTCTCTCTCTCCAGCAATGGTTCATGTTTTTACAAAAATAAAACTGAAAACATGAAAATGCACATAACCATGCTTTTTTTTTCAAATCTTATTCAGAACTAAAAGGAAATATTGACTATTAAATTACCCAAAATGGAGGGCATATCAGATGATAATTCCCTCTTTTAATGATCTAAATTTGAAAAATTCCTCGATATTTATAAAATAAAAAATTTCCATGATAATTCCCTGATTTCCCAGTTATGTTGCCACCTTGTTGGATTACACTTTACTAAGGCAGGGTGTCCACAGGGAAAGCATTTTGAATTTCCCTGATATTTCCCTGCAAGCCGTACTTTTTTTTACAGCAATATTTTAAAATGTATTATTGTTCCTTATTATGCAAGATATGCTTTGACATTATCTTATTATTTCCCCAAAATATATTTATTTTTAATATATAAGTTTACTAACTATTTCGCTTGATTTTCTAACTCCCAAAAAAGTGCAACCAAAGTTTAACATCCAAAAATCAATGCATAAAAATTTAATGTACCCCAAATTCAAAATTCCAGAGCATTTACCAAATATGCATCAATAATTCAAAATGCTAATTAAAAATCCAAGTAAGTGCAATATATCTCTTAGATTATTAGTGATTGTACTTTAAGATCAAAGTCTAAAGTAACCTCAATATTAAAAAAGAAATCCAATATACTCAAAAAGTAGAAACCCAACGCATACCTATCCCTAATAATAAAACTAATTTATTAAATCGAATCCAGTATCTTTAGATATACAGCTTAGTACCCAAATATATTTCCTAAGATCTAAAATGTACCCAAAAAATAATAAAGGCAACAACAGTTTCGTCAAGTTTAACAGAAAAAAAATCATTTTAGGGAAGTGCAAAAGAAAGTTGAATTTTACTAGGAACTTAGCAAATTTTAAACATTTGAAAGATTTATTTTTAAAATAAACTGAGTGGGCGGGCAAGTACCTAGTTATAGATGGCCAATTGGTTTGTCAAATTTTAAACATCAGCATTTTGGTGCGGTTTCTACGAATTTGAAAAAGAAAATTTTCACTTTTACTCACTTTTAAAAGTCCCATACGCAATTTCCCTCTTTTTGGTTGCATTTAAAAATTATTTGAATATTTGTAACCAATCAACGATGTTTCTCAGCCAGAAATCAAGTTAAATTTTTTTTTTTTGACCAGATATTTCCAGAATGGTCAAATTCCCTGATATTTCCCTGATTTCCCTGTGTTGTGGACACCCTGTAAGGTGTGCTAAATTATAAATCACCAATATGAAGCAAAATCTTACAGATGAAAATGGAAGAGAAAAAGCAATGTACCTTTTTCATATTTACTTTGTCGGATACTTGACTTTCATGACCTTGATTTGTTAGTGGTGTGGATAAAGGCAATATTCCAAAGCTACACAAATAAAAAAAAATACAGATAGTGTACAAGAAAGGAAGGTTCATTTGCAAACTTATTAGATAAAAGCTGAAATAAATAAACCACAACATAAATTCAATTAAACAGTGATTATTATTTAAATTTTATTTTAGAATAGTAGACTACCTTATAATGTCTAAAATTAATATTTATGCCAAAAAAGGTTTTTAAAATTTGATATACATTAGAATAGCTTTCCTATATAATTTTTTTAAAAACTATTAGACGTACAGTAATTTGGAAAATGAAATTACAGTAATTAAGCAGTGTTCACACAATACATTGTTGTAATTGGATGCAACTTTGTTAACCCTATATATTGAATACATTTCAAAGTAGTTCAAGTTTTTAAATTAAAAAATAAATATAGTGATGCCAAAATATTATTTAAATTACAGTACTAAAACAAATGTTTAATAACACTAACATGTTTACAAACGTCTTATAACGCCATTGTTTAATTGCGTGCATATGTTATACGACAATTTTTTTTTAACTCTTAAAATACGTTACTTGTGGTAATTAAACTCAAATCTCATTTTCTATATTTTCATCAGGAGACCATCAATAACTTAATTAAGTTTCAATGAGAAAATAAATGGCATATGATCATTGCGAATATTTAAGTTATCAATAGCAAAGATTTATTTTCAATACATAATACATACCTTGGTGAAATGGGAGAAAAGGAGTTTTGACTTCCAAACAAGTTTCGGCCGTTTCTTGAGAACTTTTTGGCATTTTTGGAGAAGGTTTGAAAAGGAACCCAAGAATTGTTATCTGAACTGAACACCTCTATGCTCACGTCCGGGGTTGATCTAATGAAGGCAAGGGGAGATGTATTGCAAGTGCTGTAGATTGAGGGGATTGGAGAGACAGGAACTATTGCAATTTTGTTAGAAAGTTGACTAGAATCCTGAAAAAGGCAAGGTTAATGTAAAAATACAATAAAACTCAGAAATGCATTAATATAGACAATAAGATTTCAATTTATTACAATAAAGGGTACCAATGTAACATCACAATCCCTTTGGCAACACTTTTGTAGAAGAATAACTCGAGGCAATATAATGTACTCTGGTAATTAGTTTAATGGTTGCCATTGCTTTGCATGTTTGCTATAAAGCACTGGCATAAGGCTACTAGAATTTGGTGCACTCCTTAACTTTGGTAAACTTCCAGCAAGATGGTAGTAATAGTTATTTTAAGACAGACACAAGTGACAACAAAATACAAGAATAAGTTAGAAATGGCAAGTTATTGTAAGAATAACTCAAGTTTATACACAATTTGCCTACTATTTTTAGAGAATGTAGTCAAATTTTCTGAATATTTGTTACGACTGTATATTATTTTTTAATTTAAACAGTTGTGTATCCATTCAAGTATATACTTGTTAATCTATTTATTATTTAAGTATTTGTCTTCACAACAGATAGCCACAGTAATACTGAACGTTTACAATCAAGCTAAAATGTAATAGGCTAGAATCTGAAAATGCAGATTATTTTTTAATTTAAACAGTTGTGTATCCATTCAAGTATATACTTGTTAATCTATTTTATTTTTTCTAATTGGATTCTCACATTCTAACTTCCCAAATTAAAATTTAAAAAAATAATAAACGACTATTTGAATTACTTTATGTTTTGAGAACTTTCTCAAGTAATTTGACAATGCAATAATGGCAAGTATTTGTCTTCACAACAGATAGCCACAGTAATACTGAACATTTACAATCGAGCTAAAATGTAATAGGCTAGAATCGGAAAATGCAGATTGTCTAGTATTCAAATACCATATAATTTACTCTTAAAGCTTTGATTATAATTAACTTTATGTTATATTTCCCATTAACTATATTTTGTGTGCAGTCATAATTTTTTTTTAGCATTTAAATTTTAAATACGTTTCTAACATTTTGTTCACTATTTTTTTTACATAAAATCTTATTTTTGTTTATTGCACAAAATCATTTGTTTAATAAATTTAAATTATCCCATTTGTGTGTCTAATTGTAACTATTCAGCCAAACAGATTGAGTAATAGTAATTTAGTATTTTGCCTACTGTTTTAATAATTAAATTTCTTGATTAGCTGTTTTCATCCTTAATACAAAAGATTACATGTAATATATAAGCTATTCTAAATAGTAAAATATAATACATACTTGTATAATATCATTGCATATATTAGGACTTTCTTTTATGTAATTTACATTGTTTCGTACAGGAGTTTTATTCACTAAATTTACGAGAGGATTTGTACCATGACACATGGATAAATGTTCTGCATTATTAATATTGAAGACTTTGTTAGGATCTATATCCTCTCCTGAAAAAGAAAATTATATTGTCAAAAATAAAACAAAATTTTACATAATTTTTCTTTACAACACGTATACAAGGTAATAAATGACAGTTAAAAAACTTCATTGAGTAGTTTTTACCTAAATTTACAAGAGATTCATAAGAAGACCACAAGAAAGGATTCAGCTTCAAGCTTTTCCTAAAGATAACAAAATTAAGTAAAATAACTTGTACATAAAAAATTATTAATATCAAATATAAATATATAACAATTAGATTGCATGTTAAATGTTACAATACTAAAAATTGAAATATATAAAAAATATTTTATAACTTGCATACAAATTTATTTTTCTAAATAGCTTGTTATGTTGCCAGTTTTCTCAGCAATACACATAATATAAAAGTTCATAAAATATATCTACTTTGAAATAATTTTCAAACTTAAAGCCTGGAGGGAAATTTTGAAAGAACTTTTTAAATATAATTTAAACCTACCGTTAGAATATAAATGGTCACTTGCGATAATTTGATCATCCCAAGAGGGTTAAAATCAGATGGGCTTTTTTAAAGGTCCTAAACACTTGAGACAGGGTTCGAAACTAGCTGTCGTTAGTTGTACTTTGCACCTACAAATTTTATTTTAACAACCATAATTTTACTCTAAGTCGTCATTTTTGACGACTAACTTTTCATAAAAATGTAAGTGTAAACGGCCGTATTTTCATACCCAGTCTTCAATTTTTACGTCTAATGTTGATTTCAATAATTGCTCCTCGGTAATTGTGTCCGTAAAAAGGCGATTTTTTTTTATAAAGGAAATGGGAACAGGTTTTCACTTATATGCAGAAGCTTTAACAATTACAAAAATATAGCAGTTGGCAGTCTGTTTAATCAATTTGAATTCTTTTAAAGTTACACCTAAGCAGACAATTTTGGTAACTAAAATATAATGGCTTGGTGCCAAAGACACCCAACTTATCTCGTGATTTTGAACCCAGACTTGATATTTAAATATAGTCTACTAATGTACCAACAAATATTATTGTTATAAAAATATTAAGACATAATTTGGAGTGATGCTTAAATATTCAATAAGGATAAACATTTCAAACCTGTAAGCTTCAGTTGCTTTGGTGAACCTTGATGTTTTATAGCATATGTGACCTAGTAGCTGGACAGCAAACGAAGAGAAGTCTCCAAACTCGCTTACAATATCATCTAGACTTTTGGTTTTTGCAATAGAATTACCAGTAATTGCAAACTCAGCTTCTGAAAATCTTTAAGAAAAAAAAAGGCAAACATTCATGTCAAATTCAATTTTATAGATCACAAAAGTGAAAATCTCAAACTGTAGACAAGTTATTGATAAGAAATAGAAAGCGAATGTCTCTGCATGGCGAAAACTGATATTTAAATAAGGGATTATTACAAAAATTATTAATCAATTTCTAAACAAATTGATTTAAATCATTGACACCCTGATAAAGACATAAATACAGGGTGGCAACAACAGTCTGGAAAAAAGTTCCCTGATATTTCCCCGATTGTGTCACAAAAATTTCACTGATTTTACAATTACATCATAAATGAAAAATTATATGCAATACTTATTGACAGTTAAAATTAATAATTTATGGATACAACACAAATTACGCAATTGCAACAGGAATAATAATATTTAAATATGTTCTCTGGAAGCAGATAATGCAAAAAAAGCAAGTTTTTTCAAATTATTTCTTTTGTGATAATTTTAAGTGTTTTATATGCTTAATATTCCTTAATCAAATCTTCAATAAATCATATATATTCATTAGCCCCTCGCGTGGTGCTTACAATTCAAGATCCAATGCACTTTGCTTTTGCTTCTCCCTCAGCAGTGGTTCACGTTTTTACAAAAATAAAACTTAAAATATGAAATTGCGCATAACCATATTTTTTTTAACAATTCGTTTTCAGAACTAAAAGGAAATGTTGACAACTAAATTACCCAGAATAGAGGGCATAACAGACTATAATTGCCGTTTTAATGATCCCAATTTGAAAATTTCCCTGACTTTTCTATGATAATTCCAGAATAAAAAAAATTCCGTGATAATTCCCTGATTTCCAGGTTATGTTGCCACCCTGAAATACAACATTACAACATAGATGTAAACTAATTTAAAATGCTACATAAAATAACACGCATTTAACAAATGTACATCTAAAATAGCAATTTACTTTTTTAAGTCAACACAGCATCTAGCAAAGAGGAATCGGCACTGCGAACTGTGACATCCTTTGCGCTTCAGCACAGAATAAGCTGCTCCGATTCTCCCAGCTCGATAATAACAGGTAGCCAAGAGATACAAGGCATCATCTGAGTCCACTAAATAAGTAGATTTAATAAGTCAGCTTCATCCTTATAGACTGGAAGTAAGGGTAATGACAACTTCTTCAAATACATACCTTCTGCAAAAAGCCTTTCAGCTACAAAAATAGCGTCTTCATAAGCATAATGATTCAATGCATGCCAAATAGCAGCCTAAAATAAATAGAAAAGTCACAAGTTTAGCTTCCAAAATAATTTATAAGAAATAACATTTAAAAGTAAAAATTAACAACCAAAGCAGAAAATGTTGGGAGACATGAATAAGACAAACAAAATTGGTTCTAATAATTTTTGTATTAAAGGAGGTTAAAAATTTGCTCTGGTGTCCAATTTTTTGGATGGGAATAATATTTTTAGTAACCCAATAGTATAATTAAATTTGAGAAAATTATCCGAGTTACATATGGAACTTTTAGCTAAATCTTTAGAATTCATTATTTTTTTGGCTATAAAAAGGTGAAAAAAAAAAAAAAATCTTAAATGATTGATTTTGAAGACTGGAAATAAAATATATTTGGGATCAATGATCAGACTTTTCTATAGAACATACTTTTTAGTCTTGTTTGGTTGGATAAGATGATCTAAGGATCATTATTGGCTATATGTACCTGGTCTTGGAAAACAAGTTAAAATAAGTTTTCAATAACTTTTGCACCCAAGAAAGAGAAATCTGAGAAACTTAATTAAGACATTTTTACTTGTACAACTATAAGCTATATGTATTTATAGTGATTTCTCCAATAGATATAAATTTTGTTAAACAATTTAGAGTGAGAAAAATATAAACATTTTGCATGTTTATTTTAATCCACAAATATATTAATTCTAGCCAAATAAAAATTTATAGGAAAACGGTAGAATTAAATAAGATTTTAACTGGGCCAATTTTTATAAAGCATTGATCAGCACACTATGTTGTGCAACTGAACAAACAGAGGTCCTACATTTAAAAATACATTTGAAACGTTGTAAGTGTCTAAAGTTTGGATCACTTCCAATTACGTTTATTTAAAATAGTGATGCATCGGTTTGGCTAGATAATGGATACCCCTCAGGAATGTTAGACACATATTCAGCGCTCTTTATCTTTTTACTAATTTATTTTAGATTTATAATCTTTACCTATTTAATTTACCCAATCATGTTAATTTTTCTTTATAATTGTCTACACTAATACCAATATTTAAATTTGATAAATTATTCACATTATTTTCTTAAAAAATCATTTGTTATGTCATGTAAGCATTTCAATTAAGGTTCAATTCCTAGGTTCAAGATGCTATTTTTTTGACAAAGAAAATACTGATCGTTAAAACTTCCATTTCAGCATTGATAAAAGAAAGCTACATTTGTCATAAAGATTCATATACATTGAAATCAAAGGTTACACCAAATAATAGCAAAAAGAAAAATCTTAACTCTTTTTGGGATTGTTTGCAAGAAGTTAGTGACATCCCACTGCAATTAAAGTTGGATGTATATAACAATGACATGGATAATTTCTCTTTCGAAAAACGCTATCGAGTGAAAAACATCTCCATTCAACTGGTGAAAAATCAATGCAACTAATTTCCTACTTTATCAAAATACCCTTTTCACCAGTCAGTAGTATAGTGATTGACTTTTCTCAGAGTATTAATTTTCGAAAAGAAACCCAACTGAATTCTACAAAAAAAATGCAGAATAAACAATTACTGTTTTTGCAGCTTAATTTACCAACCTTAAAAAAATAAACTTTAATTGTTTAATTTTTTTTTTTACACGATAAAAATATGTTCTGAAAAATAGTAAAAATAAACCAAACCAATTGATATCAAGTTTCCCCCCTAATTTTTAATATTGGATTTTTTTTGTTATTATTTAATATACATTTAATTTATTTCTCAGTATATAATTTCAGGCCGGATGAACTGCAGGATAATTGTAATATCTGCTAACTGGCTATTGACAGGATGCAGTATGTTGGCTAGATATCCGTTGCACCCACAATTTAAAACATTAATTTCAAACACTTTTATTGAACTTGCTCTGTTGTTGTAGTGACCTCAAATATTGCAACACACTCGATTTTAACAACCTTTCAAATGAAATTCTTGAGATGAAAAATAAAAGGCAATGCCAAATCACTAAAAGCTGGGTGTACATTAGGCCGGGTCGAAAAAACATTTTTTTCGATATCGTTATTCTAATAGTGCGGCTGACCAGTGTGGTCAATAAACAGGCTGTAAAATATTTTTTTGATCGGATAATATGATCTGCTTCCTCATCGCACTTGAAATTTCGAAATTTGGGTAAAAAATGGCTTTTTTCGCTTATTATAGGAAAAATAATATTTTCCGAAATAGTTATCCTAATTGCACGGAAAGGGTGTCTAATATGATCACCAAACGCGATGTAAAATATTTTTTCGATCAGATAATATCTTCTGCCTCCACATCGCACTTGAATTACCGCTATTTTTATTAAAAAGTGCACTTTTTCATGTGATAAAAATATGGTTCGAATACTATTTAATAGATGCACTTACACAAATACACTTACAGATGACTAGTTTACAGATGTTTGAATATATTCTTATGGTAAAATTCATTGGCAGATCCAGTGAGGAGGGACACAAGGGCCCGTGCCCCCCCCCTCCAGACAGGCCCACTTCTTTTTTTCCTTATGTAATCGTGGAAGATTTCGATTTATGTAACATATGTTGTGTGATTATTTCAAAGGACAGGGGGATCACTGCACGATATATTGATTTAGTGGTTGTTGTCCAAAGGTTGTTAATGCTTGACTTTCTGATTTTGTAGGCAAAAACTGTGCTAAGTTTTTTACCTACATTAAATCTTCCATGATTACAGAAAGAAAAAAAAAATACTTACAGATGACTAGATTACAGATATTTGAATTCATCCTTATGGTCAAATTCATTGGCAGATCCAGTGAGGGAGGACAGGGGCCCGTGCACCCCCCCCCCCCCCAGACAGGTCCACTTCTCTTTTTTTTTATGTAATCGTGGAAGATTTAAATGTAGGTAAAAAAAACTTAGCACGTTTGTCTACAAAATCAGAAAGTCAAGCATTAACAACCTTTGGGCAACAACCACTAAATCAATATGGTGTGCAGTGATCTCCCTCTTCTTTGAAATAATCACACATCTTTACATAAATCATACCACTGATAGTGATCAGAATGTTATGCTAATGAATTCGTCTCTATTGTCAGTCCCACATAAACCTTAGAAGATGCTTATGTTACTAACTTCACATAACGTTCAACTGCCTGTACGCGAGATGGGAAGTGAACTATAAGTCCCATTTCGAGTTAGTTTTATCTCTCACAATGGACCAAAATATGTCAGTGGATATATCATGGAGCATTGGAAAAGAAACCTAGGACACTATCGCATTCGCGCTGTATGACACAGCGAACAGAGTACTACGATTATATGTCAGTTCTCCACACACATAGTTAAGTTTGTTATGAGAGTTTACACGTCAACGTGGATCGACATAAAGTCTACACGTTCCTAAAACATTGTTATAAGCCTGTTTGGATAGCTATCTCTAGATCAAAATATATTAGTCAAAACTAAAAAATGTCGTTGATGCAGCAATTTATCGCCACGCATACTCCGCGCATCCTCAGAACCTTTTGCTGATGGACAGAAAATCGTACATTAGAGAGCTTGTTGCAGGGCTCATAATTAAGGTAAGAATGTCACCTTCTAAAGCTGATGTAGAGAGAGGGGTGTGCGTTAATTTCTCCCAGCAAAGCTGAACTTTGAAACTGATAACTGTACTGAAATGATTGACTGGTCATCTACCACTGTTACTCCTCGTCCAATGCTCCGGTCACCGACATATTCTGGTTCATTGCGAGTGATAAAAACAACCCAAAATGGGACTTATAGTTCACTTCCCATCTCACACACAGGTAGTTGAACGATGTGTAAAGTTAGTAACAGTAACAGAAGCATCTGCTAAGATTTATGTGGGGCTGACAATAGAGATGAATTCATTAAAACAACGTTCTTATCAAAATCAGTGATATAAGTTATGTAAAGATTTTGTGTGATTATTTCAAAGAAGAGGGAGATCACTGCACACCATATTGATTTAGTGGTTGTTGCCCAAAGGTTGTTAATGCTTGACTTTCTGATTTTGTAGACAAAAAATGTGCTAAGTTTTTTTACCTACATTTAAATCTTCCACGATTACGTAAGAAAAAAGAGAAGTGGACCTGTCTGGGAGGGGGGGATGCACGGGCCCCTGTCCTCCCTCACTGGATCTGCCAATGAATTTGACCATAAGGATGAATTCAAATATCTGTAATCTAGTTATCTGTAAGTATTTTTTTTCTTTCTGTAATCGTGGAAGATTTAATGTAGGTAAAAAACTTAGCACAGTTTTTGCCTACAAAATCAGAAAGTCAAACATTAACAACTTAATAAACGAAAAAAGCCCTTTTTTACCCAAATTTCGAAATTTCAAGTGCGATGAGGAGGCAGAAGATATTATCCGATCAAAAAAATATTTTACAGCCTGTTTATTGACCACACTGGTCACCCTTTCCGCACTATTAGAATAACGATATCAAATTTTTTTTTTTCTCGACCCGGCCTAGTGTACATATATTAGGTTGCTAAACAATTCCACTATTGGAATGCAGTTAGTTCGTAAATGGCTTTTAGTACAGCAAAAAGTAAAAAATCATCTACTTTTATGTAAAACCAATTAACAGATCAACTAACCCGAGAACACGAAAATTTAACTATAGTCAGATGACAGGGACAGTGTCCGAGCTGGCACTCCACTCTTCAAAACTTCTATACTATGGTCAATGTGAGAACATGTAGACCAAAAATGATTTAATATACACCACCTTATACACAGTGGATGATTGATAGATGACAACAAGAATCTAATTAGCAACCCTTCGACTACAACTTTTTTCAGGCAATCATCCGACCACGAACTCACTGCAGTCTCAAGTTGAGAATTGAACCCCCAAACCTATGATTACGAGTAGGGATGAAATGGATATCCAGCTGATTTTTAACTATCCGGTACCCAGAAGAAAATTGCTGGATATCCAATTACCATGCCGGATATCCGTATGAATAAAATGCTGCAATTTTTTTTGTGGCGATCTATTTATTACCTTTTGTTCTCGTTTTCAGTATTTTCCTGAAAATACTACTAATTATTCTGCAGATTCACCTTTGAATTTTTCTTGGGCTATTCAAGTGGGGTAAGTAGTGAAGTGATAACTTTCTCGTTAAAACCTAACCAAGTGCGTTTTAGAAATGGTGGGTCACAGAATAGATAGTACTAGGAAGATATGCTGCAGACATTCAGAATCAGCCACTGGCTATCTTGGAGCGTCTTTGAGTTTGAACAATCCACGTGCACGGTTGTATGTAGGGTGCACAGCTACATCTCTGTTCGTTAAATATTAGAAATTGTTGCATTGTCCAGCTAGTTTTAGCATTTAAATATAGTGCAATTTAGATCAGCAATTTGGAAATATTTCAAAATTACATTTTCAAACACACCGTACAGTACAGCTCCGGTCGTTTTAAAATCAGTATGAAATAGTTTATTAAAGAATTGCTAAGAAAAGATCTTTTCGTAAAAAAAAAAAAACGGATATCCGGCAAAAAACAGTTAAGATATCTGGTATGTAATGTATGCCGGATATCCGGCAAAACCATTATCCGGTTCATTCCTAATTATGAGCTCTGTATTTTTCAGACCAAAATCCAGCAAACCTAAAGTGTATTATGGTCATTATGGTTGTATTATTCCCAAACATGTAATTCACACTTTATATGAATATACTTTAATTCACGCCGTCTTTTTGCTTACGAACAATTATTCAGGGCTTATATATATATATATATATTTTAAGATTTACAAACACTGAGTTGTATTCAAGAGGCTTTTCTTTTTCAGGCATACACTTAACTCAATTTCCAATAGGAAAACTAGAATAGGACGCAGTTAAAAGCTGTCAAGCCTTGTTTTTGATAGCGAACAACAGACGCACATAAACAATTAATATTGTTTCTGTATTAAGATTATTGTAGAAGTTATGGTTAGCTTTACTTTTGACAGCTTGTTGTAGAATATATATTCTAGCTGTACAATAATTTAGTAGTTTAATAAAAATTCTAACTAGATCTCTCAAACAGGCTGTGATGAAATGTAGTTATATCAGTTTTATTTTCAATTGTTTTCTAGCCTATAATTTAAATTACTTAAATGTTTGATTAAAATTCCTAAAAGGGTAAAATCGTCTTGAAGAAAGAAATACTTATTTAAAATAAATTAGTCTTTTTTATTTAGAAATCAATGAGCATATAGTTAACTTACTCTTAAATTGTATTGTTGACATTCAAGATAAGTATTAATTTAATGATGGTTGGATGATCAAGATAAGTTGTGGCTATATGGGAACATACGTTTACACAAAATAGATTCCAATGATCATAAAATTGTAAAAATGGGGGTTATAAATATGAAATCAAACTTGGTAAATTATACCTCTGTTTACAAAGGGAATTGATTATGTTTACTGGTGTATCAGAAAGATATTTCAAAGATGTTTTTAAATGATCAGGTAATTTCTATACATAAGCATTTGTTTACCTAGCATAATCATTTGTAATAAATATGAATTTTAATTCAGAATATTTTATCGCAACCGTTTATTTAGGTTAATTTATGCACAGGTTTTAATTGTATTAAATGCGAGTACAAAAGTGCAAGAATGTAGAAATATGCCGTTTTTGGGATGTTTATAATACATACTAAACTCATAATTAAACGGTAAAATTTTTAAAAGTTAACTGTTTACAAATATTGACAAAATTTTAAAAACTAACCTGAACGGGCTCTTGGATTATCATCTTCTTGTACAGCTGAAGATTAAAACTTAATAAAAGTAATATGATAGAAACTAAAACATACAGAACATAAATATATGTACATTTTGCAATAAATTAAACATTTTTAGTGGACATATCATTTAAGGAAATTTCAGTCATTTTTTTGTGGGCAATATTATATACGTTTAGATAGATGGCGCTTTTGAATGATGGCTTGTTTAAGTGACTTCACTCCTCTTCAAATAAAAATAAAAACATTTACAGCATTTTTTCAAATATTTTTTTTTTAATTTTGCTGTTTACTTTTTTTGTATTTTTTATTTAAACTTGTAGAACAATCTTATCCGAGTTCTTAAAATGTAACAATTTAATAACGGAAATTGAAATATGATTAAATATAGCATCTATCCACAGCGAGTTACTAATTAATTTTTATGCTATGAAAATGGCGTCACAACTACGGGATATTAAATTAATATATATTGTTTAGAAAATAGTAAAATAGTACATCAATCATCAATCTAGGAGAATTAAGGAAATAAGTTGTTTTTGATTATTTGAAAATTTTCTGTGAATGAATGAATTAGATACTTGTGTGTATAAATGTTTCAAAAAATCCTCAAGGACCTGTACTTATTGATGCAATTTTTCATTACCTAAAAAATATGAAACGCGGGTATTTGATATTTTACTCGTGTTGAATTTTGTATTATGTGTTTTTACTTTTTTGCTTGTGTATTTCAAGTTTTGTACTTCCATGGTGAAGTTTTATTAAAATATCTATATAATACCAAAATTAGTAAAAACGATTTAAATCTTTCAATGCATGTGTAAACTGATTTTTTTTGCTTAGTTGACACTGATAAATAAGTTTATTTATCTTAAATTATGATATATTTCGTAAATTCTACTTGGCATCTGAAAAAATAATGTAGTTATAAGAATCTGATAGAAAGGATTTTTCTAAACTATTAACAAAACTTTTAATAGAAGATGTAGATGGAACTTTTGTATAATTTTGGTAATTACATTTGCATGTAAAGCTTATATGAAATATACTGCACATTCTGCAAAGCATTCGAAACACAGTCTCTAAGGGTGATTCAAATTACATTTAGTAAACATTTAAGTGTACTTGTATAATTTTTATTATGTTTTTTCCATGCTACAAGTTAAATTTTTAAAAAATTGTTTTTGGAATTGTTATTGTAGTTCAAATGTATTGAACAGACACTCTGGTTAATCTGTCTTTTACAGTTCCCTGATTTTTCATCAAATCTGGCAACCCGGCTCCAAACACTGATGCACGAGGAAAATTGAGTTCTTTGATTGGCAACCAAACCAGTTTTTGCAACGTTTTAGCATTGTGAATGTAGGATTCTCAGAAAAGTCGCTGAGGATGACCATGTATAACAGATTAACCCTTTGATTGGTAGCAATCTTGTTTTTTATCGCCACAAACGAGTTGGTGTAGCGAATATCATCTTTGTGAAAAAATTGACAAGTGTGACTGTTTAATGCATTTAACTTATTTCATTGTGTGCATCAATGTTTAACATATTTTTTCTTCACAAGCGGCATCTTACAGAGTAACAATATTTCATATCTAAACTTTGTTACTGAGATAAGTTGTCCCCCCCCCCGCGCAACAGTTAGCGATACAGGACAGATATGGCGGATTAATGTTCAGTACTTCAGACATGGAATTTTGCATTTCCATTGAATTGCGCCACTTTTTCAGGCTTTAATTTTATCATCCCTGTGATTGATGCAAATCTGCTATAAAATTTCATGTCTCTGAGATGTATGAATAATTTTTAGAAGAAATTCTCCAAAGAGAAATGAAAATCCGAATGTGCCTAAAGGTGGTGTTCCAATATATCCCGGAAACCAGTTTGTAATAATTTTGCATTTTGTGAAGAATCGATACTCAATCCTTAAAAATGGAGATTTTCACAAGAATGTAGCCTCTTTAACACGTAAAAATATTTGTGATCTTCTTTAAACGGGGATGATATCACTTGAAATTTTAGATGGTTATAACTTTAATTTCGTTGCATCTGGCGAATGTAACTTCCAGATGGCACTGTTTTGTGAACGGAAATATTTTGAATTTGAGATTGTAGATATTCACTGATCACGATCTGCTGCTATCTCCGTTGAAAGACATCCTTTTGCATCTGATAAATAAATGCTTCACTACTTATTTTCTCATAATTTGATTAGCACTGCGTAACAAAATTGCATTAAGTTTTCGAAAATATAATTTAATTAATGAAATTGAAGTTTAACACATGACATTTAGAGTAATAAAAATTGATTTTTTTTAAAGAATCTTGTTTTTGTTTTAATGGTTAATATTAAATTTATTTTTTATTGGAAACTTCTTTAAAAACATGGCTTTTATTTAGTTAAATTTTTTTTTTTTAAATGTTCTTTAAAAACATGGCTTTTATTTAGTTTTAAAATTAATTTTTTTTAAATGTTGACTCTGTAGCCTGGTTTTTGTTATTCTCTCCAGTCCCATGTGCATACTTTGCAATACCGTCTATATCTTGAATTGAATTTGCATTTGCTGTCATTGCATTCTTTGTAAACCCTAGGGGCTCGTATATAGACAGTTACTTTATGACCCTGTATGTGTAATCTAGTGGCTATATTTCCCAATTTATTATTAATCTAATCTTGTTTTAAAAGATGTCGTGCTCTGTGTTATTGCAAATTTTTAATGTCAAAATTATAGTTTTTTTGGAATATTTCTTATTTAATATTTTTTTCTCTTTTTAGGTATATTGCAAATATAATATGTCATTGCATGAAAACAGACAAAAAGCTATCTTGATACTAGATCTTGCAAAGCCAAATCAGTTTCTTTCCTTTAAAGTTGGTTCTGTATATAGTATGTTTTTTTTGGTATTGCTATGTATAAATTAAAAGGTTAAGTAAATGAAGTTGGTATGAAAATAGCAAAATAGTTATTGTCATGGATAAAGGAGATATGTGTTGGCCCGTTTTTTTACACTGGCAGCAGCATTATAGAAATTAATAAAATGAGATAATAGTGTTATGAAACAATTTTGTGACATTTTACCTAATAACAATTGATAACTTTAATATCAAATATATGAAAACTTACTTTTTATTACATGGCTCCTACATCCATTTCTCATTTAAATTTCGTTGCAATATTTGACATTAGCTAATGATCGGTAAAATATGAGATGGTTACAAATATGAGATGCAGATACAAATATGAGAAAATCCCCCTATGTTCAAAAGGATTTATCTGTTTACACTATATGGCTTTTCTTTTAAAATATTTTTTTACAGATGCTATCAGTGTTTTATAAAAATGTCTCCTGTATTGCTTTTTATTTATACGTTGATGTTTGCAGCTTTGGAACATTTATCTAACATCAGCCGTGGTATACCAAAAATGTGCTTAAAAGATTATTGCTGAACTTTATTACTGCTATAATGACTTGGCTTTAAAAATATGTAATTTTTTTTATATATAATTTTTTCTACGACTTACAAGTTTTTATTTCTTGCTGTGTTTTATAGACTAGTTAGCAATTTAGTTAAAATCCTTAAATTAATTTGAGCTTTTTATCTAATGTTCTAGCATAAAAAAAATATTTTTTTTTAAATTACTTATTGTTTACAATATTATGTGTGTTTTTAATAACCCTACTTTCACATGTTCACTGTTGATGTCTAAAAGAATGCAAGTTGTCGATTTACTTTTATGAGTTATTTTGAAGAGTGTATCGCACGCCTGTGCAATGCATAAAAGTAAATGTTAATATTTTAAGAAAACATAGTTTCTTCTTAATATTTTTATAAAAAACTATTTTAACCTAAACTATGTTTATAAGTATGAATTTGTAATGAATCTAAATGTCTTTATATAGAATATTTCATTTGTAACTTTTTTTTACAAGTATGGATAATTTTCTGCATTTTTAAAAAAATATTTTCCCTGAAACTTTTTTGCAAAATTTGTTTCTTATTTGCAATTTGGCTCCTGTTTTTCTTGTAGATTGATCTTTTTATTAACCAAGATTTATTATAAAAAGTATATTGGTACGGAGTTAATAATTATTTGTGTGTTATTTGTTAAATATATTTCAATATTTAAAGCAAGTTTCTGTGCTCTTGACTTAATTTATATCTTCATTGTCATTAAAAAAAATTGTTTTATATTGTATAAGTTATATTGTATTGTTTTATATTGTTTAAGATTGCCCTATCATTGTACATTGTAATTTACTTCAATCTATTCAAATTTTTACAAGCAATTTTTAAAAGTATTTAATTTTTTATACAAAATATGTCTTGCTTATTATAAAATGTTTAATCACAAAGAAAACTTTGCCAATTTTTTTCTCTGTGGATTTGCTTAAGAAAAATTCACCAATATTTTTCAGATATCTATTGACTATTCATGTGACTATTTTCATGCGAACATCTTTCAATTTATATGAATTGTTCTTATGATGTATAAACTTTTATATATTGAACAGTTCTATATACGACTCATAAAATTGTATGAAAATCCGCTACAAGAAACTGATTTTGTTGCAGACATAACATTAAATAAAAGTTAAATGAATGTTGATTTACAAGAAACTATTTTATTTACTTTTTGAACCACCTATTTTTCAGTTTTTTTTTCTGGAATGTGTAATATTTTATGTAATTTTTTTTTGAAAAATATCTTTATACAGGTGTAACTGCTGTTGTGTAGCAAATAATATAGACCTAATATATTCTCTTATTTTTTAAATGAATTTAGTAGAGTAATGAAAAATTTTTATGAAATTTTTACAAAATCTATAATAAGTTTTTTAAACAAAAATTACATTACACTGTATCTTAAACATTTGTAATGCTATTTAGGCATTTCCATTGTATAAAGTATGTAAATTTGTTAGGAAAAATTATGATTGAAAATTAAAAATGTGTAGGTAATGTGCAAGTGACATTGTGTTATATTTTTTAAAAAGTCACATTTTTATTATTGTTTGGTTTTAATAAAGGTCTAATAATATAGTTTATTTATAAAATATATAGTTAAGTTTACCAAAGAATTTATAACACGTAGAAAACTATTTTTTATATTCATATTGAGATTTTTACTTTTTGTTATGTTTTCTAGAAAATATTTTTTGTTTAGATGTGTTGTAATTGTTGATATGTAGTAATTGTAAAAGACCATTTTTGCTAGTACATAATGTTTATAATGAATGTATTATGTACATTTTACGTATACTTCAAATGTATTGCAATCTTTTTTTATAAAGTATCTTTATATTTCGATTTAGAACAAATATTTTATTATATGAATTAAATGCTATCTTTTAATATTTTATTGTAGTGTATGTATGCTCTTTTTCTATTATGTACTTTCATGAAAATAAAGGAATTTCTAAAGATAATTTATTTGAAATAATGTGAAAACCTTATAAATTTGTAATTTCTCTGCATGACATCACATTAAAAATATATATAATAATAAATATTGCTTTTTTTTCTTATTTCAGGATGTTGCTGTAAAAATTAATTGCCGGCTTACTAAGATATTGGAAAGTATACTTGTTTGGAGTCTTAAGTCTAAATTTACAAGTTTGTAATTTTATTAAAGGAGGCTTTTACGCATTTGTAACTTTAGCCAACATTGAATCTCCTAAACTGTAACTCCTTCTGTCGTATTAACTTGACAAATCAAAGTTACATTTTATAGACACATTTGAATCCACTGACATTACGAACTACTATCAATTTTATGAGAAGGTAAGCGATTTAAAGATGCAAGAAAATTGCACCATGTTTTAGAACATGAGGAGTTTGTTAAAAAGAGTTGATAGAAAATTCATGTTATTAATGGTCTTGGAAAGTAAATTAATTTCAATACTATTGATGTAAAGTTTCCAAACAGCCTTTTCAGAAAGTTTTTGCAAAACATTATTCAAAAAATCATTTTTATGTATTAATTCTTATTTTTATTTCCAGGAACTGTTTAATATAGCGTCATCATACACATGTTAAATTTACCCAATTTAAGATTTTTTTTGTTTTATGTAATGGTCTACATGAATGGCAAGAGTAATATTTTAAATATTTATATTAGTTTTTAGCTATGTCCAATTTATTCAGTCACAATTGTTTTAAATGATATTATATATTAGAATAAACTTTATATTTTATATTAGAATAAACAATTTCTTATAGCTGTACGATTATTTTATTTTCAGAAAATCATGTTTACATACAACGTCCTTTGAAGGTGAATTGCAATCAGTATATTTGTTTTGATTGCCCCTATTCTACAAATAATGCAGAGACTATTCGTACACATGTGCAGAGTCATTCAGGTGAACATTTCACACTATCTTATACTTTGACGGAAAAATTATTAAATTAACCTATCTATACTTTTTTTTAAAATTATATATAATTTTTAATTCACTTTATGCTCTACTAGTGCTTTAATGAAAATAATTGGGAGTATTTTTTTTTTCAAATTCATATTCTTAATATTAAATTTTGTGTGGTATGTTAGAAGTTTTAAAAGGTAGGTTTCAGTTTTAATTTTGTTAAGTTTTCCATAATATGTTTGAACTATTTTTTCAATTATGTCATAAGTATTCTTTTTAATGTGTACTAATATATTTTTATTAACATAATTATTGTTACAACTTTATGTCCATGGTTTGGAGTGTCATTCGAATTTTGCTAATCTAATTAACTTAATATTAGAAACCAGGTAAAATGTTGTTAAGGTAAAAATGCTTTGAGCATGAATGTGCTTGAAACCAATTAAAAGCGGGTTCCTGAAAATGGTAAATTACTTGTTTAATATGAACCATTCCTTGTTACGTTTGATAAGCCATTTTATAAAGTTTTTCATTGGAAGTTTCCAAGTCAAGTTTTCCTAAGGTATGCCGCACTCGGAATCGTACCCTATTCCTCTTCCCTACGGCTACTACTTGTATTTTTATTGGGTGAAACTGACCAGATGTGCAACTAAATTCACATAATGTAACGGAGCAAAAATAATCTTTTGTTTTTGGCATTCAACATAGTCTATTTCATTTATAAATTTAATCCTGTGGAATGTGAGAATGCTGTAAGTCAGTTGCAGTACACATACTCTCCAAAATGATGGTCATGTTTTTAAAAGATCATTTAATAAATTGAATCAAAATTTTATTTAAAAAAAGTTCTTTTTAAAACGGATATTTGCTTAGTCAAAAGTCGGCATACTTTTTATTGCTTATTTTCTTGTTTAGTGTTTTCTTATAAATGTATTTGATAGACATAACTTTTTTATTGGGAAAATTTTTGTTGCCTTGTGGATTTTGTTTTTATGAGGTTTCAATGTAAATTGTAAAGTATATTTCATAACTCTTATATCCAATGCAAATTTTTTAGTATTTTGAAGTTTTAATAATATATGTTATACATATTTTCTATAAATTTGATGTTTTAACATAAAAAAGTCACATCGTTTTAGGAAAAAGTTTTAATAGATAGTCAAATAAAAGTTTGTTTATATACCATCTTAAAAGTACTAGACACGAGTCTTGCGGGTTTCTGCAGAATTTTGTTTTTTCCTTGTGTGTCTTTTCTAAATTTTTTATTTTCAAAAATAATTAAATCAATTCTTTTTAGTAATGTTCTAAATTTTTTTTTTTACAATAGCAAAATCAGAGCTTCAAACGTTTTTCAAATTTTAAACAAAATTATCCTTTAAAACCATGTAATTAAGTCTAATTATTAATATTCAATTAGTATATGTGTCAACATAAGTTCTTCAATTCTTAGTTGCACTGTTTTATAAAACACAGGGCCCTTCAGTTTTTTTTCGGTGCCCTTGCGCTTTTCGGCCATTCAAAGTCACAGGACATTGGACACATGCTTTTTGTACATTTAAGGGCATTTCTGAATATATTAAATGAATTTTATAACTGGTTTCAGGGCTTTTCAACAAAATCTAATTTTAATTATTAAGAATGAGCTTTGTTTTTGTCAGAAATATGTTTTTTAAAATAAAAATAAAAATGGCCTTTGGAACAAATTTAAACAAAAATTAAGGTTGGATGTGTTATTCAGGGTAAATTTTTTCGATAATTTGAATCAGTAAGTTGGTTTCTTAAAAATGAGGATATATAATTTGCATACAAAAATACTTATAAAAACAGTCATTCAATAATCTAATGATTACTATTAGGTTGTGAATGTTGTTTGTTATACGTTACGTAATTTACTATTTGGTTAAAAAACATGATTTCATAGTGTAATTTTACCCCCAAAAATTAAACGATTTCCTCTTTTCTATGTTTATCTATGTAATCCAATCCCAGTTGAAAATAACCTTAAATAGTTATTAACATAATTTATAAAGTTCAAAATTAAATAAAAATACACTGTGTTTTCAATGAATTCAGCATTTTTTTTTGCGAAAAATTTACTTTTACTTTTATTTCACAACAATTGTTCTTCAAAATAAAAGGAACTCTTTTTAATTCCTTATCATGTCAACAGTTTTTTATATTGCATTTGAAATCAACACTGCTAACTTATTCATATTCTTCTGCAGAGAGTCGGTCGGCTTCAAACAGAAAACGGTCACGGTCCAAGAAGGGATTTTCATGCTACCACTGTCCATTCAAAACCAAATCTGAAAGTACAATATCGGAGCACCTCAAAATGCACTTCCTGCAGAAGCGCTTCAGCTGCAATGTATGTGATCAAAAATTCTTCAGGAAGTCTGAATTAACCCTGCACATGCCCACCCATCAACCACCTGAATCTTTCAAGTGTGATGTGTGCACCCAAAGTTTCTCGAGAATCAGCATCCTCTCGTACCACAGGAAAGCCCACATCAAGTCTAAATCATTTAAATGCAACATATGTCAGAAGGTTTTCGGTGACGCTATCGCTTTTAACCAACACGAGAGCCTCCATAAGGATAAGGAGAGTAAAAAGTAAAAATTTTAGCCATTGTGCAAGCATACAAGATCACTATCTTTTTTTCCCCAGCATTACATTCTATCCTTGGAACACAAATGCAGTGTTGTTTTATCGATTCATAGTGTTAATATGTATATGCAAATGAATTTATATGTATATGCAAATGAATTTATATATTCTAAGATTATTGTAACATTAGTATAATTTATTTTCTTCTGATTTTAACTTTAAACTTATTGAGTAAGGTTTTTATAAAAATGAATTTTTTAGGTATATTTCTTTTTACCCTCTCGCGACTATAGCCCCATTTACACGTCCAACAAAACGAACCTGTATTGAACCGGGTATTAGGAAAAAATTTTCACCCGCTTACACAGCACTTGATAATTTGCAGGTATTTCGGAAATGTGACATCACTCCTAACGTCTCTTCCTAAAGAGCGGCAAACGAATTGCCTCTGTTTGCACCTGCACTACTGTCTTTGAATGTCCGTTCAACTGTTTTGCAATTTCTTTATAAATGTCTATATCACAGACCATACCATCAAAATGCTCCAGAAAAACTGTTAATAAATTTCTTACTTTCTTATCACACCACTTGTTAGTAGTAGCCATTTTAAAATAAGTTAGTAACATGCAAAGGATCATGTGGACCAATCGGTTTTTACCCATTGTCAAGAGCAGGTTCAAGTTTACACCGGCATTTTTCCCTAAGAAGGGAAGATTTCGGAAAATTGCTGGGTTAATCCGGGTTAAGGACGTGTAAATGGGGCTTTCGAGATAGATTTGCCATTGAAATTTCATTGACTGCCAGGCTTTTCTGTCGATAAAGGGTTAGAGAAAACTTGTTTTGCGATTTATTTTACTTATTGAAACCTATGTGATGGCCCTATCAAAAGATGCTGGGTTTGAATCCCATGCAGTATGGGTGTTCATTGTGGTTTGGGTGACATTTGTGTATTACTTACCTGCCAACTAGTACAGACTGTTTGCAGACATGGTACAAATTTGTGAAAATGCAGAAATCCATTTTTCAGACCTTGTCGTCTGTGGGATTGATGCAAATCTGCATTAAAATTTCGGTATGTGTTTGTTGGGGGTCGGGCCTCTTGAGATGCATGAGTATAAATTGGCAAGGACTCGAGGAGAGAAAGAGTGAAGGAACTTCATGTAAAGAAAAAAAAACTTTTGATCTCTATTGTCTAATTTTTTTAGTTAATGATATTTCGTTATCATTTAAGACACTTCATCATCGGAAAATGCATATTCGTTTGTTATTTTGTGAAGAATCGATACTCAATCTTGAAAAAGGAGAATTTCACAATAATGTAGCATCTTTAACTATAAATATTTGCAATCTTCATCAAGCGGTAATGATATCACTCGAAAGTTGAGATGATTATTACTCTATATTCGTTGCATCTGACGAATACAACTTCTAAATAGCACTCTTTTGAGAATTTTTTCATTCGTGAAAACTTTCAAATTATAGAAATTCACTAAACGCAATCTGCTGCGATCTCCATTAAAACACTTACAATATTTTTGCATCTGATAAATAAATGTTTAAACTTCACTACTTTCTATTTTCTCGTGATTTGATTAGCTCTCCTTAACAAAATTGCGTTAAATTTTTCGAAAATATAATCTAATTTATGAAATTGAAGTTTAGGACTTGTTATTTGGAGTAAAAATTTTTTTTTTTTCAAGAAGCTTGTTTCTTTTGTATGACTGGCATTTACATTCTAATTTGTTTTAATGTTTATATATTTTATTAATTTTTTTTTTATTTGAATCTCCACCTTAAAAAATGGTTTTCATTTAGTTTCGAGAGTTTTTCAAATTTCTTATTAAACTAATTGGCTAAACTAAATCTAAATTTATATCTAAAGAAAAATTGTGCTCATACACATAAAATTAAATTTATGATTAAAAACACTTTTTATAAAAAAACAACTATAGAAAATTAGAGAACTTTAAAATGTTCAACTTTTTTCTGGAAAAGTTCAGCTTTTTGGGGTAAAAAACATTTCCTTTTTTTATAGCCTGTACCATGTCTGTGCTGTATAATGTACAGATTTGAACCATTTTGTTCAGTTGTTTTATTAGCTTATGAAATTGAATGGATTTTAAGGAATTAAAAAAAAAATATTTACCGTTTTGATCTCCAAATGAATTTTAAGAACCATAAAAAAGATCAAAACTTTTACTTCGTGAAGTCTTTGTTAAAAAGGTTTTATAAATGTGTATATTTAAAAATGTCCTGAATATTTTTTTGAAATCGGCACATGCATTTCAAGAGGTAAAAGTTTGTAAAAAAATTAATCAATTTAAGAATTCAATTAGTGAGTAATATTTAGTTAAGTGTGTAAATTGCTATTTTTGATATTTGCCATAAATTAAAACATAAATTTTTATAATGTTGTATATTATAATTTATGTAAATTTGTTCTAAAAAAAATATATGGATTTTATTTTTGGCAGAGTTGGCAGGTTTGTTTATAGTAGTTATTAAGTATGAAACGGTTCTTTAAAGTACAAATCCAAATGATTTTCCAAGTTCTTTATTTTTTATTAGTGTAGTTGTGCTTTTTAAGTTTTTAATATCACTTGTATTTTTAAATTATAAAAGTTCGTTTTAAATTTAATATTCGCACCTTTTAGAATATTTAACAAGCTGTTTGTTATTTCTTGATTTTAAATTATAAACATTTTTTGTGAATTATTGTAATAAAAGAAGTGGGAACTGTAGATATTTGTGATGACTAGTTTTGTGCAAGTGTTGTTTGTTGTGTAAGATAATATTAATGACATATTTTCATTTTATCCATTGATTTGTCTGTTATATAGAATAATATTAAAAATACTCTTGTATGTATGCATATAACTCTTGGCTAGAAATGTTTCTATTTAAGACCTCGTTTTTGAGCATTTCTTTTAAGACCAATAAAATGTTGAAAAAAAAAAACAGAAATAGAATATGTGATTTCTTTTCAAAGTACATTAAACTACCTAATTTAAGATTTTTACAAGTTTAATAATAAATTTGATTAGTAGGTATATACTGCAACTACATATAAAACTGCAATTGATTATTGGTATGCCAATAAATTAGAGTGTTTATGTGCCCATCTCTCAGAAACTAATTAATCGATTTTATTTTGTAAAATCACAGTTATCCTTCAGAAGAAATTTTTAACCTTTAGTATTTTTTGTAATATTTTAAATAGAAGACAGTGTTCACTTTAGAAATAAAAAGGGGCAGGGCGCTGTTAACAGAAAAAGTGCACCCCGTTTTTGGAAAGGCACTTCTTGTTTTTAAAAGGGCTCTTTCAAAAAAAATTTGGGATGGGCGGGGTTATCCGTTGACACATCGGACCCGTGACCAAACAAAAAAAAAATCCGATTTATAGCATATTGGGCTATTGGTGACGACTCGGGGCTTATCTCGAACAAAGAACAGTACAAGATGTCACTTTGTGGAAATACTACTTGAAATCCAAAATTTGAGATTTTAAAATTAATGTTTTCGCTAAAAACCAAATCAGTAAGTAGCCCGAATTAGGCCCTTTACAAAACTGATGAAAAGGTTACTAAAATTCAAAATTTGGTAATAAAATGTCTGATCTTGTAATCTCTCCAAAACCATCTTACAGGCAACCAATAGGATTCGTGCAATGCCCCGTGCTCGAAATTACTGCGGAATCATCGCGATTTCACAACACGCTTAGTTAAAAAGAAGTTTGTTATCTACCGTCATAATTCACTTAATTCCAATTAACACAATTTTTTTTTAATCAATGCCTTTTTTAAATACAGCTAAGAAAGCTTTAATGCTTGTGCTTGACTAAAAAAGACAATAGGGGCTGAATTTCTTTCGAAAGAGGGCGGCATTTTTGAAAAAGGTGCATGAGGTCGCTATCGAGATGAAAAAAGGGCGGCTGCCCTTCAAAAAACGCCTAGAGTGAACACTAGAAGATATAATATAACTTTTGACTCTGACGCTCACTCGATTTTTGAAATTCTAAAGTTTTCGTTGTTTATATATTTAAATAACCATTCCAGTGCATGTTTAATGATATTATTTAAAATTGTTTAGGTAATAGTAAAGAAATATTTTAGAAACTTTCAAATTGAAAAAAAAAATCCATTCTAAAGTGGAGTATTTTTATGAATGTAGAAATTAGATGTATTGCTGGAAAAATTGGAAATCTGTGGATGGGATATCACGTCCATGAGCATCTGAGGGGTTAAGAATGATCCCTATATATTTATCTAATTTACATAAAGTTCAATTTTGTTTGTGCAGGACCTGTGGAACTGATTTTAATGGAACTTAAAGCTTAGCTAGCTTATAATAGCTTATCTAGCTTATAATAGCTTAGCTAGCTTATAATACTAGATCAGAAGGAAGTTTTTACTTACCATTCTTTGACATACTGTTTATAGTTTGAATATAACTATTTTTGCTATATGTATTTTTTTTGATAATTGTTTTTAAATGATGGAATTTAATTCCTTGATGGTCCCATGTAATAAATTTTTCATGAACATCCTGAGTATTTTCTAAGAAAACAAAAATATTATTTATATATATATATTTTCTTCAAATTGGGGCATTGGTTTGTTTCTAACTTTAATTACCCTAGTATATTTGTTAGTTTTAGTAATAAATTTCATTAGAATAACTACATATTTCAGAATTGATTCTACTATGCATTGTTTACTTATTACCATCAACTTTTAAAATTGACAAAAGCTTAGCATCAGCTTATTTTATTTGAATTCCTATTGTAATAGATCATGATTAGTAATTTATGGATAAGTTTAAAAAAACATTTTAATGAAGCTAAATTAACTATTTACATAGATAAAGATGAAGAGTGTCTTAAGTTAGGAATCATTTTACTTTGAGACACGCCTTTTATGCAACCCATAAAAAAAGGCTGACAACAATTGTAGAAAATAAGAGTTCGAAGAATTCTAATACAAGAATAATTTTTTTTAAAGAAAACTTAAATGGAGATTGCTGTAGATTTCATAAAGGAACAAGTTGGATCTTAAATTTTGAATTTTAAAGCTATTTTAGATACATATGTAATTAGTGAATCTTTAAATCAAATTCAATGAAATATATCTTTTATACGTTAACTTTATATTGCACATATGCAGACACATAAATGATATGAAAGTTGATACGCCATTGAATTTCCACTATAACTAATGTTTATACTTGTATTTTCTGTTCACTCTTTTTTAAGCATCCATAGAGTACTCTCCAAAAGAGAGGCATCCCCGTTATCCGCAAACAAAGAAAGGTGTCGTTTTTCAACTGCAGGATAAATACGACTGCTCATGCAATATCTTCCGCCATCAACGAAAACCTCCACGGACGAATGATCAAAGAACACTCTCAGCGATAAAGTTTCCTTGTTCGGCAACGGAATACTGCGGTATCCAACAAGATCGTACTGCGGATACCTGCGATCCAGTGTAAGTCGTCGAGCCTGGTTGTCTACGTACAAGAACAAACCTTCACTGGAATCGGAATGGCCGAGCTGAAGACCATATTTTTCTGCCTGGCTCGAGGTGAGATTCCAAGTCATGGACACTTCGGCTGCATACGCTTCATTTGCCAGCTCGAGCTTTTCACTGTGCAGAACTGTGGCGTTGGTTGTGCCGGCTTCGGACCTTAAGATCTCTATTTCCCGAATTGGATTGATGAGAAGCTCCCCATCGTTATTCAAAGTCAGTTCTCGAGGTAAAGTCAGCATTCCTGCCCACCCTTGCTTCTTCTCCGGCATAGGGCTTTCCCACATATCCATCCAGGCCATCGCGATCCTTCTACCATCTGGTGCCTGGAACGTCTGCGGTGCATAGAAATCGTGACCATGATCAAGCAAAGTGAATGCTTTCTCTATCTCGAAGGGATGGCCTGGACTCCATGTTCCCAGGAAGTACCCGTTGTCGTAAAGGTTTCGGTATAGGTATCCTTCGGGTTTGATTCCTTGAGGTGAGAATACAAGTAGATGCTTGTCTCCGAGGGGAAAAAAGTCCGGGCACTCCCACATGTATCCGCCGAGGCCGGATTCCCTGTCTGCAAGAATCCCTTGCTCCTCCCAGTGATGGAGGTCATTGGATTTGTAGAGGCGGATCTGCCCTTTCTCTTGGACCTCTGCCCCTACCACAACGAAAAACTCGCCATCTAAAGGTAACACTTTTGGGTCTCTGAAATTTACTACTCCTTCCGGATTCTCCAGCACCTTGCCTTGTTTCGTGAAATGAATCCTGGAAAAGGGAAGCTTATTGAATGATCGATGCATAAAGCATACTACATTTAGAATTCAACATTTTACTTTAGACATTTAAAAAGAATATTCTTAAAAATATAGAATTATTCAAAAGTATTTGATACAATTTCCCCATGTCATAATTTCTGAGGTTATGTTTATATTTGCAGTTTACTTTTAGCAGTTTGGTTGGTGAAAAATAAAGTTTTATAATGTTTTTTTTTTGAATAAATTATAATTATTTGTTATGCAATTTCTGGATATTTTGGTCTGGACTGTATGTTTATTTATTTCGATCTACTATTCTACTTGGATATTACTTTTAGTCGATTATATTTTATGCTATTTTCTATTTATTGTAATACAGTTTTTGTTTGGGGAAAAAGTGGCAAACGTATAGGGACGCAAAATGTTCATTCTTATGTCAGAATGAATGTGATAGCGAGTTTTGTATAATTAAAAATATCAGAAATTTATCGTTATTTTTCACTATTGTTTACCATTTCCGTTATTTCATTTAATCAAATGTTTGGCTGTTATATTGTTTTGGGTGTAATTTTATATGTTTCATTTCTATACTACATACCCCGATGAATCATTGCTGGTGGCCAGACACTGCACTTGCACATCTCCATTTCCCGTGTACATCAGCTTCAGCGTCCCCCCGTCGTCGACCGCGGACCCCGAAAAGCACCCGAACTTGTCTTCTTCGATGGAGGGTGCCAGGGCTGGTGGCAGATGTTCCCAGTCCACCATGTCCTTGCTCCTCGCATGTCCCCAGTGTATCTGCTTGGGCTCAGGGGCGTAAGGGTTGTGCTGGTAGAAGGCGTGAAAGTAGCCCCCGAAGTGGATCAGACCGTTGGGGTCGTTCATCCAGCCGCTCGGTGGCGACAGGTGGTAGGTGGGATACCACTCGATTTTGGGTGGTGTGTAAGGGGTTGGGCCTTCGCATATGGAGGGATCATAGCTTTGCACCTGTAAATGGCATTGTTAGAGTCATTGTCATAAATACTGCACTTGAACGACGAAATAAATATACAATAGTTAAATGGAAAAGAAAATAATTGAATATTAAAACATATTAACCATTAAAGTATGTAAACATAAGGTTTCGATATTATTTTTCACATTAAAATCAATTCTTTTTATTGGTTTATTAATCAAGGCCAAGTGCAAAGGGTTGAATTTCTACAGAGAAAAGGATAAATTTGCACCTGTAAATGGGAAGGACTATTTAAGTGCCATATACATTTTATACTTAATTTTGAAGGAGGATAGATAACTTAAAATAATTTCAACAATATTTTTTTTCACATTAAAATCAATATGTATTTATTATTATGGGTTTATTAATTAGTGAAAATGATACTTGTTTTGAAATCAAGTTCGATGAACTTTTTTAAAACACAATGAATTTAAAAATGATTTCTGGAAATAGAACTTTGTGCGTATTCTCATAAAAAAACATAACAGGAAAATATGCTTTAGCACATATGGAAGGTAGCAGTAAGACAGATGTCAAAATTGTGGAGTGTAAAAGGAGGCATTGTTCTGTTTTTGATATTTCAGACATTTCTTAAAATAGTTTTAACGTTTTGTTTAAAAGTCTTAGGGACCACTACAATTAACATCAATTAAAAAAAAAAGAGGCTATCCTTTGTAAGTAAAAATATTTTTTGAGCTTGTAACAAATTTTTGGCTTTCACCACTTAAAAAGGTAAAATCAATTAAATACCTAGTTTTAAAAATATCCACAGAGCTATTTTTGAGAAAATATACATAAGTTAAATGAAAATAGTAGAATCGAAATCGACACTGAACAACAGTGTTAATCACAATCACTCAAATTAATTTCTACGTGAACCGTTCATCAATCTCAATTCAGTTTTTAAACACATAAATTGGATGTATTACAAAGTAAAACAGAGGACAGAGTATGTGCATGAAATATTTTTTAGAAATTCTTCATCAGAAGCATTATTTGAGTAGTTTTTAAACCGGATCATTATGTTTGTTTAGGTGTTTTCGTGAGTTCCACTGATTTAAGGAATGCTTTCTGGTGAATTACTTAAAAGTAAAATTAAAATATAGAATACTATTTAATTAATTAATTTTTTAAAAAGGTTTTGTAGGATGCAAAAAGGATATTACTTCAAAATTTAGTAATGACTAAAAGAGAACCTTTATATACCCAATAGTTTTTTTTTTATTTGACGAGATGTCACCTGTATATAAACACAGAAGATTAACACTAAAATTACAGTATGACTCACATCCGCTATATTTGCCCTCACTAATTTGTCCGGAGAGTCGATAGAATGGGCGTCTACCGATCCATTGAGCTTCACGAGCAAGTAACTATCTTGGTTTGAGTTATTCGAGGAGATTGAACGTGATCTGAAAAGAAATGTGTCAAGAATATCTATAAAGAAAATAAATCGAAAAAATTGAGTCCTATTGTATATGAGACGCAATCTTTCCAATCCTTTATTAATATATTTAAAAAAATGCTGTTTCTATGAATAGAATTATAATATAACAATGGAATTCGAATGAACTAAGTCAAGAAGTAACCAAACGATAATTTTTTTTATGAATACCTAGTGTAAATTAAAACCTATTAGAGAAAACAAGAACTAAAATCATATATTCGAAATAGAAATTATAATTATATCCTAAGAGTGTATGTGGATATTATATTTTAAACAATATAGCTATTTTTTTTAGAAAGCAAGAACTAAAATCATATATTCAAAATAGAAATTATAATTATAGCCTAAGAGTGTATGTGGATATTATATTTTAAACAATATAGCTATTTTTTTTTCGGTAATATTTGTTGTTTTCACATTTCGAATTTTCTTGACTTCTAAGATAAATAACAACTATTAATGATCAATATTATATTCTTAAATTCCATATATGAAATACATATAATTCTATATCAATAAATAGTATAAATTACTACCATTAACGTTCATTAGATACAGTTTTACCTATCGAATTTATTTGCCAATATAAATAGTAATGTTTGAGATATTATATATCGTTTGCTTAAACCGTGTTTTTAATGTACATTTGGCTAGCTATGGCGGATAACGATCGGTTATCTCGGTGTTCGATTATCTTGATATCTCTCTTATCCGGTAAGTTATTCATATTTTTAAATTATTTTTTTTGTCAGTAAGGAGATGTTATTTAAAATAACATAGAATAAAAGTTTGACTATATTTTTGTTATTTCGAACTTGGCCATTTCTACACAAATGTTTTTTTTTATGAAATTGAATTTTCTAAAATTAAATAAACATCAACATTTGAATAAAAAATATTATAGTTAAATAAAATATAACCCAGCAGCAATTCAGCATTAATTACAATAATTAAAAAAAAAATAAACAGATGAAAACTCAAGTGTGTTAGAGCACGGACAGAAGGATTTTATGGGAAATGTCATTTTAGCAGATTATAGAAATATTGATTTGTCGTTAACAAAACCCCATCGGCAACAGAAGGACGATAAAAAGCTGTTATGTTTGACGCTCATCTCATACGTGCTTCGATTTATTTCAAGAAGAAACATGAAGAATAGAAATATTTAAGATTTTACTCGCATCGGTGCTTAATTTTCTATCGAACGAGACCAAATTTATGTAAATCGTGGTATATGTCACGGAGCTAAGTGTCGGAATGGATCACTCTAAAAACATAAAATGATGTTGATATCCTGATATGTCGCCATGTGGCTTATTCTCTTTCTCTCTATATTTTAATGAGTTTCACGTCAAAAATATCTTCTTAACTTTATAGATTATTGTTTTTTGCTATTAAAGGTGACCTATGAAAAAATTTGAAGAATAACAAACCGAGGAATAGAGATGTAAAAATGTAATTGAGTGAGGAATTTCATTAAACTTGTTGTTAAACTATTTGTTCGTTTTTCTTGCTGTTTCTCTGTTTATAGCCTTAAAGGAAAAAACAGCTTTACAATTTGTTTTTTTCATATCCTCTGGTGCAACGTTGAAAAGTTATAGTGAAGGACAACTTTTAGTGCAGCCATCTGTAGCTGTCCAAAGCAACAATATGGTGTATAGTATAACTACCTAGAACGAATATATAGTACAAGAATTGTCGTTTCATATTCACAATTCATATCCTACAGTATAAATATCCACTCCTGTAAAAATGCACATCTCAGCTCTCGAAGAGTTCTATGAGGGTACTGGAGAGTTCAGCAATCGTACTCTGCAATATATGCGTCCCAGACATATTCGATCATATTCAGGTCCGGTGAATATGCTGGCCAATCCATTCGTACACTATTCTCAAATTCAAGATATTCTCCCATGAAAAAAGTTCTATTTACACGGCGTTGTCACCTATTAAACGACGTAAATTTAGTCGAACATCTGCTCGGAAAAGTCAAACATAGAGTTCGAGAACTTCGTCCCTATACCTCTATCTAGGTTTTGGGATGTTGTAAGATCAATGCGGCCGTTTAGGATATCATCTTCCTATTTCATTACATGACCACCTCGTGGTTTTCTAAGCACATTTATTGTATCGCTGTGACTACTGGGTTCTCAAAATTAAAAACTTATCTGTTATCACAATTCAGACAATAGAAATTTACTGCGTACTCTATTGGTAATATATACCTGTACAGTCAATAATTAAGTAAACGTAAACTTTAGTAAAACGCTTTTATTTAGTTTATTTATATGCAAAGATACCGTATTTCTTGCAACGATTTGTCTTTATTAAAAAGACAAATCGTTGCAAGAAATACGGTATCTTTGCATATAAATAAACTAAATAAAAGCGTTTAAATAAAGTACAAAGTTCTGTATTTGCTTATGAAAGAAAATCTATGAAACTTATATTTGAAAAACTAAAACAACATGTTTAATAATCATTTATTAGTTTGATTAGTCATGGTTTTAAAACCTTTTAACCATTGATTATTACAATTTTTAAATGATCTGCAATCAAATAAGTTAGAATATTTAACATAAAAAATTTTCAGAAAAATAAAATATAATAATAACTTACGTCAAGCCAGACAGATTGCTTGCGGCCGCTAGCAATGTAAAAAATAGGAAAATCATGTTTCAGGATTGAATAACAAAAAAGTATAATATACTGAATTGATTCAACCTAAAGCTTCAAATGAGATAATACTTATCTATATCTCCAGAAAAAAAAAGCACTTCCCTTTTTTGTTAACGAAAATAAAATACAATGGCAAGTGACGTAAAACATCTGTATTCTTTGACTACTACGTTACATTTGTGACACTGCGTATTTTAATTTCACTACAACAAGTATTTTTTGTTGTAAAAATCGATAAGACACGAAAGCAATGTGTTTGTAATCTGTTTAATGAATAACACACCATTACAAGGGTTCAAGGATTTTCATTTGATTAATGGCATTAAAATTTTACTTTATTTTTATGTTGTGCCTATTGAAGCTTGTTGTAGCACATAAATCGAATCGTGTTCTGTTCGGGTAATTCGATGGCGTGATTTTAACACAACGAAGACTGCCCCTCATTTCGACATGCAGAATACTTTGACAATGGACGTAAATACCTGATAAGGCTGCAATTTGAAGATAACGTGTTACTTTTCGTCGTTCTGTTCGTTTTCCTCGTAGAATACGACATCTATTTGAGTCATGCTCGTTATTCGTATTTTACGCGTAAAAATATATATTATTAATTAATAAGGTATTATTTATAATACTTTTTTTAGTTCTTCCTCTCCGAGTATTCAATTACAGTGAAATCACGTACTTATTTTTAAGTATGGCATAAATCAATTAAAAAAATTACAGGTTTCGAATTTTGCATTTTAAGGTACATGTATAAATTGAAAATTCCGAATTATGGATTTTTATATCAAACTATATTTGAACACACTAATTTTAAATTATACTATTTTTCAAAATTCGAAATTCTTTTTTAATTATGCTGACTTTTGTGAAGTCAGATAGGAGAAAAATACGTAACCTCACACACTTTCAACTGTAACATTGAAGAGCTAATTTTATCAATGTAAAAATCGATTCGTAAAAATATTAATTTAGTTTAAATTAACCAATTAGTATAATTTGAAATACATTGTCAATAGAATAATGCTGGGAATGACACTTTAAATTAGAATAATTTGTGTTAAAAGCTTTAATTTTGGTGTATTTGAGAATTAGATGAATTTCGAAAAAAATATTTTTTAAATTTAGAAAAAAAATTACTTGTAAAATTATTCATAATGGGTACACAATTTTAGTCGAATTTTAGACGAATATTAATTTATTTTCTTTAATTTTCTATTAAAATTGAACTTTTAAACTAATTTGAACTTTAGTAATCACGGTCCTAGTAAAAATATAATTAGTTAATTACTTTCAGTCATTTTATTTACGAAATGTTAGGTTTTTTGTGTGTTTACAACGAAAGAAAACAAGAGCGAATCCTAGTTAAGCTAGAACGTTGACTGTATTACTAAATATATTTTACATTATAGATTTTGATTTGGTATATGCTATTGTTTACAAAATGTATGTAAATTGAGCGTATGAAATATCTAAACATTTAAATATAAGGAATATACTATGCGACACATTTTTGATAATTATGTTTAATGTGCCAAAGAAACAAAAAATATTAAATTATTATACTATGTTCCATAAAATGTTAAAGGCCAATATAAAGATTAAATTGGAAATCTGAAGGAGATAACATTAAAACGTCCGAAATGATTATAGGAAACACTTTAATTTTATAATGCAGCTATAAACATATTAAGGTTTGTATTCTAGTTTGATATTGTTCAATTAAAATGTATTTTAATGTATAATATTTTCAGAATTTATTTTATAGAATATTGTAATATCAAATTGAAAAAATTGAAAATGGTGTTTTGTGCCTCAGATTTCCTATTTTTATTATGGTATTGTTCTTGTGGTGTTAGCGAATAGTTCACACACATTATCGTTTTACTTTATCACTCTTGTTACACTTTCACTTCGGCAATCGTTTGTATCATGGCAATATTTTCCTTTTATGTTCTTCTGAGCCATTCTATTTGTATTATATTTTTAAATAGAGCTTTTTTAATTAAGATAATGTGTTTCATAGGTTTTTTATTGATTATTATATCACTTTAAAACTGCCATTTTGTTTAGATTGCAATTTACATAAAGTAAATTTATAAACAGTTTATAATGAAAAAAAAATAATTCCATAACGGTTTTAATGAAAATAAATTTATTGAAAGACAAGGAACACGTAGTTTATCCGTGAGACTAAAATTTAAAGGCATAAAAATAATATGATGTAGTGCTGTTCAATGGAAATAATAAGTTGCTTTTATCTAAAATTTTACAAGTATGTATTATTTCCGTAGAGTTATAAGTTCAAAATATATATTTAATTAATGATTACAAATGAACATCAATATTGAAATACAATTCTTGAAGAATTATAAATTTTACACCGTCCATGTCAAATGTTCTAAAATTCTAACGATTATCGTCTGTTTATCGTGGATTGGATGGAATATGATCATTCTCACGTCCCACAAGCATTCACTAGAAACAATGAGAATAATTAAATACTGTGTCTTCAAGTAATTTATAGTTGAACGAAGAATTGTTTAAATTTTTTTTTTAAAGTTCAAAACATATACTATGTAATTGGTGAGTGAATGTGATATTGAAAAATTACATTGGATATGTTATCCAAATAATCCACTTTAAGTGATATTGAATATATGATTGATAGTAATAATTTAAAGCTAAAATATAAGTTTTTAATAATACAGTTCTATTTGAAGTTTCTGAAACTCCTAATTTAATAGCAAAATGTTGATAAAACACATAAAAAATGGTATATTTGAAAATATTCCACTGCAGATGATATTAACACAGAGTAGTGTGAAATTCAATAGCAATAAACGAATTCTTTTAAATTATGCATTTTCATTTCACTTACTTATATTTCATATATGTGGAATGTACATTATGTCAATCGGTGCACTGTATATTGTTAAACAAACGGACTATAAAATGAATATTGCTTACCTGTTTATTCTTGTTTTATCATTCCTTCTATGGTATTCAATTGTATTTACAAAGAAAAAACTGCATAACATAATAAACTCAATTAGATTTCATATGCATATTTTAAAGATCATGCCCCAAAGGAAACATACACTTAATATTTTGATAGGTGTTCTTTATTTTTACCCACTGATAGTTGCTGCTTTAGCTTCCTATGTATTGCACAGGTATAAAAATGAAGAAGCCATTTTTTCTTTTGGAATCGGAATAGGAGATGCTGAGTTCAGATTCGGAGTAAATTTTTTGGGTACTATGGCCTACTATATAACCTGCATGCAATACCCATCTATTATAGTGTTATTTGTTTGTTTGTTAACATACAACTGTGGAAATATTCTGATTGGATACAAAAGACAATTGGAAACTTTGAAACTGAGTATCACGTCAAGGCACTGTGCGGATATTACGAATGAATATTTCAAAATATTGGAAACTCTACGGCATCTAAGAGACTCTTTATCTTTCCCTTTGTGTCTCATTACCATGAGTAGCTATTTCAATTTGTATACGGCTCTGGATTATTTCCTGAACTTAAATACCCAAACGGCTGCAAATACATTAGAGAAATCCAGCAATGCTTTTACAGGTTGTATAACTATTACTTTAGTGACATTGTTCAGCTCCAGGATCCCAGAATATCAATCTGAAATCAAAGTGGCAGCTGGAACACTGTTACAAAGATACAAACTGGAAAGTATTTGCGTAAATAAAGTTTTATTTGACCTCGACAGGATTGAGAAGAGTAAGACGATATATTTGACTGCTGGTGGACTGTTTCGTTTTAAAATAAGTTTCTTACTTTCTGCTTTTGGGGCTCTTTTAACGTATGGATTACTAATTATTAACTTGAAATAACACTTATCATTTAAGATATTTTTTATATAAATTGTGCATTATACTGTACATAATGGAGATTTAGAAATAAACAAAAGAAATTGAAACAACATTTTGACAGAATATTCTGTGTTTGAGAAAATTATTGTTGTTTATTCACGTATGTGAAATTTCTTAAAATTGTATTTTTCTTATGAAGGAAAACATTCTGATTCTGATATTACTGATCCAGGTCAATCATTATCTATAATAATTGTCTATATGGGTGATTCTACAAATACGGGAATATTTAGAGTACATAAATTTCCAAAAATTAAATTAATTTTAAAAATCTGAAAAAAATTACTAAAGTAGTTCAATGGGTGCATAATTAGAATAAAACATCAGCAGAGCTTAATTGTTATATTTTTGTTTTGCCACCTATTGGGTATAAGAAAATGGGCATGTGGATGACAAAACCAGAATTTGCATGTTCTCAGTAAGCCATATATGAAGCTTTGTAGGCTTAACTTCTGTTAAGTACTTACAACTGCAAGGTTTATCACCATACATAACCAGAATTTATTTATATTTACATTTTACCTGCTTAATACAAGTCATGTTAATGACAAGGATTAAAAACCCTTACCTGAAAATGAAATACGACTTAGAACAAATCACAAAAATCTTTGAAGAACAGCAAAATGCAACTTTTAGTCCTAAGCCACAAACTGCCATGTTTATTTTCAAGCACTTTTGCCACTTTAAAAGTTTCGATTTCCTTGAGAAAAAAATTCCATTTGTTTCAGCCATGTGGATGACTGATATTCCTTGGGACAAACTTTTAATTATTTTTTTAATGCAATAATTTTATTTAATTTGACTTTTGTTAGCTTAATATTATTCATACATATATATTCATTAATAAAAAGAAAAATGAACCGGAAATCACTTTTGGTTTTTTAGATAAATTACTTGGAAAACACAAATTAAAGGTATGGGACAGGGCATGTGGATGACATTTAATTAAAATAGGTTTTTTTAATGGAATAAAATATGAATTTTTTTCATAGATAAAAGTCAGAATAATAGTGCTAAGGGAGTGTAAATATATACATTAAAAAGTTTTTTTTAATTTCCAAAACAAAAAAAAATATCAGTACGGAACACACATTTTCCCGTATTTGTAGAATCACCTATATAGGCATTTTAGTCCATTGCAATTAGATCGAAAAATGGCAAATAGGAGAAAAAATTACAATAGTTTTTAAACTTTGGTCAAATACTCGTTTGACCTCCAGGAATAGAAAACCGAAGAGTTCCCCTCGTTGAGGGGGGAGCTTTCCCCCCTAGGCCCCCTAACCCCCCACCCCTCGAAATTTCGAAAAAAATCGTATCTCGCTTATAAAACAAGCTATTATTACAATTTTTTTTTTTAAATATAAGTAATTTTTTTTCTATTAATTATTACTTTACATTTAAGCTTGTATCTGGCATAGTTTTCATATAAAAAATATATATATCTGTAAAATGTTTCATTTCTTTCTATGGCTATTTTTCTATTATAGCAAACCAAAAAAGTGTTTTATTAAACTACTAAACTTGAATTAAAAAGTTCAATTTATTTATTTAGTTATTTACTTCATGCAACAGGACATTTCCCTTACACCAATGCTTTCCAATTGTACCTCCGGCCTCCAGGATATGAATGTACTTGAAAAGAACATGACAACTGAGGAATTTACTCTGGGCAGCTTATTTACAATTCATCGTACAAATAACAAATGGTCTGGAGTTTGGTCAGACATGGCGATTGAGCAAACGATAATGAAAATTTAAAAAAGTTTTGGAGGCGTTACACATGGAAGAGGTTTTCCTGGGGTAAGATTCTTAAGAGATATGCCTTAAAATTGCCAAGTCAAATATGGGTTTTTACGGTTTTTACCAACTTTTTTGAATCTGTCAATGTACCTGTTTTTTCCGATTGGATGGGTTTGGTTTAGTTAATTAACATCGCTCTAGAGATGCACATTGGGCTATTGGCGAAGGTTCGGGGTGTATCTCGAAGGAAAGGCCCGGGAATAATGCCTCGCATTTTTGAACCATCCCAATTGGTTGGGAAAAATTAGTTTTAGATGGGAAATTGCCAACCCGACCAGAAGTAAAATTTATTAAAATATTGCATTTATTTACAAATATTTCTCCAATATTTTTATGCATACGTGGGCCATAAGAATGTTGGTAATTTTCTATTGACTTGTCAAAATCACAATCCTAATTGGTAAACTTGCGAAATATGTGACTTTTATTTTTAAGTGAAACTCCTTAATTTCAATTTTTATAAAAAAGTTTCACAAGTTTGCCAACTAGGTTTGTGATTTTTCCAAGTCCTTAGGAAATTACCAATATTGTGTGGTGGACCTTAGGGGGACCTGACTGGCATTATACAATTTGGCTCTCGCAATCTGAAACGAGCTGACGTGGCTAAAAGCAACGTTTTTGTCAACCAGCTCAGTAATAGTCGGAAAAAGACGTTATTGAAGTAGATACAGCGCATCTTTTCCAGAGGATACTGTACATTCACCTGACGAACTACAAGATTTCGTATTCGAGCTTTCAACTGTACTCATGGCTTTATTTGATAGCAGCGCCATTATGAGAAAGACAAAGAAATTAGCGTTTTATAATGCTTTAATACAGTACCAGAGCGACTAGTTGGTAGCTCTGACAACCTGTACTTTGTCCTTGATGGGGGCTCCCTTATTCATCTCGTGACATGTCCAAAGCAAGAGACTCTTATTGATGTTTATACTACCTACACACCTTACATCAAGAAATATTACGCGATCAAGTAACTGTAGTGTTTGACGGATACACCGATAGTAATATCAGAACTAAGGTTATAGAAAGCCAAAGGCGCTTGATGAAGCGTACGTAAAATTTAATAAATTTTAATTAGTTCGGTTCTCGTTGACTCACACAGACAATTTCTAAGCAATCTTGTCAATAAGGAGTGTTTCATTTTGTAACTCACTGGCCACCTGGTGAACTTAGGCATTGTATAGTAACAAATGATGCTGATGTATATATTGTGAGTATCGCAATAGAGACACACGATAAAAATAAAAAGCAAGTTATTGTGGTTGGCCAAGATGTTGACTCCTATACATACACAGTGAACGTCTTCATGCTGAAAGAGAGTAAAGGTAACGCAAAGATAGGTTCTACAACTCTAAAAATCTGAAGAACTCAAATTTTGTCACCTATTGCAAAAAAATCCATTATTTCCTTCATGTGATTAGTGGTACTGACATAACCTCATGATTTTATGGAAATTTGAAAACTGAAGGAAGTATAGTTGTTCAACCACAGTAAATACCTGCAAGATATCCCTGAGATCTTCAATAACCTTAATTCTACTTGTGATGACATTGAACGAGTAGGGGAGAGGTTCGTCATCGCATCGTATAACAACACGAACAAAGAAGAAAGCGGCTTGAATACGATTATGTATGACTGTTTTTAATAAACAAGTAGGTCAAGCGAGTGTGCTGTTGTCCTCTCCAAATTACCTCCAAACACAGAAGCTGCACATCAACAATCCCTTAGCACATTTCACAAAGTGCAAACATGGCAAGGAGATTTTTGAACTCATCGGGCTGGGGATGGAAGTTAATGAACAAATTATTGACACCCATACTAATAAAGGACCAGCTCCAGCTAAAATAGTATGTCTAATTACTTGTGCCTGTAATGCAGGTTGTGGAAAGAAATGCAAGTATGTAAAAGTTAACCAGCGTTGCATTGTTATGGGCAAAAACTGCCGAGGACAAAGTTGAAGCAATACCGAAGCAATAGACATCGTCGATGAAATAGATAATGATAGTAAAGCAAGAACTATCACATTATTCTGCATTATCTAGAAAGAAATAATTTTAATGCAATTATTGTAAAAAAAAAAATTGTATTGAAATGTAATATGTATCCACAATTCTGATACTTTTTCATTCTTTATTAATGACTATGTCCTAATCTATTTTCAGTTTAAAGAAGGTTATGTGTTGTTTTATGTTTAATAAACCTTGGATTTTAAACTGCGTTGCACACATGCTTTCTCTTCCAAAATTAAATGCACAAACACAGACTTGACCATATAGGTTATTAAGAGCAGCTCTGATAAAACAATATATAAAACTATATGGTATATCAAATGTTTAACACATTTTTTTTTTACATTTCATGTTTGGTAGTTTAATAAAACATTTATTTGGTTCACTTTAATAAAAAAAATTATAATAATTTTTTTTTAATATACAAGTATATTATTGTAATATATTTTTTTACAGGAAAACTATGCCAGGTACAAGCTCAAATCTAAATAAATAATTTATAATGAACTTAAATACTTATATTAAAAAAAAATTGTAATTATATCTAGTTTTATAAGCGAGATATAATTATTTTCGAAATATCGAGGGGGCGGGGGTGTTAAGGGGGCTAAGGGGGAAAGCTCCCCCCCTCAACGAGGGGAACTCTTCCGTTCTCAATTCCAGGAGGTCAAGCGAGTATTTGACCAAAGTTTAAAAACTCTTGTAATTTTTTCTCCTATTTTACCTAATTGCAATGGACTATTTGTTTAATCTCTTAATACGAAAACTGATTATATCCTAAGTGAGACTGATAATCAAGTCTGGTATAGATCATGGAAAATTTTAATAAAGTTTTTGTTCCAACTGCGTAGTTATGGCATTTTGTTGATGCATTGACTGTTCTATCTACGAGAATTTAAGAAAATATTGTAAAATAAAAATTGGAAATATAAAGACGTTCTTGTCTATCGCAAGAAATATTTAGCTGAAATCAACGACATAAAAGCATAAAAATGTAACATATACAAACTTTTAAATTCTTGCCCACTATGAAATAAGTGAAAAATTTATATTGTCCGATTTTAATAATTGATATAGTTTGTAATTTCATTTCTGTAGCTGATATAGTTTGTAATTTCGTTTCTGTAACTGATATAGTTCGTAATTCCATTTCTGTAACTGATACAGTTTTTAATTTCTGTAATTAATATAATTTAATTGTTTTTAAATGTGTGTAACAACATTCTTCTTAAAGGAATGAAGTTATATTTCATGAATTTTGTTTTTCACAGAAATGTTTAGTTGGTAAGAAATATAAAACTACATTTTATTTATTGCATTCAGCACACTTTCAAAAGTTCCTAAATAAAATGGCAATTAAACACCTAAAGTGTTGTTTTGCTACAGATATTGCACTAAAGGTTATATTAACAATTAAAGGAACGAAGTTTCGAAAATATATTGGAATTCTTTTAAATTATATCCATATTTCACATATTTATGTTCTATGTTTATGGCATTTATATGATAACAGAAGCAATATTAAATACATTTAATGAAGCTTATTATAAAACACTTATTGCTTGTTTATTGACACTTTTATTATCGTAATTTTCATAGTATTCCCAAGTATTTAGTAAAAAAACAAATTTATGCTGTTATTTAATTTATTAAATGTCATGAGAATTTCTTAACAATTGAATTGTAAAAGGTATATAGGTTTTAGCTTTGCAAGCTTTTGAATTGTCGACGGCGTATATTTGACCATAAAATAAACAAAAGTTTAGAAAATCATTTAAAATCCCCCCCCCCCCCCCCAGCATTAAAACTAAAAAGCATACTTTAGTTCAAATAAACATAATAGTCTCAAAGAAATTATTTTTCAACTTATCCTTTAACAGTTAACAAAAAAAAACCCTCTAATTTTCTAATAAAAATAATTATTTTATAAACGTTTTGTAAAATTGAATTTTTTTTTATAAAAATAATTGTTTTATATTATAATACTTTCGTTATCCGTTGTATTATGTTTTTTATGAAAAAAATACGAAGAAAATCATACTAAAGCTATTTTATTATACCTTAAGCCCATACTATATTCTATTATTAATTACTAGATTAAATATTTAGAAATATTAAAAAAATATTCATTATAATATAGACATATTAGTTTACATTATTATAAGGCTACATTATTCTTATAAAGAAAATAAAATAAAAGAGGTTTTCAAGAGCCATGTAATTTACTAGTAATTGATTGAAAAATAAATTAAATATTGAGGTTTCTTTAAGAAGTTTATATTGTAAACAATCACCTATTACCCTTTGTTTACGTGTCTATTATTCTCCTGAATAATTATTAATATCATTTATATTGTTTTTCAATAATTTTCTTTTATTATTTAGGAACACAGATATTTCTTTTATGTTCCTAATATTACAAAGGATTACTGAAGGATTGATTTCTTAAAAAGTGTTTTCAATTTTAGTTTTAAGATGAGGCGATAATGGATGCTGCATTTTAAATTGATTACTTGTCCATATTAAAATCAATTGATAATTAATAGTCTAGTAGATTGGTTTGGTTAATGGTTATTGCAATTTGTACTTATATACAGTGCTTTAAAGTTATTAAAACTTGTTTCTATATTAATTTTTATAAAAGTGCATCTTTGTTGCTTTATCTATATCTAATAAGTTAATTAAATTTATTAATACAGAGGAAGCATTTAAAGCTATGTTGTTGATATAGAGCAAGGTAATAGAATTCAGAAAAGGCACATTGGACAAAAAAACATTAAAAATGAGAAATGAACAAGGAGTGTAAACTTTGAAGCCTAACCCTTTCACATGCCTAATACAGATTGTGTTAGTTGTGGTAACTCTAATGCTTTAGTGAGTAAACGAGATATTCGGCAGAATTACTCAAGTGCGAAATTACTCCACCAATACACAAGTGGAAAAACAACTTGAACACTATGCGAAATGCTTGACAACTACTCGACCACTATTTGAGTGACAAAATCACAAAATTACTCGAATACTACTGGAGAGGCAAAACTCCTCGAAAGGTAAAAATACTCGACAACTAATCGCAAGGAAAACCTTCTATACAATTACTCGTGTGGGGAAACTGCTCGATCACTATTCGAGTGACAAAACTATTTGAAAACTATTTGAGTGGAAAATATTTTCGACTCCTACATGAGGAGCAAAACTACTGGAATACTACTCGATTATTACACGAGAGGCAAAAATACTCGATAACTAATCGAGTGGCAAAACTACTAAACCATTACACGAGTGGCAAAATTACTCGACCTCTATTCATGTGACAAAACTACTCTAGTAGCAAAACTATTCGACTACTGCAAGAGTGGCAAAACTACTCGAGATTCAAAAATATTCGACAACTACTGGAGTGGCAAAATTGCTAGACCATTACTGGATTGGTAAAAACTACTTGACCACTATTCTAGTGACAAGACTACTCGAATACTACTCAAGTGGCAAAGATACTCGACTACTACACGAGTGGCAGAACTACTCGAGAGGCAAAACTACTCGAACACTACTCGAGTTACAAAATTACTCGAGAGACAAAACTACTGGAGCACTACTCGAGTGGCAAAACTACTCGAGAGGCAAAACTACTCGAACACTACTCGAGTGGCAAAACTATCCGAGTGACTGACTCAAACTGCTCCCTTCAAAGAAAATACTTTATTTGCTTTATTTAAGAAAATACTTTATTTTTCTAATAATGAGTTAAATTACATTTGTATGCCTTTACTAAATCAATGAACTAGCAGTGAGCATTCGGATGCAATTTCATACGATCTTTGCCCGTGTCATGATAGTTTTTGAACTACCATACCAAAATTGATGGTAAATTAAGTAGATTTTAGGACTATTTTATTTCATAAAAAAGTCAAGTCTGTTTCATAAGATTTTTCTTTGTACTAATCTACCCGACTAAGAGTAATAAAAAGTCAAGGATCAAGGAAGAGTCAAGGATCCGAGTTGAAATATTATTACTTTTCGTTTAACCTAAATTAAATTGTGAATTAATTGGGTAAAATGAAATGAGTGAAATGGTAGTATTATTTATAATTGTTATTATTTAATGCAAATATATTGTGCCTTGATTTTAATTAAAGGATTATAGTAAAAATCGATAGGACTAAACATATGTGTGGATATAAACGACAGTTGATTTTAAAATTTCGATAGTTTGACTGTTTTAAACTGCATGTTATACTTTCCTTTTAGACATGTAGAAGTATTATATATACATTTTTAAGGAACAAACTTTAATATGTATTAAGATTTCAATTTTTTTTATTAGTTTGGAAGTAGTTCTTAAATTTTATCTAACTATTTTAAAATTACTTGATGGTACCTTGATTTTTAAAAAAACATATATTTATTTTTAAAGAAAACCATATCACCTTATCTTGTAAGTAAATTTAAATCATTTTAATACACCCAAAAGAAATAGCTATAAAAAAGTTTTTTTTTTTTTAAATTCTAAAAAAATATTAAAAAAAAATAATCATAATTTCGAAAAAAAATGTTAACTAAATTTTTAAAGAGATATTTAGTGAAAAGTATTCCTCTTCGGATTATATTAACCCTTAATGGACTTAAATTAAGTAAAAACGCCGAAATTCATTTAAACCGCATATCTTTATTTCATATTTTCGTATTCCATGTTTATGGCATTTACATACTGTTAGCATGTTTAGTAGATGTCATTTATGGAATCGATTATAAAATAAATGTTGCTAATTTTATCGGACTTGCATTATCATATTTCCTATGGTACTCCTTGATATTTAGAAAAAAGGAAATTTATACACTCATTGACTTTATCAAATGTCACAAAAAGCATTTAAGTGTTATATCACAAAAGAAATACACAGTGAACATTTTGTTATGCGTTTTCTACGGTTTTCCATTTATACTAGCTTTGTTAAACTTACATGCAACCCTTAAAGAAACCGATCAATATTTGTTTTATTCATTTGGAATCGTAATTCAGGAAAGAAAGCTGCGAGCTGGCGCGATTTTCTTTGGTAGTCTAGCATCTTATACAATTTTTTTGCAATATCCATCACAAATAACGTTGTCTATTTGCTTATTAATGCATCAAAGTGGGATTATTCTTAGTTCTTTTCAAAGGCAGCTGAAAACTTTAGAATTAGATGGTAGTTGCAATCACAGAATCCATATTTTGAGAGAATATTTAAAAGTAATAGAAACGATACGATATCTGAAGGATGTATTGTCTTGTCCTTTGTTCTTAATCACGCTTGGTAGTTATTTTAATCTGTATGCAACTTTGGCATATTATTTTAGCGTAAACAGAGCCTTTTATGCGTCGTATATAATAGAGAGCTGCAGCACTACGCTCACAGAATGCGCAATTTTAATTTTTCTGATAGAATTCAGTTCCAGGATCCCAGAATATATTTCAGAAATCAAAATAACAGCTGGAACACTGATTGAGCGATATAAAACCAAAACCTTTGACAAGAAAGAAACATTTTTTCTTTTGGACAGGATTGAGAAAAGTGAGGCAATTTACTTAACAGCCTGTGGAATTGTGCACTTTCGACGAAGTTTTTTACTTTCTTCTTTTGGGACACTCTTTACTTATGGCTTACTAATTATTAACTTGAAATAAAATTTCGGAGTGAAAGTCAAAGTATTTATATTCAGCAAGTAAACTGAATTCACAAGAAAAATATACTATTTTAAAAATGTTTATTATGTTTTGTTCTATGTAAAAATGTTTATATGTTTCGCACCATTCAAGCCTAATTAAACTGTTTAAAATAAACTGTTTATGATTCTTACAATATTAAGAATGTGTAAGGTTTTATGCTTAATGTAGATTAAAAATAAACGTTGTTTAAGTCATATTTTTAAATTATCGTTCTGTTATTTTATTCTGTTTTCTTTTAAATTATTTTTTTTATACAGGATGTTCAAGAATTATCTTAACAACTGTGACACGCAATAAAAGGTAAAAGAAGTAAGATAGCTTGGTTATGATGCTCGTACTTGTAATAGCAACACTTAAAGTTTTATGTGTACGCATTTTTTTAAAAAATTACATAAAAAAAAAAACGGTTTGTAAATTCAATTTTGTGTTGCTGTTTCATGACTTTGCATACCATTGAAAGGACAGATGCAAACATCACTACAAATTGTTTCTGAAATACTGAACTACAGGAATATTGTCATGGTTTATCATGCAAACGAAAACTGTGTGCTACAATTGTGCGAATCGTTGTATTGTACGCTCTGAATTGTTAAAAACATTAAAGTTACTTTGCGGAATTGCCTTTTATCTTTGCAATCTTGACACGTCTAACCAATTATGTGAGCATTTCCAAGAACTTAAACTTACTTAGATATTAAAGACTTCATTAGATGTAAAAATATATCATGAAACGTCTAATCATCGATATGGACATTTAAAACCATTTACATTTAATTTGATTCATTAGAAATGTTATTAAGTAATAAAATATGCGAGCGAGCTGGGTTCGGTTCTCCTTGGTACTTTATATTATACATGGTGTATAAGAATTATCTTTACAACTTTGACACGCAATAAAAGGTAAAAGAAGTAAGATAGCTAAACTGTGTTGCTTGTACTTGTAATAGCACATGAAGTTTTATTTGTACGAGTTTTTTTTTAAATAAAAAACAAACAAAAAAAACGGTTTATAAATTAAACTTTATGTTGCTATTACATGACAAGCAACATAATTTATCAATCATATTCACTTAAAGTTTCTTTGGGTATCATCGTTGTAAAGATAATTTTCATACACACATACTCAGGAGAAAGCTCAGTGCATTGATGGTTTATATGTGCATTAATCGTTTTGGAACGGTGCGTAAAATGGTTTGTTAATGGTTTGGAAAAAAACTGTGTACAAATAAAACGTCATGTGTTGTTGTTACGTGTACACGCAATGTAACATATCTATCTTATTTATTTTAGGTTTTATTGCGAGTCAAAGTTGTAAAAGTAATTCTTAAACAACCTGTACTTAGTATGTGTTGCCAAAAATTGTTATTTTAAGTTTGATAATAATAATTTTTTATCTATAGTTTTCATAATTTTTGTATTTTTGAAAAGTTTTCAAAGGATTTTGTTATGAAAATATTACAAAATTCATTTATGTCACTTTATACGTGCAAAATTATACTATGTACTTATATCATATAAGCACTTTTAATCAAATAACAATTTACAAAACTTTATCATATTTTAATATTTATAAAAGCTTATTATTTGCAGTGGTGTCCTTTTTTGTGTTGCATTCAATCGAACATTTTCTATTTCTTGAAGTAGGTGAGTAAATGCATCTACAATGAAAAAATATATCTTACATCAAATTTGTTTCGCAGTAAAGGTATTGAACTTTAATTCTTAAGCAACGGAATGAAATTGGTATATAATGAATAAAGCAGTTTTTACGTAGAATATAATAAAATTAGAGGGGGGGGGGGGGAAGGAAAGAAAAATTGCGTTTTAACTTATCTCAGCGATAAAGAAGAATTTATTCGACTCATTTATTCTCTAACTTAAAAACTTTAACTTTTTTCTGAAAACGATTTGTCGTATGAAATCTATGTGATTATGTTATAAGTGTTATTTATCTGAAGATAAAATGGCGGCAAATATTTTCTTTTTTTACTTATCGGAATATATTAAATAACAAATATTTGCTTTCTAGTTTCACATTTAACACCTGTCTTTCAATGTTGAAAATGGCGTGATACGCAGGTTGAACATATTCGAAACAAGCAACCTTGTTTTATTATCGTAGTACAAGTGTCAACTCTTATACAGTCTAGATAGTAAAATCAACTCAGAGTATCTAGAAATTAAAACTTATTTCTAGTTATTCATAAGTAAGAGTTACTTTTATTTAGCGAGTAATTTTAGGTCATGTAAATAGAGAAATTTGAATTTAAATTTGAAATCTTATTAAACAATCATTTCCGATAAATATTAGCCTATTATTTGAGAATTTACTAGCATATTTTCAACTCTTGGATTACTCGACTAAGATACATTGAATTTGGAATGGCAAAAAATCAGTTCAACGCTTGGTAGCCAAGGTTGGCATAAATGGAATAAAGATATATATCCGCTGAAAGATTTGTATCTACATCCTATTGAAGATATTGATGGAATAAAGATATATATCCGATGAAAGATATCAATAAATAAAGATATATATCCGATGAAAGATTTGTATCTACTTCCGATGAAAGATCTGTATCTTATAAAAGGTTTGTATCTACAGCCGATGAAAGATTTGTATCCAATGAAAGATTTGCATCTACATTCGATGGAAGATATCGATGGAATAAAGATATATATCCGAATGAAAGATTTGCATCTACTTGAATGGAAAGCGACTGTTGGATAACAACTACTAAGTTTGTGACATTTAAGAGTTATAAAGGTTGAAAAAAAATTATCTGTCTGTTCGGTTTAGTTTTAAACTGCTTTGGTAACTAATTTGATTCACAAATTACTAGTCATAGTCAAGTTAATGACACCTAAAGATGATTTAAATACTTATAGTAAATAATCGATGTTTTTTGTACTTATAATGGAACTAATTTTTTAATTTCTTCTGATACTGTTCACATAAATTAACTTTTCCTATTTCACGTCTTCTTAAAAGCAGAAATAGTTTCATAAAATTTCTTAGCTTAAATACGAATAATATTTTCTATATAAGGCCATAAAAACACGTTAGAAGGTGTAAATTTTGAGAGCTGGGTATTGTACGGAGACGCTAACCAAAATTATACAGTCCCATGAAAATTATTTCAGAATAGATAATGTACTTCATACCATAGTAGTGACAAACGACCAGTCTGTCTCATCCAACTATTCGAATGTTCTTTGTAAATTGACTTAGAACATCGTTCACATGAGCAATGAGGTAATTTATTTTTAACATTTTACTGCCAGATAAAAAACCTTACATGGTTATTCAAGCCCTTAGAAATGAAGGGTTATTAAAAATTCGTACATAAATATAACTGCATTTATAGTTTCTGATTAGAAGAATGCCAATTACTCATCGAAAAAAGCACCCTGTCACAGATATTTTCCTTTTAATTATACTTTCATTTACCCAAAACCAGCTAAAAATAAGGGTTCCAATCATTTTGAAATGGATATCATATTTTTCTGTATATACATTCCAAATATCTGTAATATACTCGTTGTCAGTAACTATAGTATATTCTATTAAAGTAAACGAATTTAAAGTAATTGTAGCTTACTTATCTGTTATTATGTTGATATATCTTTACAACTACTCATTTAATGTTAATAAAGCAAAAATATGCATTCTCATTAAAACAATTAAACTTCATCAAAGAAAATTAACAATGCAGTTTAATGCGAAAAACCATGTATATATGTTGTTAGGTGCAATTTATGTCTATCAATTTCTACTGTCTGCATTAAGCGCCTATTTAACAGGTAAAAATATATTTTTTTCTTTCGGTGTTCAAATTCAAGACACAAATCAAAGATTTGTTTTAAATTTCTTGTGTTGCATTGTTTACTATACGGTGCTTCTTCAATATCCATTAGTAATGTTGTTATGTATGTGTTTATTGATAAGCCAGTGTGGAGAGGTTCTGAATGCTTATCAAAGACGGTTGAAAAGAATGCAATTTAATGACTCTATGCATGATTATAACATTACCACATTAAGAGATTTCTTCGATATAGTTAAAATTGCGAGGTATATAAAAGACATTTTATCCTTTTCTTTGTTCTTGATTGTTATTAACAGTTTCTTTAATTTTTATGTCACTTTATCGTATATATTTAATACAAACCAACACACAAATATTCCTATGATGTTGGAGACTATCAACAATGCGATCACAGGCTGCATAACTTTAATTTTATTAACTATATTCAGCTCTAGAATTCCAGAGCGACTATGTGAAATAAAAATCACGGCCGGAAATTTGATCCAACGCCATATGGCAAGGTTTCCACGCAAGGAAGACATGTTTTTCCTCCTGGACAGAATCGAGAAGAGTGAGACAGTTTTCTTATCTGCCTGCCAATTGGTCCGTTTTCAGCGTAAGTTTTTGCTGTCTGCTTGTGGGGCTGTTTTTACGTATGGGTTACTTGTTTACGATTTGAAACGAGATTTTACGTAACTTTTTTTCAAAATGTGTGCCCAATGACTATATTAAATATTATCTATATATATAAATGTGAAAACCCCACTCATTCACTCATCACTAATTCTTCAACTTCCCGTATACCTATGAAGAAGAAATTTGGCAAATGTGTTACTTATACCTGAAATAGAAAAAGTAAGCTATTTTTGTTCCGATCGAACGTACGACAGGGGTGTAAAACCCCTTTTTCGATGTTAGTAGTGTGGGGTTTACTTCATATACCCGATACTCCCGCTTAGGCTGGTGTGATCACTTTAGCCTGACTGGCAGAGTATCGGCGTAGCAAGCAGAAGTTCCTTGGTTCGATACCGAGTGTAGCCAAAGAGTTTATATTGCTACGGTAACAACGTTAGTTTGGGAATCTATTAAAATATGGATGTTTAATCAACGGGAGTATCGCATGTATATCTACATTATCGTACAGCCAACTTCTCCATATTATCGACCTTGCTAATAAAATTTCGTTACAAATTGTAACTTTTAATACTGTGGTTCCCTCTGATGGGTGACAAATTAAGAATATTATTTATTTCGCTTATAAATATTGTATTTGTATCTATTTTGTAACTTATTTCCTTCCCGTGCGTAGTACGGGTATTTCAGCTAGTCATAATATATATATGAATATATAATAACACTGTTAAAAATAGGTACTCAAAAATAAATAAAATGAACTCCATTTGGATTACATTCGATGCTTATCATAGCTCCGAATACGTACATTTCATTTTTGAAAAAAAAAAAAAAAAAAAATGTACTCAAAACGGTGTACAATGAGTAAAAACGAATAAAAAGGACAGTAGCTTGCCTAAATAGGCTGTCTTCATAAATACCTTTCAATAAATATCGACAATTACAACCAAGACTTACTGGGAATCGAACTCATATCTTCAGGCACCGAAGTTCAGTGCCTTATCCGTTGTACTACCAGGAAGACGTGAAGAAGTTATAAACAGGAGAAATGTTAAAATAGTGTGCTTAAAGAATCGGAAGTAAGATAATGGAATTGTAATAACTCAGTTTCCATTAAAGCGATCGACATCAAATGATGTGGAAAACCATCTTTTGAGCAGTTATTTTAAGTGTGTCGGGTCGCTTTGTTAAGATGGCTTGAGCAGAAGCTGAAATTAGCAATATTAAATTACACTACTCATTTTTTAGAAAGTACGGTTGCTTAAATTTGAGTTCGTAATCGTTCCTATACCATGCAAATAAAACTCAAAGAAAAACGAGTACGTTAATGTACTCATTTTTAAGCACTTTTTTTAGTATAGCACGAGTTTTTATCAATTAACGATAAAATGAGGACACATTTACATAAAAAGTTTGGAATTTTAGAGTAATATATTTTGAATACTCTAATACTTGAGAGTATTTTTACAGCATTTAGAGTTTTAAAATACTCACAATTAGGTAAATTGAAATCCAATTTAACATTGATTTTTAAAAATGGATTGATTATAGTAAATAAATTGCCTAATAGTTAATCTCTATTTATTTATTGAAAAATAGTTCTATTTTAAAATGCTTACAGTAAAAATTTATTATATGTGATTTTAAAATCTTTTTATATCTATATTATTACTTTAAATATTCAAGTAAAAAAAAATAGAAATTAATGATTTTTAAAAATAAAAAATTCGTATTTTTTAAACTCATCTATAAAAAAAATATTATTGCTTTTTTGCATTTCAAGAAATGTGTTCAAAACGAATTGTCATCATAGGAGATTGCATAAAAATTTGTTATTAATTTGACTTTCATGAATGTAACTAACTTTTCATTCGTTTTAATTTAGAAAAGGGCAGTAACTTTTCAAAATATTTTTAAGAAAAGACGTTAAAGTGAAATTTGCTAATTTGATCAAATTTTTTATTTAAAGTAATGAAATTTGTCATAGAAATATCGAATAATCTTTAAATTGATTTTTTATATGCACAGTACCAAGTTTATTTAAGATTTGTATTATATGTCTGTTATAAGACTATAAATCTAAAAGTTTGATGCATGGTATAGTTTAAAGGTAAAATACGTGTTAGGTAGTATTTTCTATTTAACGTACTGATATTGTATTATATTTTCTATAATTTCCATTAAAACAATGTGTGTTGCATTATTGGTATATCTAGTCTCAGTTTTATGCTAATAACTTTCAACTGCAGTAATTATAAACTTGTGTATTTTCGAAATATCTTGGCAAAGAAAGAGAAAATATCGTAGAAATCTTTATAATATACTACCCACTTGCAAAAGTACTTAATGTAAGTACTCTTACACATATTGAAAAGTATTTGCTTATTCCAATGTTAATAAAAAATGGTAATATTTGAAGAGTTATTCTTTTTTGTGTTGAATTCTAATTGAAAACGTTTTTTTTGTAAAGTACACAGTAAAAATACAAGTAACGACAAAGAAAGAAAATGTGCATTTGGTTAATATTATTTTGAATATAGCATATCACACTTTATTTCACACATAAAAGGAAAAATAATGTTACGCATTGAATAGAGAATTTTCAACACAGAAATACAAAGAGAAAATTCAGTGGAAATTAGAGTTATCACTGCAAAAAAGAATAGCTAAAACTCATATAGAAATACACTTAACCAAATTATTTTTTAAAAGAAAAATGTTACAAAAAATCGATGCAATTTTGTTAGAAGGTTCAAATGTCTAAAAATAAGATCAGGGAAACACATTTTCCCGTTTTAGGTATGGAAGTATGTTTAGTAGAAAATATAGACCACCTGGTTTTGAATATAACACTATCTTCTAGTGGATCTATCTTTACCTTTATGAAGACGAATTAATATTTTACTTTCACAATTACGAAATGCTTATATTCTCCCATTGATAATTGTTAAAAATAAGTACAATGTACTAAGTTTTGAGTACATTTGATGCTTTTCATAGCTTCAAATACATAAGTTTCATTTTTGAAAAAGGCATGCACTGAATATAACACTATCTTCTAGTGGATCTATCTTTACCTTTATGAAGACGAATTAATATTTTACTTTCACAATTACGAAATGCTTATATTCTCCCATTGATAATTGTTAAAAATAAGTACAATGTACTAAGTTTTGAGTACATTTGATGCTTTTCATAGCTTCAAATACATAAGTTTCATTTTTGAAAAAGGCATGCACTCAAAAATGAGTACAATGATTAAGAATTAATAAAAAAGAGCAGTTGCTTGCCTACATAAGTTGCCTTCACAAATCACTTTCAATAAATATCAACAATTACAACAAGACTTACTGGGAATCGAACCCATATCCTTAGACACCCCTGTTCACGGCCTTATCTGTTGTACTACCAAAGAGACGTGAATAAGTTATAAACAGAAGGCTTGTTTAAAAGGTGTGCGAAAAGAATGGGAAGTAAGATAATTGAGTTTTAATATATCACTTTCCATTTAAGTAATCGACATCAAATAATGTGGAAAGCCATCTTCTGAACAATTATTTTAAATGTGTCAGGTCGTTTTGTTAAGATGACTTGAGCAGAAGCTGAGATTTGCAATATTAAATCAAACAGCTCATATTTGCGAAAGTACGATTACTTAAGTTTGAGTACGTTATCGCTCATGTACGATGCAATTGTACTCAAAGAAAAAACGAGTATGTTCATGTACTCATTTTTAAAAACCTCTTTTTTACAGTGTAATGTTGAATGTGGCAAATGATACTTTTAATAGACAATCCATACTAATTGAATATTAGTCATCTGTTGATTTTAATTAGAATAAATTAATAACAAAATATAGTATAATTTATCTCAGTATCTTTTAATCTTGAAAACTAATAATAACTCGATTTGATTATAGTAACGTTATTCTGAAAAGTCAATAAATATACAAATATAAACTATAAAAGACACAACTATCAAAAATAAAGAAATTATTGATTTAATTGAAATTAATCAAAATTATCGATATAATTGGAATAAAAGCGAAATAATATGTTACAGAAAGTGTATCGCTTTGTCCATCACTCAGTTAAGCAATTAAAAAAAAACGATATTAAATTTTCCATTACAACGACTAGAACATTATATTGCTTTAAAAATTACTATATTTGTTTTTGAAGTAATATGACTTTACGACATGTACTATTTATGAATACTTTTTTAAATATCAATACATAATAAAATCAACATATAAGGAGATACTTTCTTTAAAGACAATACATACCATTGAATTTTTAGTATGGTAATTTTAGTTGAAATAAATAAAAAAAAATAACGGAAATTATTTTAAGGAAAAAATGTTATTGAGACAATTATATTTATAAAAATGTACATTTAGTTTATGTCAACTGCTATAAATGTACAAAATAAATAAATAATTGAATTAATTTAAATAAAATCTTTAGAGTTTCATATTTATCAAAACTAAAATAATATTCCATATTTTATTTTTAAATTAGTGCTGATTAAGTTTAGCAAAATAAGGTAAAGAGTATTTTTTTATATATTTGCAAGAAATGTTTATTAAAGAATTTGGTGATAGTAACTATAAAAATGTATTTTTAAAATTCTCTATTTTAGAAGTTTTCGAACTTTAGGTCCTTGGATGACACAGTTAAAAGTGTTATTAGGAACTTAGAAAGAAAATTTTAATTTCGTAAAAATTATAAATTTTTTAAATAGAATATAATAAAAATTTCATATCAATCCTTAATCCACTGACGCTCAACCGATTTTGGCAATCGTAAAGTTGTTTTCATATTTTGGAAGTTTAGTTAATTTTTCCTGAACATAATATTTTATATTATTTTTAAATTTATAATTAATTGTAAATGTAAAATTGTAATCTTGTAAATTGTATGTAAAGCTTTTAAATTTCAAAAATACTGTAAAATGGAGCATTTTTAGAAATTAAAAAAAAAAATGAGTGTATTGGTGGAAAAACTGGAGATCCTTGGACATGATGTCACGTCCAAACGCGTCAGAGGGTTAATAATAAATTAAATATATACTTTATAAACGTGTAATATACCTTATAATAGATCTATATCTTGAAATTGATCTTAAGAAAGTGAAACGTTATTTGTCATTCTATCACACCATAACTATAGAGCTAATATTTACAAAACTTAGCATATATATATCAAATCTCTACATCGAGTAAAACATAAGCTACTTTTTCACGAGCGGAACGATTGAACAACACCTTTGAAGCGTATCACGTGGGTGAAGATAAACATGTTTTTTGCAGCAAAGGTTATGATGGTAGAAGATGTGTTTAGTCTGGGTCACTAATTGGAACCGTGCATTGGGAGATGTCTGTAATCGAGCATTGAGTATTGTAGATGCTATGCAGATTCTTTACCGTTGAACTAAAGTGATTGCTCTAGCCCCCGAGTAAATAACCACGACTCATATAGCTGAGTAAATGCGATGAGGCTCACCTGGGAAGTTAGGCCTCTGCGACCATCGAGTCTACATATAGTGAAATACGGCATTCAGAATGATGTCATTTCATGTTGAATATTAGTAATCCGTAAGTGAAAAGAGAGCCGAAAGCTGACAGAAGAAAACTTTTACGGAATTCTATCAATTCGCAGGCCGTTAAGTAAATAATCTCCGTTTTTTCAATCCTGTCGAGAAGGAAAAATGTTTCTTCCGTTTGAGATATTTTAATATTGTATTTCTGAATCAAACTTCCAGCTGTCACTCTTATTTCGAACAGTTTTTCTGGTATTCTGGAACTGACGATGGTATGAAGAACCAAAATAAAGCACCACGTGAAAGCCTTGCTGGTGGTCTCCAACAGTATTGCCGCCTCAATGGATCCACTCATCTTCAAGAAGTACACCAGAACTGTGTAGAGATTAAAGAAGCTGTTGATGTTAATCAAAAGCAAAGGAAAAGATAAGATATTTTTCAGGTATCTTATGCTTTTTGAGATATGAAAGTATTCTGCAAGGATTTCAGCGTTGTGATCAAACAAAGAGTCCATTACCAAGCTTTTCAGTTTCCTATTGTAAGTAATAAGAACATTTACGAAGTTATTGATTAACAAACAAACAGATAGCAGTGTAATAGATGGATATTGCATGTAAAATGAATAATAAGCGATATTTCCGATAACATACAAGACGGTTCTGAGAGTTATATCTTGAATTTTTACACCAAAAGTAAAGAATGTTGTTTGGTCGATATTTCCATACGACATACATGTACTTGATAGAGCAAGTATAAATATACATGAATAAATTACACTTAACCAAATACATATTGCATAGTTATCTTTTGAAGTCATTGTTAGTCGTCTTTTATTATTATTTAATAGTTCGATGACAATGACAACTTTTTGCTTAACAAATACTAGCGAATATCTAAGAAGATATAACAGCACGATAGAAGATAGGTAAGCTAAGTTACTTTTATAGTCAATTTCAATAAGTGAAAATGCAATACTTATACCTATAGTGTATATGCCAAATATATGAAATGTGAAAATATAAAAGTATGATACATATTTTAACCAAATCTTGCTGAATTTCGGTCCACTGAGAGTAAAAATTATAAGAAGAGATATATCTACAATAGTTTGCTTTTCCAGATGCTTCATCTTTAATTATTTATTATGATTTTTGTAAATAATGTCATTTTATACAAAACCTTCATTTATTTCAATTCAATTATTCAAACAATATTATTATAATAATATTGAATTATCAATTCAATATTAACTCAGCTCTTTTCTTAATGGTTTCAATACAAATCTTCCAAAATGTGTATCACAATTATAAGAAAAAAATATTATTGTACAATTCAACGTAAAACATACAAAACTAAACGATTACCATTGAACAATATATCAAATCAAACATACAAACATAATGTATCCATTATATTATTCAAACACCAACTAACTTGGCAATTAATTTTCTTTCGCTTTGGATTCAGTGTGACTTCAAGTATATTTTTTATACTAGAGATCGTTATTTTCATTTCTTCCATACGTATCACAATTAAATATCAATTGCTTGAATTGGTCTTCAGCCGATTTCCGTACTTTGTTGTTTCAAGTTTCATAGTGAATTTGAATAAATCTTCTACAAATTCGAGAGAAGTTTAGCAAATGCTTTATACACAACTCATATGTTAGCAACCTTCAGCACTATTTCAATATAAGCAGGTTAATTCAAGCTAAAAAAAGAACACGTCACTGTATGACTTTCATTTGTGACAGAAATACATTTCTACAGTGAGTATCTAGAAAATATTTGTTTCTTAGCTTCAATATAAATATTATAAATATATAATTATTATTCACCCTAAGAACTTTTCATTCATCTTAGAACATCTAAAGGAGCTATATAAAATTTATAGCCTTTGTATGAATGAAGTAGACAAACGCGTTTCTTAAATTTACTAATGTAAAGTTATATTTAAAAAACTAAATTATGAATATCATATTAATATAAAAACGTCCACGTGAATAAAAAATTGTTTCATAGAATATTCTGCACGAATAATGTAAAAAAAGTTAGTTTTTTGGAATGTATTCAAACACTGCAACAATTCGTCATATATTATTTAAAGCCGATATATTTGTGGGAATGTCTTTTGAAAAAGAAAATAAATGTATATTTAATTCTTAGATACTCCGATGAAATGGGTATTGTATTGATATCTTTTTGGGGTATGGGTATTGCATCGAATACTTTTGACAGACAAATTATTCATTTTGCGAATATCTTAACATTCAATAGATTTAATAATATAAGAGTAAATGTCAAAATTCATAAAATTTTATATTTTTTTTGTGTTTCAGAGTAGAAATATAAATCGATCAATGATAAATTAAAATAGTATTAATCACAAAGCATAATGCACTTGTTTAAACTTTATACTTTTATTACAAAATCGATAGATACACTTATCACATACGTGATAAGTGATAAACAGATATATATAAAGAATAATAGAGAAGTTTATACAAATCTGGAATTTTATTCCGATCTTGATGAAATTTTGCACACTTGATCTTCAAAAAGGTAAGATGACTGTTTACACGAAATTTTGAATACCCCCCCCTTTTAACTCGCTTGAGCCTATTGACTTCTTACTATAAGATAATTATTTTAATTTTAATATTGCAAACCTGTAACAATGCAGTACTTCAATAATTCCCAAGTATTAGATTATTTGAAATAGACTACATGAACATTGCAAAATCGTCTGTAGAGCTGTAGCATTGACTTTTAATTAATTGATAAAACTTAAAACTAATACACTAGTAAGTTCATATTGTCCAGTTTAAGAGTTTTTCTTCAAAAAAAAAATTAGTATTTATTAGAAAAACACACGTTTTATACAAAAGCGAGGAAACAGTGTGGTTTTCATAACATATATTCTCCTTGGTAATCCAGGTTACTTATTAAACACAAACACGTTTATTGTTACTACAAATTTTTTCATTTCATATTAATAATTAACAATCCATAAGTAAATAGAGCCCCGAAAGCAGAAAGCAAGAAACTTCGCTGTAAGTTCACAATTCCACCGGCTGTTAGGTAAATTGTCTCACTTTTCTCGATCCTACTCAAAAAGAAGAGAGTATCTTTCATATAATTACTTTCCATTTTATATCGCTGAATCAATTTCCCAGCTGTTATTTTTATTTCTGAGATACCTTCTGGAATCCTAGAACTGAATGCTGTCAGAAAAATTAAAAGGGCACATCCTGTAAACGCCTTACTGAATGTCTCTATTATGAATGACGTAAATAAGTGTCCGTTTATATTTAAAAAATATGCCAAAGTTGTAAAGAGATTCAAATAGATTCCGATCATGATCAAGATCAAAGGATAAGACAGCACATTTTTTAGATATCGCAACGTGTCCATTAGATGGAAATATTCTCTTAACATGTCAACTTTATGACTAAGCTTAAAATCAAATTCCATAGCTTTGAGTTGATTTTGGAAAACTATAAGAATATTTCCACAGTGATACATTAATAAACAAAGAGATAAAGATATAATACATGGATATTGCACATAAATTGTATAATAAGCAAGGTTACCGCTAAATATGACTACAGCTCGCAGATTTCTATCTTGAATTTTAATTCCTAGTGTATAGAACAAAGATTTATCCGTGCTTTTAAAGGATAAATACGAGCCAAATACAGCGAGTATAAGTGGAAAACCGTATAATGCAAATAACAAAATATTAATTGAGTGTTTATTTTTGGATGTATTACTTAAATGTTTCTCATGACCTTTAATAAATCCAATGATAGTACTAATTTGTTTCTTTCTAAATGCTAAAGAATACCATATTAAATATGATAGGAGTTGAACAAAAAAATACGAAACTTTTGTTTTATAATTATCCATATCGTTAGTTATTGTTACTACACAGACTAACCCCATATAAACACCATAAACATGAAATAGAAAAATATGAAAAATAGATATGCAATTTAATCGAATTTCACCTTTTCTACTCAATCTTTTACCATTTAAAGCTATTATAATATGCAGAGGAATGTTTTTAAACAAGTTAGGTGGTTTCTGGCTGTTAAATAACATTTTATTTTATTTCGTAATTTCTGTAATTTAAGGAAAATTACTTTATAAACACAGCATACATCTTTTATAAAGCTTTAGGGTATGGATATAATAAATTAAGAAATAACTTGAATTTGCTTACAACATCAAGTTAAATTGAGATTTAAAAAAAAAATTGAGGTTAAACTTTTACAATAACAAAGTACAATATAATGTAGTAAATGTTTATATATAATATAGTAATATATAATGTTTATATATAGTTATAGTTATATATAATGTAGTAAATATAATGTAGTAAATGTTTTTGTACAAGTTTCAAACTTAAACAAAAATTGAAATTTGTTTATTCTTATTTTTTAAATATTGCATTCCTTTTTTGTTGTTCTATGTTTCTTTTGTCTAAATTCTATCGCCCTACTTTTATTCGATGTGGAACCTCTTTCAATGCTGAGTGAAAGGTTTCTCCGTAAAGTTGAACAAATCTTGAAATTGAAATGTATTCTTTGGGGCAATCAATCGACTCGATTCGTCCTACACGTTGAAAAATGAACACCACACCATCTAATATTAGGCGTGAGGAGGAAATAGACCTAAGGGTTTGAATTCCTCATTTGTTGTTCTATGTGTCTTTTGTCTAAATTCTATCGCATTACTTTTCTTCTATGTGGCACATCTTTCAATGCAGAGAGAAAGGTTTCTCCATAAAGTTGAACAAATCTTGAAATTAAAATGGATTGTTTGGGGCAATCAATCGACTCGATTCGTCCTACACGCTGAAACATGAACACCAAACCAACTAATAGTAGGAGTGAGGAGGAAATAGACCTAAGGGTTTGAATTCTTCATTTGCTGTTCTATGTTTCTTTTGTTTAAATTCTATCGCCTTAATTTTCTTCGAAGTGGCACCTCTTTCAATGCTGAGTGAAAGGTTTCTCCGTAAAGTTGAACAAATCTTGAAATTGAAATGTATTCTTTGGGGCAATCAATCGACTCGATTCGTCCTACACGCTGAAAAATGAACACCATACCATCTAATATTAGGCGTGAGGAGGAAATAGACCTAAGGGTTTGAATTCCTCATTTGTTGTTCTATGTGTCTTTTGTCTAAATTCTATCGCATTACTTTTCTTCTATGTGGCACATCTTTCAATGCAGAGCGAAAGGTTTCTCCATAAAGTTGAACAAATCTTGAAATTAAAATGGATTGTTTGGGGCAATCAATCGACTCGATTCGTCCTACACGTTGAAACGTGAACACCATACCATCTAATATTAGGCGTGAGGAGGGAATAAACATAAGGGTTTGAATTCCTCATTTGTTGTTCTATGTGTCTTTTGTCTAAATTCTATCGCATTACTTTTATTCGATGTGGCACATCTTTCAATGCAGAGCGAAAGGTTTCTCCATAAAGTTGAACAAATCTTGAAATTAAAATGGATTGTTTGGGGCAATCAATCGACTCGATTCGTCCTACACGTTGAAACATGAACACCATACCATCTAATATTAGGCGTGAGGAGGAAATAGACCTAAGGGTTTGAATTCCTCATTTGTTGTTCTATGTGTCTTTTGTCTAAATTCTATCGCATTACTTTTATTCGATGTGGCACATCTTTCAATGCAGAGCGAAAGGTTTCTCCATAAAGTTGAACAAATCTTGAAATTAAAATGGATTGTTTGGGGCAATCAATCGACTCGATTCGTCCTACACGCTGAAACATGAACACCAAACCAACTAATAGTAGGAGTGAGGAGGAAATAGACCTAAGGGTTTGAATTCTTCATTTGCTGTTCTATGTTTCTTTTGTTTAAATTCTATCGCCTTAATTTTCTTCGAAGTGGCACCTCTTTCAATGCTGAGTGAAAGGTTTCTCCATAAAGTTGAACAAATCTTGAAATTAAAATGGATTGTTTGGGGCAATCAATCGACTCGATTCGTCCTACACGCTGAAACATGAACACCAAACCAACTAATAGTAGGAGTGAGGAGGAAATAGACCTAAGGGTTTGAATTCTTCATTTGCTGTTCTATGTTTCTTTTGTTTAAATTCTATCGCCTTAATTTTCTTCGAAGTGGCACCTCTTTCAATGCTGAGTGAAAGGTTTCTCCGTAAAGTTGAACAAATCTTGAAATTGAAATGTATTCTTTGGGGCAATCAATCGACTCGATTCGTCCTACACGCTGAAAAATGAACACCATACCATCTAATATTAGGCGTGAGGAGGAAATAGACCTAAGGGTTTGAATTCCTCATTTGTTGTTCTATGTGTCTTTTGTCTAAATTCTATCGCATTACTTTTCTTCTATGTGGCACATCTTTCAATGCAGAGCGAAAGGTTTCTCCATAAAGTTGAACAAATCTTGAAATTAAAATGGATTGTTTGGGGCAATCAATCGACTCGATTCGTCCTACACGTTGAAACATGAACACCATACCATCTAATATTAGGCGTGAGGAGGGAATAAACATAAGGGTTTGAATTCCTCATTTGTTGTTCTATGTGTCTTTTGTCTAAATTTTATCGCCTTACTTTGCTTTGAAGTGGCACCTCTTTCAATACAGAGTGAAAGGTTTCTCCATAAAGTTGAACAAGTGTTGAAATTGAAATGGATTCTTTGGGGCAATCAATCGACTCGATTCGTCCTACACGTTGAAACATGAACACCATACCATCTAATATTAGGCGTGAGGAGGAAATAGACACAAGGGTTTGCATTCATCATTTGTTGTTCTATGTTCCTTTTGTTTAAATTATATCGCCTTACTTTGCTTCAATGGGGCACCTCTTTCAACGCAGATTGAATAGTTTCTCCCTAAGAAACTTAGGTGTACGCGATATATCAATAAGGCAGTTTTCAAAAGAAATTTGACATATAAAAACGTTTTGACATATTAAACCATTATATGTTGCCAAATGGCTTGCATAAACTGATATCATCTTTGCATAGATTGGTATCATAATAAACCAATTATTTGCCCATTACCATCGATTGATTTTAATTAGAACGAAGTAATGTATTCAATATATAGAAAATGTAACTTCTCTTATCGCATTACATGTAAATTAATCATTAAAATTATTTTATATAATACATTGATTTCAGTTTTCAGTCAGTCAACACATTTACAATATTACCACTATAAAATATATATTTATTAAAAAATTGATTTTCTTGGAAAACACTAAAATAAATTAAACATTTAGGTAACGAAATGATAGACTAGTAAAACAATGTGCTAAATGAAGAATATTTTTTATTATTTGAAATAATAATACAATTTGTTTTTTTAAGAATTCATATAATTTATTTTACAAACAATAAAATCTATATTACGTGGCTTTTTAGAAACTATTGTTTTTTAGAAGAAATGTTTTATGAACTTTTAATGAATATTTAAAAATATATATATTATTGAGTATATATCTAAATGAAATGAGGTAATTTGTTTAATAATAAAATAATTGAATGAAGGGTTTTGTATGAATTTTTAACATAATTTTAATCGAAATAAATTAAATAAAAAAATCGACAAGTGCAATTCCTTCAAAGAAAATATATTGTTATATGATAACATCGGGTCAGCAAAATATACTAATTATTTCGATACATTTTTCTGTTTCACCCCAACCGATATTAGAAATGATTTTTCTCATTTTAGATACGCTACTTTCTAGCCAAAAGTATTTTATTATAAGAAGTACCAAATACAATGGTAACTTCATGTTGAAAATAAGCAATCCATAAGTTGAAAAGCAGACAATAGACTTCGAAAGGCAGACAATAGACTTCGAAAAGCAGACAATAGACTTCGAAAGGCAGACAATAGACTTCGAAAAGCAGACAATAGTCTTCGAAAGGCAGACAATAGACTTCGAAAAGCAGACAATGGACTTCGAAAAGCAGACAATAGACTTCGAAAAGCAGACAATAGACTTCGAAAAGCAGACAATAGACTTCGAAAAGCAGACAATACACTTCGATCAAAGTTTGCCATTTCTCAGGGATCTAAGTAAATTGTCTCACTCTTCCCGATCCTGTCGAGAAGACAAAATACTTGTTTCGATTGAAAAGTGTTAATTTTGAATTTATGTATTAATTTTTTCAGCTGTAACTTTAATAAGTGAAACAGTTTCTGGGTATCCGCGAACTGAATGTTATCAGTAAAATTAGAGTTACACACCCAATGAACGCGATGTGGGTAATCTGCACTATCATTGCGCATTACTCTTATATCTTTTGTGCCCAAAAATACATTAAAGTTGTATACATATCGAAGAAACTCGCAACCAACACCAGAAATAAAGAAGAAAATAAAATATATTTTTTCAGATGTCGTATAAAATTTATAATATTAAAGTAGTCTTTTATCACGACAATATTATAACCATACACTGTTAGAAATAGGTACTCAAAAATAAGTAAAATGTACTCATTTTTGAGTACATTTGATGCTTATCATGGCTCCGAATACATAAGTTTCAATTCTGAAAAAGACGTAATCAAAAATAAGTACAATGAATACAAAGAACAGCTGCTAGCACTACATAGGCTGTCTTCCTAAATCACTTTTAATAGATATCGACAATTACAACCAAGATTTACGTGGGAATCACACCCAGATCAACATTCACAGCAGTCCAGAGCCTTATTCGTTAAACTCCCAGAGCAGCGTGAAGAAGTTATAAACAAAAGAAACGTTAAAAAAGTGTGGCAAAAGAATGGAAAGTAAGATAAATGAGTCGTAAGAACTCAGTTTTCATTTAAGCAATCGACATCAAATAATGTGAAAAACAATCTTCTGAAGAACTATTTTAAGTTTGTCAGGTCGCTTTGTTAAGATGGCTTGAACAGAAGCTGAGATTAGCAATATTAGATCACACTGCTGATTTTTGAGGAAGTACGGTTATTTAAATTTGAGTACGTTATCGCTCATTTACCTGCAATAGTCGATAATGCAATTGTACTCAAAGAAAAACGAGTAGGTTCAGGTACTCATTTCTAAGTATTATTTTTTATTATTCTTGAACAGAAGCTGAGATTAGCAATACTAGATCACACTGCTCATTTTTGAGGAAGTACGGTTATTTAAATTTGAGTACGTTATCGCTCATTTACCTGCAATAGTCGATAATGCAATTGTACTCAAAGAAAAACGAGTAGGTTTAGGTACTCATTTCTAAGTATTATTTTTTTTTGACAGTGTATAGGGTTTCGAATTGCATTCTTGACCACTGTCTTTGATAGGCAACAAGAACATTACTACAATGACTTATCAACGAACACATAATTATCAGTATTAAAAAAGGATATTATATATGAAATATACAATAAGAAAGAAACCCCAAAAATGTATCGCTTTTCTCAGATTCGGATCTTGAATTTCAAAACCAAACGAAAAGAAGGTAGTTTTAATTAAATAAAATGAGCTTAATTGAGAGAACGAATATAACTATATTCAGCTCTAGCTATCTTCTCTTCGCACTCTCTCTCAGATATTAATAACTATATCCAGATCCCAGAGCAACTATGTTAAATAAAAGTCACAGCTGGGATCATGATCCAATTCTGTAAGACAAGAACTTCTCACAAGTTTAAAAGTTTTTTTTTCTTCTCGACAGAAAAGACGTTATATGACAAATAAATTATTTTATTTTTTCAGGTAAAAAGCTAATCACTTTGTGCAGGACATTGTTTTATTGTAAATAATCCTGTTTAACATATGTTTAATTAATTTTTGCGCTTTTTAACAAAATCAATTTTTAAATAGGTGTCTTTTATGATCGTAACATTGTAAATGTGTTGACTGACTTTAAACTGACAGCAATATTTTCAATAAAGTTATTTTCGTGATTAGTTTTTAGGTAATGCGAGAAGAGAAAAGTCATTATTAATATATTGATTATATTATTACTTCGTTAAAATCAATCGGTGGGCAATAACCAAGTAAATTGGTTTAGTGTGATGCCAATTTATAATGGGATTGTATAAGTTTTTTCAAGTCAAATTAGACATAATGGTTTGATATGTCAAAACAATATGTCAAATTTCTGTTAAAAATGCTTTATTATCATAACTGTATCTTATGAGTTTAATCGGAGTTGTTATTTAGGGAGAAGTCTTTAACTCTGCTTTGAAAGAAGTGCCACGTTGAGGCAAAGTATGGTGATAGAATTTAAACAAAAGAAAGATAGAACAGTTAAATAATAACAACTGCAAATACTTATCATTCTCACGCCTAATTTTAGATAGTTTGGTGTTCATGTTTGAGCGTGTAGGAAGAATCTAGACGAGTGATTGCCGCAAAGAAGCCATTTCGATTTCAAGATTTGTAAGACTTTTAAAAGAATAATGTGATAGAATTTAAACAAAAGATAGATACAACAGCGAATAAGGAATAGAAATCCGTAGATCTATTTCCTTTCTCACACCTAATTTTAGATAGTTTGGTGTTCATGTTTGAGCGTGTAGGACGAAACTAGTCGATTGATAGCCTCAAATAAGTCATTTCTATTTCAAGATTTGTAACACTTTCAAGAGAGTAATGTGATAGAATTTGAACGAAAAGAAACATAGAAAAATAAATAAGAAATGCAAATTCTTAGGTCCATATATTTCCCACGCCTAATTTTCGATAGATTGGTGTTAATGTCTGAGCGTGTCGGACGATTATAGTCAATTGATTGCTCCAAAGAAGCCATTTTCTTTCAAGATTTGTAAGACTTCCAAAAGTTGTGTTAGAATTTGAACACAAGGAAGATAGAACAGCTAAATAATAACTGCAAATACTTATTATTCTCACGCTTAATTTTAGATAGTTTGGTGTTAATGTCTGAGCGTGTAGGACGATTATAGTCAATTGATTGCTCCAAAGAAGCCATTTTCTTTCAAGATTTGTAAGACTTCCAAAAGTTGTGTTAGAATTTGAACACAAGGAAGATAGAACAGCTAAATAATAACTGCAAATACTTATTATTCTCACGCTTAATTTTAGATAGTTTGGTGTTAATGTCTGAGCGTGTCGGACGATTATAGTCAATTGATTGCTCCAAAGAAGCCATTTTCTTTCAAGATTTGTAAGACTTCCAAAAGTTGTATTAGAATTTGAACAAAATAAACATAAAAAAAAATAAGTAAGGAATGTAAATCCTTAGGAATATTTCCTTCCACGCATAATTTTAGATAGTTTGGTGTTAATGTCTGAGCGTGTAGGACGATTATAGTCAATTGATTGCTCCAAAGAAGCCATTTTCTTTCAAGATTTGTAAGACTTCCAAAAGTTGTGTTAGAATTTGAACACAAGGAAGATAGAACAGCTAAATAATAACTGCAAATACTTATTATTCTCACGCTTAATTTTAGATAGTTTGGTGTTAATGTCTGAGCGTGTCGGACGATTATAGTCAATTGATTGCTCCAAAGAAGCCATTTTCTTTCAAGATTTGTAAGACTTCCAAAAGTTGTGTTAGAATTTGAACACAAGGAAGATAGAACAGCTAAATAATAACTGCAAATACTTATTATTCTCACGCTTAATTTTAGATAGTTTGGTGTTAATGTCTGAGCGTGTCGGACGATTATAGTCAATTGATTGCTCCAAAGAAGCCATTTTCTTTCAAGATTTGTAAGACTTCCAAAAGTTGTGTTAGAATTTGAACACAAGGAAGATAGAACAGCTAAATAATAACTGCAAATACTTATTATTCTCACGCTTAATTTTCGATAGATTGGTGTTAATGTCTGAGCGTGTCGGACGATTATAGTCAATTGATTGCTCCAAAGAAGCCATTTTCTTTCAAGATTTGTAAGACTTCCAAAAGTTGTGTTAGAATTTGAACACAAGGAAGATAGAACAGCTAAATAATAACTGCAAATACTTATTATTCTCACGCTTAATTTTAGATAGTTTGGTGTTAATGTCTGAGCGTGTAGGACGATTATAGTCAATTGATTGCTCCAAAGAAGCCATTTTCTTTCAAGATTTGTAAGACTTCCAAAAGTTGTGTTAGAATTTGAACACAAGGAAGATAGAACAGCTAAATAATAACTGCAAATACTTATTATTCTCACGCTTAATTTTAGATAGTTTTGTGTTAATGTCTGAGCGTGTCGGACGATTATAGTCAATTGATTGCTCCAAAGAAGCCATTTTCTTTCAAGATTTGTAAGACTTCCAAAAGTTGTGTTAGAATTTGAACACAAGGAAGATAGAACAGCTAAATAATAACTGCAAATACTTATTATTCTCACGCTTAATTTTAGATAGTTTGGTGTTAATGTCTGAGCGTGTAGGACGAATCTAGTCAATTGATTGCTTTAAAGAAGCCATTTTCTTTCAAGATTTGTAAGACTTTCAAGAGTTGTATTAGAATTTGAACAAAATAAACATAAAAAAAAATAAGTAAGGAATGTAAATCCTTAGGAATATTTCCTTCCACGCATAATTTTAGATAGTTTGGTGTTCACGTTTGACGTTTGAGCGTGCAGGACGAATCTAGTCGATTGATAGCCCCAAAGCAGCCATGTCTTTTCCTAGATTCGTTTACCTATCAATCTGAGTACTTACGCATCGTAATTCGTGTGTCTACAAGTAACAGTGTTATTTTGTCTTATAAAGGTATAATTACATTACTAATTCAATTAACTATGAGCAAACTTTCAAATCCATCTTCCTCCGAGTTTAGTGTTTCAGAAGTCTGTTTTCGCCCTCTTATGCTTAAAGCCGGTGGTCTTTGTAGTTGACGTTCTCGTTTGTCTTTTATTGCATTGAATATTTTAAGGTCTTTAGGGTCCTTGCGCTGTGTTTTCTTTATTTGATTGTACTAACTTCCCAACTTAAGTGCATCTGCCCGAAATTAGGGTCAAGGATCGGAACTGAAGTGGTATTACATTGAATGTAACCTGTGACAAAATATAAACTCCTTGAGCAAAGTGAGTTAATGAGATTTTAATTTTGCTTATTTTTTTAAAAAAAATTTATGAATGGGCTTCCTATTAAAATTTGTAGGAAAATTCAGCTTATTCATACGAATAAAAATACATGTGCTAAAGAGTTATCAAAGTTTTAAAAGTGCTGATACCTTAAAACGACGTCTATGTTTTTTATATACTGCCGTGGAATGCTTTTAATTTTTTTCCTTATGAATGAGTTGTAATGACATTTTATTTGGCGATCGTACCGTTTTTTTTATCTGAGTATATTTTAGAAACGAAGAGTCAAACGTTGAAGCTGAAATGCCAAATAGTACACAACTGAAACCAATGCCGTAAGAGTTTTGAAAAGTAACCTAAAACAAGTGAATAATGTGAATTAATTAAAATAGTGACATTGCTTAATGTGTAAATTTTTGAAATAATTTCATTTATAAGTGTTATGGGTTTCAAATTATGTCCAGGTTATGTAAAGGTGGATCTTATGAAGCAAAATTGCTAACGATAAAATGTATTTTTGAGGTATTATATAGATTTTGATTGTATATTAATGTATGTTATGATGTAATTCTGGAATAATATTAAGTAATTAATTATTTTTATTAAAAATTAAAATTTTTTAAAAATAAAGATTAAATAAATAACATTTTATTAACTGCCACCAGTTTTTCTTCGAATTTAAATGTTGTAAAAACTACTGTAGCATAGTTTAAAATAATTGCCGGTGAAAGTACGACCTTTATTTGTAAAAAAACCGTATATTATACTAAATTTTTTGAAAAAAGTATGTTTCTAAAAGTCTTTAAAAATCATAAATATCATGTCCATTAAAAGCGTGAAAAAATATTTCTTCAAAAATATTCCCCTCCAAATTATATCAACATTTAATGGAATAAAGTTGAGTAAAAAGAGTAGAATTCTATTAAATTACATATCTGTTTTCACATTTTTTTATTCCATATTTATGGTATTTATATAGCATCAGCATGTTTAGTAAGCATCGTTAAAATGACGGAATACAAGACAAATATTGTGTATGTTTGTGTATTAGTTTTATCGTTTTTTCTCTGGTATTCAATGATATTTAGAAAGAAACAAATTTATTACCTCATCGGCTTTATCAAATGTCATAATAGTCACTTAAAAGTGACAATAAAAAATAAATACGCAGTGAATATTTTGTTATTCGGTTTATACGGTTTTCCATTTATACTAGCTCTGTTAGGGTTATATATATCCTTTGAAGACCCGGATAAAGCTTTATTCTACACATTTGAAATTAAAATCCATGAAAGAAAGCTGCGAATTGGCATACATTTTTTTGGTAGCCTTGCTTATTATGCAACTTATATGCAATATCCATGTCTAATAGCGTTGTCCATTTGTTTGTTAATGAATCACTATGGAAATATTCTTAATATGTTTCAAAGGCAGCTGAAAATTATGGAATTGGATTCCAAACGCAGTCCTAGAATTGATATATTAAGAGAATATTTTAAACTCATGGAAACGATACGATATCTAAGAGATGTGCTGTCGTATCCTTTGCTCTTAATCACGGTTGGCAGCTATTTGAATCTGTTTACAACTTTGGCGTTTTCTTTACAGGTAAATTTGAAACTATATTCTGATTATGTGATCGAGGTTTATTGCAATGCATTTACAGGTTGCGGTATTTTAATTTTCCTGACAGCATTCAGTTCCAGAATTCCAGAAGGTATCTCAGAAATAAGAATAACAGCTGGGGAATTGATACAGAGACATAAAATGAAAAGTTCTCACATGAAAGAAGCATTTTTCCTTCTGGACAGGATCGAGAAAAGTGAGATAAATTGTTTAACAGCTGGTGGGGTGGTGTGCTTTCAACGAAGTTTCTTGCTTTCTGCTTTTGGGGCTCTCTTTACTTATGGATTATTAATTATTAATATGAAGATTTGAGTGATGGTATAGTTAATAAGAAAACATTGTATTAAAACAATGTTGAATGTTGTTTGATTATTTACAGAATGTCTCTAATAAATGACTACTTTGTTGAAGAGAAAGCTATTAAACATAAAAACCTGACTCTAATGATGTGTTAATTAAATTAAAGAATGCACTCATCCCTAAAAAAAATATCACGAGTTTTAACACTCAATGTTAAGTAAAGGTTACAGTTACAACAGGTTACAGTATTGTAATTTTTATGTTGTCAATTTTAAATACTACTTACTTGAGAGTATTTTTACTGCATTAAAGTATGTGTATGTTTACTGTATTAAAGTATTTGTCTGTGTGTGTTTACTGTATTAAAGAATTTGTCTGTGTGTTTACTGTATTAAAGCATTTGTCTGTGTGTGTTTACTGTATTAAAGTATTTGTCTGTGTGTTTACTGTATTAAAGCATTTGTTTGTGTGTATTTACTGTATTAAAGTATTTGTCTGTGTGTGTTTACTGTATTAAAGTACTTGTATGTGTGTGTTTACTGTATTAAAGTATTTGTCTGTGTGTTTTTATTGTATTAAAGTATATTTCTGCCAATTGTATAAATTACAATTGGCCTTAAGTTAGATTTTTTAAAAATTGATTGAATTTAGTAAATAAATTATGTTATACAATAGTTGAAACTGTACTTACTTATTGAAAAATAGTTCTATTGCTTGTTGTAATGCGGTGTTTTTAACTCTTTTATCTGCGCATTATTCCTTTAAATATGCAATTTATCGAAGTAGAAATGGATATTATATAGAAATAAAAAAAATTTAACTCCTTAAATTGTTTATTTTAAATATTTTTGATCTTACCCCTTTTACATGTTATTAATTTGTTTCCAAACTAATAATAATCATAGAAGATCGAATGGAAATGTTTAATAATTTTGGTTTTCGTAACTGTGACATAGTTTTCCTTCTTTTTTTCAGGTATTACTAAAAGTCCTTAATTTCTCTACATTTTCTTAATAATAGAAGTCACTTGTAATAGTAGAAGGCTTCAACATTTCATTCACACTAAAGTTTAAGAATATATTATATATATATATATATATATATATATATATATATATATATATATATATATATATATATATATATATATATATATATATATATATATATATATATATATATATATATATATATATATCATTTCAAAGTACAAGTGAACAGGGATCAAAAAGAAGTGCGTCCGTGGGTTTGCTTCTTTTCCAAATCTACAGTTTTGATACAAGCCAGCAATTTTTTTCGCGGGCAACACCAGTCACAAGCTAACTAATAATAAATTAGTGTTAAAAAGTATACTCATTTAATAGTCTATTTATTATTAAGGAAATTCAAGCGAAATAATTTAACTGTCAATATATATTCTACACGAATACAATATAACCATGCATATAAAATTTATAGATCTACCTAAATATTAAAACAAAATTGATTTTTCACTTCCAAAACGCATTTCCATAACTACAAAATCTTTAAATAAAATAACATTGATTGTTATAAAATGAATTAATATATATGGCGAAAAAAAACCATATTAAATTATAGCTCAAAAGGCGAGTACTTTCTATAATTCTTGGTGCAGCTCAATGTCTGAAAGAGTTTTTTATTTATATGAATCTTTTTGTAGCAATATGAAATGACTGTTTACATGCAATTAAATATTAATATATTTTTTAAACACTTTTGTTCATTTATTCATAGAACGGCTGTCACTTTGATATAAATCTGTCAGCTGTTATGATCTTTTTGAAAAGTTTTTATAACTATAGAAAACTACAATTTTCTAGATATTCAACATATAATAGTATTTTTATCTTAAAGGTAATTCTAGAAGTATTGAATTCTTATAATAGTAAAATAAAGAGACGTAAAGTACTTTTGGCCATTGTATTAATAACAAGATGGCGGCATATACTGAGCATTAGAGTAATTTTCTTTCATGTGTTCCAGATCTGTTCAAATTCAGTCCGAAATTTTAATCTATTCAGTGCCATATCATCTGAAGACATTGACATCTAATTGTGGAAGAGATATTCGAAGTAACATTAAATCCAAAGTGACAGAAGTTTACAAGTTACTAGGTTTTTTAATATTATAAAGGACGAATAAAGTACTAAATAAAAAACGTATTGGAAATTACAATTGAAATTATATAAGGAGATTTAAAAAGACAGCGTAGTTTAGCATAGCCAGAAAAAGGCGGAAATGTGTAGAAAGATTTTCTACAATACGCCAAATGGAATTATGCCATTTCCATTTCACCTCCAGAATTGAATAAAACCGACCGTTTCCATAGCAGCCGACAGACAACAGAACTCTGGCGAGAGTCTTTCTCCTGATGGGAGAACAGTATGCATGCCTGATTTGATACATTTTTCAACGATACGAGTACAGTTTTGTAGATTTTTAGCTGAGTTTTGAAAGAGCATATATATCTTGAATTGTACCACATTATTTTGGGATTTTAATTTGAAAATGATTTAGAAGACGAACTATGTACTGATAGAGATAATAATATATAATTTAAAACGAAGTTCATATAGAAAATTGTTTTGCGTAAAGAAAATAATAAATGCGAAAAAATGAAGGTGAAACCTTTATGTAAATGAAAAATAAATAAGAATATTCAAAGAAAAAAAAATCTGAAAATTAACATTTTCAAAAATTAAAAAATAACAAATTTGAATCGCTTGGAAAAGTACACTATCAAAGATATTCCACTTCTAATAATATTTACTCTCATTGGTGAAAATCTCAACAAAGATATTTGGATTTGTTTAAAATATGTGTCGTACTTTTCTGCATTTGCTTTTTACGTGTTCGCCATTTTCACGACATCAATAAGTATTGCGCATTCTTTTGAAGAAAAGGACTAAAAATAAATTGAGCTTATCTATGTTCTATTGTTCTTCTGTATCTTATCTTCTCAGATACTCATTAGTGTTTGGCAAGGAACGGATTTGTATTCTTATTGAACTTTTAAATTGTAATCAGAGAAATTTAACAGTGTCAAAAAATAAATATACAGTGTATATTTGGTTAAGTGCAATTTATTGCTATCCATCTATACTGGCTGCATTAAGTTCATATGTGTCACATTCAAATATCGACCGAGTTTCATTCTTTTCCTTTGGTTATAAAATCCCAGACATTACTTTAAGAAACGCTTTAAATGTTTTCGGAAATATTGCCTGCTATTCATTTTATATGCAATATCCAGCCATTACAGTGCTATCTATTTGTTGGTTTACCAATTATTTCGGAAATGTTCTTAACCGTTTGAGTCCCAAGCAGCGCGATCGCGCTGTTGAGATTTTATGTCGAGAAAACCCAGTACATTTCGAACATTGTGGACAACTGACGGTGCGTTACCGATTGTTGAAGTCGCGCGCTCAGATTTACTGAAGCAAGTACATCACACAGCTCCTTTGCATCGGGTGCTAGTTCTGCAATTGTCTTCGTCATCTGACAAGGTATTTCCTTCGAGATAGACACCGAGCCGTCGCCAATAGCCTACTATGCATCACTGGTATGAAGTTTTTTAACCAATCAACCTGAATTAAAGATACTTTAATTTGATTAATTAACGTCGCACTAGAGCTGCACAGTGGGCTATTAGCGATGGTTCGGGGCCTATCTCGAATTGGAATTCATCGATGTAAAATAAACAATTGGTATTTCTCGACATAAAATAAAACAAGCGCTATCGCGCTGCTTGGGTCTTTTCGTACTCATTTAGAGAAAGCGCGGTTGCGCTGTTGGGATTCTTCGACAGTGTTTTTCAATACCCCCTGGGACTCAAACGGTTAATACTTATAAAAAACAATTAATAAATCTGGAACCCGACTTTGATTTCAACATTGGATCATTGAGAGAATACTTTCATATCCTGAAAAGTATAAGATATCTAAAAGGTATATTGTCCTTTCCATTGCTTTTGATTACGATAAGCAGTTTCTTTAATGTATATACAACTTTAGCATACTTTTTAAAGGTGAGTAGACCCATTGATGTAGCAATACTGTTGGATACCACCAGCAATGCTTTCACAGGGTGCGTTATTTTGATTTCGCAGACAGTTGTCTGTTCCAGAATTCCTGAAAAATTACTGGAAATAAAAGTAGTAGCAGGAAATTTGATTCAGCAATATCAGTTGAATAACTTTCATATGCAGAAAATCTTTTTTCTGCTCGACAGAATTGAAAAAAGTGAAACTATTTACTTAACGGCAGGCGGAATGATAGAATTACAAAAAAGTTTTCTGCTGTCAGCGTTCGGCGCTCTTTTTGCTTAAAATGAAATGACAATACGTAGACGCTCGTTTTCACGAACCTCTAATTTACGAACACTCGCGATTTTACGAACTAGTGTCTGGTCCCGAACATGGTCCCATAGGCATAATATTATTTTTAATTCTCATTTACGAACTAAAATTTTGAAAAATATCTTTTTTACGAACTCATTTTTATACTTCGCTAGCGTTTACCTGACACCAGACAAAGTTTAAAAGCTCATATCTTTAGGGAGTAACAAAGCAACACATACAAACATTTCAAGACCATTCTGAGAAAAATTACAGGGTCCAACAGCAGGTGGGTAGCAGGCATGTGATTGGAGAGTGGAACTTTGACGTCAATCTTTACCCCTCCCTTACATTCAATAAGCATGTGTCAATGTCGAACGGGGAAAGGGGTGCTTTGTTATAAGATTATGTTTTGTAGCTGGTTAGTTTCATCTGGACACTCTATGTCTGCAGTTTCGTGTGAGTCCAGAGGGAGTTTGAGCCAGTTTTAGTTGAGGAAATTTAGTCTCTAAAATATTTTAGAGCCGCAAAATATCCCAAAGTGGAAAAAGCTTTGCTTGCTTGAATGAGAAAAATTATAGGAACGGACAATCTGATTAATGTAATGTGCTTAAGGAATAGTTGAACTGCTTTGTTTTGAAGCTCAACATCAAAGACTTCAAGGCATCGGACGGTTGACTGCAAAATTTTTAAACCAGACACGGTTTGAGCTTGAATGATTATCAAGACTAGGCTTCTTTTGAGGAGGACAATAGTGAAATGCTTTCAAACATCGATAAAATAAAAATGTTTTTTCCAAAATGTTGTTTTAAAACAGAAAAACTAGTGATTATTCTGATATTTGATTATCAATAAAGGTATACTTATTATTTTTTATTTAACTACTTTATTTTACAATTGTTTCTTAAATAGAGTAACTATATATAACTTTACTTCCTAATATAATCTCTAAATAATGCTTTATTTATAAAAAGAAGACAGTTTAATAAAAATAAGCCTAAAATTTATCTACTTCTTATGATATTCTATTTTACGAACTTTCGATTTTACGAACAATTTGGTTGTTCCCTACGAGTTCGTAAAAACGAACGTCTACTGTATAACAATGCATTGAAATTGTCTATATTAAATTACTGAAACTGTATTGGCAATTTAGATGCCATTGAAATTGCATTTTCTTAATTGTAGTTTTGCTCTTATTTTGTTTGATACCATCTAAAAGATATGCACTCAAAAATAAGAAAAATTTACTTATTTTTGAGTACATTCGATGAGTATCATAGCTTTCATTCACATAAGTTTCATTAAAAAAAAAAAACATGACTCAAAAATTAGTAAAAATGAATAAAAAGAGCGGTTGCTTGTCTACATAGGCTGTCGTCATAAATCACTTTCAATAAATATCGACAATTACAATCAAGACTTATCGGGAATCGAACCTAGATCCTCAGGAACTGCAGTCTAGTGTCTTATTCGATTAACTACCAGGGCGACGGGAAGAAGTTATAAACAGAAGAAATGTTGAAAAGATGTGTCAAAAGAATGGAAAATAAAATAATTGAGTTGTAATAGCTCAGTTTCCATTTAAGCAATAGACATAAAATAATGTGGAAAACCATCTTCTGAACAAGTATTTAAAGTGTGTCAGATCGCTTTGTTAAGATGGCCTGAACAGTAGCTGAGATTAGCAATATTAAATCACACAGCTCATTTTTGAGAAAGTGCGATTACTTAAATATGAGTACGTCAGCGCTCATTTACGATGCAATTGTACAAAAAAAAAACGAGTATGTACATATACTATTATTAAGTACCTCTTTTTTTACAGGGTACATGATTTTTTTGTTGTTGAGTTACTTTACTTTTTGGAAATTTAAATACTTTGAATTTTGGAATATGGTTGTACGATGTAACATTGAGATTTCTATCGCGTCCGCCTAAAAGAAAATGATGGAGTTATTCAATTGTACTAAAAAAAACGAGTATGTACATATACTATTATTAAGTACCTCTTTTTTTTACAGGGTACATGAATGTTTTGTTGTTGAGTTACTTTACTTTTTGGAAATTTAAATACTTTGAATTTTGGAATATGGTTGTACGATGTAACATTGAGATTTCTATCGCGTCCGCCTAAAAGAAAATGATGGAGTTATTCAATTGTACTAAAAAAAAACGAGTATGTACATATATTATTATTAAGTACCTCTTTTTTTTACAGGGTACATGAATGTTTTGTTGTTGAGTTACTTTACTTTTTGGAAATTTAAATACTTTGAATTTTGGAATATGGTTGTACGATGTAACATTGAGATTTCTATCGCGTCCGCCTAAAAGAAAATGATGGAGTTATTCAATTGTACTAAAAAAAACCGAGTATGTACATATACTATTATTAAGTACCTCTTTTTTTTACAGGGTACATGAATGTTTTGTTGTTGAGTTACTTTACTTTTTGGAAATTTAAATACTTTGAATTTTGGAATATGGTTGTACGATGTAACATTGAGATTTCTATCGCGTCCGCCTAAAAGAAAATGATGGAGTTATTCAGTTTATAAAAAAGTGTTTTTTTTACGAAAATTACACAAAAGTGACTAAATGTAATAAAAATAGACATTTCTAACAGTGCAGAAAATAGAAATTAGCTGAAAATTAGGTACATTATTTGATTGGCAACCAGTGACCATCAACTGAAACTTTGCTTTTGTGGATTGCAGTAGGACCAGCAAAACTGTTTCTCACCCGAAAATTTAATTTAGTTATTCAAAGTGCGATAATTGAATACATCAAATACTTTCCAGTGAAATCTTAGAAATCCCCAAACGTTAACTTGTAAACGTTATGAGATGAATTAAAATTTTTTAACTCTTATTTCTGCCACCAATCGTAACAGAAATATACAGGATTTAATATTGAAATGGTTTTGAATAACTTTTTAATACAATAACATTGATTTGGCACCAGGCATATAAAACGGCACTTCATATATTAAATACTGTGTTTTTAATATTAATACAACTATTTTTAATTTACAAGATATCGTTGCATCAGAGCAACAGTAAGACATCTAAAAAAAAAAAAAAAACGAAAATGAGTTTTCGGTCTTGCTAATATTACCAAATGTGCCTTCATTTAGTGGAACACTCGGACATTTTTATGTCTTCTTTGAAATCCCTGAACTACAGCCTTAGATATTCAGCATTAAAAGAACAGCAATTTTTAAAATCAATTTTATAGGTAACTCTGTTTTTGTTGATATCTTACTGTTGCTCTGAGGCGACGATATATTCGTGTTATTAATAATTCAATAATAAATAATGTATAACATCTGATTCGTTCGTAATGGCATCGTAATTTACATAAAAAAATTAATAAATTTGACCTTCAAGGAAACGTTTTCATGTAAAAATACCATGAGGTTATTTAAATCTAATTGAGATTATTAGAATTTATTCTTATTTAAATCGCTTCTACTATGTGTTGCTAAACGTATGAATATTCGCCGTGAAAATATTCAAGAGATATTAAGAGCTCTTTAAGTAAACAAAACACGAAGATCCTAATTGCTAAAAATACAAATCTAAACTATTTCGATAATTTTTGTCAAATTAGTTACTTAAAAATATGTTTTATGTATTTAGAATAGCTATTAAACAGTAAAATTGTTGGTAATTTTTTAAACAAAAGCGGTTTTTGTACTTTGATTTCCTTATAAAAAAACATACCATAAATAAATAATAAAAATGCTTCTTATACTCGTATTACCCTGTATTAAATATAATTTTAAAGGTATGGTTTAATATATTTGGACAAATAAAAAAAAATCACAATTTTTTTGTTATTTTTTATGTAATTTATAATCATTTTTCCTCCCCATATATACTATTAAATTTGTAAGCAAAATGCAAACATACATCTGCTTATTTTACATAGCCCTTTTTAATAGAAATTAATTCATTTATTATAGGGTCGTAAATAAAACAACACAGTATTTTATTACAGACTTTACTTTATAAACTAGAATATATAATTAAAAAGATTTCAACAATTCGATTTTGGAGAAAATTTATTGAAGTATTAGTTGCGTCTCTAGTTCAGTAGAGGGCAGCACTTAATACCATGCACAAGGTAATTTAATGATATCAAACGTAATTTAAACAATTGACTACCACAAAATATGTGAATTATAAAAATACAATAATATAAAATAAATAACTTTTCTCCCGTAACTGGGGGAAATTATTTTAGTTGTAAAACATACCAAGTATAATCCAATTTATAGGAAAAAATTAAGCGTTAATCAATTTTACTATTTTAATCAACTTTATTTGTGTAATAAATGCACAGAATTCGCATTAGGTTACTTTTCAACACTATCATTTCATTGGTTTCAGTTACGTACTTTTTTTAAAGGTAATGGCATTTCAACTTCAATGACTGGTTCTTCTTTTTGGAAAATGTATTCAGAAAAAAGTCAGTTCGATCAACAAATAAAATTTCATTAGGACAAAACTTGAAACGTTTCAATGGAATATAAAAGACATATACGCATGTTATAGGTATATTCACTTTTAGCGTGAATAATACAAATGATCATATCACAGCGAAAATAGAACGATGCTACATTAAAATTTTCATATTTTTGTTTGTTTTTGAATATACATTTATCAAGACGAAGCACAGTTTGCGTATGATCGAATTCGTTTTTTATTGTATCTGTTGTGTTCGTTGTGAAATTTCTTTTTTTTAAATTCCAATAATGTATTATACTTCCAAGCAATGGCCCCCTTTTTAAAGAAGATGTTATACTTCTCAAAATTATTAACTTTTAATACACTCATGATATATAGTAAAAATGTACTCTTTTAACCTTCTGGTGACTATATTTTAAACCAGGTGTCTATTTAATATATTAATTGACAGGTGATTTCGAGCGTCTTAGTCGTCTCGATAGGGTTTTAATATAGAAACAAAGTTTTAACATAGAAACAAGTTTTAATATAGAAACAAAGTTTTAACATAGAAACAAGTTTTAACATAGAAATAAGTTTTAACATAGAAATAAGTTTTAACATAGAAATAAGTTTTAACATAGAAACAAGTTTTAACATAGAAACAAGTTTTAACATAGAAACAAGTTTTAACATAGAAACAAGTTTTAACATAGAAACAAGTTTTAACATAGAAACAAGTTTTAACAAATAACAAAACTTTATGATTTGTAACTATATAATATTTTTAAACCAAAGTTTTAAAATACCTGTTGATACCAAAATGAAAACCAAATTTCTTGAATATAATATCTTTTGCATCAGGGTTTGCTGATTTGTAGAAATTTTTATTTTTAATTAATCTAATGAACTTTACTTTTATTAAATTAGTTCATAGAAGATATTTAAAAAAATGCATTTTAATTAACCCTTCAAAATGACGAATTTGTAAACGGACGATTCTGGTAGTTGTAGTATTAATAAAAAGGTTTCATTAAAAGAAATATTTTACAAAAATGAAAAATAAAAATAGCTTCAATGAAAATCTAAAATTTCAGGAAAATAATATTGCACACATATATTAATGTTCTTTCTATAAATGTTATATTGTGATAAAAAATACAGATACATCAATCGAATAGTTTATAATAATTTTTATTTAATTATTTCAAATCTAACTAATAACATAATTTATATTTTATCAAACAAAAACTTAAAATATTGTAATATATACATTTTTATTTGAGTTTAAAAATATCGATATTAGCAAAAGAAAGTAGCACATTGCATCTAAAACTACTAGGTTTCTAAAATAACATTGTATCTAATACATTTTTCATCACAATAGGTTTGTAGTTTCTTTTAACATACATTTAACATGAAACACTGTATACCTAACATTATAAATTAATTTAAAAATTATCATTAATATTTACATTAAGTATTAACACTTTTAGGTAAACTCATGCAAAATCCTAAATAAGATAAACAAGTTTAATCGCTTTTGATGCATTGATGTATGCACGGTTGATGTTATATAGTTTAGCCATTCCAAAGCTTATTTCATATTAAATATAAGTAATTGGCATTACTTGTACGACCCCTCAACCCCCTAACAGTCCGGAAAACTTAAAAAGTTGAAAATTTCAAGTTATAAAAATCCCTGATTTGGGAAAAATAATGTCTGAAGAAAATTAATATTATTATTCCATAAAATATAAAAATATTGTAATATATTGATTTTGTTTGAGTTTAAAAATCGATATTAGCAAAACAAAGTAGCACATAGTATTTAAAACTACTAGGTATCTAATGTAACATTGTATGTAATACATTGTAGAAAGTAACACATGGTATCTAATACATTGTAGAAAGTAACACATGTTATCTAATACATTGTAGAAAGTCACACATGATATCTAAAACTACTAAGTATCATTAGATACTTAGTAGTTGTCGAAAGTTACACATGATATCTAATACATTGTAAAAAGTAACACATGATATCTAAAACTACTAGGTATCTAATGTAACATTGTATCTAATACTTTACAGAAAGTAACACATGGTATCTAAAATTACTAGGTAGCTAAAGTAACATGCATCTAATTTCTTATAATATACATTTAACATGAAACACTGTATACCTAACATTATACATTAATTGAAAACCTTAACATTAATATTTACATTAAGTATTAACTCATGCAAAAGTTAAGTAAGCTCATGAAAAACCCTAAATAAGATAAACAAGCTCACTTTTTGTAAATCACATTTGATGTATTTTGTATCTGAAACATTCCAGGGCTCATTTCATGTTAAATACAAGTAATCCGTACGTAAGAAGAGCCCCAAAAGCAGACAAAAGAAAACTTCGTTGGAACTGCACCAATCCACACGCACTCAAATAAATTACCTCGCTCTTCTCCATCCTACTTAGAAGGAAAAACACTTCCTTTTCTTTACGCATGGTTTTCATTTTATATCTCTGAATCAACACACCAGCTGCGACTTTTATTTCTGAGAGTTGTTCAGAAATCCCGGAACTTAGCAATGTTAGACAAATAAAATTTAGACAGCTTACACAGGCATTACCAGCGATCTCAGATAGAATCGCGGCTTCTATAGGACCACCCATCTTCAAGAAATAAGCTAGAGTTGTATACAAATTAAAGAAACTGTTGATCGTCACCAAACATAAAGGTAAAGATAATGAATCTTTTAAGTTCCGTATAGATTGTACAATGTTAAAGTATTCTTTTAGAGTCTCTATGCTATGACCAAACATAGCATCCAAATGCATTTTCTTCAATTGCTTCTTGAACTCGACAAGGATATTATTGAAATTATTAACGAGAAAACACATAGATAACGTTATTACACATGGGTATTGCATATACACTGTATAATAAGCAATGTTTCCGATAAAATTTAATCCATTTCTCAAATTAGAATTTAGTATTGGGATTCCAAAGGAAAAGAATGCAGCCTGCTCTACATTTTCATAAGACAGGTATGTACTCAATGAAGAGAGTCCAAATGGATATAAGTAAATGAAAACTAATAAACAATACATAACATAATTCTTATTTGTAGTCATTGTTAGACGATTCTTATGGTATTGGATAGATTCCAAAATATTAAAGAGTTTCTTTTGATTAAATATAAATATATACCATAGACAGTATGATAGCATGATGATAGACAAATAAGCTAAACTTATTTTATAGTCGCTTTGGATGATAGCGTGGGCTATGCTTACTGATATTGTGTAAATTGCAAAAGTATGAAAAATAAGTGTGTAAAAGTATGATATATATTTTAGGCGAACTCGATTGTCTTTGCTAAGTTTTGTGCCGTTAAGTGTTAAAATAATTAAAAGAGGAACGTCAATGATAATATTATTTTTCAGAATTTTCATCTTCATTAAATAAAAAAAAAGTACGTGAATTTCTAAAAAAAACCTTGTTAGCTTTTTATTAAAGAGCAAACATTAGTTAGTTGTCAGTAATTTCGCATACATGTTTAGAGATGAATTTTTTCTAGTTTTGTGGACCGACTTTTTTTTATGTTTAGGAAACGTTTAGCAAAACGAAATTTTCCATTAATTTTTCTCATTTAAAACAAAATATAAAGTTAGTGTAAATAAACTACAATGCAGATATTTCTTCGAATTTTAAACTCGAAGATATAATTACTTATTATTATTTTACACATTTAATTATATATTTTTTGTAATTCGTTACATATCATAATCATTTCCCGCATAAGTTTTATAATAAAAACAAATATCTAATATTTTTTAGATAGGTTTGTTGGGGCATAAGTAATAGTTTTCAATCAACTATTTTAAAACCAACTAAACTTCTTTTCATTAATTTATTTATTGTATATTATATATATTTTAATATTTAAAACATATTTCCTATCCTGATCACGAAATATTAATTTTACAGCAGATATAATTTTTTTCGAACTATATATTATTAATACATCTAACCATCTAATTATACAATATTCTAACCGATATGCTATAATTTAACTATTTCAAATATGATCATTAAAGATAAAATAGTAATTTGCTAATATATTTAGTTAGAAGTATTATCCGTTCTACAGAAGGTACATCAAGCTCATTTCAGTGATAATAATATTGAACCTTCAGAAATTTTAATAATTACTCTTTAAAATTATGCAAGAAAAGAATGCCTTACTTTTTTTTTATAATTGTCTGATATTGCCATCAGTAAATATATACTACATGAGCATTGTTCTTGACAATAATTTTAAAATGTTTTACAATAAAGTTTAATTATAACTGTACCTTTTTCATGTTTCAAATAACTCTTTCATTAACCTACTTAAATATTATTTAATATTTTTATTATCTAAACAGCGGCTTCCTCTTTGTCTAAAATGCTTTATCTGATTTATGTTGTACAAATTCTTGAGTTCACTTTTAAGCACTTACTAAATGACCATTGTTCAGTTGCTTTAGAATCAAGTTATCAGTTCAATCCAAATCCAAACTCGTAATTTTCTGTAGAATTTAATTATGAAGTATCTATTGTTCAATCTTCTGTGTCTTCATTATTCGAAAAATGCATTTATTCAATGCACTTACTGAAGGTTGTTTACTCCAATTGTTTATCAAAGGCACTTTAATTATTTCATTCCATAGATAATTTAACAACTGTAATAAGAATTGTTTATCCATTTGTCTTCTAAAGTTTTAAGTCCAAAGAAATTGACGAAGTAGTTCACTACAAGTCACCTCGAAGAAAATTCATTCTTTATACTTTTTTCAAAAAACATCAACAAAATCATTATTCAAAAGTACATTAATAGTTAAAATAATTTGCTGAAGACAGTCTATTTGAAGTCTGTCATGCGAATAATTGATTTTTATTACTCTTATTCAACTGTACACAGATTAAGTATTTGCATCATTTTCAAATATCTCGTTCTCAAATATCAACAACTAGATAGCATAGATGATTACCTCGGGTTGCTTTGATAAATGTAAGCCTAATATTACGAATTATTCTAGTGACCTTAAAACATCACCTCTCTCTCTAAATTAAAATGGATTTCAAGTACACATAAATAATTATTGCACACTTGAGATTCTCTTAACAGTTTATCATGTTTACGTTAAGGAATCTTTGATATTTCTGAATAAGAAAAATCTTTCACAGTTTTGTTGAGATTTATATAACACTACACGGTCATTCGCTGCTCTTTTTTAAAAATAAATCCAATAAAGAAAACCATAGATTGATTTTTAACAAAACTGTGAAAGTCGTTTCGAACTGTTGTACATGAATACAATAGTTAGAGGAAAATATATAGACGTCAATGGCATGGTGTTATATGTACACAAAATAAAAAAAAATAAAAACGCATAATAAAAAAAACGCATGTAAAATTTTGGACGCTTCAAAAAAACTTGCTTCGATTGAATGATAATACATTCCTTCAAATCATTTTCAAAATAACTACAGATTTTTTATGTGTCAACATCCATGAAAAAACCTTTTAGAAATGAAATCCGTTTCCAAAAGAAGAAGACATATTTGAGTGCTTTGGAATGCCATCTACTCTCCACAATAGATTCAAATAGTTGTTACTGTATTCTTTTTTATAACAAATAATAATATTTTTTAAAAAGAAATTCTGCTGTCATGGTAATATGTGTTTGTTAAGAGTTAAAAAAATCAGTTCTGCTTCAATGTTTATATATGAAAGGATCAATGCATTTTATATGCGTATATCTAGCGATATAAATGTAAGTTTTTCGTTTGATGTGATTTTAATACAATATAAAATTTTACCATGAAGTATTATTAAAAATTAAATTTTGTAGATTCATTAAGTTTAATTTCAACTAAAATTAAGTATGGACATATTATCTATATATTTTTTTAACTTGATAAAAATTAGCGTATATTTAAATGATTATCTTATTAAATTAACCCCATATTTAATCTATGGTAGGATTCATTGAAAAATGTTTAAAATGCTATCTTAGTTGAATAATACTTTAATTTTTGTATTGCAAAATTAATTTTATTTACTTTTAAATTAACATCAAAATAATGAAAGTTAATTAAATGTTAAAAATACAATTTTAATTCTTCTCAAAAGCCAAAAAAGCAGGAAAAATCACAAATTCTCCCATTGAATTTTTTTAAAAAATATAACCATTTTTCCCAGGATTTATTTTATGCACTATTTTATCAAACACATACCTGATAATATTCACACAAACAAAATCAAAGCTCCAACTATATTACAAAAAAAAGCATTAGAAAAAAAAGGCACAAGAAAAATTATTAACTTTTTTTGTCAAAGCACGTTTTAACTAGTGTTACAATAAGTGAGTACGATAAGTTTGAAATTTTGCTAATTCTGAGCGCCCTTGGTTCTTTACCACTACATAAGAGTTAATCACATCTCAAGTGGTTATTACATAGTAAGACTTCCTATTGGTCGAAAGCTCTTGCTGACTGAAGGCTGATTGGTAACCTTAAGGGCGCAGCTTGGCCACATTTGGCCCTTGCGCCATTAAACCCCATACAACCAACCGTAACCTTAAGAACAGAGGTGATTAAAACCATAGAGATGAAAGGTATACAACTAGATTAAAAATATATATTCTACGTTTTAAGTTAACCTCTAAACAAACTACCAGTAGAAGTTCCATTAAAATTTGTTTAATGATTTCGTGTGAAAGATGAAAAAATATAAAAAATATCTCTTGCAAAGATTACTAATGTGGTTCCTAAAAAGTAAAAACAATACGCATGATACCAACTGTCTTATATTCTATGTTGTACACTGTAAAAAAAGGTACTTAAAAATGAGTACCAGAACATACTCGTTTTTCTTTGAGTATAATTGCATCGTAAATGAGCGATGACGTACTCAAATTTAAGCAATCGCACTTTTAAAAAAATGAGCAGTGGGATTTAATATTGATAATCTCAGCTTTCGTTCAAGCCATCTTAACAAAACGACCTGTCAAACTTAAAATAGTAGTTCAGAAGATGGTTTTCCACATTACTTGATGTCGATTGCTTAAATGGAAACTGAGTTATTACAATTCAATATCTTACTTCCCATTCTTTTTGGTACACCTTTTTAACATTTCTTCTGTTTATAACTTCTTCAGGCCCTGGTCTGCTGTACCTGAGGATATGGGTTCGATTCCTATAAAGTCTTGGTTGTAATTGTCGATATTTATTGAAAGTAATTTATGAAGGCAGCCCAAATTGGCAACCTACTGCTCTTTTTTCTTCATTTTTATTCATTGTACTCATTTTTGAATGCATATCTTTTTCAAAAATATAACTTATGTATTCGGAGCTATGATAAGCATCGAATGTAATCAAGCATGAGTAGAGTACATTTTACTATTTTTGAGTACCTATTTTTAACGTTGTACAGTTACAACTCTGTCTTCTATCTTATAAAGTGGGCGGTTTGGAAGGCAAGTGGTATAAGTAAAAAAAATACGAAAATTTACTACCATTATGTTCCAGTAGTAGATAACTACATTTATCGTTTGGCCAAATTGCAGGGTTCCAAGTAAAATAAGCTGCCCTATAATGAGTTGAATGCTATTACTGCCAAGCCGAGTTGCAAACGATAAGCGCTGTTATGTTGGAACTCTTTATTTGTACTTATATCACTTGACAACCAACCCATAGACATAGATAATAAAATAATGAATAAGGACACTAACATTGAAAGGTAATCTTGAATAAAGATCGATATTGACGGAAAGCTTATTAAAAAATTATTTACAGTAGACCACAAAAGAAGCAAAATTTTATAATAATTTTAATATATTAATATATTTTAAATAAAAAACGATCCCTGAAAACTTAATATTTAAAAATTGAGGAAGTTGTTGAGATCAAATATTTTATGACGCTCGAACAACTCTCAAACATTATTCATACATAAACAATCCTTATCTATAAATATAGTATTTTGACATAAATTATCTATTTATTCATTTTATGAATAGTTAATGAAGCTATATTATTTCGAATGCTTTGAATGTTATTGAATAATAAATGCTAATGGTCTATTGTATTGTGCTAGTTTCCGTGGAAGTTAAAATTACTGTCGATATATGGTTATAAAGTATTTTATGGTAATAATAAAATATTTCCTTTGAGTGAATTAAAACTGAAAGCTTTGCCTTATTTAAAACTGTCACCATGGTTAATGCACTACTAATGTTAGATAAAATAGCCAGAATAGATAATTTGGCATATTGTGTTTATTATTTATTCGTACCCTTAAAAAGCTGTCGTAGATACAGCGACGGGTAGTTTGTGCTTTGATAACATCAATCGAACATACTGAAATCGAACAGAGTGATAGAAGACGTGTTTAACTGAATTTCCTTGTATGGTAATTCTTTATAAAAATTTGCAAACAATTCATTCGTAATTAGTTCATTGATAGTTCAGGTAAAGCTGTGTTTTTGAATTCCGAATATCTGATTATTTTTTCTAAAATTAGCATTTTAGACACCTATGCTGAAAATGTAAACTAAGTACACTTCCATGTCTGTTGTATTTCATTGAAAATTATCAAGATTTGTTCTTACGTGTAGTTATGATGCAAAAACATTTTTTTTTGATTTTCTTCATTGTTTTATTGTGTGAACCTTCAGCAAAAGAACGATTAAGGATTGAAATTAAAAATAGTTATAAACAAAAGACAGTTGAATTGCCTTTAGCGACGTGAATGTGTGTATAGAAAGATAAATATAATCTAATACGAAGTATAACACTTATTACATAAAGTATAATTAAAAATTGTATTCTTTAATTTTTGTAATATAATTAGCACTGCATTTCAAGTAACAATATATTGCAAGTTGAGTTTATCAGAAAGACGACAAATGATAACGAAACTTGAAAATAATTAAGCATTGTTGAATAGTTGTGATATTTGAGAGTTTTACATGTTAGTTATATTTTGCAGATATAAATGTATCAGTAGAATATGTAAGCCCAAAGGAATACAGTTTCATGCATTTTGATTTCGAATATTTTTAATTTAAAACAAGATTTTTATTGTGAGATTTATTTGAAGTTGGGAAGTATTAGTGATACCGTCTGCAGTATAACTTAATGCACATAATAGTGAAATATAATCTAAGCATTCATATCAAAAAATTATATTCATATCTTGAAATCAAAAATAAATATCTTTCATAGAAATATCTACCCGTATTTTTTTGTGTGCAACAATACAATTTTTGTTTAGTAAAATGTCGATGAAGCACCTAAAATCTTATTTGGCCACCAATATTGTGCTCAAGATTTTATTAACACTTAATGGATCGAAGTTAAGTAAAAGATTTACTTCAATTACATATGTAGCTTCCACATTATCATGTTCCATGTTTATGGTATATATTTAATACTAGCAGGCATATTTCATATTTTAAACGGAAATGATTATAAAATTGATATTGTATATCTTTCTATAGTTGTGCTATCGCATATTTCGTGGTATTCTTTACAATTTAGTAAAAAATAAATTTATGAGCTTATTTGTTTTATTAAATATCACAATAAACACCTAAGTACAATATCACAAAAGAAACACACAGTGAATATTTTGTTATGCGCATTTTACTGTTATCCATTTATACTAGCTTTGTTGACCTTGTGTGTATCTTCTGAAGATATAGATTACTATCTATTTTATTCATTTGGAATCGAAATTCAGGAAAGAAAGCTGAGAGCTTGCGTGATTTTTATTAGTAGTCTAGCTTATTATACAATATATGTGCAATATCCATCAATAATAACGTTTTCTCTTTGCTTATTAATGTTTCATTGTGTAAATATTCTTAGTGTGTGTCATAGTAAGCTAAAAAATATGGAATTAGATGTAAATTGTTGTCATAAAATCAACATACTAAAAGAATATTTCCAAGTAATGAAAACTTTGCGATGTCTGAAGAAAACATTATCTGTCCCTTTGTTATTAATAACGCTTGGCAGTTTTTTCAATCTATATATAACTTTGTCTTCCTTCTTAACTAGAGGAGAACACTGGAATATAGCAACAGTAACGGAGAACTTTAGTAATGCGTTTACAGGATGCGCCATTTTGTTTTTCCTGACAGTATTCAGCTCCAAAATCCCGGAAAACATTTCAGAAATTAAAATGTTGGCTGGAATAATTATTGAACGGCACAAATTAAAAAGTGTTCACATGAAAGAAGCGTTCTTTCTTCTGGATAGGATTGAGAAAAGTGAGACAATTTACTTAACAGCCGGTGGAGTTGTGCACTTTCAGCGAAGTTTCTTGCTTTCTGCTTTCGGAGCTCTCTTTACTTATGGATTGTTAATCATTAACATTAAATAAAATATCGGAAATAATTGATTTATAATTATTATGAACCTTGAACTCTCATGTAAAATGTATGTAATGCACCCACTTTTTTAAAATCTTATTTCTTGATTTAAACAAAATGACTTCTCTTTCAACATAATGAACTCTTAAATTAATATTCAGTTTCAACTGTGCATCAATCACATTCTATTCTTCTTAGCTATTTCTTCAAAAACCGTGTTCATATCCTTATATGGTCAATGGAATGCGTGTGAACCGAACTTTATTTTCAAGTTGGTAATAAACCTCTCTTGGGAAGTCATCTACTCAGTACATTCTTTACTCAATCATCAAAGCTGTAAGGAGTGTCGACGTGTCTCTACGTCCCCGACTCTTTAGCCGCTTTCTCCTGCAGAAATATAATAAAACAACTTAAAAACTTTAAAACAGATACCGAACTTTATCACCGTCGTCCATAGCATAGTTTCTTATACAATAAACGAATTGAAGGGTTTTCTGCAAAAAGGATTAGCTTCAACATTGGGAAATTTGGAGTTACATGTACTATTTTGTGGTAAAAAAAACTTGTTCGTTTGGTACCAGAAAGATGTAACCCCAATCGTTAGTTCTCGTGTTACTCAAGAAATAGAGCTGTCTGTCTTATTAGTTTGTTGCAATATAGAGGTAGCTCCAGGAGCTACCGCCATTCCCCCCCAAACGACTGACGTGCTTTGCTTACAGGAATGTTATACAGCACGTATAAACAGTAAAGTGTTTGGTTCTTTTACGTTTTGTGGTTTTACGATGGCAACGCAGCATATTACCAGACAACGCAGCATATGAGCCGGAAGTTACAGAATGGGAGTGTGATAATTAAAAATTTAATTTTCTGTTTTTAAAGCCAAGCTATATTTCAATTGAAGTTTTCTTTAAATAAAATAATATTATTGTAAATTGTATTTTTTTGTGAAATATTTTTCTTAGAGGTAGACAGAGCATCTATTTGGTTGCAAGAAAGAGGTAGCTCCAACAATCCAACATGTGCCACGTCATCTGGAAGATATATTTTTGAGTGAAAATACTGTCATAATATGTAGGAACAATTAAAAAGATTGATCAAAAAGAATATCTTCACACAACTCGGAATTTTGAATTTTCAAACGTTTTTTACGGCTTTCTGCAAACTTGAATAATTGGAGCTACCTCCTTTTTACAGCAAACCTCTCAATTAGTATATGTATATATTAACATAAGTGTTTATAATATGTAATCGATATTATATTGTTAAAACTAATCTGAAATCCTGAATATTATATTCTAGTTTATGTTAAATGTGTGTAAGGTGAATTGTAATAGAAATATGCAAATTAACAATTGAGTAATTCTCATATTTGAACTTTTTCATAAAGTTAAACTAATTCTCTTTCTGTAATGAGTTCGCTTTTAAACACTCATCCTCAAATAAATTATCTTTAAAATGAAAAACAGTTTTTTATAATTTGTCATAATTGTTTTATTGTAATTGTACCTATCAATAATAACCTAAATTAAAGTTATGTATTTGTTTCGAATACCCGAATACTTTACACCAAGTATTATTATGCATTTATTTGTCATTTAGAAAAAAAATTAAGCAACTTACAAACAATCTTAATGTGCATTATTTCATCATTATGCATTATTTTATGGAAAAACATATATTTGCATCATATGTTAATAAAGTGTATCTGAACTAGACATTTTTTATGCAAGTTTATTTAATTTTTATTTGTATCTTAAAGTACAAGAAAAATACGTGCAGTTTAGATTAATTCTAGTTTGCATGTGAATATGTTTTAACGCAATGTTGTTAATTCACAAACTTCACATCATTTATCAATCTAATATTTTGTTTTTTCTACTTTAGATTATATAATTATTTTATCAAATTCCTTACTAATTTTATAATATTACCTACTTTTAATGTCTATTACCAAATTCGTTTAAGCATTTTTTCTATGTGCAAAACTACACGGTTTATTTACACTCCAGCATATGTAAGCTTATATTTCGAAAGACTACTATTTTATTTCGCTGTTTATAAAAATCTTGTTATTTGCAGTAGTGTACACACACCATTTGGGGTTGAATTCAAATAAAAATAGTTTTTAATTTTTTAAAAATATCGGATTCTTTATTTAAACATCATGTAAAAAGAGCATGGGAAAAGAAAACACAATTAAAAAAAAGGAAAACATAACGAGAGAAACCAAATATATATATATATATATATATATATATATATATATATATATATATATATATATATGTATGTATATATATATATATATATATATATATATATATATATATATATATATATATATATATATATATATATATATATATATATATATATATATATATATATATATATATATATATATATATATATATATATATATATATATATATATATATATATATATATATATATATATATATATATATATATATATATATATATATATATATATATATATATATATATATATATATATATATATATATATATATATATATATATATATATATATATATATATATATATATATATATATATATATATATATATATATATATATATATATATATATATATATATATATATATATATATATATATATATATATATATATATATATATATATATATATATATATATATATATATATATATATATATAGTGTATTGTATTACAGTTTCACAATTGTTTTGGATCTTCAATATTTAAACTTTTTTGATGCATGATACTTCAAATACAGCAAATGGCAAAAGTGTTAAAAAAATTTCATCTTAGTTTTTTAATATTTTCGAAATATATTAAAAAACATTTTTTTTGTGGTTTTTGAATTTCTACAACATTTTTAATTTTTTAACGCTAAATTTTTTTTTTACATCCCTTGAAATATATTTAACAAAATTGTACATGTAATATTAGGAGAACTAAAAGGAGATTTTATACAGTTTTTTCCTAAAAGCCCCTCATTCCCTCCCCCCCCCAAAAAAACGGAAAATCCCAAATTGTCTCTTTGAATTAAAAAAAAATATACAACCATTTGTTCCAGGGTTTATTTCAGGCATAATTTTTATCAACCAGACATCTGATAATATTCACAAAAAAAATTAAATCCCTATTACAAAAAATGCCAGAGAAAAATAATAATTCGTTTTTCAAAAACACGTTTTAACTAGCGTTACAATAAGTGAGTACAATAAGTTTAAAACTCTGCTGATTATTAGCGCCCTTGGCTATTAACCACGGTATATGCGTTAATTACTGCTCAAGTGGTTATTGCATAGCAAGATTTCAAACTAATGAAAAGCTCATGTCGACTGAAGACTGATTGTTCAGCTTAAAAAACAAAGATGAATAAAACCTTAGAGAGGAAAGGTATGGAACTGGAATAAAAATATATATCCTATGTTTTAAGTTAACCTCTAAACAAACTATCAGTGGGAGTTCCGTTACAATTTGTTTAGTGATTTGCTTGTGAAAGATGAAAAAATATTAAAAATATCAAATGTATAAAGATTACTTGCCATTACTACACTGTTAAAAATCGGTACTCAAAAATAAGTAAAATGTACTCATTTTTGATAACATTCGATGCTTATTCGACGAACATATAAGTTTCAATTTAAAAAAAAACATGTACTCAAAAATAAGCCCAAAGAATAAAAAGACCTGATGGGAGCTTACATACGCTGCCTTCATAAATCGCTTTCGATAAATATCAACAATTACAACCAAGACTTAACGGAAATCGAACCCAGATCCTAAGGCAACGCAGCACAGTTCCTTATCCGTTGTACCAACAGGGTGAAGTGAAGAAGTCATAAACAGTAGACTTGTTTAAAAGTCGTACCAAAAAATGGAAAGTAAGGTAATTGACTTAGACAACAAATAATGTGCAAAATCATCTTCTGAAGAAATATTTTAAGTTAGTAAAGTCGCTTTGGTAAGATGGCTTGAACAGAAGCTGAGATTAGAAATAATAAATCACACTGTTCATTTTCGCTAAAGTATGGTTGCTTAAATTTGAGTACGTCGTCGCTCATTTACGATGCATTTCTATTCAAAGAAAAACGAGTACGTTCAGGCACTCATTTTTAAGTATCTTTTTTTACAGTGTAGACAACTATTGTTTGATCAAGTGGCATAGTTTCCAGTTCAATAAGTTGTCTAATAATGAGTTAAATGTCATTACTGCCAATGCGAGTTGCAAACTTTAAGGGGGTCTTATTTTCAAACACTTTATTTGTACTTATATCACTTGACGGCCAACCCACCCATATGTATAGATAATAAAATGATGCATAAGGACACTAAATGTGACAGGTAGTGTTGAATAAAGGTCGATATGGACACAAAGCTTATTGGAAAAACTTATTCGCAATAAAACACAAAAGAAACACGATAACATGAATTAATATATTTAAAATAGAAAAATTATCGCTAAAAATGTATTTAAAAATTGGAGCAGTTGTTGCGATTAAATATTTCATAAGGCTCGTACAGCTCTCATACGTTCTCTTCTTACATAAACAATCCTTATCTATAAAGGTAGTATTTTGACATAAATGATCTACCTATCCATTTTATGAATAGTTAATGAAACGATATTATTTCGAATGCTTTGAATTTTATTGTATAATAATTCCTGATGGTTCATTGTAGTGTACTAGTTTCTGTGGAAGTTAATATTAATGTCAATATATGCCTATAAAGTATTTTAAGGTAATAATAAAGTATTTCTTTTGAGCTGAATTAAAACTGTAAGTTTTGCCTTTCTGATAACTGTCATTCATGGTTAATGCACCTTTATTGTTAGATAAAATAGCCAAAATAAGTAATTTGCTATATTGTGTTTGATAAAAACGCCAGAATGAATAGTTTGGAATTTCGTGTTTATTATATTTATTCGTTCCCTTAAAGAGTTGTCGTAGATACAACGACGGATAGTTTGTTCTTTGACAATATCAGTCGAATATACTGAAACGGAGCAGAGTGGAATACGTGTTTAACTAAACATGCAAGTATGGTAATTCTTTAAAAAAAAATTCGAACCATTCTTAATTAATTCAATGATAGGAAAGATCAAGACGTGTTTTTGAATTCCAAATCTTTGATCAATTTCTCTGAGATTAGCACTTTAGACATTAATGCTAAAAACGGAAACTCTAAGTACAATTCCATGTTTGTTGTATTCTATTGAAAATTGTCAAGATTTTTTCTGCTGTGTAGTTATGATGTACAAACATTTTACTGATTTTGTTGACTGTTTTATTGTGTTAAGATTCATTTAAAATACCAATTAAGGTTTGAAATTAAAAATTGCTATAAACGAAAGACAATTGAATTGCATTTAACGACGGGAATGTAGAATAGAAATGTAAGCCGATATAAAGTAAAACTTATTACTTCAAATATAATTAAAACATGTATTCTATAATTTCTGCAATATAATTTACACTGCATTTTAAATAGCGATTTATTGCAAGTCGAGGTTATTAAAAGGATCACAAATTATAACGAAACTTTAAAATAATTAAGTATTGTTGATAAGTTATCATGTTTTTTTTGTTAGTTTTACATGTTAGTTATTCTTTTTGTATACAAATTTATCAATGGAATATGTAAGTCTAGAAAAATGAAGTTTCATTATTTTTGATTTTGAGTAATTTTGAATTAAAAGAAGATATTTATTTTGATATTTTTATTAAGTTGGAAAGTAGTGGTGATACCGTCTGCAGTATAATTTAATGAGCACAATGATGAAGTATAACCTAAACATTCATATTTATATCAAGCGCCTTATTTGTAAAGCAGAAATAAATTTCTTTTATAGAAATATCCATCATTAATTTTTTGTGTGCAAAAATACAACTGTTTTTTTAGTAAAATGTCTATGAAGCATCTAAAATCTTTTTTGTTCACTAGTATTGTGCTCAAGATTTTATTAACACTCAATGGATCAAAGTTAAGTAAAAGCTTCGGAATTTACTTTAATAACATATTTAACTTTCACATTATCATGTTCCATGTTTATGGTATATATTTAATACTAGCAGGTATATTTCCTATTTTAAACGGAAATGATTATAAAATCGATATTGCGTATATTTCGATAGTTGTGTTAGCGTATATTTCATTTTATTCCTTACAGTTTAGTAAAAAACAAATTTATGAACTTATTGGCTTTATTAAATGTCATGATACAAAATTAAATGCTATATCACAAAAGAAACACACAGTGAATATTTTGTTATGCGCATTTTACTGTTATCCATTTATACTAGCTTTGTTTAACTTGTATCTATCTTCTGAAGATATAGATCACTATCTATTCTATTCTTTTGAAATTAAAATTCAGGAGAGAAAGCTGAGAGCGTGCGTGATTTTTATCGGTAGTCTAGCTTATTGTACAATTTATGTGCAATATCCATCAATATTAACGTTGTCTATTTGCTTATTAATGTCTCACTGTGTTAGTATTCTTAGTGTGTGCCATAGTAAGCTGAAAACCTTGGAACTAGATGTAAATTGTTGTCATAAAATCAACATACTAAAAGAATATTTCCAAGTAATGAAAACTTTGCGATGTTTGAAGGAAGCACTATCTGTCCCTTTGTTCTTAATCACACTTGGCAGTTTTTTCAGTCTATATATAACTTTGTCTTCTTTCTTAACTGGAGGAGAACACTGGAATTTAGCAACAGTAACGGAGAACTTTAGCAATGCGTTTACCGGAAGCGCCATTTTGATTTTCCTGACAGTATTCAGTTCCAAAATCCCGGAAAACATTTCGGATATAAAATTGTTAGCTGGAATAATTATTGAACGGCACAAATTAAAAAGTGTTCACATGAAAGAAGCGTTTTTTCTTCTGGATAGGATTGAGAAAAGTAAGACAATTTACTTAACAGCCGGTGGAGTTGTGCACTTTCAGCGAAGTTTCTTGCTTTCTGCTTTCGGTGCTCTCTTTACTTATGGATTGTTAATTATTAACATTAAATGAAATATCAGAAGGAATTGATTTACAATTATTACAAACATTTGAACTCTCACGTAGAATGTATGTAATGTACTCACTTCTTTTAAACTTTTATTTCTTGATCTATTCAAAAACACTCTTCTCTCCAAATATAATTACTATTCAGTTTCAACTGTGCATCGATCCCACGCAAATCACATTCTATTCTTCTAAGCTATTTCTTCAACAAGTCCTGCACCTATCCTTATTTGGTCAATGGAATGCGTTTGAACCGAACTTTATTTTCAAGTTGGTAACATACAACTCTTGGAAAGTCATCTACTCAGTACATTCCTAACTCAATCATCAAAGATGTAGGGAGTGTCTACGTAGGTCTGCGTCTCCGCCGTTTTTACCGCCTTCTCCCACAGAAGCATAATAAAACAACTTTAAAAAGGAACCCGAAACCTGAATATTCTATTCTAGTTTATGTGTTAAATGTGTGTGTGTAAGGTGAATTGTAATACAAATATGCAAATTAACAACTGTGTAATTCTGATATTTTAACTCTTCCCTAAAGTTAAACTACTTCTCTTTCGGTAACGGGTTTGCTTTTCAACACTCATCTTCAAATAATTTATCTTTAAAATGAAAAACAGTTTTTTTATGATTTGTCATACTATATTACAATTGTACATATAAATAAAAACCTAAATTAAAGTTACGTATTTGTTTTGAATACTCGAAATAATGTGTATTTATTTGCCATTTAGAAAAATATAAATTATGTAAATTCAAATGGATTGGAAATTCTTACATGGAAAATCATATATTCGTATCGTATGTTAATAAAGTGTTTTGGGGTTTTTATATTTTTTATGCAGTTTTTTTTTTATTTCTTGTTATTTGCAACAGTTTACACTATTTTGCGTTAAACTCTAATCAAAACAATTAAATTTTTTTTTAAATATAGTATATGAGAAAAACCACAATTAAAAAATTCTAACGGTAAAAGGGAAAAAGAAACGGGGAGTAACGGAAAAATTGCAAGGTATGGAATAAAACATTTTTTACAACAAAAAGAGAAATGAAAGGAACAGTAAAATATGAATTTTACTGCATAGAAAAACAAGTGAACTGAATTTCTCAAACTCCTTTATAAATGACTTAACAAAGTTTACACTGTTAAAAATAGGAATTCAAAAATATGTAAAATGTACTCAGTTTTGATTATTTTCAATGCTTATCATAGCTCCCCAATTCATAAGTTTCAATTCTGAAAAAGACATGTACTTTAAAATGTAAAAAGACGCGTACGCACTATTTTTACTCAAGTACAACGAGTAAAAATTGATAAAAAGAGCAGAAGTTTGTTACATAGGCTGCGTTCATAAATAAATTTTAATAAATACCGACAATTACAACGAAGACTTACCTGGAATCGAACTTAGATCCCCAGGCACCGCTGTCCAGTGCTTTATCCGTTGGGGACATGAAGAAGTCGACGAACGAAGTGACCAGGGCGACGTGAAGAAGTTATAAATAGAATAAGTGTTTTAAAGGTGTGTCAAAAGAAAGGGAAGTAAGATAATTGAATTGTAAATAACTCAGTTTCCATTTAAGCAATCGACGTCAAATAATGTGGAAAACCATCTTTTGAACAACTATTTTAATTTTTTCATGTCGCTTTGTTAAGATCAGACACATTAATAATTATTTTATGATGTAGTACATACTTTCTGCGAGAAAATGTGCTACAAGCAATGATCTAGAATAAATAACTATAAGCACTGGAACGAGGAATAAGTGTGGCCGACCACTTTACTCCTTTTTGAGCGAATGTAGAAAAAATAATACTTTCGAACAAGTTTGCGTGGATTAAAAAACGCATTTCCAGCTTTCAAAAATACATTAAATGTTACATGTTTAACGTTTTTCCATACTTACTTACAAATAGAAGAAGATAAAAGGCATCGAAAAAGACAATTTTAAAACATTTTTGTGACGTCACGTGCGACGTCATAGCCAAGGACGAATGTTTTCTCAACCTTTCCTCCGAATTGTATTCATCCGCGCGGTACGGTAAAATGCATTGCCATTCAATGGGAGTCCTCGCTTAAGTGATTAAAGTTATGTTATTTTCTTGCTCAGTGGTCAATTTAAGTCATTGAGTTAAAATAATCACTAGAGGGAAGACTATGCGTGGCATTTTACACTCTGAGCCAAAGTAGAAAAATATAGACCTTACGCCTGGTGTTTGGCATAGGATGAACTGCCGCCATTTTTGTTTTAAAACCACATTTCTGGCATTCAAAAATACATTAAATTTTATACATTTAATGTTTTGCCATATTTGCTTTCTTAGTTATAAGAAAAAGAACAATATTAAATAATTAAAGGGAGACATTACATTTTCACATTTCTTGGATCTTCTGTATTATATATATATATATATATATATATATATATATATATATATATATATATATATATATATATATATATATATATATATATATATATATATATATATATATATATATATATATATATATATATATATATGTTAAATAACAAAGGTGGTAAAACAATTCCATTCTAGTTTTTTAATAATTTAAAAATATATTAAAAAAAATTTTCGTGGTTTTTTTAATATTCCTACTATTTTTTATTTTTTATATTTTTAACACTAAATTTTGTTTTTACGTCCCTTGGAATATATTAAACAAAATTTTGCATGGAATATTACATACAATTAAAATTATATTTTATAGAATTTTTTTCTCAAAAAAGCCTCCTCTCCTCCACCAAAAAGAAACAAAAACAACGAAAAATCAGAAATTTTCCGTTTGAATTTAAAAAATACATAACCATTTCTCCTAGGGTTTAATCCATGCCCCAATTTTATTAACATACATCTGATAATATTTACACAAAAAATTAAATCTCTATTATAAAAAAAAGCATTAGCAAAAAATGCCCAAGAAAATTAATATATCGTTTTTGCCAAAACACGTTTTAATTAGCGTTACACTAAGTGAGTACAATAATTTTGAAACTCTTCTAATTATTAGCACCCTTGGTTTTTAACCACATCATGTGAGTTAATTACTGCTGTGGTGAGGCAATATTATATATTTGCCACCCCACTGCTCAAGTGGTTATTGCATAGCAAGACTTCCTATTGATCGAAAGCTCTTGTTGACTAAAGACCGATTGGTCAGCTTAAGAACAGATGTTAATAAAACCATAGAGTAATGATACAAATAGAGGAATAAATTGCTGATTTCCGTGTGTCCATCATTGAAACCACGTGATATGTGGAAATGCCAATTCATTCATGCGCCAGTATTACTTGGCAGGCCTTGGCGACTTTAAGAACTAAACGAGATCGAAGTATTGTAATATGGTTTTGTGTTTAATTTTGTATTTAAATATAGTTCTTTTTTAACTAGTGACACAATTTAAGGGAGTTTAACAGATATATAAAGGAGAGTTTTCTTACTTTGTAGTTTTGAAATAATTGCATTACGTTTTTATGTAAAACATTTACCATAAGCGAAGTTCTTTCAATTGTTATTTTGTATACTTCAATAAGAAAATATGAACAATAAAACCAGAGAAATATAAAGAGTTTCGCTTCTTGGAGTATTGAACTAAAATATTTTCGTTTCGTTAATGAAGAGGAAATACTTAGCGCATATTGTTTGAAAATAAGTAAATACGTACATATATGTTAAAAAGTAAAATACGGACAGAACTCCTTATCACCAAAAAAGAAGAAAGTGCGCCAAATGTGAAACTCCTGCAGATGTCTGTACGCGAAATGTGGAAGCGCTATAACCACGTGATGTTGGTTTTTCTTTTCAATGTTGACACCGCGGCCTTACGAGAGTCTGGTAATGAAGGCGCTCTCTATTTAATATAACAACTCTCTGAATAAAACCGTAGAAAAGGTGTGCAAATGGATTAAAAAATATATATTCTACGTTTTAAGTTAACCTCTAAACAAACTACCAGTAGAAGTTCCATTAAAGTTTATTTAGGGAATTTTGCGTGAAAGATGAAAAGTATTAAAAATATCAATTATACAAAGACTGCTAATGCAGTTTCTTAAAATTACGCATGATACCGACTATCTAATATTCTACGTACAGTCACAAGTCTGTCTTCTATATTATAAAGTGAACGGTTTGGCTAGTATAAGTCACAAAAATCCAAAAATGACCTAACATTATTTTCCATTACTACACAGTTAAAAATTGGTACTCCAAAATAAGTAAAATGTACTCACTTTTGATTACATTCGATGCTTATCATGGCTCCGAATACACAAGTTTCAATTTTGAAGAAGACATGTCCTCAAAAATAAGCACAATGAATAAAAAGAGCAGATTCTGGCCTACATATGCTGGCTTCACTTTCAATAAATAAACAATTACAACCGACTTACCGGGAATCGAACCCGGATACTAAGGCAACGCAGCACAGTTCCTTATCCGTTGCAACACCAGGGCGACTTGATGAAGTCATAAACAGAAGGCTTGTTTAAAAGGTGTGCCAAAAGAATGAGAAGTAAGATAATTGAGTTAGCAATCGACATTAAATAATGTGCAAAACCGTCTTCTGAACAACTATTTTAAGCTTGTCGCTTTGTCAAGATGGCTTGAACAGAAGCTGAGATGAGCAATATTAAACCACACTGCTCATGTTGGCGAAAGTACGGTTGCTTAAATTTGGGCACGTCGTTGCTCATTAATGTTGTAATTGTACTCAAAGAAAAACGAGTACATTCAGGTACTCATTTTTAAGTACCTTTTTTTACCGTGTAGGCAACTAGATCCATCGTTTGTCCAATAATGAGCTCCTATTTTGAAATTCTTTATTTGTACTTATATCACTTGACGGCCAACCCGCCCATATGCATGGATAATAAAAGGATGCATAAGTGTGAAAGGAAATGTTGAATAAATGTCGATTATGACGCTAAACCTATTGAAAAAATAATTGCAGTAATACACAAGAGAATTATAATATGGTGAATTTATTTTATTTAAAATAAAAAAAATGATCGTTAGAACTTATTATTTAAAAGTTCAGGCACTTGTTGAGATGAAATATTTTATGACGATCCTGCATGTTCAAACGGTCTCCACACATAAACAATCTATATCTGTAACGATAGTGCTTTGACATAATTATCTACCTATCCATAGTTAATGAAGGAATATTATATCAAATGCTTTGAATTTATTGTATAATCAATCCTAATGGTCTATTGTATTGTGCTAGTTTCTGTGGAAGTTAAAATTAATATCGATATATGGGTATAAAGTCTTTTATGGCAATAATAAAGTATTCTTTTGGCTGAATTAAAACTGAAAGCGTTGCCTTATTTAAAACTATCATCAAGATTAATGCACTTTTAATGTTAGATGAAATAGCCAGAATAAATAATTTTACATATTGTGTTTATTATTTATTCGTTCCCTGAAAGAGTTGTCGTCGATACAACGACGGGTAGTTTGTGCTTTGACAATATCAATCGAATATACTGAAACGGAGCAGAGTGACAGAAGACGTTTTTAACTAAAGATGCATGTATGATAATTCTTTATTAAAACCTGCAAACCATTCATAATTAGTTCATTAATAGTCTTGATAAAGATGTGTTTTTCAATTCCGAATCTCTGATAACTTTATCTTAAATTAGCATTAGACACTCATGCTAAAAATGGAAACTCTAAGTACGCTTACATGTCTGTTGCATTCTATCGAAAATTATCAAGATTTGTTCTGATGTGCAGTTATGTTACATAAACATTTTCTTTGTTTCATTGACTGTTTCATTGTGCGCAACTTCTGTAAGAGAACGATTTAAGATTGAAATTAAAAATTGTTCTAAACGAAAGACATATGAATTACATTTAATGACGTGAATATATAGAAATGTAACATGATACAATGTAAAACTCATTACTTAAAATATAATTAAAGTATGTATTTCTTAATTTTTATGTAATAATTCGCACTGTATTTCAAGTAACCATATATTGCAAGTAGAGTTTATCAAGAGAATGAAAAATTATAAAGAAACTTGAAAATAATTAAGTATTGTTGAATAATTATCACAATTCAGAGTTTTACGTGTTAGTAATATTTTTCATATGCAAAAGTATCAATGGAATATCTAAGTCTAAAGGAATTAAGTTTTATGCATTTTGATTTCGAATATTTTTAATTTAAAAGAATATAATTATTTTGATATTTTTAACAATTTGGAAAGTTGTGTTGTATTTGGAGTATTGTCTGCAGTATAATTTAATGTGCAAAATCATGAATTACATCTCATTTATTCCATATGTATGGTAAACATTTTTATTCATATAAAACCTTATCTTGAAAGCAGAAATAAATTATTGATAGTAATATTCATCATTAATTTTGTGTGTGTAAAAATACAACTTTTGTTTAGTAAAATGTTGATGAAGCACCTAAAATCTTATTTGGTCACTAATATTGTGCTCAAGATTTTATTAACACTTAATGGATCGAAGTTAAATAAAAGTGTCGAAATTTACTTTAATTACATATTTAGCTTCCACATTATAATTTTCCATATTTATGGTATATATTTAATATTAGCAGGTATATTAAATATTTTAAATGGAAATGATTTTAAAAACGAAATTGCATATATTTCTATAATTGTGTTATCGTGTACTTCATGGTATTCCTTACAGTTTAGTAAAAAACAAATTTATAAACTTATTGGCTTTATTAAATGTTATAACACACACTTTAGTGGTATATCACATAATAAATACACAACGAATATTTTGTTAAGCGCATTTTACTGTTATCCATTTATACTAGCTTTGTTGAACTTGTATCTATCTTCTGAAGATTTAGATCACTATCTATTCTATTCTTTTGAAATTGAAATTCAGGAAAGAAAGCTGAGAGCTTGTGTGATTTTTATTGGTAGTCTAGCTTATTATACAGTTTATGTGCAATATCCGTCAATATTAACGTTATCTCTTTGCTTATTAATGTATCACTGTGTAAATATTCTTAATGTGTGTCATATTAAGCTGAAATCTATGGAATTAGATGTAAATTGTTGTCATAAAATCAACATACTAAAAGAATATTTCCAAGCAATGGACATTTTGCGATGTCTGAAGAAAACACTCTCTGTCCCTCTGTTCTTAACCACACTTAGCAGTTTTTTCAGTCTATATATTACTTTGTCTTCTTTCTTAACCAGCAAAGACCATTGGAATATTGTAACAGTTACGGAGGACTTTAGCAATGTATTTACAGGATGCGCCATTTTGATTTTCCTGACAGTATTCAGTTCCAAAATCCCGGAAAACATTTCGGAAATTAAATTGTTGGCTGGAATAATTATTGAACGGCACAAATTAAAAAGTGTTTACATGAAAGAAGTGTTTTTTCTGCTGGATAGGATTGAGAAAAGTAAGACAATTTACTTGACAGCCGGCGGAGTTGTGCACTTTCAGCGAAGTTTCTTGCTTTCTGCTTTTGGAGCTCTCTTTACATATGGATTGTTAATTATTAACATTAAATGAAATATCAGAAGAAACTGATTTAGAATTTCTACAAAACCTTGAACTCTCATGTAGAATGTATGTAATGTACTCACTTCTTTTAAACTCTTATTTCTTGATGTATTCAAAATCACTTCTGTTTCCACATAATTATCTTCAAAATTACTATTCAGTTTCAACTGTGCATCGAACACCCGCAACTCATGTTCTATTTTTCTAAGCTCTTTCTTCAACGACCCTGTTCCTATCCTTATATGGTCAATAGATGCGTGTGAACAGCACTTTATTTACATCTTGGCAACGACTTCTCTTGAGCAGTCATCGCACTTTGTACATTCTTAACTCAATCATCAAAGATGTAAGAGTTGTGTCGTCGGGTCTTTGCGTTCCCAACGTATTTTCCGTCTTCTTCTACAGAAGTATAAGAAACCAACTTGAAAACTTTAATACGTATCATGAACTTTATCAGCGTCGCCCATAGCATAGTTTCTTATACAATAAACGAATTATTATATGTATATATTAACGTAAGTGTTTATAATATGTAAAATATATTACATTGTTAAAACTAATCCGAAAATCTGAATAATATATTGCAGTTTGTGTTAAATTCGTGCTAAGATGAATTGTATTATAAATATGCAAATTAACAATTGAGTAATTCTCACAATTGAACTTTTTCCTAAAATTAAATTATTTTTCTTTCTGTAATGGGTTTGCTTGTAAACACTCATCTTCACATAACTAATTTGTAAAATGAAAAACAATTTTTTTTGATATTTTGTCATAAATATTCTTATTTACTATTGTACATATTAATAAAAACCAAAATTAGATTTATGCATTTATTTGAAATTCTCAAGTGCTTTTAGAAAATATTAAATATAGTTATTTGTCATTTAGAAAAATATATTAAGGCAACTTACAAACAATCTTAATGTTCAACGTTTTAAATGTATTGGATATCCTATTATGGAAAATCATATATTTGTATCTTATTTTAATAAAGTGTTCTTGGGTTTTACATTTTTATGCAGATGTATTTAATTTTTTATATGTATCTTAAAGTACAAGAAAAATACGTAAAGTTTTTATTCATTCCAGTTTGAATGTAGATATGTTTTAAAGAAATGTTATTTATTTACTTCATTTATCAATCTAAAATATTTTATTGTTTTCTAATTTAAATTACATAATTCTATTATCAAATTCTTTACTAATTTTATAATATTACCTACTTTAAATGTCTATTATCAATATCGTTTATGCTTGTTCTCTTTATGCAAAATTACACTGTTTATTTACACTCCTTCATACACTCCTTCTTCCTGTAAAGGTAAATTTCGAAAAAAATACTCATTTATTTCCCTGTTTATAAAAATATTGTTATTTGCAGTAATGTACGCTATTCTATGTTAAATTCAAATAAAAATATTTTTTTTAATATAAGAGTACACGTGAGGAAAAACAACACAATTAAAAAAAATTCAACGATAAAAGGGAAAAAATAACGAGGGAGAGGGAAAAAAAAATATAAAATCTAAGGGGAAAATAACGAGAGTAACAAAAAAAAAAATTTTAATGTATTGAATAAAACAAGAGAAATAGTAAAATACAAATTTTTCGGAAAAAAAACAAGTGAATTGAATTTTTCAAACTCATTTATAAAATGACACTAAAAGTTTTAACTAAAGCTAAATTCCAATAAGATATTGATATAGTTTTGTAAAACGTTCTATGTGTCTTTTTCTTTTTAAGTTTTATTTTTGAACGAACTAGCTTTTTAGGGTTTTAGTTTAAGCGAAAAAAAAGTAATAAGTAAAAATTTACACACAGCTATATTTTTCCAAACAACATTAATACTTAAACATTTGAATTTTAAAAAGAATTTTTAAAAAGTATTTTTCTAATTCCATCTCTAATTATATTCCATTTATTTTTATGTTCATGTGAAAAAATCATGCAGATTGATGAATATTTGTTTGATTTTTTAACAAACCTAAACAGACGTATGTTCATAAAAACTGCAAGCTGAGATAAATAGCTTTAAATAATTCAGTATTGAATGTGATATATATGATGAGCAGTAAAACAGTTTATAATATGACTATTATTCATCCAATCGTTTTAAAACTTTGGGAAAACATGCCAAGAGGTTCAAACATTATTTGAAACCAAGATTTTTGTGTGTGACATTTTCATGCATTTTGCAGTATTAGATTTATTACGTTTCTATAACGCTCAAACGTCCTCCATACATACATACTTTTTATAAATAAAGAAAGTGCTTTAAATAAATTATCTGCCTATCTATTACATAAATAGTTAATTAATAACAATTATGTCGAATGCTTAAAATATATTGCATTATAAATTATATTGATTATTACAATGTGCTAGTTTGTGCGGAAGTTAAAATTTATTTCGCCATCTTCAAAACTTATTTTATTATAAATAGTGATCATAATGAACATATAAAGTAATACAAAAGTTCAGGCGTTTTGTGTTTGATACAGTTTTTATAAAAAAAATCAGATATCTACCATTGTAATCTGTAGCTAAGGGATCGATGTACATTTAATGCTCACTCAATTTTGAAGATTTATAAAAGGGATATGCTAAAACTAGAGTCAGAAAAAAATATTGGTTAAAAAAATTTTGTTTTAACCAATTGTATTCACGTTCCACAAATGAATGTTTTCGAAAAAAATTGACGCGATTTCAATTTACCACAATTTCTGTGGCATTCTTTATTTTGTTCAAGCGCTTAAATAACAGGCTATGGCAATCATAATGGTCGAGAAGTACCGTAAAATGGGGCAACTTTGTGCCACTTTTTGAGGTTTTTTCAGAATATATCTATCATTTATGCACCAATTGCTCTGAAATTTTTACACAACATACCTACACATCTCGGCTATCCAATGATGGGTGGGAAAAAAATGTTTTCTTTATAGAAAGGGAGGGGGAATTTTTTTCGTGTGGCACAAAGTTGTACCCGGTTGGGTACAACTTTGTGCCACTCTCTTTTCTGCCTCTAAAACACATTGAAACTTAATGTGGCACAATCTTGAAAATACTTTTTTTCATACTCAGCTCATCTGCTATGCTATGAGCAGGGAAATAAAATTTGTTCTCATCATTTTACTGTTTTTTTCCGCATTTTTATCAATTTGGAAGTGTGCGAAATGGAAGAAGACGAGTTTTTTTTAAAACTTTTAATGATAAACTGTTTCATAATATTACATTACAAAAAATAATTTTAAATTACATTAGTGGAGTGTAGAGGCAGCGCTATGAACTTAACATCATTTTCCTGACACAAACGCCGGACATGAGAACTAAGATGTGAACTGAGATTGTCTCCTATAAGTACCACTTTGTTTCCTGCGGACTAGTAACGTGGTATATTCAAACCAATCTTCCTGATTTCTTCAGACCTTCAGATGGGGATGATTCAGCATCCTTTCTCTTCTTCAGCATAAATGCAAGTGAATTTCGATGAATTCCATACCTCTCTTGGGCCTTACGGATGGAAATCCTCTTCTTAGTAATTTCCCCTAACACCTTTTCGAGGTATTTATTAGTGTAAGCCCGATAAGGGCGACCTCCGACCTTCTTTCTGTCACCACGGACTATTATCTGCAAAAAAGTATTGAATAAAAAGCGGATTAAAGCTCAAAAAATAAGAAATTGAGTGGCACAAAGTTGTACCCCAAAGTTGTCATTTTTGATAACATGTGAGCTTATATCGAAACTAACAAACATTTTGAATTGCTTAATACAGCAAATTGTAGATAATAATATAGTGATTAATGTATAAACTTACCAAATCTCCAGGGGAACAACTAATATGAGGTCCAGATGAGACTCTCCTGGTATCTTAAAAACCTTCAAACACTGCGATCACAAACAATACTTTCTTGAAACCACAACTGATAACTGACCAGATTATTACATGCTCGTTTAGATTCAACATCATCATAGCTAACTACAGGATTTTTTCCAAACCTCTAGTTGCATTTATATTACCGCTAGAACGCATTGAAGTCTGGAAATCGTCTGTGGCACAATGTTGCAACCTGTGGCACAAAGTTGCCCCATTTTACGGTAACGTATCTAGTTAGGAGACGAAAGGTTCCTAGTTTGAAACCAGCTCATTGTCCTTCGCTACACACAACCTTCAGCGGCACCATCTTGACACAACCACATGCACTGCAAGAATAACGTTTTTGCATGATACATTGCAGTACATGTGGTTGTGCACAGCAAAACTGCATTATATTTACGCGTGCACTACAAAATATTTGGGAGGCTATAAATTTTGTTATAAATAATAAACGGAAATAATAAACTGGAAGGAACATAATGTTTAAAAAGATAATTTTAGATAAAACGTTTTTGAAAATCAAACTACTTTACTATAAATATATACAATAAATACAAAATATTCTTCAATACGATTATCCTATTTAAACGACCTCAGTTTTTTGTTGAAAAAATTAACTTACTTGTAAGCACCTTAAAAAGACAAAGCAATTGTAACATTTGCTATAATATTTGAGAATTAAAAACAGAAAATATGAAAATTGCTAACAATTGCTTTAATGTTATAATCTTAATATTTTTTATTGATATGTACTATTACAATAAAATGATACAAATAATAAATACAAAAAAGATTTCATTTCAATACACAAATTGCTACTAAAAATGGGCACATAAAATTAGTCAAATTATAATTAATAGTCTCTCATCGCTTATATATTTTTCACTTTTAACAACAGCACAGTATTATTTTTTTAGTATATGCATCAAGTATAAATAATATAGTACGTTTTGAACATAAAATTAGTCACTCAACAGACTACTGTAGAGCGTTTTTTTGTGTGTTACATCACATTTTAGTTACACATTTAGGTTAGAGATGAAAATCCCAATTATATACTGCAATATAGATCTGGGAACATTGTCTCGTAAGTTTTGTAGTACAGTCAGACGACGATGATAATTTAATTCCAACTCCTGTTTCCAACATTTCATACCACCAACAACTTGATACGTTTGGAACATGAAATATTTAACGTGCACCAGTTCTCTTTAATGGCAAATATCTAGTTTTAATTCATACACTGTTAAAAATAGGTACTCAATAATTAAGTAAAATGTACTCATTTTTGAGTACATTCGATGCTTATGATAGCTCCGAATACATAAGTTTCATTTTTGAAAAATACATGCACTCAAAAATAAGTAAAATGAATAAAA